>JBAIZL010000009.1:44078807-44148807 GCA_036971475.1 Prosapia bicincta | reverse complement strand
AGCGTCGAAAGTAGATTAATGATAATAAAAGATTTACTTGCCTTGTATTTCAATAAAAAATTTCTAACTTTGAATGCAGATCTGTATGTTTTTACTGATTGGTTGAGTAGGTGTGATCATATTTAATTTAAATTGCTCAGGGTCCGTCTTATAGTTTTTACTTGTTTTCAGGAAGAATTATTAGTGGCATATGTAAAAACATTAGGTTATGGTTCCCATCATAACTGTAAAAATAACACAAAATATATGAAGATTTATTTAAATGTAAAACAGTTAAATCGTTTTTTATTCTTAATCGAAGCTAATTCATATGAACTCCTTCATATACTTTTCTGTAACTAATTAGCTTTCAAACTTACCAAATTCGTCACTTGAACAAATTAATTATATGAATAACTGACTGAGACTAACGTTTTCGATGTTCTGTGATCGATACTTTTACCATTTGCAATTGCATCTGCTTGGTGTGTTATCTGGAGAACCGCCGGCGTAAAAATGACAAAATCTCATCCCAAAGCGAGTAGAGCAGGGGAGATTAGAGAACAGACGCCAAGTGAAGTGAGGGCCCTCTTGTAACGCGGCCATATGACGGGATTTCTCCATGTCACGTTTCAAACATGGTTATAAGCAAATGCGGAATGTAATTTCACTATGCATAAAGAAGTGTAAATTCGGTATTACGTTTGTACAAGGAGATTCCACTACAAACACACGTTATTAGGCAGATGGAAAGATAACCATCACGAGTCGTTTTATTCTTACCTCGTTAGTAGAGAAGGTCATGCTGTCTACACCTACAGCTGTAATCGTGTCTTACGCCCATGACTTAAATATAGCTTTACTAAATGATAATTTACCATGATAAAATGTAAGAATAAACATTTATTCTTACATACGCAACCGTATCTTCCATATTCTTTGCTCTTTTGGGAATTACGTTCCTGTAAAGGTTCGCCCGCCTATATTAGTTTAAAAATCATACGCACATCGCTTTAGCAGCACTGATTTGCAGTATTCACTTATCACTTTCACTTTAGCTCTTAAAAATCCACTCCCAAATATAATAAGTAACAATCTTGTCGTTGTGCTGTTGTTGTTTTTGTTGTGTTGTTGTTGATGATGATGTTGTGTTGTTGTTGTTGTTGCTGTAGTGTTGTTGTTGTATTGTTGTGTTGTGAAAGAGGATACAAGAAATGTGTTGCTATATATATATATATTAATTGTAAATTAATTATATCATTAATTGTAGCATTAATTGTAAATTCAATTATAATTCTAGTATTTGTATTTTGACTTATGTTTTATATATATATATATATATATATATATATATATATATATATATATATATATATATATATATATATATATATATGGTGAAATAAAATAATTTTCATAAACAAGAATATACGAGTATTACTTTATTTTATTGTTGATTGAAGCTTTTCGCTAATTTACATTATTAGCATTTTCAAAATTTATAAATCACTGTCCCGTTATGTGACTAGAGTAAGACTCAAAGTCTTTGAAAATGCTAATAATGTAAATTAGCGAAAAGCTTCAATCAACAATAAAATGAAGAAATACTCGTATATTCTTGTTTATGAAAATTATTTTATTTCACCATACATATTCAACAAGAAAAAATAATTCATCTAAGTTTTACAATATATATATATATATATATATATATATATATATATATATATATATATATATATATATATATATATTATTAACAATATTATTATCTATGTTAAAGTTTTTTTTTCATTACAATGAATTCACCTTTTTATAACTCATAAGTTTGTATTTCATCTTAGAATTATTTTATCATATTTCCTTATCAACTTTTATATCACTGGGCACAAACTTAGGCCTCTGCGTGTAGTTAAGTAACACATAATCCTTGAAACTAAACGAAATTGAATAAATCGGTTTTTATATATGACTTTTATTCAACACACTGATATACCGTATTAGTATTGTAGAATCTTACTCTACATAGTTCACTGTATATTGTACAATAATAGTTTAATTGATAAAGAACTAACGTTGCTCCAGAAAGGTTTCTAAATAGAACGCTAATACATCTTATAGCTTTACATTATTATCGCATTATAGTTTGTGTGTGTGTGTGTATGTGTGTATGCGTGCGTGTGTGTATTAAACGGGAACGTATTCTAATAACAACGATTCCTTTTATAACACCGTCCGACACGTTTGAGAGTAAGTCTAGTTCACTGAATGAATGACTCTGGCCACTAGATACCACAATCCTCTGCAGTCCCTCGTTACCTATGAGAGTTAAGCTAGGTGATCGCTTTATGAAAGGCAGGGCAGTGTTGCTTTACATTGGCTGCATCCGAGGAAGGTCATGTGTTATGAAGCTAAGTTGACCTATGAGCTGAAAAATTACAAGTGAGTTCTTTAAGTCTACCGGAATTCATACCCATTACTTTTAGTCAGGTCAGCTCTCTAAATTTAGTTGATAATTAAAATAACATTATGAAAAATGCAGTTAAAAACTATCGAAATTTCAATGTGTAATTATTTAAAATTTTTACTAAAGATTTATTGCTGATATTTAGCTTCTATTTTCTTCATTAAAATGCGTTTAAAAAATACTCTGTAAATGCTCTAAGTATATATTTTTTTATTTTGAAATATTTATATCGAACATATCAATGCGCTGTTAGAGATCTGTGAAGATCTAAAGTCAAACATAGACGTCTCTCCTTCGTATCTGTCTATCATAAAGTTATATTTATGCGCATCGCTCGTATTATTCATTCTAACGGGGATATGAGCTGCCACTCGAATATTTAATTAGCAATTCCTTGACGTATCCTGCATGGATCTTTCACCGAGATTAGCTCACTTGATATTGACAGCTTCATATTCTATACCACCAAGTAAAATTGAGTTTGAGTTTAATTAAGTTCTGTTTAATTAGAATTATTAAATCAATTAGAAGGAAAGTTTTAATTTCATTACAAATAGTTAAATGGATAATTATCTAATGTAAATAATAGTGATATTTGGCCCACTTATAGAGAATATTAATTTCATTATTTATTTAGAAACGTTCGAAATAAAATTCGTAAATCAATCATGCTCTATAAATAGGCAAATCATCCCTAAAGACATAGAGGTGACTCCTACCCCATCTCTATCTTCATCATTTATTCTGTATTTACATCATTGCATTCTAATCACATGGCAATATATTAAATAACTAAACATTTTTGTTGCAAGGAATGCTAATCTGGCAATGTGACATTTACATTTTGTCTAGATAACATTACACTCTACATAGATAATTATATTGAAAAACATTAATTTTCTTCCTAAGAGCAACAAGAGTTATTGCGGACATACGAGACATTACATAACATGGAATTCTAATTGAATCACGTATTTGAGAAACCCCATAAGTCCACAACAATAAATTTTCGGTAAATCAAAAAAATTGATTTTTCCCATTACCATGCAACATAAAAATTTCAATAAAAATCAGGGTGGTTTAGAAGACTTTAAAGACACATTTCAAGTGTTCGTATGCCTATTATAGACATTTGGTGAATTTTTATATTATAGAATTTTTTTTTTAATTTCCAGGACTTTTGTTGTTTCTCAAATGCATCGTCTCATAATTAGTCATATTTTTTTGGGATATTGAGGATGTTATAAGAATGAACCTAGTATCAGAATAAAAAACATAATTTATTATTGAACAATGTATTTAACATGTTGTCAGTTATTTATTGAATTATTTATTCCATCAACATCATCTTTTTCAGTAGTTGGCCACTTGAAAATGCTATTATAAAATTCTTCTTCATCCTCTCCGTGTGGAATGTAATTTTTCAATATTGCTCTTATCCCTTCTGAATATGCTGGATGTGCAGGCAAAGTTCCTTCTGTAGCTCAGGAATTTAACAGTCGAAATGATGCTGCAATATCCCATCAACAATCCTGGAGTGTCACAGCTATAGGAGTACTGCATGAACTGGCTAGGTTTCAAAGTTACCTGTTCATCTTTTGGAACAGCATGTCCAGAAGGTTCTACAGACAACATAGCTCTTTTGTAAAGGCGAAGCCACCATTTCTTAAAGTCAATAATGTCATTGGACTCAGGCACAATGACAGTAAAAGAACCCTTTCCAGTTGCAGTCACTATAGTCTCAATATATTCTTTGATTGTGAATGTAAGATCACATGTTTTTAATTTTTTCCTTAATACATCAAAATCCCTATCGCAGGGCAAAAATTAATGGCCCCGAATAATTAATATGAACATTTACATATTAAATAGCACTAATACGTAAGTCAAAATGTATCACAATTAATGTAGACAGTAGACAAATCACCGATACATAGTCTCTTCCATACTTAATAAATGGAGGGTCTGTGCATGTGTTTAGATACATAGAGCTGGTTTGTAATATAGTAGGCAAATAAGTAAATTAGGAGCAAAGTGGCAAGTTCTGTGACTGTTAGAAAGAGATTTCATAACTTTCCGCTTCATTAATTACATTACCTTATTATAAGTTAGCTTTGATATAGTGAAACATTATTGCCTTACTTAATAATCAAATCACTCCTTTATCAATTTAATATTTTAACACGTTTATATATTTTTAAAAATTTCTTCATAAATCGTCATCACCCAAACTTAACTTTTCATGTCATGTAAATAAAAATGCGTTAGATAGTTTGAGAACGCTGTGGTGTCGTTAGAGGATAACTTATTTAATCTAGATAACCTTACAATGTTACGTTGCATATATCTGATACACCAAGTATAAGAATAATAGTAACGTAGGAAAGGTACATCGCATTAACCTAATAGAGCTGGTATAGCTTCCCTTTAACCTAGTAGAGCTGCTGTAGCTTCCCTTTAACCTAGTAGAGCTGGTATAGCTTCCCTTTATCCTAGTAGAGCTGGTATAGCTTCCCTTTAACCTAGTAGAGCTGGTATAGCTTTCCTTTAACCTAGTAGAGCTGGTATAGCTTCCCTTTAACCTAGTATATCTAGTATAGCTTCCCTTTAACCTAGTAGAGCTGGTATAGCTTCCCTTTAACCTAGTAGAGCTGGTATAGCTTCCCTTTAACCTAGTAGAGTAGATACAGCTTCCGTTTAACCTAGTAGAGCTGGTAGAGATCCCCTTTAATCTAGTAGAGCTGGTATAGCTTCCCTTTAACCTAGTAGAGCTGGTCTAGCTTCTCTTTAAGCTAGAGGAGCTGGTATAGCTTCAGTTTAACCTAGTTGAGCTGGTATAGCTTCCCTTTAACCTAGTAGAGCTACTCTTCAATCTATTATAGCTGGTAGACTTTCCCTTTAACATAGTATATCTGGTATTACTTCCCTTTAACCTAGTAGAGCTGGTATAGCTTCCCTTTAACCTAGTAGAGCTGGTATAGCTTCCCTTTAACCTAGTATAGATGGTATAGCTTCCCTTTAAGCTAGAGGAGCTGGTATAGCTTCCCTTTAACCTAGTAGAGCTGGTATAGCTTCTCTTTAACCTAGTAGAGCTACTCTTCAATCTATTATAGCTGGTAGACTTTCCCTTTAACCTAGTAGAACTGGTATAGCTTTCCTTTAACCTAGTAGAGCTGGTATAGCCTCTCTTTAACCTAGTAGAGCTACTCTTCAATCTATTAGAGCTGGTAGACCTTCCTTTAACCTATTAGAGCTGGCATAGCATCCCGTTAATCAAGTAGAGCTACTCTTCAATCTAGTAGAGTTGGTAGGACTTCCCTTTAACCTAGTAGAGCTGCTCGTTAATTTAGTAAAGCTGGTATAGATTCCCTTTAACCTAGTAGAGGTGGTAGAGCTTCCCTTTAACCTAGTAGAGCTGGTATAGCTTCCCTTTAACCAAGTAGGGCTTCCCGTTAACCTAAACGAGCTGATAGAGATTCCCTTTAACCTAGTAGAGCTTATAGAGCTTTCCTGTAACCTAGTAAGGTTTCCCGTAAACCTAAAAGAGCTGGTAGAGATTCCCTTTAATCTAGTAGAGCTTCCCTTTAACCTACTAGAGCTGGTAAAACTCCTCTTTAACCAAATAGAGCTTCCCTTTAAACAAGTAAAGCTACACTTTAACTTAGTAGAGCTTGATTTTAACGTAGTAGTGCTGGTAAAGCTTCCTTTTAACCTAATAGGGCTTCCATTTAAGGTTAAAAATATACATGTGCAACGACCATAGAAATTTCTATTTCTGCGATGACTGCATATTTGAGACGAAACACCGCCAAAAAATAACTAAATCAATTAGGTATGGCTCAGTCCATGAGTGGAATCGCTGCAACATAGGATTTGGATTTTAACGAACTTTCAAAAATAATCTTGTGAACTCATTAGTTCTTTAGAATTTTATTTTTTTAATTGAGAATTTGCTTTAATACCTTTTTATTTTCTTTAATTTCCTAAATAAATTTCATTCTTTACACATACCTCAATTTAATTTTAATTAAAGTTCTTTTAATTTTCAATGTATTTAAATAACAAAAGAAATAAACTTTTGCCTACATTTGCTATTTAATTTTTAAAATTATACTTTGAGATATAAATTAGCTTCCAGATTCATCAGGATATCCAACTCCTCCTCCCGGAAAAATATTAGTTTGTGCTACTAAAATGAATAGTAAATTTTTCTGCTTTAACTCTTCCATTCACCGAATTTATTTTAACAGATCTTTCCCTCTTAGATGATTCCTCGACAGGTTTTTTGTCGGTCTTGGTGTTTTTTCTTTATTCAAATTACTTTGACTAATTGAAGGTTTATAGCTTCCGTTATCAGTCATATTAAGTAACTTTTTCTACGTCACTAGAGTAATGTACGTTCTCTTCGTAATTACATGCAAAATATTACAAAGTTAAATTCCATCAAATTAAACCCATTTAAATAACGCGATTATTAAATTACAGACTAGTTTTGGTGACGTCATCGTCATCACAGTGATTTCTTTACATTAACTTGTTTTTACTTTGGAAATATATATGTATATATATATATATCGCAATATGTATTCTTGTGTATTAATAAAGAACTAAGGAATATTCCTGATGATGTTGGTACTGTTAGCCAACGAAAAGCTTTGAATTGTAAATTCAATAATAATTCTTGTATTTGTATTTTGACTTAGTTCATTATATATATATATATATATATATATATATATATATATATATATATATATATATATATATATTTATTTATATATATATATATATATATATATATATATATGTGTGTGTGTGTGTGTGTGTGTATGTGTTGCAACGTTCCCCACCCCTTTTTTTCTAATTGTTGTTCGTAATGTAACGGTGTTCTTACGGTGTTGTTGCTTTTTATTATTTTTATTTTGCTTATCTGCGTTCCGTTCTCGTGCTCTTGTAGCCTCGAGCGTTCCTAAAATGTGTCTTGTGTTCCCCCGTTATTTGCCACGCTTAAACGCAAGCCACTTCCCGATGTTTTCTACCTAACAAATTGTATGACCCCCCCTCCCCAAATGGTTAACAATGTTTTGTCGGGTCTTTAAATAGTCATACTTGTCAGTTAAGTAGCCAGCTGGAAAGAAACAACATTAGTATTAACACACAAAATTTCCAAAAGCTCTTACCATCTTAGAAGATCTGCAAGCACAGCAAGGGGACGTGCAAAATATGATCATGTTTAAGTTACCTTTTTGAAGGCTCCTGTGTTCTTTAAACATGATCTGCCAGTAGAGCTCGTGTCTCGACTTTTATATAAAAATACAACTAATTTTCAGAATAGCTCAATAATTTTAAAATAAATTTGTCCTCAGGAGAGGACTCGTTTGTAGAAACATTAGGCTCTGAATTTTATATATAATTCATTAATTAATGAAAGTTAATTAAAGTTGTAGTTTGATTTAACAATCATTATTTATTAGTTGGAAAAACTAAACGTTTTATTGGTTGTTCAACACAGGATAAATTTAAATACCAAAAGTTTTTATAATGCATTTAATTACTGTTTCAAAATAAAAATAAAATTTATCATCAACTAAAATACAATAGAATCTCTCGTTACTATTTCTTTGTCTTTTTCATATCATCACAAATAATTGTTTAAATTTTTCTTATACTTGACATATTCATTTACTAAACTTTATATAGAATTAATTAATTACATTTACTTCTTTAAACAAAAAATCTTTCCTAATCCAACATAATAAAATTTTCATCCTTTAATTTTAAGATTGAATTGGTAACTCACAAATTTTATATCAAATAATTTTAAACTTCGTATAATTCTATAAATCTTGTCTTTCTGAAAATGATTGACTTATGGCCAAAACCACTTTGTGAATCTAAATTTATTATTTATTACTTAAGCATTTTTATCATACAAATTATTTTTACTACATTTAACATTTATTTAAAAATTTCTATTTAGAGTGAAGTCATTGTTTAATTTTTATCTTATTGAAACTTTTGAATTTAATATTTTTAACTGACTAAATTTGACGTTATTTTTATATAATAGAGAAAATGACTTGCCAAGAATTTCCCTGCCGATCCTAGAGTCCTCTCGTCTTGATTCCAGGTCCCTGGACAATGGAAGTAACCATCCCTGGTAAGTTGATGTAAGTCCTCCATTCTCCTCTGATCTTCACGTCCCGGTGGCTGAGTCTGAAGCCCTCGTCCGTGGATCGAATTAGACGGCAGAAACGTGGTGGTCTTAATCCATCTGGCCTTTTAGTGTTGTCCTAGGCGCGACCCGGCATTAAGACCGTTAGCACCTCATATTAAAAACTGTTTACAGACTGCCTTACAGGTCTTTGCGTTCCTGTATTTATTGCGGCTATGTAACCCTTCCCCACCCGCTCTTAGCTCGTCGCTATCTCCGTGCGTTTTTCTTGTACGGGCGGGTTGGACAAAGTATTCCATTAAACCTGCATAATTCTGTTATCGGTTTTGGAATACTGAAAAATGTCTATTTCTTTAAAATAGCTGTAACTTTTTTGTTAATAAAGTTTTTTAGATTAGGTTTTCACTATTGTTCTTTTTGGATTTGTCTGGTCATTTTAAAATGTCAGTGATAGTTCTACGTGGCCTAGTTGTCAAGTTAGCATTTTTCGGCACTTAGAAATTTTCACGGCACTCCCGTTTGTCAAATTTAGTTAGTTATTACAGTTTTATTTTATTTTAATTTTTAATTTGTCTTAATACTAATTATTCAAGAATTTACTAACTTCTTCACTCCTTACAATGTTTAATTATACACTAAATTAACACCTTAATATATAATTCTTGAATTTGTTATTCACAATTTTGAAATTAATAATTTCCTAACTTGAGCGGCCATTCTGACCGTCTCAACGTGTGTGTGTGTGTGTGTGTGTGTGTGTGTGTGTGTGTGTGTGTGTGTGTGTGTGTGTGTGTGTGTGTGTGTGTGTGTGTGTGTGTGTGTGTGTGTGTGTGTGTGTGTGTGTGTGTGAGTGTGTGTGTGTATGTGTATGTATATTACAAGTAAATAAGTAATATATCTAAATTATATATAACTTATATCTAGCATTTACTTCATCTGAGTTTTCAAAAAAACATTATTTAGTTATTTTTTCTCTGTTTTTAAAACAAATTTTATTTGGTTTTTAATTTGTTTTAGTTGTGGTTTCGATTATGTGGTTTAGGGATGTAATATATTTTAATATTTGTATATTCGTTTTTATAGTTATATAACTTTCAGAAAACAATTTTGACAATACAATTTTGATAACAGGTTTCAGAAAACTTGTTATGTTATATGATATATTGTTAAAGAATAAAGTAAGATAACTTTGATAACTAGGGTGTCCATATTCGTCGTATCGATTGCTTTGTTGTTTTAATATGTTATTGCAATTTGCAAATACTGTTTTACTGGATATATGTGTGCAATTTTATTGAATATGTTACTTAAATTAATAGATACTTTGGTAAAGGCAAACTATGTTAATTTAAAGTAATGTGCAAATAAAAATAATTTAGTGGCCACCCATGATAAGGACGACATCGTCACCGATACTAGTCTTTAGTTTGTAACTTGTGGGAGTTTGAGAATTTTAATACAGTATAGACTTTTGTCAATTAGTTTCATTAGCTAAGCTTTGATTATTTGTTTAGTAATTTTAATAATTTGTTTATATTTATCTAAGTATAGGGATTGAACTTTAATACTCACTTCCTCTCTAGATAGTCATGTTACCTTATACGCGTCGCAGATATCGTTTAATCTATGACCTTGTTAACATTTATACTTGCTCCTTATAATACTATATTCTTCGACCATGTTAACTCGCGCTACAGAGAAAAACATACTGGCCTATACAACATTGTACAAACTGTATTGTACCACGATTAAATCATCTGTTAAACACTGAAGGTTCAGCATTTTCTTTACTATTGGAAAATGCTAGTGAAAGTCGCTAAATACTTTAGTGTCTTGTTTGCTGCAAAATCAATACTCAGACATTATTTCAACGTGGACCTGGCCAGCACAAACCAGAGGCCGTACCCGATCTACTTGTTTGGAGTCCTCTATTAACGTTTTACGGCAACTATGTCAAAAGGCGATATTACGCAGCCCAGTGAGTTTCATATAATCTAGTAATATAATTTTTTTTAAAGTCGATTCCTACTTAGGTCAAGAAAGAAAACTTTTTATTATTTTATTTTTATTTTACAATCATATGTGCATAGATATGTCAGAATAACAATATTAAGAGGCAAAACAAAGAGCGATTGTCCTTGCAATGTTCCATTTTCTTTTCCGTATATGGTGTTGGACTATTAGTTTTATTTGTTACTTTTTTCGCTATTTTTTGTCGCTTGTATTGTTGTAGTTTCTTTTAGCTTTCCTTTCGCATTGACCGTTTGTGAAGTAAGTTACGATACCGTTTTTTTTTTTTTTTTTTTTTTTTTGGGGAGCGGGTTTGAACTGCCCGAAGCACTGCTACCTTAAGGTATATTGTACTTACCTCCCTGATCTAGTCAAATAGCCCCTTCCCTCTTACCAGGTTTAGGAGTTTCCTGACTAGTGTTTTACCTCCAGCGTCCACCAGAGCTGTACTATCACCAAAGAAGTTGAAGCGCCTCTCAGCAAGTACTTCACATCTGTAAATAATGTGTGTGGCAGTCTCCAGTTCCTGCCCGCATAATCTGCACACTGGTTCATCTTTGCAGATACCCATTTTATGCAAATGTTTCCTTAGTCCACAGTGTCCCGTGAGTAGACCTGCGGCTATCCTCAATTCCTGCCTAGACAGATAGATGAGACTTTTCTGCAGCCCCAAGGAAGGTTTCCTAAGGGTTAGCTTACTGTGTCTCATCCCTTCAGCCCTGATCCAGTGCTCACAGTGTCTTTCAGCCATCCACCTTCGCACTGTCATCTTGACCATGGATTTGGAAATACCTACCGCAGGCTCCGGTCCAATCAGGGGAGTCGAAGACCCCTCCCTGGCCAGCGCATCTGCGGCTTCATTTCCAAGTATTCCCCTATGCCCTGGCACCCAACCTATCTTGATTTGATTGTGCCTTGCCAGGGCTTGTAGGTTATTTAGGGACGGACTCCCTGACTATGGCCGAGGTGACCACGTGTCCGTTTAGTGCCCTAATTGCTGCCTGACTGTCGGAGAAAATAGCAATCCGGGTCCCGTGTGTTTCCCTTCTCGCTATCTCTCCCACACAGGCATTTATAGCATATACTTCGGCCTGAAAGACAGAGGTGTGCCTCCCCAAGGAAAATACTAGTTTTACCCTTGGGTTTTTACAATACACCCCCGCTCCAGTGCCGAAGTCCATCTTGGAGCCATCTGTGTACCAGATCTGAGCTCCCGATGTTAATGTCCCTGACCATTCCATCACAGTTTGGTGGACCTGGTCAGGTGCAAACGTTCGAGTAATGTGGTCGCTGCCCATTTCCAAGACGGGGTTCTTTGACCACGCACTCGATACTTATATGTCCCGAAACATCTGGGAGGTTAGCCCAGTTGCTCGAGTTACGCAATCTCCATGCCGCCAGCCTCGCCTCTCCCCTAAGGACAAGCTCAAGGGGAGGGAGGTTAAGCATTACTTCCATTGCTGCACTTGGTGTAGTTGACATCGCTCCCAGTGTTCACAGACAGGCCAATCTCTGGATAGAGCTCAGTTTAGCTCTTGTCTGTGCCTGGTTGGCCTTTGTCCACCACACCTTCGATACCGTTAATCCAGTTTGTTTGTTTATTTTATTCTTTTCGTTCATTTTTAATAATTGAGTATTATTTATGATATTGCGTGGTAACCATGGCAACCATTTAAGGTTTTACATTGGAGGTTTCAACGACAACTAAAAGGGAGTAAACAAAAATTCATATACATCTTTCAGAAGTAAATTTCTAGCTGTGGGTTTAAATTCACTACAGGTTTAAAAAGTGTATTTGAACGTGATTGGATGAATGGAAATGTATTTAATTAACGATTGAAATTTTGTACAAGGCATATGTAAGGAGAGTGTGATGTAATAGAAGGAATTTAATAATGAAGTGTGGATATTTAGATGCGACGGTAGGTGTTTCTTTGGGTGATGGGGGATTAAATCGTTATATATAGGCCGCTCGGTGACTGATCATGTTTTGTCTTCTAAGTTCTGTTTGCATGTGGGTTTTAAGAAGGTCAAACAGTGCGTTAGTTAAATATAAGAGTTCTCGTGTACGGGTGGTAACTTTATAGGCGTAAAGGATTGCTCTGTTTTAGGGCATTATTAATTTTAATTAATTTTCGCTTATCAATCGAAGAGCTGTTGTTGTGGTGGTACTATTATCTATATTTATAAAAGAAGACGGATTTATAACTAACGCACTTAAATAACTGTAATAGGTACAGAATTTAAGTTTATATGACATCTTCTTGTGGCAATGTACAGGCGTGTTAGGAAATTATTATTTTTTTTAATTTTAATTTTGACGGGTTTTTTAATAATATGACGCATATTGGTCACAGAAGAGCTCAAGCTACTGACTACCGGAAGCGATCAGCTGTTTTTCATTTGGTAAATACTATCATTGTTGTACAATTTGAAACTGTACAGTTGATTGTTAACTGTGAATTTACAACTCATGCCTTAACTCATATTGTGGGTGCTGGAGTATTTTTTCACCTTTCTCTTGCGCGAGCACAACACAAGTACTCATGTGTGTTGTGTCACAGTTGTTACACATCAAACAAAGCTGGGATGGATTTGCCGTTTTTGAAGACTTGAATAAGTAAAACCGTTGAGTTTTATGGTACGGATGAAAGTTATTGTGTTATAAATATCAAAAATAAACTTTTTAATTGTGAGTGATTTATACAATTTGTATTAAATGCTTCTATTTCAATTAGAATAAGCGTCGATATAAATAAGCCTAACTTAAATTTACTTATACATTACCAATATTTTACAAAATAAATTATAAACAAATGTAAAATTACTAAAAACAACCCAATAATAAACCATTTATAACCTAACAGTAGGTGTATAATAGCCTAGGTGAGTAGATTACAATTAAGCCTTATATAGCGCTATTATTAAATACATTTTTATAAAACCTAATCAATTCCTTCTATTAGTTTGACATTCCTTTATATATTTGTATTTTTTTCAAATTTTCAATCGTCAATAAAATCATTTTTATTCACTCACTTAAGGTCAAATACATTTTTTTAAACTTTTAGTGGATGACACCTGATATTAATAGGTGTTTTCTAAGATTATTTAATTAGTTAAATTTAATTAATTAATTTTAGTTTTTTATACGGAAAACAAGTTTTTCTCAAAAGGGGCAAGGTATGCAATATAGGTACCCAGTGTCTGTATTTGATAGCTGATTTTATATATTATCGATTATCTGATAGAACAGGTGTTTTAATGCATTGGAGATGTTGCTTTATTTATATTTATTGCAATTATTCAATAAAACATATTTCAAATAAAATGTTTGTTTCTTGACCTTATTAGGAATTGATACACACACGCGCGCGCGCTCGCGCGCGTGAGTGCGTGCGTATGTACATATGTATCACTTGATATTTGTGATTTTGTCATAGTAATTGTATCAAAATCCCACCTACAGTGTAGAAACAGGTGTTTGAAAATGTTTTCATGCAAATATTTAAAGGTTAACGCTGAATTTATATTACTTACGTGTTAGTTTTACACAAGATGATGGAAATTGAAAGCTTTGCAGATATGTCTTATAGCTAAAAAGTGTGAATAGAAATTGATATGATTGAAATAACTATAATTCTGTTAATAGTCAAAGCTACGATCTCACGTGACGCTCATGCCCCCACATGAGTCAGATGCACTCGTTGTTTATATATATATATATATATATATATATATATATATATATATATGTGTGTGTGTGTGTGTGTGTGTGTTGGTGTGTGTGTGTGTGCGCGCGCGCGCGCGTGTGTATGCTTTTTAGTAGATTAGCCGTTACTAACACGGTAACCTATGTAACACATGTTTCCGTTTACACTTTTCCGTATCCAATTCTCTTGGTTTTACTTATATTTTCAAAACAGCAGACCGCCTTCGTTAAATTAACTCGAATGAGTTATTTTACGTCATCCATATTATTTATCTCGTCAGTTTATTTTGGCGCAATGACAATCCAGATCCGCTCTTACGTCTTCTGAATATTTAACCGCATTCCTCAGAGACTTATCCGTCTCAGTGTATGGTGCTTTAGGTTTCTGTTTACTTTTCTATCTACACTGTATTCACTTTTTTGTTTTAACTTCTTTCTCAATGGAAATATTTAATTAAAATTAAAACCGTTACTGAATATTAATTAAATGACACATACGTTGTGGAATATCGTAAAATATTACACAAGTATAATTAAATCTTATGTGGCTTAACGTTTAAGCTATTAATGAATTTGGACATAAATTTTCTTTATATTCTGAGAAAAGACAAAACTTGGTTACAAAATAAATTAATGAAAAATATAATGATTGAAATAGGTTTGTAAAAACCAGAAACACAATAAACAGATGAAATAAAGTGTTTCGTATTTACCTTAGAAAAACTTGTTACTTGCAATAAATAATCCATCGTCCGTTGTTAGGGCAAAGTGGGGTTAGGGAGTTTCAACTGTAAGTACAAAAACTGGGTTACCTTAATAATCCCAATTCTGTCGTCACTGCAGCCTTTGCTTTCCTCGAAGTTTCAAGGAAGCTCATTCAACGGCGACGGAAAACTTCTATTTTATTTGTGCAAAGTGTAACATTATTTACTAGTCGGATACGAAAAGAAATTGCAGCACGAAGGAAATATAAACGAAATGTTTACTAATAAAGATAAACTTCGAAACTAGCCTTCATAAAACCGGAAAACTAACGAGTGCTTTCACATTCCTCCGGGCGCGGGATGTTTCTAAGCGGGAACAGATTACAAAAGGAATTTAATAAAAACGGGAAAACTGCTTTGATTAGAAGTTTTTAATGGAGAGCGTTTGGGAAATATTTATTTATTCTTTTCAGTTCAGAATTTTATATATTACACTGAAACTCTTGTGTTTGTTTCCAATACGATGCGCAACATGTAATGGGTTAATATATACCATAGTTTACACTGACAGTAGTTTCTTATTACACCTAAATACGATTCGTGTGTATTCAACGAACTGTAGAATGGTTCAACTACTTCCCATGCGAGCCATGGGAAACCACCTTTTCCATGCGAGCCATGATACTAGCCTTCTCACATTTTAATGATACTTCATTAACATACCTGCATCCTGGCGAATTTATTTTATGCATATGAGTATTTAGAATTTAATTATTTGTTTTTCAAATGATCGTATTGTCATTAAATATTGATGGGTAGTTAAAATGTATGCTTAATTAGGCATCGGTATGTAGACGAAAAATCTTT
Source organism: Prosapia bicincta (assembly GCA_036971475.1). Taxonomy (NCBI): domain Eukaryota; kingdom Metazoa; phylum Arthropoda; class Insecta; order Hemiptera; family Cercopidae; genus Prosapia; species Prosapia bicincta. The sequence continues at coordinate 44,132,893 of JBAIZL010000009.1, read as the reverse complement.
TACAAAGTTTATCCCCATTATACAAGATTAGTTTATTAATGAATGTATGTTGATATGATTGGTTGATTTACTATCACTGAAGATAGATTAGCATGCAAAACTTAAAAAAAAAAAAACTATTGAACATAGAAATCGATGAAAATATCGATTAGAAAGTTTAAAGTAAACTACTTGAAATAGTACACAATATCAAGAGCACAGTGGTACAATATATTACAATAAAAATATTGAAAAGAACCCCAATACCACAAAAATAATCAAAAATAACAAATAAAACAAGTTACTTAAGATTAAACCCTTATGTACATTTCGATGACCATGTCATCATCATCAGAGGGTCTTGTTACAAAATACAATCTAGCACACAAGAAGGTACAAACTAGAATGATGAGTTCTAGTTTGTAACTTCTTGTGTGCTAGATTGTATTTTGTAACAAGACCCTCTGATGATGATGACATGGTCATCGAAATGTACATAAGGGTTTAATCTTAAGTAACTTGTTTTATTTGTTATTTTTGATTATTTTTGTGGTATTGGGGTTCTTTTCAATATTTTTATTGTAATACTTGAAATAGGTTGATTCGTCAAATAATTTATGTTTTAGTGATTAATTAGACGCATGATAGACGAATTTGCAAAACTATACTCCAATTGGACACCTCAAATTTGATTATTGGGCAGAAAAAGATTACTGTATTTTAACTGCGTTCATTGAGGTTAGTTCATTAATTATTGTTATTATTTATTTAATCGTGTATTGTCATCGACGATTTATGGCTATGTAAATTTCTAGTTCTATTATTGAGGCCTAAATTAATAGCAGACTTTTAGCTAAATTACTAAAACTTTTATTTGACTTTTTGGAATTATAATTTAAACTTAAAACTGTAAATTTTCCCGGTGTTGTATTGTCGTTCGTACATCCGACGGTGAGTTGCAAACTCTAGGCTTGTAGAAACTGAAGTTATCTAGTACGAGTTAAATAAACAACAATATAGAAACAAACTAGAGCCTCTTTTGTGTGTTTGTATTGTCCCTTCTACATCTAAAACTTAATTGGCTGACGCCTATTACTCATTACGCCAAAATGTCACTATTTCTACAATGCAGTTGTTCAACTTTTCTGTTAACTGACTATGCACCCTCGTTTGTAACATTTACTTCATAATGTCACAACGACAATACAACCACTGTTACTTCACCATTCGTAATGATACGGTTTTCTAGAAATTGCTTTATATAAAAGAACAAATAATATAACCAAAAATGTGTTTAAAGTAAATTTCTACTTATATCAACGAAGAAAAATTTAATTTAGTTACTTTTTTTAAATAATTACAATTAATATACATAACGTAACACAAGCTATGCGTTCAAACAGCTGTTATGTCACATAACCTATAACATAAAATCAGCTGTTTTATGAAATCATATGCTATCACTTTTTCAAATCAAAAGGGACGAAATACCGGTAATTCATACTTTGCTCCTTTTGTGAAGCTAAAGTTAATTAATTAATATTAAACTATTGAAATATTATTTGAAAAACTCTATTAACATTAAGTTTCATCCACTTCAAGTTTTAAGAAATGTATTTGAACTTGAGTGGATTATTAAAAAGTATTTTGTTAACATTTTTAAATTTGAAAAATTAATATATATATATATATATATATATATATATATATATATATATATATACATACATACATACATATACAGGTAGCATGAACTAATAAGAGTAATTGAAAAAAAACATTTCTTTTCTAATCTTTGATCCTAAAATATTCCTTCGTCACCGAAGCTACAGAATCTCCACCCACAAATTTCCACTTGGAAAGACTTAAACCTTCTCTTTTATTCATGTCGTCTCCAGATTGATTCCTTCAACAGCTGTAAGCTTACGTTTATAGGTAGATGCAATTTACTCCCTCACTTCCCTTTGCATATTCCCTTATTCGGGAAATCTCAATGTCTGCCGGTATTATTCACAAACATTTTTTCTTCTTATCTTCTAAAATTATTTCTTAGTACAGTAGAGTCTCAATAATTCGAGGTAAATGGACCGAGACCCTCTCGATTAATGATAACTTGTATTACACAGAAATACGTTCCTGTACATTAGAAAAAATAAAAGTTTTAATGAACCTTAATACTAATTAAGAATGCACAAAATACGTACGTAGAACATTATTGTTAGTGTACTTACGTAAATTTAATGTTGCTCTAGACTACATTGTTCATCACGGTTACTACATTTTTGGGGGAAAGTCATAAGTTTTTTCTGCCTTTGTTTAATCAGATAGTTTTCATGCTGCGGTGTCGTGTAGACGTCTTAGCAGAGGTACATCTGTTGGCGTATTATCTGTCTGTTATTCAATATAGAGTAGTGCAGTTTCCAAGGTGGCTGTTCCTTTACCGTGTTTAACCATCCCTTCTTGTCTTGTCTCGGTCGAACCTACATCTTTATTCTCGTCACCACTCCTTTCAGTAGTTTGTTGTATCATTTCAAAAACCGTAACAAGTTTTATTGTTACTTACTCAGTTCGTCCTCACTCATCCATTGACGTTCGTTCGTATCAATCAACCTAGAATTTCCTAATAAGAAATCTCAAATCTATTTCTTTTTGTGAATAAATGACACAGTCAACAGTTTTATTAAAACTCAGGATTTTATTCCATGACTTACTTGATGTTACTTCTTTTATTTCATCCCATGATTCGGCTATCCCGTACAAAACGTCCTAAACTGTATTTTCCTTAGAAAGCCTACAAAGTTTATTGCCCCTTCAGTCGCTTCCAAGAGAGATTGTAGAAGATAACGACTGTATTTTTTTCATACATTTCAGAACACACTGATCCAGGGGCTGGATTAGGTTTGTAACATTTGCAGGAACATATAAAGCTCGGATATAAACAGTTAATCTTCGTCTAGATGTGACGGCGCATTGTTTAACAGTAAATGGGTTGAATTTCCATTCAAATAGAATAAACACTCGAATAAATTAGTAATAGGCTCGAATTTAATGCAAGCTTGAAAAATCAGGACTCGGATTTACGAGGCCGTATTATTTTTTATATTTTTATTATTTTTTAATTAAAACTGGTCTTATTAGACCAACCATTAACTTTCCTTGCATTATCTTAACCTAAATAGTGGCATAACTAAAGTTCCCATTGACTCATTAGTTTTTGTCTGAACATTGTCAATACATATTATACTAGAACTAGCACAGTTCAACAAAACACTACACTAGCTCAAATGGTTTGGTTCTCTTCAATCTTCTAACCATGGACAGGTTATCGAGAAGTTGAAGAGCCACTGTCCTTGGATGAGGGTGAAGTCTCTTTTCATGTTTTTTGGGCATCTTGTTTATTTCTTCTAATATCGTCGGAATATTTATACCTCGGCGAATATCTTTGTTTTTCACATACCAAGATGCATTCCATATTCCTTTAGTACATTATTTTGGAAAATCTGTAGAATTTCTACATTAGATTCCTTTGCTCATCCCCACAAAGAGAAATAAGGGAATTCGTACAACATCCTGTAACCAGCGTGTACATATTGTGAAGACAATAACATTTTGTTCTATAAATAAAAACATATAACGTGAAATCCCTCATCTCCAGTGTAGCGTGAAGCTTACATGATGGGAATGTCTTTCTTTAAGGATAGTGATCAAAGGGTCGATCCATTCCTGTGTTATTTTATTTCCATTTATTACTTCAAAAGAAAGCATTACGCATGTCTATTACAGTTGCAACGTATATTCTGTATCTATACGTTGTACAAGTCTATTACATTTAATAACTCTCTTGAGGGCTTTTAGTGTCAGCAGCAGGCTCTAACTATTTTCCTGGATCACTCTCCCCCCCCCAAAAAAAACATTTAAAAGCTTGTCTGCAGGGAGCCAGCACACAAAAACTTACATTAGATCTATAAGGTACAAGTTTTAAACTACCTTTTTTTATTGGAGCACTATCTGACCCGGCGAACTTCGTATCGCCTAAAAGTCAAGGAATGGCGTCTTAACAATACCTAAACCTAATTTAGTATCTTATTAACATAATAACAGCTGAACTTGTAGTAGTCGATCGAGAAAACTGTGATAAAAGTTCTTGATTGAATGTTATTTATTGAAGTACACTCTAAATATACAATATTTTTTGTATATTGTTTAAAATATATTAACAATTCATTTTATTGTTGAGTGTTGCCTAGCAACCAAAATTTGGAATGAATTCAATGAAATATCTCAGGATAAGATATGATAGAAAATCATATTTTATGCTAATCGGTACTTAAAAAATCGTGTTGAAAAATGTTTATGTCGTTGGGAAGCTAAAATCTAGCGCCGTTTTATAAGTTATTATTTTTCTGCTAAAAGTAATTAGTTTGGGGGTGGGGTTACGTGCCCTTTGGCCCCCTGGCTATGTCCTTGAGACTTACTAAGCAAGGAAATGACCCCAACAATTTCCCAAAATTGCATGGCGAATACATACAAAGAATTATAATTCTCGTATTTGTATTTTGACTTAGTTCTTTATTAATACACAAGAATACATATTGCGCTATATATATATATATATATATATATATATATATATATATATATAATATTCGTCTACCTGTCTAGCTTTGTCGAATTAATCTTTGTTGTAAATAGCGAGATCGATTCTGGCGTAATATGTTTATGAAAGTTTCTAATTTCTAAATAGGCCTACATATTAATTTAAACACTCGATCCTTGAATTTTTTTTTTATTTTTAATTTTAAACATCCTTCTCATATATTTAGTTCTACTTTTCTTTTTATATGTCACTTCTTCTTTTCTTTTTCTGTTAGGCTATATGTTGAGTATTTCTTTTATTTTTTACTGAGGCCTAATTTTGTTGCAAAGGTGATCTGTTTTGTCAACTGGAGATATTGTATACAGTATGTATGGTAACCTATTAATATATATAGTTTTATATTCTCCATATAAAAGTTTTAATACTCCATATTTTTTTTTTTTTTATCGAGCCTCTACATAAACCTGTTGGACATCTGTCAGTCCTATCGTAACTATATATCTATTAGAAAGTATTGATTAATGTAGCTTCTCCGTCAAGAAGTTGGGAAAGCTGAGGTTGACAAAAAGAGTCTTCCTCAGGCAGATATAGCGACGTATAATTTGTTTCCATCTTTCTATATCTGGTCTTATCTTTGCCCTAACCGCTGGACAGAATTGTAAGGAAAACATTCTTGCAAAGAATTAAGTCTGATTTCTTTGTTTGTTTACTTTTAGCGCTGTGCCCTACTTACTGAATTACACTTTAAAAGTTTAACAACGTTCAATTAAAAAAAGTCTTTTGTAAGACAAGAGCAATCAAGTGAGTGTTTCAAAATGCTGTTCTTAATTCCACTCCAGTTTTTCTAACTTTGCTTTTGTAGATTATATTTCTCAGTAAAATTCCAGATAGAAATGATGAAAAACGTTAATTAGAAGCTTAAAAGACGTTATTTTTTTAAAAAGGCTTTTTAAATGAAACAAGTAAAATAAGCTTCAGATTTATAAGGACAAGTTGTAGCAACTTCTGACTGAGAAAGACATGAACCAAATTTAAGTAGGACAACCAATATTATAATGATATTAAAAGATACGAAAATTGCACTTTTTCATATCAAACACAAATTTAACTGTGGAATATTGAAAGCTATACTGTTGAAATGCGTGTGCTAAAAGGGATCAAACCGTTTGATCTCTCCAACACAACGATAGGCTACATTTAGTCGTTACATGAATAGTTAAGGCGTAACCTACTAAACTTTAACTAATTAAACTTAACTTTTCTCTGACGCATTTCAATTTCAAATAAAACATAAGTGGAATAAAAATTCAACGAATAACTTAAAATCCCTACAATCTATCCGCGGATAACACGGTCTCAGAACATTTATTTATCCTCGTCAAATCACTTTTTTAAAACTTTATTGCTTTCTAAAAACGCCTTTTACTTTTCCCTTCCTTTCTCTCCAATTCGGCAATGAGCTTCAGAACAGTGCTCTCCGTAACGCTCGACGTTGTCGGTACGTTTTTGAGATACTGACAATTGGGAAAGCATAACCTTTCATTATTCCATCCCTACAATACGGGTATATGTAGTTGTTCGTTAACCCTTCGGTAGGCGCGTGGTTAAACACACTGGGGTACCACTGTAGCCCACTCTCTTTTTATTAAACATTTATAAAAAGAAAGTTTTCAATTTGTTACTGTCGTAACTATTTCCTATTACACATTTTAATATATTCGTAAAGAAATAAATGTAAGCTTTTAATTTTAAATTGGTTAAAATCATTGTAATCAGATTATATTAATTTTACGTCACAAATTACTCCCAACTTTAGCTGCATAAAACTATTAAAAAATATTTTGGATAATGATACTATAAAACTCATTCATTTTTAAATACAATTCATCAGATATAGTATACAGATTTTTAAAAACATTAAAAATATATTGTTGTGTAGAAAAGTGTTTTTTACCAAATAAATGCTTCTTAGGTTAAATGGGTTGGAATATGCACTTACAAAGATGTTATTATTGATTTTTCCAATGTTTTATTGGTGTGTAGTTTCCATAGGAATGTCACATACTAGCAGAGTGTTGTCAAGACATATCTCCTCATTGGTTGTAGCACTTCCAGGTTGTTTTTACAGTATCATGTCTTGGAGGCTATCTTGAGCTACCTTGTGTGCAGTTTTTCTTGAGCTACCTTGTGTGAAGTTTTCCTTGAGCTACCTTGTGTGAAGGCTTTCTTGAACTACCTTGTGTGAAGGCTATCTTGAGCTACCTTGTGTGAAGGCTTTCTTGAGCTACCTTGTGTGAAGGCTTTCTTGAACTACCTTGTGTGAAGGCTTTCTTGAGCTACCTTGTGTGAAGGCTTTCTTGAACTACGTTGTGTGAAGGCTTTCTTGAACTACCTTGTGTGGAGGCTTTCTTGAGCTACCTTGTGTGAAGGCTCTCTTGAGCTACCTTGTGTGAAGGCTTTCTTGAACTACCTTGTGTGAAGGCTTTCTTGAACTACCTTGTGTGAAGGCTATCTTGAGTTACCTTGTGTGAAGGCTTTCTTGAGCTACCTTGTGTGAAGGCTTTCTTGAACTACCTTGTGTGAAGGCTTTCTTGAGCTACCTTGTGTGAAGGCTTTCTTGAACTACCTTGTGTGAAGGCTTTCTTGAACTACCTTGTGTGGAGGCTTTCTTGAGCTACCTTGTGGGAAGGCTTTCTTGAGCTACCTTGTGTGAAGGCTTTCTTGAACTACCTTGTGTGAAGGCTTTCTTGAACTACCTTGTGTGGAGGCTTTCTTGAGCTACCTTGTAAAGGTATTTTTCCATTGACCTCTCTTCCGTGGTTTATTCACGTTTTTCTTCAGCTACCTACAAACTAATTCTTCAGTGATATGTTTTGCTAAAGTTGAGTAATGATACGCTATTAGTTTTCGTAAGAAGGTTACGTTTTCATACAGCTATTTCATGTCAACGAATACCGATTTGGTTTATCGTCCTCTGAAGCTTACCATTCCAGTCGTCAGTGAGTGTGGCTTTGGTATTGTTTCCCCTTGAGGTCGAAATGGTCTGTTGGGCTGTCACTTTTGCTATTACTCAACATCTGTACAACGTACAATCATCAATGATAACATCCACTCGATAGAAACTGTTTTCGTGATGAATGAGGTTATAAAATATACGTGTCTATTATTATACTTTTATGGTAATTATTGTGTTTTATTGTTGTTTGGTTAATTTTTCGTGTCCTGCTATTAGTTAACATCTTCCCTATAAAAATCTGGTTCTTTGTTTTAATTTTTTAATTATTAATTTTAGTTTTATTTGGGGGAAAACCATTTCACAAAATGGTTAACGTATGCAATATAGTTATTTCGTCCCATTTGGGTTTAAATAAGGGATAACAAATAATTTCAAAAAAAATGCTGATTTTATATTATAGGTAATATCGTACAGCAGCTGTTATAATGCTTTGGTTTTGTTACATTATTTATATAATTGTTATTATTGAATAAAATGTAACCACAATAGATTTTTTCTCACATAAGTAGGAATTGACTGTAAAACGTTTTCCATATTACTGTTATAATACATTTATATTACTTTTTCAATAATCTAATAACATTTTAGACAATTTCTAATACTAAACAAGATATTTCTCACCACATAAAAATTACCATAGTATAGACGTAGCTTCAACGGCGCTCTCCATTATAGCACCTTTATTTATTCCTTTATTTTTGAGACAATCGTTTTCGTAAATAAGTTCAAGAATTTGTTTCTTCTGTAACTGTTCTTCCTTTCTTATTCTAGCCCAGCTGTTTTTTTACGTAGGGTATGACAACAATGTCCTAATAACGATCAACCATATTTTAATTCTCTTCTTCTACATTTACCACACGATTTATCTCAGAAAGTATATTAATTCAGAATGACTGCATATACGGTTGGAAGGTAAAAGTTTTGCGCGAGGGTACATAACCGGGATATATCTTCATTAGTCTGAAAGTTCGCTAGCGTTCGGGTAGGATTACGCCTAAGTAAACAAACTTCAACTTCAGAACTGTAAGAAGTAACTGTAAGTTTCCACGGCAACCAATCTGCTACTGGGGAAACAAGTGAAATTGTACTTCGCGAACGGTTTGAAAAAACGAGTCTTGCTGTGTTTGCAAATATATTACTGATTAATGTATTTCTTGTTAATATTGAGTAATCTCTAGGCAATTGTATACGAAACAAAAAAATGTATATGATGACAATTAAATGTACATGTACTTGTATAATGGCCTGAGCTTTCCAGTGACTGGTCTTTGCAGTATTTTGGTTCCTCTTCAAAAGTTATTTATGGGTTTGTTTCTATTGTAAAATTCTTTTACTGATTTGAAAATGAGAAGCGGAATTTTAGTGGTTTGAAGCTGAACGGTTGTTTACTATTCTGATTTAAATGCACTGTGCAAACATTTCAAGCGCGAGCATTAACCAGGCCTTTCCGCCTCGTTTCTCGTGTCTCATCAACAACCTCTTCACTAATCCGGCGAGTTTCCCGTATCTTATCAACAGTCTCGCAACTAATCCGGCGAGTTTTGCGTATCTCATCAACAGTCTCGCAACTAATCCGGCGAGTTTTGCGTATCTCATCAACAGTCTCGCAACTAATCCGGCGAGTTTTGCGTATCTCATCAACAGTCTCGCAACTAATCCGGTGAGTTTTCCGTATCTCATCAACAGTCTCGCAACTAATCCGGCGAGTTTTGCGTATCTCATCAACAGTCTCGCAACTAATCCGGCGAGTTTTGCGTATCTCATCAACAGTCTCGCAACTAATCCGACGAGTTTTGCGTATCTCATCAACAGTCTCGCAACTAATCCGGCGAGTTTTGCGTATCTCATCAACAGTCTCGCAACTAATCCGGCGAGTTTTGCGTATCTCATCAACAGTCTCGCAATTAATCCGGCGAGTTTTGCGTATCTCATCAACAGTCTCGCAACTAATCCGGTGAGTTTTCCGTATCTCATCAACAGTCTCGCAACTAATCCGGCGAGTTTTGCGTATCTCATCAACAGTCTCGCAACTAATCCGGCGAGTTATCACGTCCGTTAACAACAAATATGCGTCGATTGTCTGCGTCTTCATGTTATACACTCGATGATGCAATGCGGCCAACAGTAACTTTAGTGTGTTAATATATAAACGGTTTTAAAAATTATGACACACTAACGCTTTTAAAAAAATAAACTCAAACTAGTTTTAGAATGTGTTTAGTTCCACTCACTGACCATGATAAATTTTGCCAGTGTAAAACTAAGACACGTTATCTATAGAAAGCGGTACTTCGAGGAATCGAAACTGTTAACCGCAATGATGGTTTTCTAATAATAGCTCTACGGTTTTAAAAACCAGGGCCTTTTTCAAGTGAGCTTTATACGGTATATCACTTCTCACATTTTATATATCCACTATTGGGCGTATCATCGCTTTTTTCAATATCCCTTGGCCATGTCTCCACATCTTGCTACTGGATCCACATTCATATAATGATCACAGTTGTTCACCCTCGTAGCTCAAATTGTTTTAACCCTATTAGGTTAACTGCAGCTTAGCTAGTGAGAACTACTCACAACGGAAAAAAAATTTAAAAAACAGGTAACTGTAAATCTCACTACACCTTGTTTATTAAAACAAGTAGAATCGTTTCAACGAAAATGTCGGCTTCATCAGTGCTTGGCTACTACTAACTACCACCGATATGTTAGTAGTACCCAAGCATTGATGAAGGTGACATCGTCGTCGAAACTAATCTGCCTGTTTTCATAAACTAATGAGTAGTGTGATTCAGAGTTAACTGTTTTAATATTAACGTTTTGTTTCAACCTTGTTCACCTAGTTCACCATCCAGTTTCGAATTGTGGCATTTACAACTCTATCCATCCAGCAACACAACAATATATTTTAATAACCTTTTAGTATACGTTAATGGGTAACTAAATTTTACTCTGGGCATACCTGAACCTTCCTTCATATAAGCCTAATAAAATGTTTAATGTTCCGTAATTTAGTTATGCCCCAGTGCTGTGTTTAATTTTCCTAATGACTTCGAGAGACGTTGGTTGTTCTCCAACTATATTCTTCACTCTTATTGCCCTTTGCGTTACTCTGACTCACGCTTGATTTCTAGAATCACGTTTTTTAAAACATTCGAAAGCAGGTCTTATCTTTCATTATTTTCAAGTTAAACAATAGCTATTGTTATTTAAACATTCAAAATATTTATTGAATAAATGATAAACCGGTTGAATATAGAGTCAGAGAAGTTTATTTAATTAGTGCAACGATTGGGCAACTGGTTTGATTGTATAGGCTTGATTGTATCAAGCCTGAAAACAATATTACATTACTTATAAGTATGCATATAAAATACAAGTACACTCACTACAATAATTTAAAACTTAAAAAAGAGAACATACATCAACTTCATATCAACTTACAAAAGAAAAGGATCAAAATTAACAACTTTTTTGATAATTATTTTGATAGCCTATAAGCTATGCATTGGGTATTCCCATTGTAAGCCCATATTGTATAGATTTAAAACATCCAAGAATTATTTATTTTTATTATGAAAGGACAACCCTTTCGTTGCTGTTTGTTTTAATTTGTGATTTTGTGTGTTTTATATGTAAATAGTGTTGTTCTCTCAGGGTTGTTACTGTTTTTATTTATTTTCTAGATGAATTTATGACTCTCACTAGAGTAAGATGGGTGTGTTTTATTACAGTTTGACCAAAATATCTTTAATTATTTTTAGAGTTTTAAATTATTGTATTGAGTGTACTTGTATTTTATATGTGTATTTATAAGCAGTGTAATAATGTTTTCAGGCTCGATAAGGGCAACGAACCAGTTCCCGAAACTTTGCACTAAGTAAATAAACTTCTCTGACTCTATATTCAACAGGTTTATTATTTTTTTAAATAATTGTTATTAAAAAATTTTAAAAAAACTAATTAAACCATAGTATATTTTCGTTATTTTTACTTTCCAAAGGATAATAATTCACATTGATCATGATTTTTCCCCAACAAGCCTTTATCACAAGTTAAGATTTCTTGTGATAAAAACGTAACATTGCGTTCTTATAATATAAGGATTAATAAAAGTATCAAATGCCATTATGAAGAATTAAACATATTAAAAGACTTACCGCACTTTGCCTTAAGGGATGTAACCGCAACTCGCGGTGGTATACTCTATGCTTAAGCTTCTTTATCTAAGAATACAATCATGTACTTTATCCGCTTTCACATGAACACAATGATGCTGCCTTGGATTTTTTAATTAAACTTAATCCAGTTTCCTTGTATTTTCAATAAAGTGCCTTAGAAAGTTTACTTCATAATTGTAAGTAAAAATTGTGTTATACTTTTGTGTAAAAGTTTATTTTGCTATATATTTTAAAGGATCTTTGTGACGGTAATTTTTTTTTATGAGTCAACCATTTTACTGTGAGATTTTAACGTTATTGAGTCAGTCAGTCAGAGAAGGGAGGGGTTTCTAGGCCACCGATTCTGTAGGTAGGAATTTGGGATCAGGGCATTTGTTTAAGGGCTGGATCTCAGGAAGTGATACTGCACGCCAGGCTGTTTTATTGGATGGGACGGTATAAGGATTTTATCCTATAGGACAGCACTTATTTTTAACTGGGCGACTGACTTTTTTTATGGATAATTCGTCAGTTCACATGCGATGCACGAGTGTAATACGGTTGATGTGTGACATGAGAGTGTAAGAATGTGTAGCAATAGGCCTTAATGCTAAAATGGATTTACAAAACTGTTAGGATGAACTCAAGTCTGTAACGCTATAAAGATGCTTCCGCAGAAAGCACTATGCCAAGAAATATCCTTAGGGAGCGTTGTGAAAGCATTAGCAATTGTTCCATTGGGTCGGCTAACTGATTCTTTCAACGTTTTACAAACGAAGGAAGAAGCTGTAATTTAAAAATTTTCTAACGACCGACACATAGCGAGCAAGTCGTAAATTGTGCACAATTCTAATTACATTTAAAACTATCGCATTCGTTTCCGACTGTGGTTAATCCGGGTTCATTGCGGAACGACTTTTCTGGTTAGACAGGCGCGGCGCCGACGCAGCCTTAATAAATAGCATCCACTCACAAAATCAATCTAATTACGTTTGTCTCTGTATAGGTACAAACCCCAATGAAAAGCAATAATGTTTAATAAAAATCCTTATGTACATTCATGTAACAAAAGTACCATCCTCACAGGTGGGCTTTGAAACGTAAATCTTTAGGGTTTTATTCACAACATCCCATGATGGCGTTACGAAACTAAAATGTAGACCAAGTTTTGTTCAGTTGTGTTTTCAGATTTTTTCCCCTCTGTGCTCACTTATCAGTCGCCAAATTTAAACTATTCCACTGTGAAGCTATATATTTTTATCGCTCATGTATAGACATATCTATTTTTAGTCATTGATATTTTTTCTGGTTTATTTTAGTCTTTAAAAGGTAAAGATTAAAAACATAATGTTTGTGTTTTTACACAACAAATTTGTGTGTTGTAAAATAGAATATTTTTAATGTCCAAGTTTTTAACAGTTCTCTGACTTACAATGTTTATAATACTTTATTAAGGATGACGTGCTATGTAATGATTACATACTTTTATTGTTTTGTTTTGTAAAGTTAGTTTGTTGTTGTGTGAAATCATACTTTAGTTTATAAAAATATTTTTTAAGCTTAGCTTGTGAGGTTGTGTTAAAAACAAATACGTTTGTAGAATTTACAACTCTAGTTGTGAGTTAGAGTTTGTAGTAGTAACACTCATTGATGATGATGACTTTGTCATTGAAACGCGTATGGGTAAATAAATGATTAATTTGTGAGATATGTGTATGTTTTCGTTCTTATACTTTCGTTTGGTTAAACCAGTTGTTTCGCATTTATTATCACATAATACAGATGATCATATTCTGTTCATATTATCAGTACGTTTTGGTTTCGTCCAGTCAACACTCACCTCGCCTTCTTCTCTGAGACGTAGACGCGATTATCGACTACTAATATGATACCTAAAATGTACGCGTGACCCATAAAAATTACCCATATTTATATTTACTTTACTCTAAAACTCTCTAAACTTAATTGGCTATAATATGTATTAAGCCAATCTTGGCCACATTTACTTTACATAAAGAGCACTCAAACCTTTCGGTATTGACATAGAGATGTAGCAAATTTAAAAAAAAATTTTTTTAGTCAATTCCTACTTTAATTAACAAAGAAAATTTTTATTTGAGTTTCTTTTTATTTTATAATTATAAATAATATACAATAATATACAATAATAAACAATACCAAGAGGCAAGATAGAAAGCGAATTTCCTTGAAATTTTCCATTTTCCTTTCTATGTATGGTGTTGGGCTATTTATTATCATTGTTAGCTACTATATATACTCTTTCTCTTTCTTTTTCTTTTGCCGCTTGGATTTTGTTATAGTTTCTTTTCGACTTGCTTTCGCATTGTCCGTTCGTAAAGCACGGTTCGATACCGTTAATCCAGTTTGTTTATTTTATTCTTTTCATTCATTTTTAATCCCAGAGCATTATTTATGATATTGTGTGGTAACCATGACAACAATTTTAGGCTGTGCAATGGTTTTCGAGGAAAACCAGACGAGGGGAAAACTAATTCATACACATTATAGAAAAGTACATTTTAGGTATGGGAAAGTTGGCTTGGTGCCAAAGCGATAGTTTCGAACATGAAGATACTCAGTTCGAATCCGACCTAGACCCACAAATTTTTATAATTTAATTATTGAATAAATATTTGAAAAAGCTGTATTAATATCAATTGTCATCTAATACAGGTTATATAAATGTATTTGATCTTGATTGGATGAATAAAAACGTATTTTATCGACTTTTAAAAATTTGTACATAATATATATATATATATATATATATTTGTAGATTATGCAACACTGTTTTCTTGTATACACTTATCACTTTCACTTATGTACTTAAACAAGAATCTTACTTGGTATTTATGCGAGCGCTTTCAGAGACTAGTAAGTGCCTCCATCTTCCGGCATACTCAGGAGTATGCCGGAAGTATCTTCCGGAGTATGCCGGAAGATGGAGGCACTTACTAGTCTCTGAAAGCGCTCGCATAAATACCAAGTAAGATTCTTGTTTAAGTACATAAGTGAAAGTGATATATATATATAAGTTACGTTTTATATTAAGCGAGAAAGGTTTTTAAAAATGATTTTTATTTTTACAAACCTTTGAATTTAATAAACAATTAATTTAGAAAACTGTTACATAAATTTTTACTTAATAAAACAATACAATTGATATGCACTCAATCGGAGTGGAAAACGTCTGTGCGATACAGAGGCGACTTACACACTGCCGGGGCTCTGTTCTCACACCTATATAATACTAAAGCTGCGTAAGCAGGAATTTTCCTAGCACGCATTTAATTATGAAATGTTCACATAAAATGTTTATATAACTCCTCCATCCCTAAAGAAAACTTCGGGGGTTGGCGAAGTTTCGGCATCGGTTGAAGTCCTCTTCTTCTTCTTGATGAGGGCGAAGTATATAAGCTGCTGAATAGGCCTCCGTAAAGGGCAATTTTCGGCATGGGTTGAAGTCCTCTTCACTGGAGAAGGTCGCCAGGCGAAGGTCTGGGATCCAGTTAAATGGGTTGTCTGCGATTTCCAACGCAGTATCCTCGTAGTTTGTAGGCGTTATTGTTTTTGATGATGGGCATTTTACAGTCTAATTTTGTGTTCATTATAATTCAACTGAGCAAAAGTATTTGGAATTGACTTATACAATTTATAATGAGTCTTTTCTATCATAGGATAGATACAAAATGTTTATAACATATACAATTGTTATCAGAATCTAATTTTTGTTCTACAAAATTTACATTGATTACAATAAAAGTTTTATATGATTTTTTATAATTTTACCATCATTTACATTCAATATTGCCTGTTATAGCTTTGATAAAGGATTCTAGTCAGCTTATAAGAATTCTTTTTGTTTTGTTATCTCTTTAAGAGTATAGTTTCTAATTTTCTTCAATTACATTTCTTTTTGTGATTAACATGTTTCAAATAATTAACAATATTTATTACCATAATTAGTTACATATCATTTAATTAATTACAAAAGTTTGTAACACATACAATTAATAAAAACAATGTTGTTTAAAAGTTTAATAAAGTTTCTTGCATAGAACTAGTGGACAAAGGTATGGTAGGGATTTTAATTTGATTGTGTCGAATATGAACAAGAAGGATTTTGGTCATTAATTACATTTTTTATCTTCTTAGGCCTTTTAATTTTCGACAAATGTATTTTGTCTTTTGTGTTATGATGTCTAGGCTTTATTTTTCCAGTTTTTCTTTCTTTATCTATCGAAGCTATTTCTTCCTTGCTATATCTGTTTTTAGTTTTGCTTTGATTCTGAACTGATTTTATATAAACTTCAGATGGTATTTCTGGAAGTGGTTCTTTGTTTACATTCCTTTTTTCTAAAACTTTTTCTTTAATTCTTTGATTGCTATCCCTAATGTTTTCGTAAAGTATTTTTGTTTTTTCCTTATGGTTTAAAACGTAGTCATTTACAATTTGTTTTTCTAAATCTATATCTAATAAAGAGTTTGAATTTATGTGTCCAAATAAGACTTCGCACGGCGTTAATTTTGTGACTGAATGAATGCTATTGTTATAGGCAATTATAGCATATTTGACTTTCTTAATTATACTGTCTTTTTTAAATTCGATTTGATTGTTTAACAGCCTTATGTGTTCTATTAAGGTGGAATGAAATCTTTCACATAATCCGTTTGATTGGGGGTTTTGTGTACTGATAAAATGGATTTTGATTTTATGCAGGTCTAATATCTCCTTCACAATCCTGTTATTAAACTCCGTTCCATTGTCTGAGATAATAACTGTTGGTAAGCAGAACTGCGCAAAGTAATCTAATAACTTGTCTGCAATCTCTGTAGCTTGAGAGCTTCCCAAGCGATAAGCTTGAGCATACTTTGTGAAACTGTCGACAATGCTGATAAACGCATTCTTTTCTAAAGAGATAGTGTCGATGTGAATTATCTGGAAAGGCCTTGCAGCTGTAGGCGTCAAGTTCATCTCTAATTGTAAGGGGATTCTGTCATATTTGGTTCTTTGACATATGTCACACTGATTTATGAAATTTTGGATTAGTGATTTTAAATTAGGCCAATAATATCTTCGCTTAATTTGTTCGTATGTTTCTTGTATCCCTCGGTGATTGGTTTTGCTGACATGATAATTACTTATCGTTTCTAAGGTATCTTCTTCCGAAGTTAGGTCTAAGAGTTTGTTATTACACTTAACCAAATTTAGTTCAGTTTGTTTGAAATTTTTGGCTACGCATGATGCAAATTTCTCGTAAAAATCGTCTTCAAAATATAGATTATATTTTATTTTGGGTACCAAATATGATTTTACAAAGTTAACTATGTCTTCTTTAAAGTTATTTTCTGATATTTCGACCATTAAACGAATTTTTGAAGTTCCGAATAGTTTTATAATTTTTACTTTCTTTGGTTCGTATTTTACCAATGACAAAAATATTTGATTTCTCCCAAAGTTTACAGGTTCGTCGGAAATTGGTATTTCAATTTGGGTGTTCCCTTCGAAGTTGGAATGCACGGTTTGACTGTCACTTTCTTGATCGTACTCTAAGTTGGCATTATCTGTTGCGTCGAGTTGTACGACCATAGACTCGTTATCTTCATTTAATTCCGGGAAGAAACGTTGGATTAATCCAGCTGGAGATAAATCAAGGTCTGGTTCTACAGTGTGTTGGGTGTTTGTTGACCTTTTATTAGTAATGTTCAATTGTATTCTAGATAAGGCATCGGCGTTTTGGTTTAATTTGCCTTTTTTGTATCTTATGTCATAATCATATTCCTCTAATTTTAATCTCCATCTTAAAAGCTTGGAATTTGGTTCTTTAACTGAAAATAACCATTGTAAAGGTTTATGGTCTGTAAATTTATGGTGTATAAATTTTAAATTTTCTTCCAAATAAATAAGGCCTAAAGTGTTTAGTGGCCCATACGATTGCTAGTAATTCCTTTTCAATCGCGGAGTAATTAGTTTCGCTGTCATTTAAAGTTCTGCTGGCATACGCTATAGGAAGGTCCTTTCCATTTTTGTCCTGGCTTAAAATTGCTCCTAGTGCAAAATTACTAGCGTCTGTTGTTAGAGTAAACTCCTTTTCAAAATCTGGGTATTGTAGAAGGGGCTCATTAGTCAGTATATTTTTACATGTTTCAAAACATTCAATGAAGTCTGGATTTTCTATATTTATTTTTGCATTTTTCTTTAAACAGTTAGTAAACGGTTTTGTTATCTTGGCGAAGTTTTTAATAAATTTTCGATAATAGCCTATTAGTCCTAAAAATCCTTTAATTTGTTTGGTGGTTTTGGGTATTGGATAGTTTTTGATTGCCAAAATCTTTGCTGGGTTAGGTTTTACGCCTTCCGGTGTAACAACATGCCCTAGATACGCTACTTCTTTTCTTAAAAATTCTGTTTTATCCAGCTGTACTTTAAAGTTGGCTTTGCGTAATCTTTCGAATACTTCTTTAAGTCTTTGTATATGTTCTTGGAGGCTAGTGGAGTAAATTATAATATCGTCTAAATAAACTAAACATGTTTCATTTTGGATTCCTCTCAGAATGTTATTCATAATTCTTTGAAATGTAGGGGGGCTATTCTTTAGTCCAAATGGCATTCTTAAAAATTCATAGTGTCCCGTTTCTGTTGAAAACGCTGTTTTTTCTATGCTATTTTTATCCATTTCTACTTGGTGAAATCCTGAGGCTAAATCTAAAGTTGTAAAATACTGAGATCGTCCTAATTTATCTAATATGTCGGTAATGTTTGGCAAGGGAAATTTATCGTCAATTGTTTTCTTGTTTAATCCTCTAAAATCTATTACTAATCGAAATTTTCTTTTGCCAGAAGCGTCTTGTTTTTTGGGTACAATCCAGACAGGAGAGTTCCATGGAGAATTTGAAGGTCTAATAATTCCTTGTTCAAGCATGTCCTCAGTTTGTTTATTAATTTCGTTCTTGTAAATCTCTGGATATCTATAATTTCTGGAGTATACGGGAATTTCATCAGTAGTCCTAATAACATGTTTTATTTGGTTGGTAAAAGTTAAATCGTTTCCCTCAATATGGAATAAATCTGCATAATCTTTTATTAAACTTGTTATAGCGGATTTTTCTTCCGAGTTCATATGTTCCATTCTAAATTTTGATAAATCTAAATTTTTTCTTCTCGAATTTTTTTGTTTATAATCTAATAAATTGAAATTAGCGTTCATTTGCATTGCATCAGGTCTGAAAATATTATATTCCTCTAAAGATTTTACTTCTAATGGTTTACTTATTGTTAATTTTACATTTTCTTCCGTATTGTTTATAATAGGGCAATAGGCTTCACCCTTATGCACTGAAACTATACACTGCGGAATTTCTAATCCGTTCACTTGTTTGTGTGGTAAAATACCTTCTCCATTATGAATATTTTGTATTTTTAATTTAACTGTTTGGCTAGTGCGGGCTTGTATAACATAACTAAATTGTTCCTGCTTTATTGACGTGCTGTCTGTTTTATTACAACTTCCTTTTTCAGTGTTAAAATATTGAATAGGGATTTCCTCATCACAAAGTATTAATTTATTATTTATAAAGTCTAAGCTTATTCCTAAATCCTTTATATTGTCTAGCCCGAGTAATAGGTCGAAATTCTGATGAAAGTCAAATAAATAAAATTTAATTGCTTTTTTAGACAACAGAGGTATGGTGCAACAAAAATTTTCTTTTGAAGTGCCGTGTGCGGTGATTACTTCAAACGGCTCTTTTTTAATGCTTGTTTTAAAATTTTTCCAGCCTAAAGATTTTCGCATAAATGATCTAGTACTGCCCGTGTCAATTAATATTCTAGATTTGGTGTTTGTGTCGTATATAAATGGTAGCTCGTTATTTTCGCTTTGTAGATTCATTATTGAAAATCGATTCCGAGGCTTGTATGTCCTAAAAAATCGTCCTGATCGATTTTAGCGGTCTCTTCTTCGTAGTTGTCGGTTAAATTTTGGGATTCTTCGAAGTACTCTTCTTTCCCGAGATCTTCTTCAAAAGCGAATGATTCTTGTCCATTAGTCTGGTACATAGTGTAATCGTCTTTTTCGGCTCCTTGTCCGGTCATTTGATACAAATTCGTTTGTCTAGAAGGCCTATCTGTCTGTCTGGTGGAAATACTCATAGGGGTAGGTTGATAACCCGTATTTCGCTGAGGATACTGAGGTTTAGTAGTGTTGTTGTTTGGTTGTCCCCTTTGAGGCTGACCCTGATTAGCAAAAGTTGGTGGTCTATAGGAAGGATTTGGGTGTTGATAAGGTTGTTTAGGTATTTGGTGGTATTTAAATTCAGTATGTATTGGTCTTCTTACGTTATGAGTTTGGCTTTTCTGAAAGACTGGTTGTTTGCTTGGCTGAGTAAACATTTTATTATTTTTAAATTGGAAGTCGTTTGTGAGCATATTAAGTGCTTCACTAAGAGTGTTAGGGTTCTTGGTACGCATTAGTGACCCGATGGGTTCATGCAAACCCCTAAGGAGAACTCTTAAAGCTAGTTTCTGAACGTATTCTATTAAAATGTCTTTAGCCATCTGCCTTTGAGGCTCTTTATTCATAAAAAATGAAATTTGTAAATTTAGTAACTTTTGAATTTTCTCATAGAATTGAAATGGTGATTCGTTACTTTCTTGTTTTAATTCTGACATCTCTAAGTTTAATGTGAAACAATCTCTTTTGTCTGAATAACTAATTAATAATACTTTTCTAGTTTCGTGCCAATTGTAAGAGTTAGAGTTTACAACCATTTCCAGTGCTTGGCCTTTTAATTTAGAAAGAATAGAGGAGAACAGATACTCATTTTGAAAATCCTCTGGATTTTCGCTTACATAAAACTTATTCACTATCTTATCACATATTGAGATAAATCTGTGGAGCATAGTGGGCTCTCCACTATACTCGGGTATCATGTCAAGATACTCCTTTTTTAATGTTGGCGTTGCCATTATTTAATATTATTTTTCAAAATAATAAAAATTAAAAATCAATTATATAAAATTAAAAAGTATTTACTCTACTTTTTTCTTAATTCTATATCTTAAGATCTACTTACAAGTTGATCCAAAATACTTTGCTCATTTGAACAATTTTCACTTTTCACTTACACGATATTAGCGCGTGTTCTTAATAGATATGCGCTCTATTAAGTGGTTGTAGATATTCACTCTACTTAAAGTTTCCTCAATTAACGGTTAAAACCGACGGACGTTATATTCGCTAACTTCCTTGAGGTGTCCTACCGACTGCGCCAGTTACGTTTTATATTAAGCGAGAAAGGTTTTTAAAAATGATTTTTATTTTTACAAACCTTTGAATTTAATAAACAATTAATTTAGAAAACTGTTACATAAAATTTTACTTAATAAAACAATACAATTGATATGCACTCAATCGGAGTGGAAAACGTCTGTGCGATACAGAGGCGACTTACACACTGCCGGGGCTCTGTTCTCACACCTATATAATACTAAAGCTGCGTAAGCAGGAATTTTCCTAGCACGCATTTAATTATGAAATGTTCACATAAAATGTTTATATAACTTATATATATATATATATATATATATATATATATATATATATATATATATATATATGTATCAGGAAAGTGTGAGCTAATATAAGGAATTGAATAAAAAGAATTTTTACCCCTAATACAATAATAATAAAACTTATAAACCATAAATTCAAATATATTTAAACATAATAACTCTGCACAAACAGTGTTACTAATTGCACTCAAGATAAAATTGCCGGCTGTCAATGATATGGGAACGAAAACACTGTGTAAAAATTTAAAATGTAAGTAAAAATCGACGGGTTTACCGTGAGCGCTATTCACATTTCACTCTTCTTGGAGGTCATTGAGCAGGCGGAATCGCCTTTGAAATATTTGACAGTAATAATGAAAACAAAAAGTACTATAGTGAAGGCCATTGCCAACAAAATTATCTGCAAATTTTAATTGGTCTAGAGTGAACAATTTTTTTTCAATATTATTTAAAATATTAAGTATGGTTGAGTACATCGTAGATGTACTGCTGCGCTAGAGTAGACATACTTGGATCTATACTTTCTTTCACCAAATCTTAGGTAGAAAATTTTCCTTTTGTATCATCTATTTTTTTATAACAACTATTTTTTATAACTATTGCGTTAAAATGCTAGTAAAATTACAGCTACATCATAACGGGTGAGTGCTAGTGGATTATCTACCAGAGGAAGCCATCTTTACGGAACAGCAAGTATTGACGATATATTGTGGAATAATTGAAGTGATTTAAATTATTGAAGGTATAGCAAATGATTTATTGACATTTTTATAGTACCTGCCTGTTTTGGCCGATTTTAGACTGATTTGTTTTTTAATAACAGATAAAATTGTTATTGTATTTATCAGTAGCCAATTGCGATATAAATGTGAATGTTAGTAACTCAAGTCCTAATCGTAGGCGAGGAGAGAAATGCGACCTGTGGATTAAAGCAATATTGTCAGATAGAATCACTTACTACTAGCTGCGTCAATATCTTCCTGTGGGTTCCTGTGGTGGGGGTTTTCCTGGCAGGATTTCTTTCTCGCTACGTTTTTTCATTCGGACACTCGCTAGCGCGACACTCGGACACCTTGGAGGGATTGTACGACCTTGCTGTGAAAGTCCACTTGTGATTGGCTCCAGCGTCACTACTAGTCCTTATAGTAGGCATCTATTCGAAGCAAACTTAATTATACTTCAATGTTCTGTCTTGCGTGAGTAGTAAGATATGATTTTCATTTATCATCTTATTTTTTCTTTTTTATATTGTTTTTCAATTTTGTGTTGTTCTTCATTATCCAGCACCATATTCTTTCTTAACCTATATTTATTTCACTCTCTTAAAATTGTACTAATCAAATGTTAATTCAGCCGTAATCAAATAATGTTATTTCGAGTATTTTAAACTTACGTAAAACATTTACACAATTTTACACTAATATGAAATAAAAAAAAACTTTTCATAAAATAACCTAACACCTCCTCATATATAACTAAACTGCACATAAAAACAAAAAAATATGTTAAATTCAAATAGAAAAAATGATACAAAAATAAATATTAAGCATAATATTTGAAAAATTAATAAAAATTAGAAAAAAATAAAACATTAATTTAAAACTAGTATTATATATATATATATGTATGTACACACACACACACACACATATATATATATATATATATATATATATATATATATATATATATATATATATATTAAAACAACATAGGTTATTCAAATACAAGAATCTTTATTATTTTATATCCAAAGCTTTCCGTTGGCAAACAGTACCAACATCATTACAGAATGATTGTAATTTTCATTCCTGATGATGTTGGTACTGTTTGCCAACGAAAAGCTTTGGATATAAAATAATAAAGATTCTTGTATTTGAATAACCTATGTTGTTTTAAATTATTAAACAAGAAAACGTATTTTATATTTATATATATATATAGTCAATTTCCTAGTTAGGTCAACAAAAAAATGTATATAATTTCCTTTTTAATAAATAATTACAAATAATATAAATATGTATCCTATAATCAAATGACAGAATAACAATATCAATTGGCAAAATAGAAAGCGAAGTTAGTTATTAAAACTAATTTATTTAATTTAAATAATAAATTATTATTTACAGTAGCTGTATTAATTTCAAGTTTTATAAAGATGTATTTAAAATTGGTATAAATAAAACGTATTTGATTAATGATTGAACATTTTAACGAGATATATGCGTAAATAAATAAATAAATAAATATATATATATACACTGTACATATTGATTTATATATATATTATTTAATAATATTAAATACAATAATAATAATATTAAATCAAATATATTTATTTATATTTATATATATGGAGAATGTGAACTAATAGTAGGAATTGAAAAACACATTACAGAGAATCAGTAAAAATAACTAATAAATTAACAACAATAGCTAATAATAACAATAATCTAAATTACTTACAATATATAAGAAATTACCGTAATATTTAAACGAAAACTTTATGCACGCCTTAAAAAAGCAATTTACTAGTGACAAAAGCAAATAGCATAAAGTTGTACTGAAATTAATTGAATAACTTGTGACAGATATTTTAAAAAGTTTTACATCTTATTTAATACACAAAAAGTTGTAAAAATAAAACAAAGGCAAAGTCGTAAAACGCAGAATTTTTCGACGTAAAAAAATGATTTGTGTCTGAACGACTGTCGACGGTTTAAACATTGTAGTTTCAACATAAATTTTACTTTTAATCTCGCCTTACGTTGTCGCCAGTGTTTGATCTCGTTACCATGGTAACTTACGGCTACTGCGGTTCATTCTAAAAGGTCGTAAGTTCAAATTTGTTTTGCAAACGTTCAAATTGTAATTTATAGTCTTAAGAAATTAGGTATTTTTCAATAATAATATAGTTTATGTAATTTACTAAAGTTATTTAAAACTGATATGAGTGACAGCTTTTTTTGAACAACCCATATATGGTGTACGCATACGTCATTTACTTAGCATTTTTATGAAATGTAGTCATATTGAATGTTATTGTATTACCTTGGCGTAATGGGAAGGCAGTTCTTATGGACTTATTTTACTTATTACTAATTGTTTGAATTGCTCGCTGTGAGCAGATTCTTTAGCGTTACTATTAGACTGAATCAGTCTGTATTACGAATTATGTGTGCTTTATGAAACTGTGGTGATTATGAAATAATTATCACCGTTTTATTACGAATTATCATGTCCAATACTAAATGAAATATCTGATGATGCGAACTTTTATGAGGATGTGGGCGTCATTAAACAATTTGGTTTGGATTATAAATAAAACTTGAAGGTTCTAAGATTTACACTTCCTAATTATAAATTAACAGGTGGCTTAAACAGGTGGCAGTCAATTGGGCTGGCCTGTAGAAGTAAATATTTTAATGAATATGGTAGTTTATAGAGATTATTTTAATAGAATCTTTAATTAGTTTATAATAAAACAACGTTAGAAAACGTTTATTATGTAGAAAAACGCACCGAAAAAAAATTTTACTTGTTGAATTATATAATACACTTTTATACAAATACGTTCTTAAAGAGTGGCAGATACTCTTAAGTTTACAATTCAAAAATTGGAATAAAATGATATAGTATATTAATATTATTGTTTAGGATTAGGTGTAGTAGGAAAACTTCAGGTTTAAATTTATAAGTTTATTATTAATAAACATATTAATTAACAATATTTTGACCTAATAATGTACTATGAATCACTATGGGATGGTTTTCACTACAAATGAACTATATTTCTGTAATTAGATTTACATATTTAGGTGGTTGTGGGGCAATTTGTTACTCTGAGGCCGGTTATTCATTACGGAACTTGTTAGTTTGATCTCAAAACGTGTTATGTCAATGAGGTTTGAATGGGGTCATTATAGACAATGGTATCGGAATGTTGGGAAATGTATGGAAATGGTATGTGATTAGTTTTAGATTATTAGGGAATCATTTGTACGTAGCTTGAAAGCTGTGGTACACTTTATATCATTGTAACGCTGGCAATATATACGTAATGGTTGCCTGTTGATTACTGTCAGTGTTTTGATTAATTCTGGACTGTCATTGTGTTGATTAATTCCGGACTGTCACTGTGTTGATTAATTCTAGACTGCCATTTGGTTGATTAATTCTGGACTGTCATTGTGTTGATTAATTCCGGACTGTCATTGTGTTGATTAATTCTGGACTGTCATTGTTTTGATTAATTCTGGACTGTCATTGTGTTCATTAATTTTGGACTGTCATTGTGTTGATTAATTCTGGACTGTCAGTGTTTTGATGAATTCTGGACTGTCATTGTTTTGATTAATTCTGGACTGCCATTGTGTTGATTAATTCTGGACTGTCATTGGGTTGATTAATTCTGGACTGTCAGCATGTTGATTAATTCTGGACTGCCATTGTGTTCATTAATTTTGGACTGTCATTGTGTTGATTAATTCTGGACTGTCAGTGTTTTGAATAATTCTGGACTGTCATTATGTTGATTAATTCTGGAATGTAATTGTGTTTATTAATTCTGGATTGTCATTGTTTTGATTAATTCTGGACTGTCAGCATGTTGATTAATTCTGGACTGCCATTGTGTTGATTAATTCTGGACTGTCATTGGGTTGATTAATTCTGGACTGTCATTGTGTTGATTAGTTCTGGACTGCCATTGTGTTCATTAATTTTGGACTGTCATTGTGTTGATTAATTCTGGACTGTCAGTGTTTTGAATAATTCTGGACTGTCATTATGTTGATTAATTCTGGAATGTAATTGTGTTTATTAATTCTGGACTGTCATTGTTTTGATTAATTCTGGACTGCCATTGTGTTGATTAATTCTGGACTGTCATTGTGTTGATTAATTCTGGACTGTCATTGTGTTGATTAGTTCTGGACTGCCATTGTGTTCATTAATTTTGGACTGTCATTGTGTTGATTAATTCTGGACTGTCAGTGTTTTGAATAATTCTGGACTGTCATTATGTTGATTAATTCTGGAATGTAATTGTGTTTATTAATTCTGGATTGTCATTGTGTTGATTAATTCTGGACTGTCAGCATGTTGATTAATTCTGGATTGTCATTGTGTTGAATAATTCGGGATTGTCACTGTGTTCACTATATCTAACCTGGCAATGTGTTAATAATTCATGAATGACAGTGTCTTAAATAATTCAGTAAATTAGCGTGTTGATTAATACTGGACTGTCAGTTTGTCGATTATGAAAGTAATAATATCCCAAAGAAATGATATTTTTAATATGACACTTTATACGTCAAAATGTTTCCTCTATCCGCCATTCATTATTTTACCGCCGTTTGATACGTTTCGTGATTTCCAAGTAGATAAAAGCGTTACGATGCACCTTAAGTTAAACGAAGAAAAGTACTTGGACTACGAACGGCACACATTATTTGAAACCTAATAATAACAGAAATAAAAGTGTCGTGGAACGTTATATGGTAGAAAGAGATGGCAATAACAACAGTATGATATATATACAAATGAAATTACAACTAGTTTATCTCTGTTACATGGCGCATAGCGGGGACATGGTTTGCCTAGTTTGTTGAATGGAACATCATAACGGATCTCGATTCCCTAGAGATATCATCACGAAGCGGTTCTTATCACGCAAGTGGTTCAGAATGAGCTTCCAGGAAATACACAAGAATAAAGCGAATCCATAATGAATGTAAGAAATTGCCGTGATCCTTGGTTGGCTCTTTTGTCGTATACGATTAAAATTTTTAAAGTAACAAAAAAAGGAGACATAAGGTGGTAGAAAGTAGAAACAGAGGGAAAGAGGTGAAGATAAAAATAGCGTAGGAGAGGGGATGAGAAATAAAGGTATAAAGGGGGGAGTGAAATCTGGATGTGAATGGGAAAAGGGTATAATGTGAATGAACGTATGTGAAGAGATAAAGAAAGAGGTAGAGAGGAGGCGATTGGAAAAGGCAGGGAAAAGGGAAGAGAATGGGATAGGGTGAGAAAAAAAGGTATGTATATGAAAATAAGATATGTAGTACAGAGAGAAAAGGAAGTGAAAAGGAATAAATGTAGAGTGTAAAAGAGAGAGGGTGAAGTTGAGGGAGAGAAGATGTAAGGTTTGAAAAGGGAAGGTAAAGAGAAATGAAAAATAAGAGAAGAGAAGGAAAAAGAGGAAGGAGAAAAAGAAAGTAAGTGAATTGCGCTGTGCCATGAAAACTCGAAAGAAGGTTCTGTGTGAATTTCATTTAGAACATAAATTGCTACTTGTTCTTATTAACGGCTGAAACATAAATCATGAAACTCAAGCGTTAAAATAAACCACGAATATAAAGAAGCGGTTATTCTTGGACAAAGCAAACACGTTTTATAACACATAATAAAACCGTCCAAACAAATCATAAGCGTGTATATCTTTCAAGAGAAACATTTTTTATTGAAACGTTTCTGTTGCGTTCATGACAAAATATTTCAGAATCGTGTTGTAAACTGTCTGAAAGCATTCAGTGTCTAGTGTCTAGACTTTCAACACACATTATTATCCGCAATACATTAAAGTCAAAACAAACGTCCAGTGTCGAACTCCTTTCTTTTAATAGACGACCAAGTTAATTCGAATAAAACGATGCTTGCAATGCATTTGGAAAAGAAATATAGTGTTTTATTTACTTAATTTGTAAATGGGAATTTTTATTATTTTCAATTTATTTTAAGATCGATAACAAATGAAAACGTTGCGTTACCAAAAATCCCTTCTATTTCCAATAAATTTACGTTTGGAGGAGTTTAATTACTCTTAAGGCTAGACTATCACAATATATTCCTATGGTTTATAAAGCAAAGGGTCCCGTCTCGGATATGTAGAGTCTCATCTTTCCATTGGAATATTATTAGTTACTAAGTTAACAAGTCTCACTAAAAGGATATGGAAGCCTTGGTAAGGTCATTATGAGCAAATTAAATTCCCACGGCTCGGAAGATGATTACTCATGTGTCAGATATCCAGAATGTCAGCTGCATATAAACTTTTTATTGTGGTATTATTGGTCTTTTCCTAAGATTGTTATATTAAAAATTTAGCTTCAAAATAGGGTAGAACAATTGTATCTTTTTTTAAAATATAAAATAGTACCGTGTGTTAAAATAAATTAGGAACTGATATTACTGTTAAATATTTTTAATCAGTGTTGAGTGGCAATTCAGAGCAATATTAAGTACTAATACGCAATATTACCACAATAAATAACAATACATTTTTTACCAAAATATTGAATGTTTTATTAACCAATATAACTGAAGGAAGATTTTTCACGATTGGTTGAAATGATATAAGAGAAAACTACTGGAGGCTGAGACAGGGGGAAAAGGATATTATGAATAAAGATGATCTGTCAAAGAGAAAATTAGGATGTGGTAATCGGAAGGTCAGCCTAACCCTGGACGCCGAAGCTGGAGTGTCTAGTCATGGGAGCCAGAGATGAAGGTGGCAAAGGGATAATGAGGGAGTGAGTAAAGAGATGTGACGGTGGGTATGGGAAGTCAGCCTATCCCTGGACGTTGAAGCTGGATGGTCTAGTCGTGGGAGCCAGAGATGAAGGAGGTAAAGGGATAATGAAAGAGTGAGTGAAGAGCGGAAGTGACGGTGGGTATGGGAGGTCAGCCTAAGCCTGGACGTTGAAACTAGATGGTCTAGTCGTGGGAGCCAGAGATGAAGGTAGTGAAGGGATAATGAAGGAGTGAGTGAAGAGAGGTGACGGTGGGTATGGGATTTCAGCCTAACCCTGGACGTCGAAGCTGAAGGGTCTAGTCTTGGGAGACAGAGATGAAGGTGGTAAAGGGATAATGAAGGAGTGAGTGAAGAGCGGAAGTGACGGTAGGATCAGGAGGTCAGCCTAACTCTGGACGTCGAAGCTGGAGGGACTAGTCGTGAGAGCCAGAGATGAAAGTAGTAAAGGGATAATGAAGGAGTGAGTGGAGAGCGGAAGTGACGGTAGGATCGGGAGGTCAGCCTAACTCTGGATGTCGAAGCTGGAGGGTCTAGTCTTGGGAAACAGAGATGAAGATGGTAATGGGATATTGAAGGAGTGAGTGGAGAGCAGAAGTGACGGTAGGATCGAGAGGTCAGCCTAACTCTGGATGTCGAAGCTGGAGGGTCTAGTCTTAGGAGTCAGAGATGAAAGTGGTAATGGAATAATGAAGGAGTGAGTGAAGAGCGGAAGTGACGGTTTGTTATGGAGGTCAGGCTAACCCTGGACGTCGAAGCTGAAGGGCCTAGTCGTGGGAGACAGAGGGAAGGCAGTAAAGGGATAATGAAGGAGTGAATGAAGAGAGGAGGTGACGGAATGTTCGGGAGGTCGTGAGAGCTATAAACTCTCAAAGGAGCGACAGTTGACGGACCAAGAAGGGAGAACACTGAGTGTCGTCCAATCTCTTAGTTAAAGATTTAAATTATTATTGAAAATAAAGATTATTATCCTTCTTTTAATAACGCGCATTAATACTTACATTTGTTACACAAGTCATCGCAAAGAACCTCCCTGAGTGAGATAATATTGCCTTAGGACTAAACAATTAGTTATAGAGTCTCTTTCCCTTTGTTTTTACCGCTGAAGTTATGCGAGCTGGCAGAGAACCATTATAAGTGACATAACTAACTTCTATCATAGCACACAATGTTTATGTTGCGAACTTGAATATTGTAGATTGAATTTTGTTGCTGACATTATTCGAACTTAGTAAAATTTAGTGTCAATAAAGTTCAATTAAATAAGTAAACAGTGACTTTTTTAAGTCTATAAATTTAAGCTTTACTAAATTTAAACTCTTAAAATACATATTTGGTACCCAAAAAATAAACTTATTATTGTTAAGCCTAATAAATAATAAACACAGGAGTTAAAAACAGTTGTTACTAAATTGAACTTTAATATTTTAGTAATTTCATTTGTAACATAAACAAGGAGTTCTTTATTAGCAAAAGCAGTATTTTGTTGATTACAGAAACAGACAGATAGACACAGACACACACCACGCACGGACGCACGCACACACACACACACACACACACACAAACACACACACACACACACACACACACACACACACACACACACACACACATATATATATATATATATATATATATATACATATTTTTAAATTGTACATGAGGTTTTTCATATTAAATTTTTATATAACATTATACATACATTTCTTTATCTTTTCAATGTAACATTGATATCGACAAGAGCTTTGTGCGCCTGTCAACAGCTGAAACCGCTGCTGTGGGAATTATTTTTCAAACTATTATTAATCAAATATTTGTAAATGTGACTTACCGAAATGCAAAAGTCAAATCTTTTTGTTTGGTTGGTTGCGTTCTAAGCGATAATCTGGTGAAACGTTTAATGAAAGGTTTGCTTATAGACAGCGGGAGGGTGACACATCAATCAAACACTGACCGCTGGCGGTGCCGACACTCGATAAATAATGGAACGTCTCGTGATGTCATCGCGATTTGGCGCTTTGTAAATAGTGAAACTGTTGGCTAAAGTTAATAAAACACCGTGTATTGTTCGAGTGCCGTAGAAAAGCCGACACGTCTAAAGGGTAAAGTGACGTAGCTACGACGAGTCTTTGGCATTTCAACTTAGTTTTAGTCCAAGTTAGAATGCAAAAAACTAAAAATAATACATGTGTTTTCTACCCTGTAATATTTATTTCCAGTTGCAGGTTTTTTTTAAAATTTTTAAATTTACGGTGTCCCTGTGAGAAAATATAGCTAGGTAACAAAATAGTAAGTCCGATAAACACAGTGCGCACTGTAGCGGTAAAATGATGGTTTAATACCTGGATTTGGTACTCCACAGCGGAGAGAACAATTGAATAAACATTAATAAAATGGAAATACTTTCCCTGGGTTTATTGCATATCCCAAGGTTAAAGTGTGTATATAATTAGTATATAATAACTAAGCCTACTGAAGTACTAAATAATTTGTGTTGCTCCATTCTTAAACTCTGATCTGCGATTCAGAAATATTCCATCACTCAAGAGTACAGACTAGTATCGGTTCCCCAAAGTAGGAATACATGCTTTAGCATTGGTAAATAAAGGAAGTTAACCCATTCCTTCTGGTGAGAGATACGCACATTTCTGAGAGTGCATATAGTCTTAAGGACATGAGCGTTTCGAGTCTGGGATGTATGATTCACGTGTGCTACTTTGCATAAGACAGATTGATCTACTCTATTTCGACAATGCAGGAATCTGTATGCTCGTACAGTAAAGTTTTGTAAGGATAAGTGCAAGTAAATGTTGCTCCAATCAAACTATATAAGGATCACTTCGTTCTGAGAGTAAGTAAAACTAATGGTTGTGTGATTGTAGTAGTTTACCTTATCTACTTCTGGTTTCTCTGTGAAAAAGAAGTCATTTTGTCATAAGTAAGAGAAAGGAAATATGGAAATAAGAGAAAGATAGTATGCGGCATTATTTCAGGTGAAATTTAGAAAAAAGACTACGTAAATAAAACTACTTCAAGTGCTGGGATAAAAGCGATTAATATAAAACAAGGATATTTTAAAATGGTGAATAATAAACTCGTTACACGTCTAGAAGCGAAAAGAAACGACTAGAGGCGTTCCTGAAGTGTTTACTGCTAAAGCCTGAAAAAATACTTTAATTTGGACTTTTGCACTTTTTGGGAAAAAGCTCTTCAAAACAAGTGTGTGGTGCCAAACATCGTGAAAATGATGTGTTTTCAAAACGTAAGTTCATAATAAAGCTAGGCTAATAATACGATTTTTATTGTTTGAATACTATTTTTAATATACCATTAAGACCGCTTTAGAGACTAGGTCGAGTGTTCTTACTGAAGTTAGGGGCAACCCTTACGTTATGCAAATTAGGCCCATTTTTAACCAAATTTTGTTGATAGCTAGTCATTTTCACAGGATCAGTTGACCTGGAGATATTCACAGGATCAACCCAGATGAGTCGATCAGGACCTTTAGAGTAGCAGTCTATTCACTAGACAGCTTGATGCTTTTGTATATACTTAGCCTCAGATATTTTCAATTGTACAATGTCGGTGTTTAAAGATTTATCAAATGATTTAATAGAATATTCAGCGACTATTCACAACCTTGTCCACTCCAGCGATACCCAGGCGCTTTACAGATGTATTTTTGTGGCATATATTTGTCTCGTTTGCAATAGGCCAAATAGGTTTTTTTTATTAAAAACGTTTACAGTTTTTGTTAGCAGTAATGTTATTAACTCTTTGCAGTTAAATATTTTATGCTGAAAAAGATTTTTTGAGTACTAAGAAAAGTATGTAGAAACTAAGACGAGACCAAAATCCTTTTGTAACAGTACTAGAGTTAATATCTTACTTTAGTTGCTGTATCCTTTAAAAAGTCGTACTTCTTACCACACATTGATTTTCTGAGTGCATGTTTCAAAAATACATTTGCAATTAAACTTGGGAAGATTCCCAAGTCATCAGAGTTGAACTCTGTGAAAGAAGGTAGTAACGGAATAACTAAAGCTAAGTACTTTGAATTCTAGAACTTGGAGCACTATTCGTGCTTGATTTGTTGCTTATTTTATTCTTGTCCGTATTTACATTAAACCTCGAAGCAAATAAATTTATTTAAATTGTCGGCATGAGAAGAGAAAATGTTTTTTATTTATCAATATTCAGAAAGTAATTAATAGCATTCCATAAACAGTTTTAGTTTTTTGAATGTTGCATATGAGTTTATTCAGAGCAGGGTGATTTCCCCCGTATGGTATAAAAACAACATAAGGGTTTACGAGGAAGGGTGGGACCGAGTAATAAACATAAAAGCCGTACGTTCCTTTCCATCTTGAATGTGCATTGCGCTATATTATTGACACAAAACTGACCAGTTGTTTCAGAAATTTCATATTGCTAGTACTTTTTCCTATTACGTTGATAGTTCCTATATAAATAGAGAAATGATTTATTTATTATGTTTCTTGTTTAAATTCTAAACATTTTTTAATTTATTTCGTAAATCATGTATAGAGGACTAGTGTAGTTTCACATGGGCCTTAAGTGAAAGATTAGGTTCTAGTTACGTGCGTTTGGATCATACAGCAGATACACGAGCGTTCAAGTCTCTTTGCCTATGTGCATATGTTTAATTGACATCTTTCTCACTCGGACGCTGTTATAAGTAGCCTACCCGTAAACACTGTACTCTATGTGTGTACCTCTTAGGCTTAGACTACCGTCGATACTATTTCCAACCCACTAAATATCTATATGCCTAATTTATAATTAATGTGTTCCCTTTTAGTAAACAGGTATGTAAATCAAATTTAAGTCAATTCCTACTTGGGTCAACAAAGTAAAATTTTATTTTAGTTACTTTTTATAAAATAATTCAATTAATATAAATAAAGTAACATAACCTATGAGTTAAAACAGCTGCTCAACTACATATCCTGTAACATAAAATCAGCTGTTTTATGAAATAATATGGTATCATTTATTTTAAGCCAAACTGGACGAAATAACTATATTCCATACCTTCCCCCTTCTGTGAAAAGTTTGTCTGGCATATAAAACTAAAATTAATTGATTAAATTTAATTAATTATTATTTGGAAAAACTGTACTAACAAGTGTTAGTACTAGTTAACAAGTGTAACAAGTTAAAAAAAAATGTATTTGAACTTGAGTGGATGAATTAAAAGTATTTTAATAACGACTGAAAATGTGTACAAGATATATATAGGGAGAAAGTGACAAAATAGAACGAATTGAAAAATAAGTTAGTTTAGTAATTTTGTATCTTCCAACAAGTGATATTTCGAAGAACATGATTAACTTCGGCCCGTCGCGGGAAGAACCCTGAAATATGTTTTCTAAGACAACGAATAGCGAATATTTTTCTAACAATAAAAAAAACTGATCTTCCTAGTCTGGCACTAGTTTTATTTTTTTTTCAATAAAATTTATGTAAAGACGTATGTACCTATATAAATTGTTTAACCTAGAACTTACCGTTTTTCTTCGAACAAGATACTTTTATTGGTCAATCTCAAAACAAAAGTTGCAGCTGTTTACATTTAATTTTTATTTTGTTTGATATAATGACGGAACACACTCTTAGTGTCTTAATAGTGTCCAACAATCAGGTTGCTTATACTGACGATTTGTTATTATCGTGGCTGACGATTTTGCGAGAAGTTTCTGTAAACTTGTTCAAGATTGTTCCTACATTAGGCTTATTTGGGGAAAAAATTATTATTTTTCATTTTGCAATTTCTTCTCTTATTCTTTTCAGAAATCCTATCACAATTTACTTTTGCCCTCACCATCTCTAAGAGAAATGGGATTAAGGTTTTAGGTTGTAACACAAAACCCCTATTACGTAACCGACTAGCTGACTAAAAAGAAAATATGGCAGACATATCCTTACACCGTTCGAAATATAAGGTGACGTTGTATCTGCGTTATAAGGAAATAGGGTAATTGTATGTGGACCTACTTCTTTGCAAACAGACATTTACATTTATTAAAGGATACAGAAATATCCATTTGTCGTCTATCACATATTGTTGCGGGTTTGAATTTACGTTTTACAATCTGGAACGATCGTTCACAATAGAGTCCGCGTTATCAAAATAAATTAGTAGAATCTTCCGAACAGAAAATTCAATAGAATGAGATATATTACCTCCTTTCAACTGGCGACTGTCCTTAGTGTTCCATTTAATATTATATTCATAGATTGAATCTAATGTGATTTTAAAACAATATTTGCAAACAAATTATTTTACATGTTTTTATTCAATTCCTTGCATTATATTACACTGTCCACATATGTATATATATATATATATATATATATATATATATATATATATATATATATATTGTACATATTTTAAATGCCTAATAAAATACGTTTTATTCATCCACTCAAGTTCAAATACATTTTTTACCATGTAGGGAATGGCAATTGATGATAATACAGTTTTTTTTTAAATATACTATTTATATTATTAAAAACTTTTATTTTTACAGTTTATTTATCACAGTATTTATTTTTAAATTTAAACAAGTTGATGCTCGGTAAGATTCGAACTTAAGCTGCATTACTTGAAGACATATATGAAGTTATAAGAGAAAGGTTCGTTGGATTAATGAAGCATTACAAGAGGTGGATAGAATGAGAGGTTATAGAACACCTCAACTTCATAAATTAGAAACAAAAGCAACTAATTAACTTTATTACTACTGGGGTCTAACAAAATTTCGTTACTTTCTATTTATAATTACAGGATATATAAATATGTATATACATATGACAGTATTAAGTGGCAAAATAGAAAGCTAATTTCCTTGCAATTTACCATTTTCCTCTCTATACAGTATATGGTGTTGGCCTATTATTTTTGTTTGTTACAATTTATTCGCTTTCTTATTTCATTTACGAAGCTGATGGTAGTCCATAATTTCTCATTCTACCATGTCTTGTAGTGCGTCATAATTTCAAGGAACCTTTCTCTTATTATTTTATATAAAACATTAAGTAATAGTTTTCTAGTTATGCAAACGTTGGCTCAGTGCTAAAATGCTGGATTTCAAACGTGTAGTCGTTCAGTTTGAATCCAAAAGAGACATACAATTTTTAAAATTTGTACAAATTTGTACAGTTAAAAACTGTATTAACAACAATTGTCAACCACTAGAGGATAAATAAAATGTATTTGAACTTGATTGGATTAATAAAACCGTGTTTTATTAATGAATGAAAATATGTAGACTATATATATATATATATATATATATATATATATATATATATATATATATATATATATATATATAGAAGGAATTGAAAAAACGAAGCGAACAAATGGTAACTAACAAAAATAATAGGCCAACACAATATACTGTATAGAGAGGGAAATGGAAAATTGCAAGGAAATTAGGTTTCTATTATGCCTTCCATAAAATGCCACTAGTATAATAGCTCTATCACATGTATATACATACTTATATTAATTGTAATTGTATAAGAAGTATTTAATAAGAGGTATTTATAGGTAATTATTTAGTAAGAAGTAACTAGATACACATTTTTTTTTGTCGGCATCAGTAGCAATTTACTTAAAATGTTTTTGTTTTTAATATTAGCCTACTTATTTACATTTGTATCTCGGAAATCTATTAAAAGTATGTGAGAAAAACGGTTTTGTGGGATTTTCAGCAGAAGTCTAAGAATAATATCTTTAATATCTCCTAGGCATGTAAATGAGGACACCATGATTTCTTGATTTATCCATACGCCTACTAATATGTCTATTATTGCCTATAAAGGATAGGGAAGAGTTGTATTTTTTATCGAGATATGAAAACATTTATGTAACGAAAAACACATACATGATCTTTTAATATACGGAAATAATATATTTATTAATATTTCTCAAAACATTTTGATGTGGTTTGAAGCGTGTATTGTAGCATAAAGCTTGGCGTGAGTAAAACAGCCGCTTTACTACGGCAGCTGTAAAACACAATAGGCTATCGTTTGGGAAGATAGCTTTTAGGATTCATCCTGCAGCAAGTATAAAAACCGACGCTGCTATTTATCCCAAACGTAATCGCATTGTTTCGTTCTGCGTGGAGGCGCACAAATAAACGTCCATCGTCGTCGGTTTATCCCAGAGTTTCAACAAGTTTGCGAATCCAGTTTGTATTGATGAACGGCTTGTTATTACCATGGTCACCTTCTCTAGAACACGGCAAGCTTTATCGGTTTTAAAGTAGCTCACTACACTTTAAGGAATCAAGTAATAAAATTAAAATACTTTAGAAGCTTCGCACCCATTAATTCTGCCCTATAAATAAAACGGAGCTTGAGTACAGACTTCGGCTTTCAACCAACAGAACCAGTTTAAGGATATAAAATCACGAACGTTTTACGAGCTGGAGTTTAACCCAGAAGGAAACATAAACTGACGGCCCTTCTCTGTCTAGAAGTTTTCATTCAGAGGCTGTAATTCTGCAATTATTTAATGTTTCTATTGTTAAATGTCGTTTAAATAGTAACTATAGAGTTTCTTGCACACATTGTTATTCTAATGTCATTAGCTATGTCTGTCTTTGTAACTATTTTGTTTTGATGGCATCAATAATATGGATATTCAAGATATTAAAAATATATATTTAGTTATTTATGTATGTATAATAGTGAACAAATCAAATCAAATTTAAAATTGTCAGTCAATTTAAAAACAAATAGCTAGAATGCAAACAAAAATAGAACAAACATAAGCGAATTATATTAAACAACAAAAACGCTTGGTTATGATATAAAACGTTTTAACAGTTTAAATGTTCAAAGTGAAAAATATTTTTTTAAAGTATTATTTTCAGACAAACATTTAATTAATAAAATATGCAAACATTACAAATCTTTAACTACATTTAATCTCTACTTCGAAGCATGGAAGAATTATATTGTAATTATTTGCGTAGAAAACAATTCCTAAATTACATAATTATTTTTCACTAAACACTTTTAAATGTTTTAAACTTGCCTATAGTAGCACTTACTTTGCTTGTTGAGGACGGCCGTTTCGGGAGATGTGTCCCTTTGTCAACTCAGACCGTAACTCAGGCAAGTTTAAAACATTTAAAAGTGTTTAGTGATTACTAGTAGCTCACGCGAAGATGGAATCAACAAATGTTAATATTGCAAGCCGAGCATCAACCATTCATCGATTGAGTTAAGGTTTGAGTTGACAAAGGAACACATCTCCCGAAACGGCCGTCCTCAACAAGCAAAGTAAGTGCTACTATAGGCAAATTTAAAACATTTAAAAGTGTTTAGTGATTACTAGTAGCTCACGCGAAGATGGAATCAACAAATGGGAATTATTTTTCTTTAAATTTTTTTAAGTAATAGAAGTCTACCAATGGGAACGTTGGCTCAGTGCCGAAGTGCTGAATTTCAAATATGTAGAGTCAAAGTTCGAATCCAACCGAAAAATCAGTTTTAAAATTTTAATTAATAAATAAATATTTGAAAAACTGTGTTAATATGAATTGTCATTCACTACAGGTTTTAAAAAATGTATTTGAAATTGATTGGATAAATAAAAACCTATTATTAACGATTGAAAATTCTTACAAGATATATATAAAAAGATTGTGAACTAATGGAAGTACTGTAATTGAATTTCGTGGTCTACTTTATGCTGAAACCCTTAGAAAGAAAAATAAAGTGGTAGTTTCCCGTGGGTTATATGTTTTTAGAAAGGATTGTACAAAGCTTTCTTGTGAAATAATTTCCTGCAAAGAGGTTTTTACTTTAGCTTACTTCGGTTATTGATACTTTTAAAGCCGTACTTACCTTTTCATAATAAATCTGCGTGTTACAATGACGGAGCGTTATGGAATGGGTTTTGCATTCAGATGTAAGTACTTTACGTTAAGAGATAGGCTTAGCATCTTGGTGTTGTATTGTTATGCACTACTTAACTCTGAGTCAGCATATTGTTCGAATATTGCGAAAAGGCTAAACAAAGCGCCTGTACGATGCTGATAGGACTAAGTAATGAGTTAATTTAGATTTCAAATTGCAAGTCATGACTGAAGAACAGTTTATACAGTGTGGTCTAAACGCCTCTCTACAGAAACGTCGAATAGACTATAAATGCAGGCAACTACTTCAAGTTGTGCTGTTCAAAGATTATTTGAACGCTCTGAATTTCTGCATTGAATTGAAGATGTATAAAACAAAAACGTTTAATTCGGTTGAAAATTGCTTTATTAATCCGTAGTGAAACCAGCTATACTTTTGGAGTAATAATAGGTAAGTATGATAGTTTCTCTATCGATGTTGTAGGGATTTATATGTACCCTTAACCATAGGAAGGAACCTACCTCCACTATAAGTAGGTAGGAAGCCTGGATAAGGATGAATTCAGGAAGTCAGGAATTGTGGGAAGTTGTGGTAGCTTCTGAAGAACTCTTCCCTCAACCAGGTGGAGAAAGATGTCGACCTACTAACCTTTATGTCTTAGAATCCCAACATGTCGTAAACGTTTTGAAAGGAATGACAGGAATTTAATAGGGCAGTGTTTAAGATGAAAATGGCTCATAAAAATGTCATCTCTTGAGACGGTCTGTCCACTCCCACGTATATTACATGAGTTTACTATCAACTGTTTATTTATTTGATAGGACACATACAGAAGCGGAAACGATTTACGTCTCCGTATCATTACAAAGCCGTACTTTGCCAAATGACAAAAATCGTATCCCATATGAGTTATTAATTTGTGTGTACTTTCAGGCTATCAGCCATGACTATTATTCCCCTATGAAGGACAGAAAGAGGTTTAGAGCATAAGTAGGGGCGAAGGAGGTTAGTCGCTACTGGGTATATTTGGTAAAATTGAACATGGATAGGAATTACGGATAATAAAATTATTTCATCGAGGTAATCTGTGATTATACCTTTGGATTAGGAAATATAATTTCTATTGAATGTTTCTAAACTTTAATTGTTATTTTATTCGTATTTATGTTGGTGTAAAATAACTTTCCTATATGTTATATTTAAATAGTTTTTTTTTACAATAGCTTTGGGTGAAACTATTCTTTTCGACATTTTACTTTGCTTACTAATATCTGAGTATTTTTTTTTATTTTGTTCGTGACATAATCTTTCCTCAAAGCAATAAAACTCACAGATTTATCATATCTCTGTGAAGCCTGTGCACTCTATATTCTCTTCTGTAATAAAACATCACAACAGACGTAATTTGATACAATAATGTGAAAGCAATAGGTTTTTACAGCATTAAAAAAATATAATCATTAATCGTTACTTTGTTGTACAAATCATTCAAACGTTAGCATCATAACGTTGGAATATGTTAGCGATGAATGGAGAGCGACAAGGGTTATATGTGATGAAAGCGGGTCCTCTACATGAGGGAGCTTTTCAAAACATGATTTAACCATGAAGTCATGAGAATAGAATCAAAGCGAACATAGTTTCTAGAAGGTAAAGAGATTTTTTATGTTCAGTGCGTGATGGTAGTTGCCGGCATAGTGCTGCTAGCGATGCACTGGATTTGTCGCCACTGCAATGCCATCCTCAAAGTTCGGACTAGGTTTGCGCCTTCGTGTTTCCTAACGGCAAATACGAACTTCTCCGGAAACAAATTAAAAGATTTATTATTTTTTTATTGTGACTGGCGGTTATTTATGCCTAGCCAATAGCTAGAGAACGTGTGCATAGAGGAACGTTTACAAACTACCATCGCTTTTGCTACTTTTATTTAAATCTAATAACTGTATTTGATGCTTTGTAATTCATAACCAACATTGTTTACACGGATCTAAAGAAAACAAACCTTTCCCAAGTACAGTAAACTCCCGATTATCCGTGGGCGGATTAACCGGTTTGCGGATTATCCGGGGTCTGCCATTGTTTTACAAATATCCAATTTTTGTTCCAATCAGATTCATGTGTTTAAATTTCCAAACGGTGAATTACGACGTAAATACATATAAGGCTCAATAGAAGTTAAGATGAAGGGAACAGATATGAAAATATGTACGTACTATTTTTTACATTGAAAGGGAAGCATCTCGACGCGGGCCAGCGAAATAAAAGGGGCGAGCAGACTACTGTATATAAGAGACAATGCTTGGACGCCGGAAAACCTAATGTGTATCATACGATTGTAGAAAAATGTCAGCTAATCTCGGCTATAGTCTAGGACGCGACATATGCTTATCCATGTCTGTCATATACATTATCGATCTTTATGACTATGTGACACAAATAAACACTGTGCGACAAAATGGTTCTCAAGAAATTTAGATCGCACATTAAAGCTAAATCAATGCTCACGAAAAAACAGACTTAAGTGACAGATTTATTTGTTAAAAAGTGAAAGTATTATGTGTAAAGGAAATAACATATGTACATACATACTTACTTTTGTCATATACTTATGTACGTATTGTAAATAGTTGGGCATATAAATGTACATGGTATAATCCGTCAAATACATCCACATTTTAAATTATTTTCTGTATTTATTTTGTCCTCTGAAGATTATTTGTGAATTGCATTAACCAGGGTCATTATTTGTGTAACTTATGGTATAATAATCGATAATTATCAATCGTTTTGCGTATTCTTTGTTCATAGCGGATTATCCGAGGAATTCGTTATCCGGCGTTGCCGGGCCACCCTATTCCACGGATAATCGGAAGTTTACTGTATATATTTAATTAGCAATATTAACCGTTCAGTGTAATGCACACAGTAACCTATCCTCTACAGAGATTCAAACAGTGGTTAGATAGAAGTGACAATATCGCGTCTGTGTACAAGAGGGGGGGGGAGGAGGCTGCATTCATTGGCACACGTAGTCACGGAGAATGTCGTGGCGTCGAGGACCTGTTAACATCGATCCCTGGAAATGCCGATATGTCAAGTACGTTTCCCTCAGCTATGGTGACATGTCCAGTCGCATTTCGTGAGGAGGAAATTTTGTGATGTCAAATCATTTGAACATTTACTTAATGGTAAACACAATATTAGCTTTTGTGAATTCAATTTTATTTATGGTACAGCTGTTTCGTAATACTGTATTAGCAAATATTCCTTTATTAAGAAATTATTAAGATAAAGATATGAAACTCATAACATTAAAGCGTAAGAAAGAATTACATTAGAACTCTTACCATCCGAATCTATTAGGATCGGACCACATTCAGATAACAAAAATTCGGATAATTAGATTTTTAAAATAATGTCGTTTTAATTAATTACTGTATGTATGTTGTGCATGGGAGAGAAAGCGATATGTTTATATAGTTTTATATTTTCTTCTCAAGCTTCTTAGCTTTTAGCACGAAGAACCGAACACGAAATTGGGTTCTACATAAAATGTGTTTGCAAAAACCACTTGAATATGGCATCTTCTAATTCTTTGTTTTCTGCTTCCTTCATTGATTTTCTTGAAAAACTTACATTTTTATTTTCAAGCACTGGCCCGAATGTTTAAAGTATAGGTTTGCTCGTTCTAATGTCTAAAATCGTTGATTGACCAACACCGTACACCTCTGCCAAGTGTTTACCCGTAACTCTTTTATCTGATTGATCTGTAATTAGTTTAACCGTTAATGATAAGACAACTCGTTTTATCACAAACAAAACAATATGGTGATGCAAAAGATTACATCAAAGTAGCAAGACGTCACACTAATTGACCAATCACAACAAATACAGTAGTTCCAGCCACCTGACGACGCAGACAGCCAGCTATCTCAATGGCTTCATTGTGACGGTGACTATCCAAATAATGTTTGCGCTGGACCAACGCTATCTTCGTAGAGGAAAGACTAATAGCACACACAGACAGAATCATTATTTTAGAAATCGCAGCTCATTTCCGTCTTAATATTGTTTTCTGAAAATCTTAAAGCGATTCGGATAGTCGGAGTTCAGATAATTGGAGTTATAGTCTATTATTAACTGTGCTAGGCTCGTCCTTGAAACAGACCTACTATATATGGAGGACACTAAAAAGTATCTCTAACCCCCCCCCCCACCCCCGCAGTAGAAAAACTGAGCACTTATTTAGACGGTTATTCTTATTTTAATGTTAGTATTTGAGGTTATATTAGTGATAATAGTAAACAATGTTTGTAAAACGTTAATAATAATATTCTTATTTTTCTGTTTGTTCAACACCGCTAACTCTAATCCATGCCTCATTATAGCTTAGTACTATGTACTACTACGAGCATAGTACATATTTGTTTTTATATTTCATGTAAAACAAAAACATATATGATTCGGAGAATATAGTTAACGCAGTTAATTGTTAAAGCTTGTCAAAGCTGTTTTGATACATTTTTTCCAATTTTCGAATGGAAAATCCAAGTAAATTATATGAATGTTTCCTACGACATAGTGGTTTTCAATTTTAAAATCCTGTGATCTTCCGAGGTATATTCTAGCTGTATGTACGCGAGATCTTCTCTATATGTAAATATTTGTTCACGAGCAAAGCATGAGTTCTCGTTCTCGACTATTCTTCTGTTCTTAATCTATATTTCCGCTTCACAGCGCTGGTGAGGTTTCGTGATGATTGTTCGCCCAGCTAACTGTTGACTGTATGTGTCACTGGCATCTGCGAATGTGTCTAAAGGAAAACTCATAATTCCACTCTGTTTTGCAAGGTAGTTTAGAGTATATTCAGAGGTTAGGTCGGTTTGTTGGTCATGAATATCAATTGGAATCTGTTATTGCACTTTTCATACTGCTAATATGTCAGTAGCATGACATACGTCATCCATAAGCTGTTTTTTCTTTACTAAAAAGTTTTATATAATTATTTGATAATTTTTTTTGTTTATATATTACTTGATAGAAAACTATACAAGTTACATTAATAATTAAATGTTTAGTGTAATTATAGGTATGAATGTATTATGAAGTATTGTGTTTGTTACAGTCATTACAAGCTGGAAGCGGAAATAGCGTCGATGACGTGGCGCGTTACGTACAGAGAGATTGTACGAGTCCCTCCGGGCAAGTTGCGGGGTAGCACGTACAGTTTGGTCCGCAGAAGCAGTCAAGTGGTGAGTATTAGTGTACTAGCAACTTAAGCCTTAAGAAATTAATTACTGTATAATTTTGATTAATTTATCAGGATAAATTGGCAACTAGAAGGCTTAAAGAGTCACTTTAGCGTAGCTTGATACATTCGGCAGTTTGTGTAAGCAGAAAAAAAGATGGTGAAAACGAAGTAATAGTTATAAGGAGAACCTGCCTTACGTCTCAACCTCCTAATCAAAGAATATAAATACAGATCCTTAATGTGGAGTACCTCCAGTCTAGCGTATGAGACTAGCTCAACCGCAAACTCATGACTCACGCCCGGGTTAGCTTGCTGTAAGGCCTGATCTGATGATGGCCCCTTCTTGGGACGAGACTAACTCCATCCAGACACTAGGTTTCAAGAACTGCTCCGCACTAATAGAACCTTCCGAACAATCATTACCCCGGCTAATATGTGCAGCCGTCCTTTATCCATTCTCAGCTGGCTTTACTTAAGGTCCACACCCTCACTGGAGCCTAGGTGGGCATAAACACGTCCGTGATACCTCGAGAGCTCATAGCTT
Source organism: Prosapia bicincta (assembly GCA_036971475.1). Classification (NCBI taxonomy): domain Eukaryota; kingdom Metazoa; phylum Arthropoda; class Insecta; order Hemiptera; family Cercopidae; genus Prosapia; species Prosapia bicincta. The sequence goes on along the minus strand of JBAIZL010000009.1, from coordinate 44,088,311 downwards.
GATTTGGCGTGAAGAACAAGTGTCTAGCTGAAGAGGGAACTATTTTATTCTTCGCAATACATATATTAAGCGTTATGAAAACATAGATAGAGCATTTAACACTGCATTTCATGGAAAATGTTTCTCTCAAAGGTTTTAATTTATTCACTGAATCTCTGGCTGCGGACGTACAGAAAGCAACTGGTGATCGCAACGCAACGTAAACTTGAGTTGCTATTAGAGAAGTTTCTAGTCGATTTACAATCGTTTATATAAAGCTGCTAGTTTAGTTGTCAATTATGTCGTCATCAGAGGAGGACGTCGTTTTGTGTATATTTTAAGGAATAAGCTACAAAAACGTTACAAAAAGACTATTCCATGTACAACCCCTATAACGTTATTAATGCGAGACAAAGTCAATATATTGCTGTGCAAAATTTATGAATTTACCCAGACCATTGTTTTAGTTATTATCGTATGAGCATTAGCAGTTACGACTACCTTTTAAGTCATGTATTTGAGAACATCAAGAAAAATAACTAATTGGCGAGAACCGATTTCAGCTGGAAAAGCTAACACTCAGCTAAGATTAATTGCTCATTTATTATATATTTCTTTTTATGTATAACTGCAAAACTTAAAATAACATTACATTGCAATGAAATAAAAACTAGTTTTTAAACAAATCAAATTTTAAGGTTCAAGTGCCGATTTCATATATTTTGAAAAAATATTTTTGGTAATCATTCGTATTTTCTTGAAGCTGTTAAGTACTCAAATCATGACCAAAACCAGCAATATTTTTCTGACTTGCTATAGCAGTATAATAAAAGACTATTCAAAGAAACATAAAAACAAAATATACTAATAAAAATAATAATTATTTAATACTATATCACTCTTGAAAAACGCATACACAACACAACAAATACTGCTGGCAACTGAGAAACTGAGCAACGAGTTTACAGCATGTCGTGACCAGAGCAACTCTAGTTTCTGTGTTACTTGCTAGTCGCGTTGTTATCACTTCACTAAGAAAGTGTGCTTGCAACTCTATACGCTGTGAAAAAACAACTTCAGTTTGCGTTGCGTTGCCGTCACCAGTTGCCTTCTGTATGTCCGCAGCCTCTAACTTTGTTGTTGCCCAAAGAAAATTTCTTTTTCTCCTTTATTTAATTGGTCTCTGAATATGTATCAATGATTAAATTATCACATGCGGAAGTCGACCAGAGGGTATATTTGAGTAAATTCAGTTAAACGTCTTGTAATAACTGATTAATTTACTACAGTCTATTTTTTAAAACATTTTTTTTATTCTCATGCTATTACAACTGGTAATATAAAGAAATTAGTGATAATTGTAGTTAAATATTGCTGGTATTTGTTACCTTTTGCAGTGCAACCGTAGACTATAAGGCATAGTTGTTTCAAACGTCACTACACTGGTGTGATAGAAATATATTTTTTATTTGCAGACAGTGTTCTCTGAAGATGGCATGAGTGTGTGCGACATGGGAAGGCAGATCTTCGTTCCCACAGCGTTTTACAAGGTAATGCTTATAAGTTTATAAATAGTAACGGAAATAATAATCTGCTAGTAATAATAATATCAGCATTACTGCATGGATAGGTATTACATTGAAATTATAAGTATTTAATTGAGATGAATATAGTTCAGTGTTAATACTATAAAGCAATAAGTTCTATCAAAGGATTCCACTCATGTCACTAACCTACTTTGAGGACGGAATGGGTGATAACATATTGCTTTATTATTTGTAAATATAACTTTACTCTTTAATTTTAATATTTATCAAGCCAACAATTTTAAATCTCAATTTTAAAGTTCTCGCACAAAAAGGTGTGTTTAGAGCAATTTTTATTAAGTAACTCAACTAAACAACTAGTATTTTGCTTTCTGCTTTTTAGTTAGAAAGCTGATTACATGTTACTAAATACAGACGTTTCATTTTATTGTTATAAGATTCGTAAACAGACCAAATATATGATAAATACTCCAGGTATTTTCTCTCGGCTTTATCTAGGATTCTATACTCAGGATATTTATAGATTAGGCTAAAATCCTTTGATACTTATCTATCTATGCAACTACTGGGCAAGGATAGTTGAGCCGGAAGATACGTGTTGGTTATATCACGGATAACACTGACAAATGCAATCGCCATGCTTATACGAGTAGCTTTTTATATTCACGGAAAAACTTCTACAGTTTATTAGTTTTATTGATTTAATTCTAAAATATATTTATTTATTTAAAATAGAATATAAAATCTTCTTCCGACACTATTATTGTTATTTTATATAAAACATTCTTAGTAATATAAACCCAAAAGAGATTCTAAAAGAAAGTAGTCTAAAAACAAGAATAAAGTTAAGTCGTAATAAATAAAATATATTGTAAAGATTCAGAGAAAAATGAAAACTTTAGTTACACTTATATTAAGGATGAACTTAGTAATACAAATACATCCATTGATAAGTTTCCCTTAATCCCGGAATAATAAATTATCCGCTATTTAGAGCGTGAACTAAAAAACAATTAATAATTAATTACTACCTAGCTCGGGAACAATTATAATCATAGTTTTAATTAACTTCATTCTCCCGATTTGAAGAAACTGGGTCACCGAGGAAAGAAGCAAGCGCATAGTTTATTTATGGCGATACATTTATTATACTGCTACAATGCTATACTTGCGATAAATAAAGGACGGAATTGTATGTTTGTGTATTAGTTATTGGAAATTATAACAAACATGTGCTATAAATATGTTTAAAATGTAATGAAAATTCTTAAAACTACTAAAGGCAAGACGTAGCTTTGTATAAACACATGCATGATACTATTTGTTGTTGTTGTCGTGTGACAATTGCAATAAAAACAATAAAAAAAAAGAAAAACGTTACACGGGTCCAAAGACTAGTCATGGTGAGTGCCATTGCCTCGAGAGGTTGGACTTCTACCTGTTGGTCCGTGGGAGCTATTTTATTTCACTCCTACCACCCAATGGTAGACCATTGAAGGCATTCCCCTATCCGCCACCTGGGGACGCGCTCTCTAGGGGTTACAGGCTCCCCCGAGAGAATGATACTATTTATACTTGTATAGTGAATGAATTAAGGACACACTTTGTATATATATAATTATGTAGACAAATAAAGTCCTTTTATGTAACATTAGACTTTTGGACTAGAATCGTCCTTAGCAAATGTGAAGCCTGGAGCAAAAAGGTTTTGGGAGGCAGTTTTGGTAAAGTTCTAGAGCAAAAAGTTGTCTGTGGAGCAATTTTGATAAAGTAATTTCGTCCTTAAATACGCCAATCATTCGCCAATTATTTACGATTTTTTTTCATTTCTAAGGATTGAGATTTTTTTCATATGTACTGTATTTTAATCTGTATAAAGAATCGTTGAAAAAAAGAAATATAAATTATTACCTTGGCCCAAATTCTTTCATTTAATTCTTTTAATCAATGAACCATCATGAAAATTATAATAATATAGATCTGACAGGAAATAAATTATTTCGCATTATAAATCATGTTTTTATTTTGTTGTAGGTAATATCCAACCATAAATAAGCGCACATTATTACAAATGCTTTTTTTTCACATCCTGTTATTTGTTTAGTATTCTTAAGTAGAAACCTTAAATAGTGTCCACGATAGTTCATTAAAATTACTGATCGTATATAATCCAAACTCTTCATTGTGAATATTTATGGCATCTTGTCATTCCGACGCTTTGCAAATGTTTATATCTTGTTTATTTAGTTTGTGTCACGTTAGGTACCTATATAATGATCTCTGCAGTCGGTCTGCAAGGCCGTCACCCCGCCACCGCTATCAAACTATGTATTCCATTCTTTTGGACGCGATGCCGATATCTCTTTCGTAAGTTTGGTCATTAATCAATACTTTGACGTACTGCGAAGGTAACCGGACAGATATTTCAGGCAGATATATCTGTACATTATTGTATTGTTTTTATTCATCCAAAACTTTTAGCTTATATTTTGCCGTAAGGCCTCGCGCAAAGCCTTCGTGAGGGTGAGGCCTGTAAGACAGCACTGTTCTGGGCTATTATTTATAGTTTCTTAATGTAAAATATAAAAAAACTTTAAAAATTACCTAGGACGTACATTTTGATTTGTTTCAGGAATATTTAAAGTTCAGGAATAAGAAAACTTTTGACAAATATGTATTTTGAATAACTACATGCTTGATGATCATCGCTTTCTTAAAATTGTTTGCTTAATTTAGTTTTTTCTCTTTCTATTTATATGGATAGAATAAAGACAACACAAAGATTTAGCTATGGTGTTTGTATTATTGTTTGTTAAAATCTTCAACTGCTACGTAAAGTTACTTATATATATTACACTGATGCACTTTATCTTAGATATGGATTTATGAGTGTGCATGTGTGTAACGTTCTTAACGCCTCTAAGTTGTTTATGCCTCCGTAAAACAGTACTGTAGGGTTTATTTATTAATCCAATTACTGTGCAATGAAGTGCTCTTTATTACTGCTCTAACTCAACGTTTAACGTCCCAAAAGCCATGAATATTTGTTTCATGAGGTATAAAGTTTGAAGGGCGACGTTTATTGGTTCCTTCACGCAAACCCATTCCCCAAACATTCCTCTTGTCTTCCTTCAATTATCTCACACCATAAGTTTTATTTTGTCTCAAATTGTCTGACATTTTCAAGTGCATTCTCTGCCGGACGGGTACTTTATAAACTGCGTCTGAACATCCTCATTGCCTATTTGGGATAAGTTTGGAATTGTAAGAAATCTCTTTACCTTGGTAATTTCCATTACTTATTTTAGCTTTTTATTCTAAATCTGGCTTATAAGGTTTTTAAATTAAATTGTGTTGTATTCTTGGGAAGGGTAAATGGAAGAATTAAAGAGTCTTCAGCGGGAAATACTATTTTACCAAATAAACGCTCTCAGTGATGCGGATGCTTACGTGTATTACATGAAACTGGTGTATTAGCAAGGGAGCACTTGTACCTTGCCCCTTCACAAACAACTCCAAATTGAAGATCAGTTCCCAGACAACGCTAAGCCGATAAGCCTCGTTCAGTGTTCTTTACTCTAGTTCTCTTCGAGTACTCTCCTTTAGGAATCCGGTAGAGAGGAAGTACTCTTCAGGAAGCTCACTGTCCGCACACAACGGGTTACTCTTCCCATACATAGTCCCACATACTTCGGTGATGCCAATTTCTAGATCGGAGCGTGTTATGTCTACTTTACAGTAAACCTTTCTATGGTTCAACATCCTCACCCTCTAATATTTCACGTTGAGTCCTTCTCCCTAAAACATATCAAAACAAAACATTTATACATGACATAATATATTTCAAATTAAAACAGTTTTTTGTTGTAAGCCTTAATTTATAGACAACACCGCACAATTATAAAAGAAAAACATTTCAAAGTATATTGTGATACGTAATTTGATTCCCGTTTTTGAACACAATGGCCGCGAACTAACACCGCCTCTACATGATTTATTCAGAAAGGATGCAAGCTGAGTGCTCTCGCCTCTTTACATCTCATTTACACTTCAGGCTCATTTTTTGTGAGGTCATTTAAAGCAAAAACTATGTCTCACGTTGTGTGTTCTTAGTGATTTCATAATCTGTTGAAATTATGAAGGATCAATTTTTTGGCATAGTGTGGTGGGTTTAGAATTTTTACACCACCTAAAATTATTAAGTAGCTCTTTAAAATACTTTATACATTAAACAATTTTTAAACTGTCAAGATTTCTAATGAAATTTCAAACTGTTATGAAGAAAACTCTTATAAACCAATGTAAAATTATATGAGAGTATCGTAGAGCTGCGACATGAGCACAGAAACACCTTAGAAAATATCCGTGTGACTTTGACCGCATATTTAGGTAATAACACCTACGAAGACGGCTTAAATGAATTGGTTATGGCTTGTATAAAGCCGCTGTAAAAGAGGACATATTTGAAACTCGCAGACACATTTTTAACTGAGAAGTTAGTCTTATAGTAATTTCCTCTGAAAATGTTTGCTTTGCAGTCGAAACTGTCCTCAGGATTGACATAAGATGTTTATGTGGTTAAAAGGTTTTATTTAATTGAGTTTAAGGCTAATGACAGATCAAAGACCAACTCATGCTACAAAAAATACTCTCTACGTTACGATTTTCTATCAAAAAATCCTTTTCAAAAGCAAAACGTTTATCAATGTAATATTGAACCATAATTTGTAATTTTTCACATTTATAAACAATTCTTTTAAGCATGAATTGGTCAGCAATCTGTCATTAAACTTGAACGAAATTAAATAGCTACTATTTAGGATTGAAATATCTCCCTGTGCATGTACTTAAACTTAACTTTCCTTAAGGGCTTTAAATTTAAATGTAAAAAAAACATTTTTTACTTATTTAACAACATATGCACACATTTTGACGTTAAAATAGCGTAAATTAGCATTTATCAATTTCCTGGGGATATTAAACGGCTATCAATCCTAGCTAAAGTCAAACCATCCCGCAGAAGGAACACATGGCGGCACTCCTGTTGTGTTTAAGGTAATCTAAAATGAATGTAAGTAGGCTTTTAGGCCATAATATTCTTCCTTAAGCTAGAGATATTACTACAATGTTGTCTAAAATACCGTTTCCAAGATATTCAAATTCTCCACGTTCTCTTTTTTTTATATTCTAATGTTCTCTATCATTTTCCAAGATTTTGATATTCTCCAAAGCTATGTTTATTTTCTACAACTTTTATATTCTCCCTGTTCTCTTTATTTTATTATTCTCCAATATTCTCTTCATTTCTATTTTACAATACTCTCTTTATTTTGCAAGATATTTATATTTTTAAAGTTCCCTTTATTTTCAAAATATTTTTTTTTATACTCTAAAATGTTTTTTTTTATTTTTCAAGATATTTAAGTTCTCTACGCTCTCCTTATTTGAAGACAATTATATCGCCTATGCTCTCTTTTTTCAAGATTTGTATAGTCTCTGATATTTTCTCTATGTTCCAATATTTTAATATTCTTTGTTTTCAAAGTTGTTTTTTTTATTACTGTCCAATGTTTTCTTTATTTCTAAGTCTTTTATATTCTCTGATGTCTTGTTAATTGACCAAAATTGTTATATTCTCTAATGTATTCCAAACGTTTAAAAGCTCTCAAATTCTTATGTTCTCTTTATTTCCAAGAGTTTTATTATCTCCTCATTCTCTTGTTTTTAATTTTTAATATTCATCATGTTCTCTTTATTTTTAAAGTTTTTTTTATTCTCCAATTTTATCTTTATTTTCCAAGATTTACATTCCCTGTGTTCTATTTATTTCCAAGACATTTCTGTTCTCCATGTTCTGTTTATTTCCAAGATTTCATGTTTTCTAATGTTTTCTTTTTCAAAATTGTCAAAATCACCATGGTCTCTTTATATCCAAAATATGTTATTACTCTCCAATATTCTCTATATTTTTCAAGACTTTTACAGAATATATGTTCTCTTTAGTTTCAATATTTTTTTACTGTCATTTCTCTCGTTTTTTCCAGTTTTTTTAATCTTCATGTTCTTTTATTTTTCAAGATTTTTATTTTCTCATTTTTATTTGTATTCTGAATTTGTCAATATTTCATAAGTTATCTTAGTTCTCTATTCTCGCTATAATACCTTATACCAACAATTAGCCTTTTTTACTGTCGGTTTCCAAATATATCTTTGTTATCTAATTGCTATTTATACTTCAGTTTCTGATTATTTTTCAAGTATTTTCTTCTCTTGAGTTTTATTTTGCATGGCTTCCGTTTTTCTTTTTTTTATCAGTGACTTGTCTTTCTTCTTCTCATTGATTTCCAAGTTACTGATCTCTTGATTTTGATTTTTCACAACCTAAGCTTTTCGGTTTTAAAGAAATATAAAATTCTTTATGCAACATATTTCTTTAGAATCTGGCACCATGCTTTTGTCCTAAATATATTTACAAATATGTGTTAGAAAAGCTATATTCTCTACATAGTATTGATTTCATAGTTGTCCCCTTGTGAAAATTGCATTCTAATTTAAAGTTCTCACGACAATGGAAAAAGTCATATTGATTAATTAGTTTTAAATGTCCATTTTATACCCGACAAAGATGAATCATTTGTCATGGAAAATGTATATTTGAATACAGAACCAAACAAAAGGTGGGATCAGAACTTTATGGTAACTTTTGGTACACGATGACACAGGTGCAAAGCTTTATTTAGCATAACGTTATATTATTCAAATGTATTTTTTTCTAAAATTATTTTCATCGAATATTTTTCGGGTTTTTTTCATAACATACAATTGCTTTCTGCATGCAGTTAGTATCTAACAACACCAAAATTGTCAATATTCTTTTTCACTTGATTAAATTACTTAAATCTAAGCAAAATATATTTTTGCCTTTAATTTCTCGTAACTTCACCATGTATTCAAACACTAATATATGTGGTACATAAATATATAACAAAGGAATTTAATAAGGTTTTCATTACTGCAAAGATGTATTACAATTCCAGTATAGGCACCAAATTATAGCTCTAAATGATGGAATAAAACCGGTTTACAGCGTTTTTTTACTGAAATACATGGTTTCAGTATGTAAACATGGGTTAGTCTACCCCAGTCCATACAGTGGCTACGATTTTAGCATACTAAATACTATTTATATTTCATTATTAAATTCTTTCTATTAGCTCACACTCTCTTGATATATATATATATATATATATATATATATATATATATATATATATATATATATATATATATATTTAATAAATTTAAAATATTTCAAACACAAGAATACGTTTAATGAATATATTTATTCAAAGCTTTTCGCCGATAAAAAGTATCAGCATCTTCAGGAAAAATAATTATCTAATAAAATCCTATCTAATATATATATATTGAAACAACACAGGTTATTCAAATACAAGAATTATTGTAATTTTCATTCCTGATGATGTTGGTACTGTTTGCCAACGAAAAGCTTTGGATATAAAATAATAAATATTCTTGTATTTGAATAACCTGTGTTGTTTTAAATTATTAAACAAGAAAACGTATTTTATATTTATTTATTTATATATATATATATGTATATATATATATATATATATATATATATATATATATATTTATTTATATATATTATTTAATTTTAAACTGTTAAAATACGTTTTTATTCATCCAATCAAGTTCAAACGCATTTTTTAAAATTATATTGGATGACAGTTGATGTTATTACAGTTGCAAATATGACATATGCCCAGCAATGGTATTTTACTTAAATCATTTAAACTGTTTACACTTTTAAACTGTTTACAGTAGTTGTTGTATATGATGAATTTGTGAATGTTTGTTATGAAAAAAAATTAATCAAAAATGAACACAGATGAATCTCTGAGATGAATTCATTATTACAGTGTATTGAAATATAATTCAGTAATTAAATTAT
>JBAIZL010000009.1:44033807-44073807 GCA_036971475.1 Prosapia bicincta | reverse complement strand
GAGTTTATTGGTTCATGAATATTTTTTTCAAATGTTTGATGGTTTTTATATGCATGTTTCTCTTGTAATAAAATAGTAACCCAACTTCGTTTTGAACTGTGTTTTTAACAAAGTGTTTTCCCTAAGGATTAACTAATGCACAACGAATGATTCTGTAGTGCTCCCCTCTCCAATCGATTTCTACTTCATAACGTACAAAGGATCTCTTTGTTAATTCCGAAACAATCGAAATAACTTCTCGATATTGTATTGTTCAAGACGTTTTGAAACAATAGCGGAATTTCATTAAGCTACCGCGGTGGTACAACCATTTGCAACTCCACTAGAAAACATTTGACTTTCTTTTAGTCAAGGGAAGTGGTGTATCTGAACAACTAAAACACCTTTTGTCTACACATACCTTTTCTTTTGTTCAAAGTAACCGCATATTATTAATGTTATATATTGTGTATATTTTACTTTCTATCGAATAGTTCAAATTCACTCGATGGTTTAATAATTTTGGCAATTTTATTTTATACAAATATTTAAACATTTTCCAATGAAACTAAAATGAGGCAGTCGACGAGTGATATAATAAATGACAAGTTCAATTAGTAGGTATGAATAATATTAAAAAAATTGATTTAATGAATTCTATTGACGAATAAATACTTGAAAAATCGGATACAAATACAGAATAAAACTATGTATTACTATATTCAATTCATTGCTTAGATAAATTATTATTATCACTTACATAACACTAAATAATAGGATAACTCTTGTAGATAAATAATATTTTGTCTTAATACACTTAATCTCTATACAGAGAGTGTCATAACCTACAAGCAAAAACAATTACCTATTGCGTGAAATCTAAAGTTATCGCCTAATTTGATCGGCGCACGTGTGTGTACGTGTGTGTGTGTGTGTGTGTGTGTGTGTGTGTGTGTGTGTGTGTGTGTGTGTGTGTGTGTGTGTGTATGTGTGTGTGTCAGTGTGTGTGTGTGTGTGTGTGTGTGTGTGTGTGTGTGTGTGTGTATGTGTGTGTGTGTGTGTGTGTGAGTGTGTGTCAGTGTGTGTGTGTGTGTGTGTGTGTGTGTGTGTGTGTGTGTGTGTGTGTATGTGTGTGTGTGTGTGTGTGTGTCTTAGTGTGTGGGTGTGTGTGTGTGTGTGTGTGTGTGTGTGTGTGTGTGTGTATGTGTGTGTGTCAGTGTGTGTGTGTGTGTGTGTGTGTCTCAGTGTGTGGGTGTGTGTGTGTGTGTGTCAGTGTGTGTATGTGTGTGTGTGTGTGTGTATACGTGTGTGTGTGTGTGTGTGTGTGTGTGTGTGTGTCAGTGTGTGTGTGTGTGTGTGTTGTGTGTGTGTGTGTGTGTGTGTGTGTGTGTGTGTGTGTGTATGTGTGTGTGTCAGTGTGTGTGTTGCAACGGACCTTCACCCTGCTCACTCACTCCCGACCCTAGCAAACTCGACCTGCCACAAACCTGTCGACGTTTGCCCAACTCGTAATTACAAGAACATGAATTTAAATCGTAATTAAAAAACCCACCCTGTGGATTCTGTCTACTAAGATTGAAAAGGTCATGGTAAGGTCAGTGATGTGTCAAACGGTGTAACATTGGGTAGCTGAAAAACACAGAAATTTATCACACAAATTAATACCTTACCATGCTTTGTAGACCTGTTTGCTCCATGTTCCTGCTCTCGTGAAGTCCGTGTCAGATAACATCCTACCATATCCTCTTTACTGAGGCCCTGTGTTATATATGATAAGATCTGCCAGTGGGTATCAACCCCTGGACTTGGAAATAAAACCAGCTAGTGTTGGCCTAGCTCAAACTGATTTGGTTGTTAAATTTAATTCTTTGGGTGGGTTCCTCGATTATTATAAGGTGCACTTTTATCATTTATTATATGTAATTTATTAAAATAAATGACCCTATTAGGCTTGCTGGTATGGCATTTAAAGCTTTCAATGGTTTTATTAGATAAATTTTCTAGCTGGGAAATATTACATTTATTACTTAGCACACAGGATTATTTAATAAAATTTTTCACTAACCTTTGCTTGAAATATGAATTTAATAATATTACAATAACGAAATTTAAACAAATGAACATATTCTTTAAATCAAAATAATATCTTGACATCTAGCTTTACTTTTGAATTTAATCGCGTGAAAAATAATAATTGTTAAATACAAGGATCATATTCTTTTAACAACATAATTTCATGACGTTTATACATATTAGAACATAAATTAAATTGTCTCTTACTACCCAAATACATATTTTCATTGATTGCAGGGAGGTTGGCAGATCCTATATCAAATTGCTGCACTCATTTAATTTATGGGCTGACTTTGCACCAGCAGTTACTTGACATTTATTTATTTATATATGAAATTACTAGAGAATAAAATTGTTATTAACACTACTTGTTAACACTTAAGAATTGTTTACCAATTTTTTGGACATATACAATTTACCTTAAATTTCTGATAAACTGACTTTGGATTCACAACAATCCTTTATAAATTATCAAACAAGTTATACATGATTTTACGTTAATTAATAAAACATATCAATTTCTAAACATCTTAATGATTCTGCTTTTATAAGTTTATCTTTCCAAATTATAACAGTTATTACTTTAACATTTATCAATCATTTAAAATTTCACATAAATCTTTTATATATATTTAATAAGCTTCATATTTTAATTTATTTTTCAAGAAATAAAGCCATGACTTAGTTATTTAAACCTTTAATTTGTCGTTTTTGACTTTAGAAATTTTTCCAAATAATCTGGTTTATAATATTTAAAATTGTACAGAAATTATGACTTGCCCGACTCGCACTTTCCTGGATCCCCCTTTTATCTCCTGGGTGGTCAGATCCTTCCTTTCAGACTGGCAGTTGTTCTCGTCTGAAGGATTTTCCTTCCAGGCTGCGGCACAAGGCGACGTCATCTTCTTCAAGAAATGAAAACTAACCGGGATTTTATCATGATCGAATGACTAGCTTGCGCTAGTCGTTATTGTTAGACATTTTACGGCCAAAACGCGCACTCCGCGGCCAGATCAATGAAATTTAAAAGTCCATTATGACTTTCTCTGCAATTTAATTTAAACAGTGAACTTCTCGGTCGAATCCTCAAACGAGAGTCCCCTTTTTTCTAAACCTGCAACCAATTCACTAGCTGCTTACCCCCACTACTTGATTTTCAGGCACAGTTTTGATTTTAAGCGTGCTTATTTAATATTCTGTTGGAACTTGATTTTGGTTCTAGCACACAAAGCACTCGCAAAGTCATCATTTGTGTACATTACAATCGGTTTTTATCTTATTCAATTAGCAATTGAGTTTCATGGCTTAGCAAAACTAGATAAACTTATTCTATAAAAATTTAAGATTTTTCAATTTCTATTCAATTGTTACGGAACCAATTTTTTCCGTTACAGTGTGTGTGTGTGTGTGTGTGTGTGTGTGTGTGTGTGTATGTGTGTGAGTGTGTGTGTGTGTGTGTCAGTGTGTGTGTGTGTGTGTGTGTGTGTGTGTGTGTGTGTGTGTGTGTGTGTGTGTGTGTGTGTATGTGTGTCAGTGTGTGTGTGTGTGTGTGTCAGTGTGTGTGTGTGTGTGTGTGTGTGTGTGTGTGTGTGTGTGTGTGTGTGTCAGTGTGTGGGTGTGTGTGTGTGTGTGTGTGTGTCAGTGTGTGTGTGTGTGTGTGTGTGTCAGTGTGTGTTTTTGTGTGTCAGTGTGTGTGTGTGTGTGTGTGTGTGTGTGTGTGTGTCAGTGTGTGTGTGTGTGTGTGTGTCAGTGTGTGTGTGTGTGTGTGTGTGTGTGTGTGTGTCAGTGTGTGTGTTTTTGTGTGTCAGTGTGTGTGTGTGTGTGTGTCAGTGTGTGTGTGTGTGTGTGTGTCAGTGTGTGTGTTTTTGTGTGTCAGTGTGTGTGTTTGTGTGTGTGTGTGTGTGTGTCAGTGTGTGTGTGTGTGTGTGTGAGTGTGTGTGTGTTTTTGTGTGTCAGTGTGTGTGTTTGTGTGTGTGTGTGTGTGTCAGTGTGTGTGTTTTTGTGTGTCAGTGTGTGTGTTTTTGTGTGGTAGCTTGTGTGTGTGTGTGTGTGTGTGTGTGTGTGTGTGTGTGTACGTGTGTGTGTATGTGTGTGTGTGTGTGTGTGTGTGTACGTGTGTGTGTGTGTGTGTGTGTGTGTGTGTGTGTGTCAGTGTGTGTGTTTTTGTGTGTCAGTGTTTGTGTTTTTGTGTGGTAGCTTGTGTGTGTGTGTGTGTGTGTGTGTGTGTCAGTGTGTGTGTTTTTGTGTGTCAGTGTTTGTGTTTTTGTGTGGTAGCTTGTGTGTGTGTGTGTGTGTGTGTGTGTCAGTGTGTGTGTTTTTGTGTGTCAGTGTGTGTGTTTTTGTGTGGTAGCCTGTGTGTGTGTGTGTGTGTGTCAGTGTGTGTGTTTTTGTGTGTCAGTGTTTGTGTTTTTGTGTGGTAGCTTGTGTGTGTGTGTGTGTGTGTGTGTGTGTGTGTGTGTGTGTGTGTGTGTGTGTGTGTGTGTGTGTGTGTGTGTGTGTGTGTGTGTGTGTGTGTGTGTGTGTGTGTGTGTGTGTGTGTGTGTGTGTGTGTGTGTGTGTGTGTGTGTGTGTGTGTGTGTGTCAGTGTGTGTGTGTGTGTGTGAAATCTATGTTCGTCTTCATTTATTCTGTTCGAAATTCACCTCAATTCAACTATTGTTGTTTCCTTCACATTAAAAGCATTTCTCTAAAGTCTACCTTACATTTATTAGAAACAAGTAATAATAATCTGGTTATTTAAATAGTTGAGAAAATGTGCGTAAAATATGAGTCGTGTACAAAATAATCTAAGAAGCTTTACTTTGGTTTTGTTAATTCTAGGAATTAATTATTAAAATTAAGGCTGTACACTTTGTTTCATGAGAAAGCAATGCAACATGCAGTTGGCCTCGTACTAGTTGCCTGGGCTACGCTGTGTATCCTGACTGATTTGTTGTTCTACAGAAAACGAACGTTTGAATATTTCCAAAACTGAAGAAAATGTTTTCGTATTCGGACTTTTCATTTAGTGCATCAGTGTTCGCAGGCGAATGGCTCATTCCAATACTTTAGTTTTTGTTGAACGCCAACCAAATTATCATACCTATAAAGGATATCCAGCTACTCAGTACAGTCAGCGTAGCCGAGACACAAGTACGAGGCCACCTGCGTGTTGCACTGTTTTACCATAATATAAAGTATAGATCATTAATTTAAAAAATATTGCTATTTTAAAATCTTTGTTTTTACTATTGTCACATTTTACATCGTTATTTTAAGAAATAAACTCCCTAGAAGTTCTTTTTTACAAATTGAACATATTTTGTAAAATAACACAGTAATTGTAAGTAAAACCTAAACGTGGTATTTTTTTACGTATTACGTCAGATATCTTAAGCATGATTGTGATTACACGTCTGGGACTGAATACTGTATTCAATTGGTCAGTTCATTTTACAACAATTCATTATCTTTCACACCTCAATTAAAGCGCCACAAATTTTAGTATGGTTTCGTTGTCCTGGAAGCCATCTGTAGCTCGACTATGAAGCGTTTTCAGACGAATGTTAATACAATCATTTTTCATTATATATATTTGAATACAGTTTTCTGCTTTTCCCTACTTCACAATATTCTCCTCTATTGACGAGTTTCAATAAAAAATTAATGTAAGTTTTGTTTGTGTAAAACTGCAAATAAATTGAAATTTATCAACAACTTTGTACAGTAAAAACCGGAATAAAAATTAAAAGTGAAATCACTAGGCCTATTTCTTTGCTGTGGCATTTATTTAAAAAAAAAATTGACTACCAATTTAACGACCACCAGGGGTTGCTAGAACCTTGTAAATAGTAAACTTGTATTTAATGAGTACAGCTTTCTGCCATTCAGTTTAAAGCAAGTACGATTTAAGTTTTTTAAATGGAGTTACTCCAAAACGCGTAATTAGAGGAAAATATTGTAACGTTCGGAAAGGTAGAAAACTGTACCCAAATATATAGAAATATACCTAACAGAAATGAAGATGAGTATATTAAGAATGTTTCATTATTATTAACTGAGATACAATTTTCACCCTTAAGTATCCTCGTTTTACCCTGATACACTGTGTATAAGGTTTGTTGCATAAAGTGTGCCAAAGTTTATACAGGACAGACAAAAGAAAAATCTAGGTTAGTGAAACAAGTAATTGGTAAAAACTGCCTTTAAAATTGTCAATAATTACAAAGGTAAATGGTGAAATAATGTTAAATCCATTATGAAAGTAATTACATAAATAAATATAGAAACAATAATTGATTAAATAATGGCAAAATGTCATTACCTATTGCCATATACCTAATTCACTATTTTATTCTTTCATTAATTAGTGAGATTGTAATGTAAGCCAGTCCTTCTGATGACTGTTGACTGCCAATTTAAACTTACGGCAAGTGTTGATTTATAATAAATAAGTATTTTTTATTGTATTTATTATATAAAGTTTTTATTGTATAATTAACTCTTATTCCACAATTGGTCACGTAAATGAATAACTAGAACAAATGTTAAAGATTTTCGTCAATTTTTTTAAAAATTGTTATTAAAAATCAACTGATTTTAATTTGAATACGAACAATTTTTGTAGTTATGTTGACAAAAGGGTGATGCTTTTGTGTTGGGAAAGAATTAATTTTCCCAACGCCATACACAAGTGTAGTGAACTGAAAGCTTTAAAAAATGTATACTTTGTTGTTTAGAAATATTTTCAAAGTAAAGGCCCTGAAACAAGAACATTGGAGACAAACCGTCGCTTTGTATAAAACATAATGCTATGCATTGAAATTTAATTGGTTTCTTTGATGCGATCCCATCCTCCCTTTACACGAAGCCAGGTACGAGATTTACTACTCAACATATTTTCAGAGCTGCATGGACCGACTTTAAGGGCCGCAAGTCTCGCAAAATAAAAATCTTAATGTATTTTTCCAGCAGAAATAAACAGAGAGAAAAAGCGAGAACAGGCTGCGACATTTTTTAAAGAGGAAGAAGATAGCTCGTTTAAGAATTTACGTTTTTCATTAATTAATTTCTTATAAAATATCAAAATCTTGTTGCTGTTCATGACGAGCTGGTTGTTAATTACTTATTATACTTTTGCTATTTTTTGTTAACTAAAAGCTGTTAAATTGTTAACTTACATTTGGAGGAAACGTTTTCGTCTTACGACTTCTTCAGCCTCGTATTTTTGCCGCTAGGATTGCTGCAGTTATGCTTCTTTGGTGCCATACATTAAACACATTAGAACAGTATGAAATATATAGGCACAGCAACACACATAAAAATGAAATCCTAAATGAACAAATTTAGCACTGATTACACATACTCTTCGATCATATCACAAACCTCCAAAAAATAGTACCAAAGAAGCACAACTGCAGCAATCCTAGCGGCAAAAATACGAGGCTGAAGAAGTCGTAAGATGAAAACGTTTCCTCCAAATGTAAGTTAACAATTTAACAACCTTTAGTTAGCAAATCGTCTAGTCGCAAGTAATAGCAAAAGTGTAACAAGTTCATAAAAAACCTATAACATAAACCCTATAACAGGGATTAATTTCCTTGATATGTTCTAGTGTTGGTTAAAGATTTGTTGTCAGTTATTGTAATTAATTTGCAGAAAAATTAGGAATGACAACTTTACACGCACACAGACGCGCTTGGACACAACCAGAATTACTTGCCACAAGAAGTAAATTTCCATCTAACAAACAAGGCTAATTTATAAGCAATGATGGAAGCTTTTCGCAGGTTTCTACTACTTGTATTTCCAAAACTAACTTTGCCGGGTATACAGTTTCAGAACTACTTAGTTCTTACTTAGTACTTACTAAGGAAAATGGTTATTGCCCCTAGCTATATCAAAAATATGTATATTTACCAAGATCTGAATATTTCAAAGACATAAGTGGAAATAAAGAAGATGGGCCAGAAACATGGAGAATGGCTTCACCTCCATCCAAATGCAGAGCTTGTCCAACTGCTCGATACTCAGCAGACGGTGAGAGATTCCGAATAGGACTAAACCATTCGAGCTAGTGCAGTGTGGTGTTATGATTAGTGCACACGAAAACTAATGTGCTAATGTGCAGTATTTAGTTGTTTATATGTGCTTAAAACATTATGGAATTTGTATATGTACCCTGTCATGCCTTGCTGGGGCACAATGCTGAGAAATGAGGAAGAAAACAAATAATAATGACATAAAAACCTCTTAACCACAGACTTTCTTTATTTTACCTTTATGTACGTTTCAGTTACCAAGTAACCATCCTCAGATGGATAACATACAAAGAATAACAGTTTTTTTTATTTATTATTAAATTCAACCACAGTATTCGTAACAAATAGTAACAGTATGGCTTCTCGAGACTCTTTGTATGTTATCCCTCTGAGGATGGTTACTTGGTAACTGAAACGTACATAAAGGTAAGATAAAGAATGTTTATGGTTAAGAAGTGTTTATGTATTTGTTATTAAATTCAACCACAGTATATTCCTAATAAATAGTAACAGTACGGCTTCTCGAGATTCTTTGTATGTTATCCTTCTGAGGATGGTTACTTGGTAACTGAAACGTACATAAGGGTAAAATAAAGAATGTTTATGATTAAGAGGTGTTTATGTAATTATTATTAAATTCAACCACAGTATTCCTAACAAATAGTAAGAAAACGAAGCATACGTTTCATGGAAGTTGAAATTTGCAGTACGTCAGAGGCTGAGGCAAGCATACGCAAGCCAACATACAATTTTTATGTATAAAGATTAATATGGGAGTATTCCCTTACTTGCAGCAGGTGGTCCGGTTGCTGGTTCACAGCTGACCGTAAAAAAAGCTATTTTCTTGCGAACGCCGTTATCTCACTTCCTTGAAAAAAATTAATAATATCAATCTTTGAAGAAGGTTGTATGTCGCGTAAAAATTGTATTTTAATGGCTGCAGAAAGTTCAACAGTTTTTGAAATGTACACAAACCGACAATACATTTTTATACATAAAAATTCATAAGATAAGTTTTAATATAAAAATTGTATAGTATCCAGCTTTCGGAATTATGTTTGAGCAATTGCTTCACCCAGCTTTATGAGTGTAAAGGTATTGTATTTTGGGTCTTTACTCTTGGTTAACGTGTATTGCGAGCGTCAGTTTCCTTATTAAGTGAAACAAATTTATAGTATTTAGCTTAATTTGAATTTGTTCGTGGATTGTTGAGGGTTTGCAGCTTCTAGAAACATAAAACTCCGTGGTCTGGTATATATTGGATGATCACGTGTGTATGGCCGCATACCTAAAGCAGACCCACCTCTCTATAGACCCATATCTCTATAAAACCACCTCTCTATAGACCCATCTCACTGTAATAGTCCCACCTGACTATAGACCTACCTCTTTATAGACCCAGCTCTCTGTAATAGACCCACCACTCTATAGACCCACCTCTCTATAGACCCAGCTCTCTGTAATAGACCCACCTGACTATAGACCTACCTCTTTATAGACCCAGCTCTCTGTAATAGACCCACCTGACTACAGAGCCACCTCTCTATAGACCCACCTCTCTATAGACCTAGCTCTCTGTAATAGACCCACCTGACTATAGAGCCACCTCTCTATAGAGCCTCCTCTCTATTGACCCACCTCTCTGTAATAGACCCACCTCTCTATAGACCTAGCTCTCTGTAATAGACCCACCTGACTATAGAGCCACCTCTCTATAGAGCCAGCTCTCTATAGACCCACCTCTCTGTAATAGACCCACCTCTCTATAGACTCACCTCTCTATAGACCCAGCTCTCTGTAATAGACCCACCTGACTATAGACTTACCTCTTTATAGACCCAGCTCTCTGTAATATACCCACCTGACTATAGAACTACCTCTCTATAGACATACCTCTCTATAGACCCACCACCTCTCTATAGGCCCAAAAGAATAGGAACACAAGCAAACATTCTTAGGGTCACCTTTTGAAGGAACCATATGGTAACCCGGCCTACGTTAGTATGCGTCGCACATCTCCCTTAACCTCTACCAGAGTCGTTAAAATCTACGGTAGTGTTGGCCTTTTTATGTTTAAAGTAGACCTATAGACAAAATGTCCTTGAACATAAACACCTTCTGGAGAAATATTAATGTATTTAATGTAATTGTGTTGATTCATTATGTGTATCTCAATTTTTCTATAAAATTTTTAGAAGTCCTCCAAATTTGCAAAATAATGTTTATAATATAATCAGATGGTACTACAATTACATGCTTTCACACTACTAACAGTTGAAGAAGCCTGCCTAATAAACAAGTCTTCTGCAATAAATTCGCACCAATACAATTTTACCAATACAAAGGCTATAGATACTCCCCTAAGAGAGGAAATGCAAGTCTACTTCTAGCGAGGTAAAACATTTTCCTCCGCGAAAGCAACCATCATTAAAGTATTCCTGAATCTCGGTCTACGCTTTGTTGTCCAGATTGCTTCCCTCTGATTACAGGCATCCGAAGTAATATCTTTACATTACTGAAAGGCGTTAACTGGTTACCGACCGGTCTGGAGCGTCCGGCTTCTCCGACTTTCCAAAACTAAAAGGACAAAACGACCCGATATTCCGTCCCACTAGATCCCCATCTAGTAAGTTTGTTCTACATTCTAGTTTATTCGTTGCTTAGTATATTTCATAAAGATGGATTACCTGACTTGCTACACAGTAACGATTCTCCAATCCCCAACCTGACCACCAAGTCTGAGATTGCTCCTAAATATCAACTATAAACCCAACTATTAACCTTAAATCCAACCAGAACCTTAGTGAACATGTATAGTTAAACTGGATTAAGTGTAGATTAAGGCAGGATTAGCTTAGTTCAAGTTAGTTTAGCTTAGTTTAGATTAGGAATAAGACAAAGTTGGAGTTGGCTTAAATTTGTACGCAATATAAGAGTCATACTAAGCGTGACGAGCCTTGGAAAGTTCTGACGTTATCATTATGGACTTGGCGAAGATTTGTCAAGACAAATAGCAGCATTTCCGTTACGATTTATGCGTTTCACTTTACAAGTAAAATATTGTTTTAATCTGTAAATTGTCAGAACGCTGTAAAATAGGAGTTATAAAACATCTTGTGCAAACATCTCGGGACAATATTAGCCCCGCGGGAGTGCTTAATAGCTTTATTTTATTTCTTTGTATGACTCAAACATTGGCAACGACGTCTCCTAAGTATTGTTACCTCTAAAGAGAGAATAAATATAAAAACACGGGCCCGACATTTTAGTGATTATACCATTTATATCAAGGTACTAACAGCTAGGTTAACTTGACCCGTTTTTATACAAGTCTTCAATTTATGTTTTACAAAAGCAAAATTTCATACGATATCCAAATTATATATATATATATATATTAGAATTACAAGTAATATATAAAATAAAACTAAAGTCGACTCCTACTTAGGTCAAAAAAAAAATGTTTTTCAAGTTACTTTTTATTAAACAATTAACACACACACACACACATATATATAAAAAACATAAGTCAAAATACAAATACAAGAATTATAATTGACAATTGTTTAATATTCCTGATGATGTTGGTACTGTTAGCCAAAGAAAAGCTTTGAATTGTAAATTCAGTTATAATTCTTGTATTTGTATTTTGACTTATGTTCTTTATTAATACACAAGAGTACATATTGCGATATTTATATATGATAGGCTCACAATATTAACTGACAAAATAGAAGGCGAATTTAATTATAAAAATTAATTTATTAAATTTATTTAACAAACTAATATTTGAAAAACTATTTAATAACATCAAGTGTCGTCCACTACAAGTTTTAAAAATGTATTTGAACATGTAGTGATTGAATAAAATGAATTTTATAAACGATTGAAAATTTGAACAAGAGATATAAAGAAGTAATCTAAAATGAAAAACTTTAAGTCAATTTTCACATAAATCAAAAGAAAACATTTTATTTTATAATGACAATGATATAAATATGTATATAGATATGACAGAATAACAATATTATGTGGCAAAATATAATGCGAATTTCTCTTTTTATGTATACTGTTGGACTATTATTTTTGTTTGTTACATATATATACGCTTTTTTCGTCGCTTGCATTTTGTTGTAGTTTATTTTCGGTTTACTTTCCTATTGCCCGATTGTGAAGCAAGGTTCGATACTAATAATCCATTTTGTTTGTTTGTTTTATTCTTTTCATTAATTTTTAATCTTAGACTATTACTTATGATATTGTGTGGTAACCATGGCAACAGTTCAAGGTTGTACAATGGAGATTTCAACGACAACCAGATGGTCGCAAAAAGAAACTAATTTACATCTCTGAGATATTCATTTTCATGTATGGAATCGTTGTTTAAGTCCCTAAGCGCTCGACTTCGAACATGAAGATAGTCAGATAGTATGCGACTTAAATCCCAATTTTTTAACATTTAACCCTTGATTGACGTCAATTGTCATCCACTATAGGCTACAAAAAATGTGTTTGAACTTATTGGATGAATTAAAATGTATTTAATTAACGATTGAAAACTTGTACAAGATATATATAAGGAGAGTGGAGTTAATAGAAGGAATTGTAAAAACAGTTTTATTTGGGACATACAGTTCTATAATATAAATTAGTTCTTGTAACACAACAATAATTATAAGTCATATATTTTTGCTCTCTGATAATTTTAATTTCGTAGAAACTTAATTTTTAAAGTAAACTAAAACTGAATAATAAAACTATGAAGATAAAGGTATAAATATGTAAAAATAACCTAACAGCCAGAGCTAGGTAATATTTACGGAGCCGTGGCGGTGATGCTGCTCTGTTCTTTAATCCTTTTTAAGTAGCCCGTTTGTTTACGTTGTGGTTTCTACTGATCCTAAAAGCTTTGTGCTGGGCTGTAGTTTTTATTTTTACGGGTTGCGTCCCGATAATATATACAGAAAAAGGTCTTCATTCTATTGGGGTGGATTGGTTTCCCATTCCTCAGTCCAAACTTTGCATCAGTTCTTTTTGGGATTCCTTTGCGTTTCTATTTGGTGACATTTCGGAATGTTTTCGTGTCTGCTTCTTACTGTGGCTATTCTGTTATTCTCACTATTATGAATCAATAGTTTTGTCTTGTAATTTACTATTTTTAACTAATGGAAACATTAAGGAAAATTTTAAAAAATCTAAATAGTACAACTTATAGGTGATAATTAACAATAAAAAATATATAACCATTAAAATACTTCAATCTTTATTAAAATAATTAATTTTTTACACAATATCAAGAGCACAGTGGTACAATATATTCCAATTAAAATATTGGAAAGAACCCCAGTACCTCAAAAATAATCAAAAATAACAAATAAAACAAGTTACTTTAGATTAAATTTAAACCCAACTTACATAAAGGTTTTGCTCAGTTGACCTTGAAGCCATGATAAAACAAAATATCAAGAGCACAGTGGTGCAATATATTACAATGAAAATATTGGAAAGAACCCCAATACCACAAAAATAATTAAAAATAACAAATAAAACAAGTTACTTAAGCTTACTTTATCCCTATATATAGCGACATTAGAGAGTGATTGGTATCACTCTAGTTTGTAACTTCTTGTTGCTAGATTGTAATTTTGTAATTCAACCCTCTGATGATGATGATGACATGGTCATCGAAATGTACATAAGGGTTTAATCTTAAGTAACTTATATTAGTTGTTATTTTTGTGGTATTGGGGTTCTTTCCAATACTTTCATTGTGAACTATTTTTAGTTCAATGATTGTTTATGTTACCTCTCCTTGGTGTCTGGCTCTATGCTGCAACCTTCCTGATCATTCTATTATAGAATTTGATATTAAACTAGGTTCAATGCTTTTTAGCTTTAAACACATCGTAGATTCATTGAAATTGTTCAACAATGATACAGGGGTTTTTATTGTATTTCAGACCTCTAGAAACAATCACAAAATATTTTACTGGCTTTCTGGGGAGATGTAAAATATTAATAATGTTTTGTGAAATTCTCTGTTATGGGCGTGTTTCGATGTAGGTTTTTAGTAATGAGCAATTTTGCACTGCAGATGGAAAACGTTTCGACTAATCGAAACCAACAAAAATGCATAATGCATTGCATGCATAATGGATATGAGGACCTATCTCAAAATTTTAGATTTCATATAAAAACATAAACATTTTTAATTTCGGAAAGAGTACAATGGAAATATTAGGTGTGATAATAACCTTTTCAAATGTTTTTCGTTTTGATCAGGTGTTTTTTCTTGAAAAAGATTTTGTAAAACAATTTATCTTTTCAATTTTATTTTAGCTTTATTCACGATAGTCCAAAATGGATTCGACAGTCGAAATCTATATAAGAAATAATTGAGCTGGCGTATGATTTAAAGTTACAAATAAATAACTGAACATGATCTGACTAGAGAGTTGCAGTTGAAAATGTGTTTTAGTGTCACTGATGATGATGATGACATAAGTAACTGAAACACAGTAAGTTATATTATTTTGTTAGTTCGTGTGCAGTTATTTATTTCTTTATAGATTAAATCTATAAGACGTCGTATTAAGAGAAAGAGGGAGGGGCAGAGAAAAGGAGAGAGAACTATGCTAGCTTGTAATAATAGAATATATATTTGTAATAATATTCTACCTAATTTAAAAAAGGGTTTTCAGATAGAGTCACCATTTTATTGTCTAAAAGCCTTGATTAAGTTGAACCTTTTGGTATCGACTTTTATTATTATTTCAAATACCGTTACATGATTACGTTTGTCTGCTTTAGATGAAAGACCTGCACCACGACCATCTAGTCAGGTTCTACGGTGCCTGCATTGACCCGCCTGACTGTTGCCTGCTCACGGAATACTGTCCCAAAGGTAGCCTTCAGGACATTCTGGAGAACGAGTCCTTCAAGTTGGATTCAATGTTTAGATACAGTCTGATGCATGACATAATCAAGGTATGTCACACTTGTCGAAGGCATGACATAATAAAGCTTAGTCGTTTGTAGCTGTGTTATAGTACCATTAAATTAGCCATCCTATTATAGATTTATACTAAAAGAATTATGGTGAGGTTACCTTTTGACTATAGTTTCTTCATTACCTGCTAATTCCTGCGTAAGCTACAGCATGACACCTAATTACCATATAATTCATCAAGTTTTAGATTGCTGCTTGGATAATATATGTTATAAAAACATTTCATTGTATGTGTTTGCGCATGCATTTGTAATGTGTCTAAATACTACTTATTTATAGAACTTATTGTTATACTAATATTGTATTAGGTTTGGAAGAGGTTTTATTATACTGCTGCTTAGTTCGAACAAACATTTGCAGTTATTGTTTTCGTAAAGTGTAATCTAGGGGCGATCTTTTCTTAAGAGAGACAGGAAGATTGAAAACAGGGAAAGAGTAACAAAGGCTGACCTGTGACATAACCTTAAACTCTCTTTTCTGGCAAAAAAAAACAAACACGAAAGAAATAAAGAAATACATTTGTAAAAGTATTGTTCAGAGCGCTACACTCTACGGCCCAGAGGTATGGGATGTTAGCAAAACTAATAAACTGTTGACGATGGAAATAGACTATTTATGACGATGCTGCGGTAAATCGAGACTTGGAAGGGTCAGAAATGAACAAATATGTAGTAAAATTATAATTGATAAAAATATAATGGAGGGGATAGAAAGAAGGCAATTAGCATGGTTTGTCTTTAGGTGTAAAGAAACTGAAGATTTCAGAAGACAGGTGGCCCCAAAAGACACTAAAGTGGATTCCTTCTGAGAAAGTGAAGATAGGTCGGCCACAAAGAAGTTGGAGAGATGACATCGACGAAACATCTACAAGAAACCTAAAATAGGTATTAACTATGACAGAAGAAATTGAAATAAGGGACGGAGAGACGATGACAGCCGTAATAGATCCGTTATGTATATGTAAATAATTTTTATTGTTAGTTATTTGATGTAGGAATTTGGAGTAAAACTTTACGAATTGCTTCTTATGTTATGTAAATAATAAATAGTTTAAGTTTATTTTTATAGTTACATAACTGATAAAAGAAGTATATTTTTTTTTAAAAAAAACTGATATTTAATGTTGGTTTTAATATTGAAAATTTACTTCTAAAGAACAGATTCTAATTTCTTTTTATACGATGTGAAAATGTTTTTGGCTTAGAGATAGTCGATTCAGTGACTTTAACGGATAGTTGAATTTCGTCACAGTACCAGGTTTGGACCAGTGACTTTTACCAGTGACAAGAGATACTGAGACTGCTTTGCATGTGCAAATAATAGGTAGGCATACATCACTGATAAAATTATTCCACATCTCCATTTTTTAGAAGGCCCTTTTGATTTAAAAATTAACTCCTACGAAATTAAGAACAAACTACCGAGTGCGAAATAACGTCTACTGTACACAACACTGTCAATGTCGTGAAACGCGACACAAATTGTCCATCCAGACACGACGTAAATGAGTAGAGCCAGTGACAGCGACAAATCAACCGATGACAGCCGTGGTAAAATATCAGTAGCTTTTCAGTAAGCTACGTCGACATTTTAGCCAATCGAAACAAAGACAATCCCCTTCCCCCCTTCAATTGACACTGCACGATGGTCGACGTCGTGAGCCGAGCGGTGACAGCAGAGGCAGTGACAGCAACAAATCTAGCCAGTGACTTACACATTTTGCTCTTTCATAACAGACACTCTCCGATCTATCCAATGTCATTGGAACTGAGTTTTTCCATATTCTGTCACTGGTACCAACAGTGACAAACGAATATGAGTGACAAATCACGGTGACAGAAAACATCGACCCTCATTAATTTGATGGACATTGTTTTATTCAATTGCTGTTAATTTTTTTATATATTTATTTTAAAAAGAATGTAGAGTTTTAAAGAACCTATTTAAACATAGTAAATTGGTATGGGAATAATTTTAAGTAGCATAGATTCATATATTTGTATACAATTGTTAAAAGGATTTTTTAAAATTTTTTATTTTAAGCTTAAGGTAATTGTTATTTTATGGTGCAAAAGATATTTTTTAAAACAAAGTGACGTAAAGGGATTTATAGTGTTTTCATTGAACTGCTAAACAGAATTGCTTTTTTGCAAATTTTACATAGCAGTTGTATAAACGCAAAATATTTTTCCATCCCGTTTTTCGCCCCAACATGTTGCAGCAACACGTCTTCATTGCAGACTAATTAAAAGTTTAAGATATCTTGCAATGCTTAACAATAACAATGGCAGGTCACGGCTGATGAATGTGTTTACAAAACGAGCAGTCGATTTCAATGAAACTTCTAGCTCCGTATGTGGTGTATTTATTCAAGTGAATCTGAATGTTTGTTTAATAATAGGGATCTGTGAGTAAATTTAAACAGCTGTTAAACATGGTTTTAAATTATATTGTGTTTGCTTAGCTACAAATGGAATGTTTACAAATGCATTACCAAATAGTAAACGTTTTAATAAAATAATATTGTTTGAAATAAAATTTAAAACCTGGATAATTTATTACACTGATTACAAAAACATGAAAAAACCGTAAATATTTGTTTTATAAATTAATTAATATGCATTACCTTCCAAATAATGACAAATAAACTCAAGTCTAAAACAAGGAAATGCAATAGAAAATATAGTGTAAGCTACTGTATAGTATCAGAGCTTTGAATGAAATCTCCCTCCTCTCGTTTTTAGGTTAAAAAACTAGTTTTAGGTCACTTTTTATACTACATTAAGTAAATTTAATATCATTATAAGGTAAATTAAAGTTTAAACAACGTTATTAGCTTTTTACGTCACAAGATTTTAAGCTTATTTCTTGTAGAGAAAAATAAAAAAAGAAGAGTTGCCCACTTTCCCGATTTTAAAAAAGAAGTGCCTCACCATTACTCCGCCTCCATCCTCTCAACTAAATAAAAATCCTTCCAAATGCCAACAGCCCAATTCAATACCTAACCTGGCAGTGTTAAAGTTGAGTTCACCAAACCATCTCTAAGTTACCGACGTTTTATATTAAATTTGAATATATTTTAAAATTTTGTATTTTTATTTAGAGTCTGTGATTTTGTAAAATATATTTGGTAAGGGGTCCTCGTAAATTGTTTTGTTTCAAATATGTGAAATAATATGGTGCTCACTAAGAGGTATATACTTAATAAATACTATAAAACCGATTCACTGCTGTTATAATACTCGTAATTAATATTATCTATAATTAGTGGTTAGGAGCCAAATATATTCATAAGTACCTGACGTGAAATTTGGGCAAAGTTATAAAATAACAGCCCTATAAGAGTTAATAAAGAGTATAGCTTAGCAAATTAAATCAGTCTTTAAGAGATAGCAAAGCTACTGTTTTTAAATGAAAACAGTTTAGGGCATTGTGAACGAAGTAATGGAGAATTCAGATGTTACATGTCACTGAGATAAATGGATTGATTGTTTGGATAAAGTAACAGAAACAGACAGTTGACAAGTGGATACCGTTTTGTTTGCAGTGAAATATTTACATTTGGGGTAAAGTCTATTGATTGTTTTTTAAGGCACATGTGTTTTTAAGGCAGACATTTTTACTTGAAATACGGAAACAGACATAAGTGTTTTTTATTTTATTTATTTTTTTAAATTTTGAAGTGATTATCAAATTGTATTATCCTTGCCTTGTGAAAGCTATTCAAAACAACGGAGATAACAATAAATACATATACGTATATAGTGTATGTATATATGGAAGGAAGAATTGTTGGGATAGGATGGATGATAGATGGATGGACAGATGGTTGGATGGACGGGTGGTTGCGTGTATGGATGGTTAGATGGCTAGATTGATGGAAGAATGGATGGATTTGTGGATGAATGAATGGATGGATAGACGGACAGGTAAATGGATTATTGGATAGATTTATATATGGACCGACGGATGGGTGGAAGGATAGATAGATGGATGAATGGACAAATGAATGGATGGAAGGGTGGATGGATGGATGGTTAGATTGAATAATGGATGGATGGATGATTGATTGGTGGCTGAATGGATGGATTGATTGATGGATGAAAGGACAGATTGATGGATGGATGAATGAAAGGATGGATAGTTGATGGATTGATTGATGGATGAAAGGATAGACGGATGAATGGATGGATTGATGGACGGGTGGATGGATGGATGGTTGGTTAGATTGTTTATTGGATGGATGGATGATTGATGGGTGGCTGTATGGATGGATTGATTGATGGATGAATGGATAGAGAGATGGCTGGATGAATGGATGGATGGGTGAATGGATGGATGGATGGTTAGATTGATTAATGGACGGATGGATGATTGATGGGTGGCTGATGGGTGGATTGATTGATGGATGAAAGGATAGACGGATGAATGGATAGATGGATGAATTGATGGAGGCATGGGATTGATTGATGGATGAAAGGATAGATTGATGGATGGATGAATGATAGGATGGATAGATAGATGGATAGTTGATGGATTGTTTGATGGATGAAAGGATAGACGGATGAGATGGGTGGTTGTATGGATGGATTGATTGATGGATTAAAGGATAGACGGATGGATGGATGGATGGATGAATGGATGGAGGGATGGGATTGATTGATGGGCGAAAGGATAGATTGATGGATGGATGAATGAAAGGATGGATAGATAGATGGATTGATTGATGGATGAAAGGATAGACGGATGGATGGATGAATGGATGGATGGGTGAATGGATGGATGGTTAGATTGATTAATGGACGGATGGATGATTGATGGGTGGCTGATGGATGGATTGATTGATGGATGAAAGAATAGACGGATGGACGGGTGGATGGATGGATGGATGGTTAGATTAATTAATGGATGGATGGATGGATGGATGATTGATGGGTGGCTGGATGGATAGATTGATTGATGGATGAAAGGATAGACGGACGGATGGATAGATGGATGAATTGATGGAAGGATGGGATTGATTGATGGATGAAAGGATAGATTGATGGATGGATGAATGAAAGGATGGATAGATAGATGGATAGTTGATGGATTGTTTGATGAATGAAAGGATAGACGGATGAGATGGGTGGTTGTATGGATGGATTGATTGATGGATGAAAGGATAGACGGATGGATGGATGGATGAATGAATGGATGGAGGGATGGGATTGATTGATGGATGAAAGGATAGATTGATGGATGGATGAATGAAAGGATGGATAGATAGATGGATTGATTGATGGCTGAAAGGATAGATGGATGAATAGATGAATTGATGGACGGGTGGATGGATAGATGGTTAGATTGTATATTGGATGGATGGATGATTGATGGGTGGTTGTATGGATAGATTGATTGATGGATGAAAGGATAGACGGATGGATGGATGAATGGATGGATGGGTGAATGGATGGATGGATGAATGGATGGATGGATGGATGGAAGGATGGATGGATGGATGGATGGATGGTTAGATTGATTAATGAACGGATGGATGATTGATGGATGGCTGATGGATGGATTGATTGGTGGTTGAAAGAATAGACGGATGGACGGGTGGATGGATGGATGGATGGTTAGATTAATTAATGGATGGATGGATGGATGATTGATGGATGAAAAGATAGACGGACGAATGGATAGATGGATGAATTGATGGAGGGATGGAATTGATTGATGGATGAAAGTATAGACGGATGGATAGATGAAATGATGGAGGGATGAATGGATGGACGGATAAATGGTGAGATTGATTGATGGATGTATGGATGATTGATGGGTGGCTGGATGGATAGATTGATTGATGGATGAAAGAATAGATTGATGGATGGTTGGATGAATTGATGGAGGGATGAATGGATGGACGGATGGATGGTTAGATTGATTGATGGATTAATGGATTAATGGGCAGATTTACAAATGGGCAAACGGATGGATGGAAGGATAGATAGATGGATGAATGAACGGATGGATGGTTGGATTGATTGATTTATGGATGAATGGATGGAAAGTTAGATAGACACATAAGGGAAGAGAGACAGAGAGAAAGAACACACCTAGAATTTCTCCGTGATAAGAATTTCTATTGGATTACTCTAATCAACCCTCTACACTAGATGTACCAATTTCCCAATGATAGTATCAGGGAGTTTTTTATCCTGAAGTCATCCACACAGTTTATTCTTCTTACTAAAAGTTCCTTTACAACCCTTGTAAACTATTTTTATTTACTAATATTTGATTCCATATTTAACTTGAGCAAATACACTCAAGTATTAAAATATTCAAACACTCAAATATTTATTTTTTCTTGTACACTTTGACATAGACCAACATGGAAACACTTGATTATAGTAGCATTTATTTTTTGTTCTTAATGGCTGTATTAAAATTCAATTGAGTCTATAATTCTATGTCCCACGGAGGTTTTTATTAGACCAAAATTTAATTCTACTGTATCCCAGTGTTTACATTCATATATATATATATATATATATATATATATACAAAATATGTTTTTTGTTTATCGATCAAAAACAACTCTATTCAAATACAAGAACTATTTATTAATTTATATACAAAGCTTTTCGTTGATAAACAGTACCAACATCATCAGAAATGAATAATACAATAATGCATTATAGGAACCGAG
The DNA here is from genome assembly GCA_036971475.1 of Prosapia bicincta. Lineage (NCBI taxonomy): Eukaryota > Metazoa > Arthropoda > Insecta > Hemiptera > Cercopidae > Prosapia > Prosapia bicincta. Next base: position 44,052,032 of record JBAIZL010000009.1, on the reverse strand, counting down.
TTATATGCGCTCTTCTACTGTTGTTGGGTTCACCTCGTCAATGCTGGATGAGATTCTAGCGAAACGTCGGAACTGCGAATTTATGGACTGCAGAGTGAATGTATGTACTCCAGATAGTAACTATTCATCATATTTTTCCATCCGTGAAGAAATACGTATCAGCATATATATATATATATTTATATATTTAATTTTAATTGTTTAATATTCCTGATGATATCTTTACTGTTAGCCAACGAAAAGCTTTGAATTGTAAATTCAATTATATTTCTTGTAATTGTTTTTTGACTCTTCTTTATTAATACACAAGAATACATATTGCGATATATATATATATATGTTTGAGTGTATTTAGAAATGTTATTTATTCCTCATAATCATATCGTTATCATATGTAATAAATCTAGCGAGAGAAAGAGAGAGATAGGGAGAGAGAGAGTAAAATATTTTCTCCTTGCCAATCAACATTATTACCTATTCGAGCACAAGAACCCTTTAATGTTTGGGAAAATACGGTTCAACAATTAATACTCCCGGAATAACACAAGCTTGTTTAAAATAAATATAAATTCCAATTTCCTCACAGACGTATTCGTTGAGAGACCGAAATGCCTTGCGCAAATCGAAGCACGTACAGGCATCCAGTTAAATAAAGAGCTGCGTTTCAGTTTAAAAACAATAAATAATACCTATAGCCTCTGAATACAGCAAATTCATACATCTATAATGTTATAGCTCCAATGCTATATAATCTCGGCACACTTGGATGCCGATTACATATATTTATGGCAAGTATCGCATAATTTTATTAATAAACCCATTTTTGTTTCATTTTAAATCAGAATCCAAGGTTATAATAAAAGCGTGTGTGATCTGAAACAATTTATTATTTTTAACAAAATTTTTCATTTAATAACGAATATGTTCAAAATAAATTTATTATTATGAATAATGTATATATATATATATATATATATATATATATATATATATATATATATACACGTATTCCTTCACGGATGGAAAAATATGATGAATAGTTACTATCTGGAGTACATCCGTTCATTCTGCAGTCCATAAATTCGCAGTTCCGACGTTTCGCTAGAATCTCATCCAGCATTGTCCAAGTTGTTGGGTTCACCTCGTCAATACTGGATGAGATTCTAGCGAAACGTCGGAACTGCGAATTTATGGACTGCAGAATGAACGGATGTACTCCAGATAGTAACTATTCATCATCATATATATATATATATATATATATATATATATATATATATACTGTATATATATGTATATATATATATATATATATATATATATATATATATATATACTGTATATATATGTATATATATATATATATATATATATATATATATATATATATATATATATATATATTTATTTATTTATTCATGTGTGTGTGTGTGTGTGCGTGTAGTGTATGTGTAAAATTATATAATTATTTTCGGTAATATAATTAGTAGTTTATTTAATAAATTTTCTTTAAATTTATTTTTCGTATTTTTTTAAAAATATTATTGTTTAATTATTTGAATTATTTTATATTTATAAATTATAAGGTAGCTTTGAATCCGTTACTATTTAATAAACCACTTACTACTGAAGTTGGTAAACACCTCTCTATGCTTCTTTTAAATGCCTTGCCTATTACTATCCACGCGTCATTTTAGGTCATAACACGCGACTACTAACAGAGGGTCATAAATAGGTTTCAGGCAATTTCATTGGATTTTTGGATAAAAATGCCGTATTTAGTACTTCAGATGCCCACTTAAGTCATGATTGATCAGGGAATATCTAAGCCTTTAATATCCCTGTATTGCTGTACTTATTCTTGCCCACTTTTGTGCGCGTAATTTAGCAAAGTCAGGCAACCATTGTAGTATAAAGTAAATACGTTTAGCCTCGCCCCAGTCAGGTACTTCGCCCATAATATCAAACGAAAGTCTGACGAAGCCAATAGAGGGAAACAGTGGGCATCATTCTGCAGCAGCGGCCTGCAGGACAACTGACACATCAAGTGGTGTGACCCGCTCCTACTCCTGATTGGCCACGAGTATCTCCAGACTCATCGCTGGCGTGCAGACTCTGTGACGGGGGCCACATCTCTACATCCGCTGAGCAGGGGAATCCAGCTATCCAGACACGGTCGCTGATCGGAGACTCGATGCTGAATAGATCAACAGCCAAGAGCGAGCATTACACTGGTTAGACAGACACAACTGTACATCTAAAATAGAGCTTGAAACTTCCCCGTTACTCGCAGAATCGATTAACCTTACTCCTCCCGTTACTTCTCACATCACAACCATTTACCAACCTGACTGAAGTGTTTTTCTGTTTGCAGGGCATGTGCTACCTCCACGCCAGTGAGATCAAGTCGCACGGCTCGCTCAAGTCGTCGAATTGTGTCGTCGACAGTCGCTTTGTCTTGAAGATCGCCGACTTCGGACTCCGCTGCCTCCGAGTGGCCGATGATTCATGTGACGAAAGCGACTCCTACGCGTTCTGGAGAAGTAAGGCAGCAGAATTGTAAAAATTAAAAATTAAATTTGTCTGATTTTAAACTTTCCTGCAACTACTAAATGAAAATATTTAGGATTTAGGATATAAAAATGTATTTTCAAAAAGTGATGACATTTTATATAATATCGGACTTTCAAAATAGTTCAAAATATACAGACCCAATACTATAATATAGTGCTTACACATAGTTTCAATTTACGTGGAAATACTTGACATTTTCCAGAGATATGATATCACCAGTATGAATATAATGTCTAAAAATATATTTAAAAATTAAAATTCCATACACTACATTCAGAATACTAATATTAAAATAAAAATAAGTTGAAAACTAACTATAGTAAATTCCATTAAATAATTATATTATTATTAAATTTTAAAAAAAATTAATTATATATCGCTAATAGACACACACACAAACAGGCGAGCGCCCGTAACCACGCACACGTACACCTGAACACACAGGAGAACACATGGCGCACAAACACACTTACACACATACACACACACACACACACACACACACATATATATATATATATAAATATATATATATATATATATATATATATATATATATATATATATATATTCAAACAAGCACGCAACACACGCACATACGCACACGCACACACGCACATATACAACCACGCACATACACACATACACACACACACACACACACGCACGCACGCAGCACACTTACATACACACACGCACACAATATTTTATTGGATGAAAAGTAATGAGACTATAATTTATATATATATATATATATATATATATATATATATATATATATATATATATATATATATATATATATATATATATATAGATAGATATATATATATAATGTTTTCTTGTTATAATCTATAACAACATAGGTTATTCAAATACAAGAATATTATTTATTTATTTATGTTTATATATATATGTATTATGAGATATTATATAATATACTTTTTATGTACAACGTGCCAATTACATGTCCATTATTTTCTTCGTTTTTCTAATGACTATAAACTAGTTTTGTTATTCCCATGTGAAACATACTTATGAGAGTCATTTTATAAAACGTATAAAGTAGCGTAGAAATAAATTGCATGTGGTTAGATGGCCGTACGAAGAAAAGAGGGTAAGAAATAAGGCGTTGGGAACGTACTAGTCATATGATAGCCTTAAACAAATTGTTTGCCATTGATTCCTCGTCCAGCAATAGCAACGACCACTTCACAAAATAGACGGTCATAATGTAAGGCGGGATAGGGTAAACAAATCATTTTTTTTTGTACTAATATTCTTTGCAATATGTTTTTCTTTTAGGCGTAGCAATACATTTTACTGATTTAAGGATATTCATTACGTTCATTGTCGTACTTATACTTAATGATTTTTAAAGTGTTTTATAAAATTCGCTATAAATTTTCATATTTTAATACTAGTAAACTTATTTTACTATAACTTCTTTTTGATCCAAACCGTTTGTACTTCCATCAGCGTTACTATATCCCCCGATATAAAATGTAGCCGATTTCAACATTTGTTTTCTTAAAAGCAAAGCCGTCTATAATATAAATGGGGCCTACTTATTATTTCACGCAAGATATCTCAGTGTTTGCAAGATCGATCGACGACTCCAAGATTTTTCTCCGAGAATAATGGAACAGGTTTAGATTGTCCTCGAGACTGGGATTTATCTTTCTTTTCGCGACTGTTTTTAATAATGCGTTGTCAGAAATGAACGCATTCATCTGATGTTGGTTCGATGGGTTCCTATTGTTTCACTACATTTTATTTTAAAATAGAAAATTACTTTGAAATTTTGTTGACAAAACATTTCTTTTTCGCGACGTTTCATTAGCTTCTTGTGTTTCGCCCTGGTTTTAAAGTAATTGCCAACATCTGTGTGTTTTTATACAAAATAGTATACCTTCTTCTTAGCTTGTTCCTTTCTTACACTTAGAATGGATGGCCGGAGGGTCTGTTTTTCCCTTTACTTTTCTTTTCCTTCGTCTTCTTCCCTTTCTGCTAGAAAGTCTTGTACTTCAGTCTATCTCTCTCTCAGTTTACTCTTTTTATCCATACTCACCATTTTCCTCTCTTTACCTTTGTCCACATTTTCTTTAGCAGTTAATGGCTAGTGTCTCACTACATTTTTTCTACTTTCGCCAATTCATACTTATCATCTCACTCTCTTTTCCATTGTCTACATTTTCTTTAGCAGTGAATGGCTAGTGTCTCACTACATTTCTTCTACTCACGCCAAGTCATACTCATTATCTCGTACTCTTTTCCCTTGTAATTATTTCCTTTAGCCTTGACTAGTTGGTATCTCAGTACATGTCTTCCACTTGCTCCTAGCCCTACATATCACATTCTCTGTCTCCCACTCTTGTTTCTTGCCTTCGAGTTTTATGACTAGAGGACTGGACACAAATAGCTACAGTCTCATTACGTCACTTGCTCCTAGCCCTACACATCACATTCTCTGTATCCCACTCTTGTTTCTTGCCTTCGAGTTTTATGACTAGAGGACTGGACACAAATAGCTACAGTCTCATTACGTCACTTGCTCCTAGCCCTACACATCACATTCTCTGTCTCCCACTCTTGTTTCTTGACCTCGAGTTTTATGACTAGAGGACTGGACACAAATAGGTACAGTCTCATTACGACACTTGCTCCTAGCCCTACACATCACATTCTCTGTCTCCCACTCTTGTTTCTTGACCTCGAGTTTTATGACTAGAGGACTGGACACAAATAGCTACAGTCTCATTACGTCACTTGCTCCTAGCCCTACACATCACATTCTCTGTCTCGCAGTCTTGTTTCTTGACCTCGAGTTTTATGACTAGAGGACTGGACACAAATAGCTACAGTCTCATTACGTCACTTGCTCCTAGCCCTACACATCACATTCTCTGTCTCCCACTCTTGTTTCTTGACCTCGAGTTTTATGACTAGAGGACTGGACACAAATAGCTACAGTCTCATTACGTCACTTGCTCCTAGCCCTACACATCACATTCTCTGTCTCCCACTCTTGTTTCTTGACCTCGAGTTTTATGACTAGAGGACTGGACATAAATAGCTACAGTCTCATTACGTCACTTGCTCCTAGCCCTACACATCACATTCTCTGTCTCCCACTCTTGTTTCTTGCCTTCGAGTTTTATGACTAGAGGCCTGGACACAAATAGCTACAGTCTCATTACGTCACTTGCTCCTAGCCCTACACATCACATTCTCTGTCTCCCACTCTTGTTTCTTGCCTTCGAGTTTTATGACTAGAGGACTGGACACAAATAGCTACAGTCTCATTACGTCACTTGCTCCTAGCCCTACACATCACATTCTCTGTCTCCCACTCTTGTTTCTTGCCCTCGAGTTTAAGACTAGAGGACTGGACACAAATAGCTACCGTCTCATTACGTCACTTACTCCTAATCATTTTCATCGTATTCACCATCTCCCACCCTTGTTCCCTGAACTCATTACCTTCAGGAGTGAATTGCTGGTGAATCACTACAAATCTTTCACTTATACCTAGTTTTACTCATATTCCCTATTAAAAAGCAAATAGTGATGTTTAAGTTATTTTGTTGTTCTTTCTGAGGTTTATTTATATTTGTTATTTTTATAAGCCTCCACTTATGTCACTGTCTCATTGATCTTCCTCTACAGAACATAAAATATAAAATTGTATCGTACAAAACTCCTCCAAACCCTATGTTAATTATAGTTAACTAATGAATCATACTTTTTGAAACAAAGCACTTAATTTAATTGAAGAAAACTGACTGCTGTATTGAACTTCTTAACAACTTCTTACTAGTTTGTACCTACTTAGTAGATAGATGGCGTTGAATAATGCCACAACTTTTACAGATTAACTGAAATTAAATTTCACCTAAAGTATTGATCTCTTAGTAAAAGCAATAAGCCGAGGTGAAGTGTGGTGGCGGTACTCACGGTTCACAAGAGCGAACTGAGTCAAGAGCGAGCGCCAAAGCGGTTCCATATATTTATATCGGAGGATTTCCGATAAGAGCTTTAAATTCCATTTTATTAAAATTTTGTAGGAATATGGTTCTGTCAAATTTTAACTTTAATTACCAATTGAAGTTTAATTTATATGTAAATCAAATATAATAAATAATTTTATACAATTTAAATTATAAATTATAATTATTATTTTGTATATATATCACACCTATAAGCATCAACTTATTTTTCACCGCAGTCTCACTGGACTGATCAGTGTATTTTTCAGCCTTCAAGTATTTCTAGAATGTCTCATCAATGATTTTCTTTGAGCTTGAATAGCCATTATGACTTGCACGACCAAGCACAAAACGGAAAAATCTTTGTTTTGATATTTTTTAAAATTTTATTTTATTAAAATAATATTTTTACATCTATTGTTAATGCTAAAAGAGATAGCAATAGATAGGGAAATGGGCAGATAGAGGATAAGGCAGTGATAAGATGAGAGATGGATAGATATTGCAGAATACAATGACTAGATAAGCAACTGGTTAAATAATAGATAGGAGATTAGTTAGGTAGGAGGTTAGGCCCTGGTTAGGCAATGGATAAAGCAGTGAATATATAAGAGATAATGCAATGATTAGATAGGAGATGGTAGTTATTGGATAATACAATGATTAGATAAGAGACAAGACAGTGATTGAACAAGGTGTAAGGTATAAGAGTATAGAAGGTAAGGTTTATCCCTATTATATAGGAGATACACAGAGGGTAGGTAAGTGGTATTGCAGTGACTAGACACGAGATGAACAGTGGTTAAAAAATATATAGGACAGTTGTTAGATAGAAGATAGGGCAGTGAGTGAAAGGAGATAAGGGACTAAAAGTTACTGTGAAAGATGTACACCAAGGACAATCTGGGTGTGCACCATACAAAACGACTGTGACTATTGTTTTGCATAAACACTCCCTGGCTAGGATAGTTGAAGGAGATAAAGATTACGTTTCATTAGTTTCCAAAAATACTGATTAAATATCATGTAATAATTTTTAATAATTGTGTGTGTATATATATATATATATATATATATATATATATATATATATATATATATATATATATAATCATAATTATTATATTACGAATTATAATAAATGCACAAACATTATTATATTTACAAAAATAATTGTATAATTTATTGAAACATACTTTTTTCAATAAAAAATAATACTGTTTGTATTCAAAATTAGTATATACATTAAAATTAACTTTACACGGATAAACTAACAAGGAGTGCGCGTGCGCGCGCACAAACACATACACACACTCACACATATATTAATGTATATGTAGTCTAACTATATATATATATATATATATATATATATATATATATATATATATATATATAATGGGGTCGCTCTGCATTGCTATCAAAGGCTTGTTTAATTTTTACATTGTTGTGGTTTCTAGTGATGTGCTGGTTTCATTTTCTTCTCCTTTCTCTACCTTATCCTGGAACGTTGCTCTCTTATTCTCTCATTGCTTATCCAATCTTATCTGGTTTTTCTTACTGCAGTTCCCTATTTCTGTTATTAATCCTCGCTTTCTGTTGCTCGTTACAGCTCTGGTTTCTATCACGCGCAGTTTATATCTTATACTTTCTAAAAGTATATTCAAATACTTTTTTTAAATTTATTTCTCATTCGAATCTTGTTCTGCATAATATTTTATTTTTATGAATGAAGCTGTAAAATATTTATGGTTAGAATATTTTTAAATTATATTAACACGATTGCCTTGTTACTCTTTTCTTTATTGTGTGTCACAGACTGTTTATGGCTAACAATATAAAAATAAGGGGCGAAATTTCTGAAACATTCTTTCCAACGTTCGATATATTAGAGACTGACAATCGGCAAGCAGACAAAGAGATGTATTATCTTGTAAAAGGTTTTTTCAATTTTATATATTTTTAAATACTTATATTGTGTATTTTATCATTTATTTTGGTAAATCAAAACCATTTTTATGATTTTTTAAAATATGATGGAAAATTAGACCTATTGTAAGTAAAACATTTTCTTGGCGTTTAAAAATATTTTAAATATGAACGCACTACGCCCCGTTCATAGTTTTGTCTGCATTACGTGACTCATAGAGTTTCCAAGCCTATTACTTCCCTATAAATATCTCTTGGCGGAAACATGTTTATTTTTTTCTATGTAAGTAACTGTGTTCGTAATTTATATAAAACAATTTATAAACCAATTTATACTATATTAAATAATAATAATAATAATAATAATAATAGAAACAAATTAAAGTTATTTACGCCAAGATATTAATAGTAAAAATATTTTACTGAAAACAATCTATAGCAAAAGGTATAGATGTATTTACAAACTGTGCTCAGTACATTGGAATAAAAGTGTTTTTAATTATTTCTTTTAACTAAAGGTGTAGTTTTATTTGTAGATAGTGACATTTTCATTCAATAATTTACGATGTTAACACAACAATGATTTCTAAGCCACCATCATAATAACATTCAAGTAATATTAGTAGGACGGCTAGTAGTTCGGAACTGCATTTAAAGTGACTAGCATTGCTTTTACCGTACTGCCAACTTAAATGTGAACGACATATAGACAAGCTACGCGAACCAAGTATATACTGCATACGAAGTAGTTTCGAGTGGCAGAACCTATGACGTAGTTCATAAAAAACGTCTGATTTAGTGGAGTGCTGGCGTCAAAGCAGGAGTATTTATTTATATTTTGCAACTACTTAAGATTTTATGAATACATAAATGACACCATATCTCTAGTTGTTATATGACAGTCAAAAAACATTGCGCCATTCCTTATCTACATGGTTAAAAGTATAATGCTTTCATGTATACAGAAAACTAAAGTTGTTCAGTACTTGAGTTAATGTATAAAATCCCGTATCATTCAAGTGGGAAAAGAGATGTTAACTTACAATATAGCGCTCGTGTTCCAATTCCCTTGTGCAATTAATTTCGAGTACGGTGGATTACGTTGAACTCTGAAGTCCGCAAATAATTTAAAAGTCCCGCGATTCTAATAAACAGAACAGTTGTTAGAAAATAGCTCTTTTATTAAAAATCTGTATTTATACTTTGCGTAGGATATGTCGGTAAAAACAACTTTAACATTAAAATATCTAATAAAAGCGCAACCTATTCATGAACTAATATATTTAAATTACGTGGAAATATGAAATGTTAGAGAATGTTTCTTTTTTTATTGTTTCAGCAATGGTAATCCCTACCTGTTGGTTTTCCAATTTAGTTTTACCCTCTGATAATGTCATGGAATAGTACATAAATGTTTATCGTGTAATACTGTCTTATTGGTTGTTTAGGCTTATTATTTCTGTTAATTTATTTGTTGATTATATCTTTTGTTGTGGTATAAGGTGTTTAATTGATTTTTAATAATTATAATATCGCCACTATCCTCATTATACTTTTTCATTTACCATAAACGTTCTAGTGAAGCCAATGTATTGTCTATGTACAATGTATCAACTATTTGCATTTCTCTATATTATTTTAGTCTTTAGATGTATTACTCTATTGAGGTATTTTCCCTTTATCTTTATATACTGTATTTAACTAATGAAGGCTGAATGCCTGTCTAAGGCCAGTGAATTCCATTGGAAATTATATACCTATTTATGCTCCACCACTCGTTACAAGGGTTTACAATATTTCATATTGTTGTACTGCTAAATACAATAACAATTGCGACAAATTAAATTTTAAAAAAAACTCAACTGAGAAAAATACAATACTAAAATACTAATTGAGTTCAAATATTGTAATAGAATGTTTGCTATAATCAACTGACACTTTTGATATATAGATTGTTTTATCTGACACATTGCATAATCAATTATTTATTTATAGTGTGTACCACGTGCACTTTGCCTTGCGTGTACTACCACTTCTGACAACATGTTACATATTGGGAATGTTCGATACATCAGCAGCTTCTGAATCCGATATGTCTACATATATTTCAAGAATGTTTGTATTTTCATACCGAAGGTAATTTATCTAATATCGACCGTCTCATGTTAGTCAATGTTTTGCCAGTCCTTATCATATTTGTAGGAAAGTATTTAAACTGGCCCTCTAACTCCCGTGTCGCCTACTGCGATCTCTCAAGGCCAAGTGCACAGTTACGTTGTCAGCATTATACCTTCGATTGCATTTCATAATAAATGATCTTAAAATATATTTTAATTACTGCGTTTACGAGTTTTAATAAATGTAGTTCAAATGTTCAAATCGACTTCTTCCACATCTTGACCTCCAAATCTACGTCATTATCTATATTTTTTATGACAATATATTAACCAATCATAATATAATAAAAGGAGTAAAATGAAAATAATTTTAAATAAATTTAACCAATTCCTTTTACTTCGAAATCTTTTTTTTAAAATAATGAATTGTTTCTACTTCAACCAGGATAAATTATATTTTTATTTTTGTAGTCATGAAGCAATAAATATATACATTATCAAAAGAAATGAACGTCATTCAAGTGGTAATATATTTCAATCTTGCACCCAACTGTAATTTAAACAAATTAGTCTCGGTTATTTAAAAGGAATTAGTTTTAAAGTAAACGCTACTTGATTTAGCTAATCATTTGACAATTGCGGCCACTAAATTATTCAAAATAGGCCTACATTAATACCTAATCTTCATTCTGTAACATTTAAAGAAATATCTTTTAAAGAACTTTGTAAATAATATGTTTTCCTAGTTACAGCTTTCAGATTTTCACCATTAAAATTAACCTTCGTGTTTAAATCTGTGTGTTCCAGAATTGTTATGGACGGCTCCAGAACTGCTGCGGATGCGGCATCCCTATCCTGAAGGAACGCAAAAAGGTGATGTTTACTCCTTCGCCATAATCGTCCACGAGATAGAATCCAGACAGGGGCCGTTTTACCTGGGACCAGTGAACATGGCGCCTAGGGGTGAGTACTGCATGTATACATATTTCTTTATTTGTACTTATCGATCAATTGTGTTACGTTAAATATCTATCCTTTGCGTGTAGGCTATGTTTTTTTAGGTAAACTAAAGTGCTTCCGTAGCTCTTTTACTGTTTAAATAGAAAGAAAGCTAACGGTTTCTCACCATATTAGTGACTCTTTCCGATGGCACATAGGTAAAATATATTTTTTTTTATCAAGATCTAGACCTCGCCTTTGTCAGGCTATCGTTCGTGTGTTTTTTTGATGCGCGAACTGATTACATCGCATAGGAACTGCTCCATGATGGATAAGCCGGAGGTGCAGAGCTAGGAAACCACTTTAACATCTTTGCCATATATCGCGAACGTTCCTGTCCTACATCGCGGCTAGGCGAAGGTTCAAATTATCTCTGCAAATGCCGTCCGTATCGGTGTGTACCTTTTATACTCATAATTCCATGTTTACTTCATGTTATACTCGCATTAACAATCATATTGCAATCAAAATAGTTAATTGTTGGCAATCCGGACGCAATCGATTTGCAAAGTATATTCCTATGTTATAGAAAGTCTCCGGGGCAGGCAAAACATAACGGTATCTGAAAGTAACTCTAAATCTATTATAAGCTTTTAAGAAAGTACTTATTTAAAGCCGCACGAAACTCTATAAAACAAAATACACTAAACCACTGCTTTGCAATATAGTTACAAAGTATCGGTTTGGATAGGCTTGGTTTAGTAAAACACGAGGTAAACCAAAGTGTAATTTGTCCACAAATTAACTTGTGCTTAAAGGATCATTTTTTAGTATTTAAAAAATACTTAGTGTTACCATTTAACCGAATACAGTGTAGCTATATTGTAATGCAGTTTTCTGTTTCATAACAATACTTATTATAACAAAATGTTAAATGTGTTTTGAAGTTAGGTTACCTTTCCTTTCCTTAAAACATTTATTTTTCATATCGTCTGTAGCAAATTTCATAATATTTCCCATGTATCTGATGGCTTTTCAATCTCTAGGTATAAAATTGAATACATCTGACAAGTCGGTAACTACATAAAACTTTAGTCCTCAGGCACACTAAAAACTGTCTTTATTGGCCTTTCTCTAAATATGAACATTCTAAAAAACAAAATAAATAAATAACGTCACATTTTAAAACACACCTGAAGCCTTAGATAGTTTTTGTTTCTTTGTGAGTAAAAAGAGCTTATTAAACAAATAAAACAGAGCTTATTGCTTTCATTACAGATAAAGTAAAAGAGTTGTATACATATTTCACAATTTTGCTGCAAAATGTGTGGTTAGAAATAATAACGTAAAATGGCTTATATCTTGTTCCGGTAATACAACAATTTACAATACATGGCCCTCGCGTTAAGTTATAAGTATTGTGACAAGATGGAGGTCAATTCACTCATGAATCGCTTAACTTGAAATACGTGACTATTATTTTCTTTCCAACCAAGTGATCTATAGTAACTGATTACTTTGTAGCTGTATTCCATTATAGTAACGTTTTAATCTAGCCTAACATGATTCACTGAACTTCTTGCGTGTATTTGTAAAGTTAGATTATTTATGTTCTTGAAGTGATATCTTCTTTACGTGCGGTGAAAAAAATATTAAATTAAATCATTGCTTTCACGTCACGTTATTTCCTGAAACGCATACTTTACAGCGTATATTGCACTCAGGTTAATCAAGTGAATTGAATGATCACTTATAATTTCATGCATCAGATGAGTTTGTGTTTTAGGTTATGTTATACAACAGCCGTTTTACCAGTTTTACCAATAGTTTGATCAGGTTATAAATATACTTATATTTTAATAAATCTCAACACATAATAACTCAATATAACCATAATAATAAGTTATGTATTTTTAATCCAATTTTCGAAAAAAAGATTTTTAGACAAGTCGTATACTTTTTAAAGAACCAATTTGATTTGAATTGGTTTAGAAAAATTGTATTCAGAAACATCTAATAAATGTTTTGTGATACCCACATTAGTTTATTATTAACTACAATAAATATTAGTCTTTATTATATAAATTCCTCAAATAAAGATGTAAAGATTCAATGAAATAAGTATAAGCTCAAATATTCGGCGATTTTCTTTAAATATTTTGCGAAAATATTAGCTCCATTTTGTAAAATTCCTCAATTTAATTTCTTTCCAGTTTATTTTTCAGTTTAATTTTGTTTTATATAATTTTCGAGGGTCATCGCCAAGTTGTATTACCTCTTCGCTGTTTCTGCGAACTGTCTGCTTCTTCAAATACAATGTTTAACATAATATTACTTGTGTAAGAATAAGAAGAAACTACCAAAGCATCCATTAATATCTTATATCTGGCTTTGGGCAGAAATAGTATTGTTCGATATATATATATGTAAATATAAAATATGTATTCTTGTTTAATAATCTAAATCAACATAGGTTATTCAAATAGAAGAATATTTATTAATTTATATTCAAAGCTTTTCGTTGGTAAACAGTACCAACATCATCAGGAATGAAAAATACATAAATATTGAAAATATGAAACTTATAAAAGAAATTAATAAAAGATTAAGAATAAATATATATGAAGCATTCAAAATATATAAATACAGTAATAATAAAAAATTAATAAAAGAACTATTACAAATGCATTCTAAATTTGATACTATATTCAATGTTTATAATGTTACAGCAACAAAATAAACTGGGCAATTTGTATATTTTTAGCAACAGTTCTATTTCTAATTTAACATATGTTTTAAGCCTATATCTTGCATAATTGTATTTTTCATTCCTGATGATTCCTAGTTAATTCCATAAATTTAAAGTTTCATAAAATCGCAGTTGCTATTTTACCAGTAACATAAACACATTGATATGGAAACGCTCGCAACTAATATAATATCCTACTCAACACACTTGTGCATTCAACAGAATATGCACAAGTATATTCTACATATAAAATAAATAAGTCATTCACTACTTGATGTGACTGCTACAAGTAGGCTACTGGAAAACTCTTCTAAGAGAATCGAATATAGTGACGTCAGCTTGGTACATACAGGGTTAAACCGGGGAGTTGATGGGTCACGTCAGTCAGAGAAGGAGGGGGTTTATGGCTCCCGAGGTTACGCCCCCTACATTGTCTGCGGGTAGGAATATGGGAACAGGGCCCATAACATTTTGGTAGGCCATAACAAAATCTTTTAGGCTCGTTACATACTGAAAAACAAGTAGGCCTAATATAAAAAAATGTTTTAAAGTCAATTCTTATCAAAAATATATATATATATATATATATATATATATATATATATATATATATATATATATGACAGAATCTCAATATTAGGAGGCAAAATATAAAGTGAAATTATTTATTAAAATAAATAAATAAATTTAAATAATGAATTAATATTTGAACAAAATCTGTTTTAACATCAATTGCCATCCACTACTAGTTTTAAAAAATGTTCCTTGAGTGGAAGGATAGAAATTTGTAATAACGATTGAAAACTTGAGCAATATATGTATAAAAACCGTATAATAAATAAACAGTATTGAAATTGTAACAGCTTTCTCGATCAGCTGTGCTCGTGTTGACGATATCGTTTGAGGTTTGTGTTTGCTGACATGGGTTTAACTACTGCAGAGAAAATTTTAATCGTAGAGAATTATTTTCGCTCATTTTGAGTTTGACGTGCGAGTGGGCAAAGTTTGTTACACACTGGATTACGTTTTCAGGAACAATTTCAGTAAAATTGCACAGTAATGCTGGAATTATTGGTGTTTTTTCGAATATCAGGTACTGTTTTGACACAGCGAAAGGACTTTTCAGGTCTCCAAACTAATGTCTGTACAAATGAAACCAAGGAATGTTGCACATGAAAGAATCCTAGACCGGACATATTTCAAAGTGAACGTAAGCAATATGTCAGCGATAAAAGCCTTCAGAAACATTGGTGGTTTCCCTGCAAGCAGCCAGAGTTCAGTACTGCACTTCGATGTTAGCAATTAGCTATGTTTCTATAGCACGTGAGTTTTGAGTGTCGTATGGTTTTCGGATGAATGCCATGTGCACGTTAGGTTTCATAAACAAGCAGACAACGTGTTTTCTTGGGTTGGAATGTTCTGCCAGTGTTGCACAAAGGTCACAGCTTGTAACCATTTGGTGCGCTGTGTCAGGTAGTGCTTTGTTGGAAAACCTCTTACTGTAAATCTCGACCGATATAGAATTATTCTTGGTAGTTTTATAGGAGACCTCAGCAGATTTTGTTGTACACGAAATCTGCCCTTATGCTCACAATGGTTCCAGCAAGATGGCGCAATCAGCGAAATTGCCACGGACAACATTTCTATCCTTCAAGAACCATTTCCAACCGCCTCATCTCTTTTAGAACATACTTTTTTTCCAAGCTTCCCGATCTTACACCACCTTGAGGACGTTTGCCAAAATATTTCCCTCTATTTCGTAAACGCCAGACCTTTCACGGCAATGTAGGGATTTGTTGTTGCTTGTTGTTTAATTAATTTAACTTATTTCATGTCCAAAACATGTCGTTCGTTCAAAGGCTGTTTTACATTGCTAGATTCTTCAAGCAAGCGTGTTTACCTTAGAGAGTTGTTTAAATATGTCGACACCATTCAATAGTTTTGGCTGACAGTAAACGTATTGCTTGCTTGCCTCAAGTATCGCAGTAACGTATCATACTCAAGTTATTGAGTGACGTTATGTACGTTACTACCAAGATCTTTACTCTTTAGACTTTCCTAATCACTGAATCAGACCTATGGATCCTTGTAGACAAACTTAGTAATACTAAGCTTTAATTGCTACTGATTATTTAGTTCGTTTTATAAAACTAAATAGAGAGGGATAAGGATCCGGATTCCGCTAATTTTTATTTTCTGTTAATATTTAGTTAGATTTTTGCAATTAATTACCATGAAGCTGGCTTCTTTATTGCTGAAATGAGCATAAATAATAAAAGTCTTTATTGTGCGAAACATAAATTTTTAGCTCTTCTATTAAACTTATGTTCAAGATCTATACGTTGGTGTGATAGTTGTAAAAAATAAAAATTTAACTCATCATAAACTAGTTGTTAAATAAAATTAATATTAAAATGCTGAATTGTAATAACGGAAGAACAGCGATTATTTTAACTGCACACAAATCGGAATATTTCAGCCTTTAAAAGAATAATTACTTTCAAATAAGGAGTCAATACATCCAAAACTCGTTTTGTGAAGCATTGTTTCTATCAATCACATTATAAATGCACCTTAAAATATTTTATCTACCTTGGACTTCTATCTTGGTTACTTCAATACCCGTGCTGCCATCTTTGGGCAAAGTTTAACACTACTTGACGTCTAAGTCAAATGTTTAAGTACAGCATTTGTAATCGTCCTTTACACACGCGCGCACACATAGACACGCACACACACACACACACACACACACACACACACACACACACACACACACACACGCACACACACACACACACACACATACACACCGATTAGTATCAGTGTGTAACACTGAATATTAATAGTTTTGATTCAAAAAGAGTTGTATTTTAACATTTAAGGTTTTGTTTACAAATTTGTTTCTTTTTCTACTTTATTTCACATCATTTTGTATTATTGTCATTTATTATTGTTTTTTTTTTTATTTTATAAAATTAACCTTTTGCCAAAATTAAATCTAAAGAAGAAAAATGTTTCACTTAACTTCATCTAAACAAAATTCTGTTGATGCATTTAATGTGGCCTCTGTAACGTAACATTTAAAGACAGTGGCTTTTAATTAATAAGTAATCACATTCATGATGAAAGGAACAAAAGTGATTCAAGCCGTTTTCGGGAGAGTAGGGTGGTTATGTGTCAACAAAATATTCGTCAACACTCTTGTGTTGATAACTTAGTAACAACTTTGGTACTTATTGTAAATACTTTGTATTAAGAAATACTACTGATATGTGCACACTGTTTACAGTTTCCTTGCGTCATTTAGGTAGTTTTTACTAACCGACATTTTATAGCTAAAACCTTTAGTGCACGGCTTCAGAAGCGTCAGTAAGCAGGTTTATAAACACTCTGTCAGACTTATGTTTACATGACTTGTGGGTGGTGTAAAACTGTTGTAAGGCAGTACAGTATAACCGACGCCGACATCCGGTTTGATAGGGTGCGTTTTAGTGGGGATCTACAGTGTGTGAGTTTATATGTATATATATATATATATATATATATATATATATATATATATATATATATATGTGTGTGTTAATATATTAAATATGGTGATATGTTTTCTTGTAATATAGTTAATATATTAAAATATTTCAAAAACAATAATACTTTCAATACATATTTTATTCAAAGTTTTTAGCCGATAAAACAGTACCAGCATCTTCAGGAAAAATAATTTTTTAACAAAATATTTTTACAAAATTTAAATAATATGTTCTACAAACAACTATATGTTTATGAGTATTCCTAATCAGTAGTGAACTCCAATTTCATGAAATCGTAAAAAAAACTGAACTAAAGTACTATCAATACTTCTGCAATTCATTTATGCATCAATATAGTAACCACTGTATATTTCTTTCAATTAAATAACAATATG
>JBAIZL010000009.1:43993807-44028807 GCA_036971475.1 Prosapia bicincta | reverse complement strand
TATTTAACAAAATAAGAGAAGGAAGACAGTATAGTTAGTTACTGTGCAAGTTGTAGGATAATGCGTTCTCGTCTTATCATGTTTGTACAGTACTGTAGCTACTTAACACGAAGGAATCTGATTATTCTTCAAACTTCCGTTATAGTGTGTGTACATTTGTAGTAGTGTTACTACGCCTACTACTCAAAAGATAGGTATTCCTTATAACAAGTACTGTTATCGTCACTGACAAACAACAATAAGTCAATACATTATGCTTGGCGTTACCTCTGTCTACTTACTTTAATTTTATTCTTACTGTTCGAAATCCAAACGTTAATAATCGTATTCGGCGTAACTAACTTCATTTTTGGTTTTCCCGTCTGCTACTAAACAGGTGTCGGATTCGATTACTACAATCGAACGTCGCGTCTAGTTGTAAAGGGTTTAGTTCATATTGAAAGAAAAGGTAGATAAACAATAAAAATGTTTACGTAATTATGCAGTACGTAAGTACATCATACTTTAAGAGTACAGTATAGCTGTAATTAATGTTACAACTTTTGATGTGAAATGTAACCCTTCCCTCTCCATATTCAGTTG
Organism: Prosapia bicincta; assembly: GCA_036971475.1. Classification (NCBI taxonomy): domain Eukaryota; kingdom Metazoa; phylum Arthropoda; class Insecta; order Hemiptera; family Cercopidae; genus Prosapia; species Prosapia bicincta. The sequence goes on along the minus strand of JBAIZL010000009.1, from coordinate 44,028,225 downwards.
GTTTCAGTATTCGCGGTAAGTTATGGGAATGTAACCATTCGCTTTCCATATACAGTTGGTTTCAGTATTCGCGGTAAGTGAGGGGAATGTAACCCTTCCCTTTCCATATACAGTTGGTTTCAGTATTCGCGGTAAGTTAGGGGAATGTAACCCTTCCCTTTCCATATACAGTTGGTTTCAGTATTCGCGGTAAGTTAGGGGAATGTAACCCTAAACTTTCCATATACAGTTGGTTTCAGTATTCGCGGTAAGTTAGGGGAATGTAACCCTAAACTTTCCATATACAGATGGTTTCAGTATTCGCTGTAAGTTGCGGAAACGTAACCCTTCCCTTTCCATATACAGATGGTTTCAGTATTCGCGGTACGTTAGGGGAATGTAACCCTTCCCTTTCCACATACAGTTGGTTTCAGTATTCGCTGTGAGTTAGGGGAATGTAACCCTAAACTTTCCATATACAGTTGGTTTCAGTATTCGCTGTAAGTTGCGGAAACGTAACCCTTCCCTTTCCATATACAGATGGTTTCAGTATTCGCGGTACGTTAGGGGAATGTAACCCTTCCCTTTCCATATACAGTTGGTTTCAGTATTCGCTGTGAGTTAGGGGAATGTAACCCTAAACTTTCCATATACAGTTGGTTTCAGTATTCGCGGTAAGTTAGGGGAATGTAACCCTAAACTTTCCATATACAGATGGTTTCAGTATTCGCTGTAAGTTGCGGAAACGTAACCCTTCCCTTTCCATATACAGATGGTTTCAGTATTCGCGGTACGTTAGGGGAATGTAACCCTTCCCTTTCCATATACAGTTGGTTTCAGTATTCGCTGTGAGTTAGGGGAATGTAACCCTAAACTTTCCATATACAGTTGGTTTCAGTATTCGCGGTAAGTTAGGGGAATGTAACCCTAAACTTTCCATATACAGTTGGTTTCAGTATTCGCGGTAAGTTGGGGGAACGTAACCCTTCCCTTTCCATATACAGTTGGTTTCAGTATTCGCGGTAAGTTAGGGGAATGTAACCCTAAACGTTCCATATACAGTTGGTTTCAGTATTCGCGGTAGGTTAGGGGAATGTAACCCTTCCCTTTCCATATACAGTTGGTTTCAGTATTCGCGGTGAGTTAGGGGAATGTAACCCTAAACTTTCTATATACAGTTGGTTTCAGTATTCGCGGTAAGTTAGGGGAATATAACCCTAAACTTTCCATATACAGTTGGTTTCAGTATTCGCGGTAAGTTAAGGGAATGTAACCCTTCCCTTTCCAAATACAGTTGGTTTCAGTATTCGCGGTAAGTTAGGGGAATGTAATCCTAAACCTTCCATATACAGATGGTTTCAGTATTCGCGGTACGTTAGGGGAATGTAACCCTTCCCTTTCCATATACAGTTGGTTTCAGTATTCGCGGTAAGTTAGGGGAATGTAACCCTTCCCTTTCCATATACAGTTGGTTTCAGTATTCGCGGTAAGTTAGGGGAATGTAACCCTAAACTTTCCATATACAGTTTTTTAAGTATTCGCGGTAAGTTAGGGGAATGTAACCCTAAACTTTCCATATACAGATGGTTTCAGAATTCGCTGTAAGTTGGGGGAATGTAACCCTTCCCTTTCCATATACAGATGGTTTCAGTATTCGCGGAACGTTAGGGGAATGTAACCCTTCCCTTTCCATATACAGTTGGTTTCAGTATTCGCGGTAAGTTAGGGGAATGTAACCCTTCCCTTTCCATATACAGTTGGTTTCAGTATTCGCGGTAAGTTAGGGGAATGTAACCCTAAACTTTCCATATACAGTTGGTTTCAGTATTCGCGGTAAGTTGGGGGAACGTAACCCTTCCCTTTCCATATACAGTTGGTTTCAGTATTCGCGGTAAGTTAGGGGAATGTAACCCTAAACGTTCCATATACAGTTGGTTTCAGTATTCGCGGTAAGTTAGGGGAATGTAACCCTTCCCTTTCCATATACAGTTGGTTTCAGTATTCGCTGTGAGTTAGGGGAATGTAACCCTAAACTTTCCATATACAGTTGGTTTCAGTATTCGCGGTAAGTTAGGGGAATGTAACCCTAAACGTTCCATATACAGTTGGTTTCAGTATTCGCGGTAAGTTAGGGGAACGTAACCCATCCCTTTCCATATACAGTTGGTTTCAGTATTCGCGGTATGTTAGGGGAATGTAACACTAAACTTTCCATATACAGTTGGTTTCAGTATTCGCGGTAAGTTAAGGGAATGTAACCCTTCCCTTTCCAAATACAGTTGGTTTCAGTATTCGCGGTAAGTTAGGGGAATGTAACCCTAAACTTTCCATATACAGATGGTTTCAGTATTTGCGGTACGTTAGGGGAATGTAACCCTTCCCTTTCCATATACAGATGGTTTCAGTATCCGCAGTAAGTTGGGGGAACGTAACCCTTCCCTTTCCATATACAGATGGTTTCAGTATTCGCGGTACGTTAGGGGAATGTAACCCTTCCCTTTCCATATACAGATGGTTTCAGATTCCGCGGTACGTTAGGGGAACATAACCCTTCCCTCTCCATATACAGTTGGTTTCAGTATCCGCGGTAAGTTGGGGGAACGTAACCCTTCCCTTCCCATATACAGATGGTTTCAGTATCCGCCGTACGTTAGGTGAACGTAACCCTTCCCTCTCCATATACAGATGGTTTCAGTATTCGCGGTAAGTTAGGGGAATGTAACCCTTCCCTTTCCATATACAGATGGTTTCAGTATCCGCGGTACGTTAGGGGAACGTAACCCTTCCCTCTCCATATACAGTTGGTTTCAGTATCCGCGGTAAGTTGGGGGAACGTAACCCTTCCCTTTCCATATACAGTTGGTTTCAGTATCCGCGGTGAGTTCGGGGAACGTAACCCTTCCCTTTCCATATACAGATGGTTTCAGTATTCGCGGTAATATAGGGGAATGTAACCCTTCCCTTTCCATATACAGTTGGTTTCAGTATCCGCGGTACGTTAGGGGAACGTAACCCTTCCCTCTCCATATACAGTTGGTTTCAGTATCCGCGGTAAGTTGGGGGAACGTAACCCTTCCCTTTCCATATACAGTTGGTTTCAGTATCCGCGGTAAGTTAGGGGAATGTAATCCTAAACCTTCCATATACAGATGGTTTCAGTATCCGCGGTACGTTAGGGGAACGTAACCCTTCCCTCTCCATATACAGTTGGTTTCAGTATCCGCGGTACGTTAGGGGAACGTAACCCTTCCCTCTCCATATACAGTTGGTTTCAGTATCCGCGGTAAGTTGGGGGAACGTAACCCTTCCCTTTCCATATACAGTTGGTTTCAGTATCTGCGGTAAGTTAGGGGAATGTAATCCTAAACCTTCCATATACAGATGGTTTCAGTATCCGCGGTACGTTAGGGGAACGTAACCCTTCCCTCTCCATATACAGTTGGTTTCAGTATCCGCGGTAAGTTGGGGGAACGTAACCCTTCCCTTTCCATATACAGTTGGTTTCAGTATCTGCGGTAAGTTAGGGGAATGTAATCCTAAACCTTCCATATACAGATGGTTTCAGTATCCGCGGTACGTTAGGGGAACGTAACCCATCCCTCTCCATATACAGTTGGTTTCAGTATCCGCGGTAAGTTGGGGGAACGTAACCCTTCCCTTTCCATATACAGTTGGTTTCAGTATCCGCGGTAAGTTGGGGGAGCGTAACCCTTCCCTTTCCATATACAGTTGGTTTCAGTATCCGCGGAAGGTTCGGGGAACGTAACCCTTCCCTTTCCATATACAGATGGTTTCAGTATCCGCGGTAAGTTCGGGGAACGTAACACTTCCCTTTCCTTATACAGATGGTTTCAGTATCCGCGGTAATATAGGGGAATGTAACCCTTCCCTTTCCATATACAGTTGGTTTCAGTATCCGCGGTACGTTAGGGGAACGTAACCCTTCCCTCTCCATATACAGTTGGTTTCAGTATCCGCGGTAAGTTGGGGGAACGTAACCCTTCCCTTTCCATATACAGTTGGTTTCAGTATCCGCGGTAAGTTGGGGGAGCGTAACCCTTCCCTTTCCATATACAGTTGGTTTCAGTATCCGCGGAAGGTTCGGGGAACGTAACCCTTCCCTTTCCATATACAGATGGTTTCAGTATCCGCGGTAAGTTCGGGGAACGTAACACTTCCCTTTCCATATACAGATGGTTTCAGTATCCGCGGTAATATAGGGGAATGTAACCCTTCCCTTTCCATATACAGTTGGTTTCAGTATCCGCGGTACGTTAGGGGAACGTAACCCTTCCCTCTCCATATACAGTTGGTTTCAGTATCCGCGGTAAGTTGGGGGAACGTAACCCTTCCCTTTCCATATACAGTTGGTTTCAGTATCCGCGGTAAGTTGGGGGAGCGTAACCCTTCCCTTTCCATATACAGTTGGTTTCAGTATCCGCGGAAGGTTCGGGGAACGTAACCCTTCCCTTTCCATATACAGATGGTTTCAGTATCCGCGGTAAGTTCGGGGAACGTAACCCTTCCCTTTCCATATACAGATGGTTTCAGTATCCGCGGTAATATAGGGGAATGTAACCCTTCCCTTTCCATATACAGTTGGTTTCAGTATCCGCGGTACGTTAGGGGAACGTAACCCTTCCCTCTCCATATACAGTTGGTTTCAGTATCCGCGGTAAGTTGGGGGAACGTAACCCTTCCCTTTCCATATACAGTTGGTTTCAGTATCTGCGGTAAGTTAGGGGAATGTAATCCTAAACCTTCCATATACAGATGGTTTCAGTATCCGCGGTACGTTAGGGGAACGTAACCCTTCCCTCTCCATATACAGTTGGTTTCAGTATCCGCGGTAAGTTGGGGGAACGTAACCCTTCCCTTTCCATATACAGTTGGTTTCAGTATCCGCGGTAAGTTGGGGGAGCGTAACCCTTCCCTTTCCATATACAGTTGGTTTCAGTATCCGCGGAAGGTTCGGGGAACGTAACCCTTCCCTTTCCATATACAGATGGTTTCAGTATCCGCGGTAAGTTCGGGGAACGTAACACTTCCCTTTCCATATACAGATGGTTTCAGTATTCGCGGTAAGTTGGGGGAACGTAACCCTTCCCTTTCCATATACAGATGGTTTCAGTATTGGCGGTAAGTTAGGGGAACGTAACCCTTCCTTTTCCATATACAGTTGGTTTCAGTATTCGCGGAAAGTTGGGGGAACGTAACCCTTCCCTTTCCATAGACAGTTGGTTTCGGTATTGGCGGTAAGTTAGGGGAACGTAACCCTTCCCTTTCCATATACAGTTGGTTTCAGTATTCGCGGAACGTTAGGGGAACGTAACCCTTCCCTTTAGATATACAGATGGTTTCAGTATTCGCGGTAAGTTAGGGGAACGTAACCCTTCCCTTTCCATATACAGTTGGTTTCAGTATCCGCGGAAAGTTGGGGGAACGTAACCCTTCCCTTTCCATATACAGATGGTTTCAGTATTGGCTTTAAGTTAGGGGAACGTAACCCTTCCCTTTCCATAGACAGTTGGTTTCAGTATCCGCGGTAAGTTAGGGGAACGTACCCCTTCCCTTTCCATATACAGTTGGTTTCAGTATCCGCGGTAAGTTAGGGGAACGTAACCCTTCCCTTTCCATATACAGTTGGTTTCAGTATCCGCGGTAAGTTAGGGGAACGTAACCCTTCCCTTTCCATATACAGTTGGTTTCAGTATCCGCTGTACGTTAGGGGAACGTAACCCTTCCCTTTCCATATACAGATGGTTTCAGTATCAGCGGTAAGTTAGGGGAATGTAACCCTTCCCTTTCCACATACAGTTGGTTTCAGTATCAGCGGTAAGTTAGGGGAACGTAACCCTTCCCTTTCCATATACAGTTGGTTTCAGTATCAGCGGTAAGTTAGGGGAACGTAACCCTTCCCTTTCCACATACAGTTGGTTTCAGTATCAGCGGTAAGTTAGGGGAATGTAACCCTTCCCTTTCCATATACAGTTGGTTTCAGTATCAGCGGTAAGTTAGGGGAACGTAACCCTTCCCTTTCCATAGACAGTTGGTTTCAGTATCCGCGGTAAGTTAGGGGAACGTACCCCTTCCCTTTCCATATACAGTTGGTTTCAGTATCCGCGGTAAGTTAGGGGAACGTAACCCTTCCCTTTCCATATACAGTTGGTTTCAGTATCCGCGGTAAGTTAGGGGAACGTAACCCTTCCCTTTCCATATACAGTTGGTTTCAGTATCCGCTGTACGTTAGGGGAACGTAACCCTTCCCTTTCCATATACAGTTGGTTTCAGTATCAGCGGTAAGTTAGGGGAACGTAACCCTTCCCTTTCCATAGACAGTTGGTTTCAGTATCCGCGGTAAGTTAGGGGAACGTAACCCTTCCCTTTCCATATACAGATGGTTTCAGTATCAGCGGTAAGTTAGGGGAATGTAACCCTTCCCTTTCCACATACAGTTGGTTTCAGTATCAGCGGTAAGTTAGGGGAACGTAACCCTTCCCTTTCCATATACAGTTGGTTTCAGTATCAGCGGTAAGTTAGGGGAACGTAACCCTTCCCTTTCCACATACAGTTGGTTTCAGTATCAGCGGTAAGTTAGGGGAATGTAACCCTTCCCTTTCCATATACAGTTGGTTTCAGTATCAGCGGTAAGTTAGGGGAACGTAACCCTTCCCTTTCCACATACAGTTGGTTTCAGTATCAGCGGTAAGTTAGGGGAACGTAACCCTTCCCTTTCCATAGACAGTTGGTTTCAGTATCCGCGGTAAGTTAGGGGAACGTAACCCTTCCCTTTCCACATACAGTTGGTTTCAGTATCAGCGGTAAGTTAGGGGAACGTAACCCTTCCCTTTCCATATACAGTTGGTTTCAGTATCAGCGGTAAGTTAGGGGAACGTAACCCTTCCCTTTCCATAGACAGTTGGTTTCAGTATCCGCGGTAAGTTAGGGGAACGTAACCCTTCCCTTTCCATATACAGTTGGTTTCAGTATCAGCGGTAAGTTAGGGGAACGTAACCCTTCCCTTTCCATGTACAGTTGGTTTCAGTATCCGCGGTAAGTTGGGGGAACGTAACCCTTCCCTATCCATATACAGTTGGTTTCAGTATCAGCGGTAAGTTAGGGGAACGTAACCCTTCCCTTTCCACATACAGTTGGTTTCAGTATCAGCGGTAAGTTAGGGGAAAGTAACCCTTTCCTTTCCACATACAGTTGGTTTCAGTATCCGCGGTAAGTTAGGGGAACGTAACCCTTCCCTTTCCACATACAGTTGGTTTCAGTATCAGCGGTAAGTTAGGGGAACGTAATCCTTCCCTTTCCATATACAGTTGGTTTCAGTAACAGCGGTAAGTTAGGGGAACGTAACCCTTCCCTTTCCATAGACAGTTGGTTTCAGTATCCGCGGTAAGTTAGGGGAACGTAACCCTTCCCTTTCCATATACAGTCGGTTTCAGTATCCGCGGTAAGTTAGGGGAACGTAACCCTTCCCTTTCCATATACAGATGGTTTCAGTATCAGCGGTAAGTTAGGGGAATGTAACCCTTCCCTTTCCACATACAGTTGGTTTCAGTATCAGCGGTAAGTTAGGGGAACGTAACCCTTCCCTTTCCATATACAGTTGGTTTCAGTATCAGCGGTAAGTTAGGGGAACGTAACCCTTCCCTTTCCACATACAGTTGGTTTCAGTATCAGCGGTAAGTTAGGGGAATGTAACCCTTCCCTTTCCATATACAGTTGGTTTCAGTATCAGCGGTAAGTTAGGGGAACGTAACCCTTCCCTTTCCACATACAGTTGGTTTCAGTATCAGCGGTAAGTTAGGGAAACGTAACCCTTCCGTTTCCATAGACAGTTGGTTTCAGTATCCGCGGTAAGTTAGGGGAACGTAACCCTTCCCTTTCCACATACAGTTGGTTTCAGTATCAGCGGTAAGTTAGGGGAACGTAACCCTTCCCTTTCCATATACAGTTGGTTTCAGTATCAGCGGTAAGTTAGGGGAACGTAACCCTTCCCTTTCCATAGACAGTTGGTTTCAGTATCCGCGGTAAGTTAGGGGAACGTAACCCTTCCCTTTCCATATACAGTTGGTTTCAGTATCAGCGGTAAGTTAGGGGAACGTAACCCTTCCCTTTCCATGTACAGTTGGTTTCAGTATCCGCGGTAAGTTGGGGGAACGTAACCCTTCCCTATCCATATACAGTTGGTTTCAGTATCAGCGGTAAGTTAGGGGAACGTAACCCTTCCCTTTCCACATACAGTTGGTTTCAGTATCAGCGGTAAGTTAGGGGAAAGTAACCCTTCCCTTTCCACATACAGTTGGTTTCAGTATCCGCGGTAAGTTAGGGGAACGTAACCCTTCCCTTTCCACATACAGTTGGTTTCAGTATCAGCGGTAAGTTAGGGGAACGTAATCCTTCCCTTTCCATATACAGTTGGTTTCAGTAACAGCGGTAAGTTAGGGGAACGTAACCCTTCCCTTTCCATAGACAGTTGGTTTCAGTATCCGCGGTAAGTTAGGGGAACGTAACCCTTCCCTTTTTATATACAGTTGGTTTCAGTATCAGCGGTAAGTTAGGGGAACGTAATCCTTCCCTTTCCATATACAGTTGGTTTCAGTATCAGCGGTAAGTTAGGGGAACGTAACCCTTCCCTTTTTATATACAGTTGGTTTCAGTATCAGCGGTAAGTTAGGTGAACGTAACCCTTCCCTTTCCACATACAGTTGGTTTCAGTATCCGCGGTAAGTTAGGGGAACGTAACCCTTCCCTTTCCACATACAGTTGGTTTCAGTATCAGCGGTAAGTTACGGGAACGTAATCCTTCCCTTTCCATATACAGTTGGTTTCAGTAACAGCGGTAAGTTAGGGGAACGTACCCCTTCCCTTTCCATATACAGTTGGTTTCAGTATCCGCGGTAAGTTAGGGGAACGTAACCCTTCCCTTTCCATATACAGTTGGTTTCAGTATCCGCGGTAAGTTAGGGGAACGTACCCCTTCCCTTTCCATATACAGTTGGTTTCAGTATCAGCGGTACGTTAGGGGAACGTACCCCTTCCCTTTCCATAGACAGTTGGTTTCAGTATCAGCGGTAAGTTAGGGGAACGTACCCCTTCCCTTTCCATATACAGTTGGTTTCAGTATCCGCGTTAAGTTAGGGGAACGTAACCCTTCCCTTTCCATAGACAGTTGGTTTCAGTATCAGCGGTACGTTAGGGGAACGTACCCCTTCCCTTTCCATAGACAGTTGGTTTCATTATCAGCGGTAAGTTAGGGGAACGTACCCCTTCCCTTTCCATATACAGTTGGTTTCAGTATCCGCGGTAAGTTAGGGGAACGTAACCCTTCCCTTTCCATATACAGTTGGTTTCAGTATCCGCGGTAAGTTAGGGGAACGTACCCCTTCCCTTTCCATATACAGTTGGTTTCAGTATCAGCGGTACGTTAGGGGAACGTACCCCTTCCCTTTCCATAGACAGTTGGTTTCAGTATCAGCGGTAAGTTAGGGGAACGTACCCCTTCCCTTTCCATATACAGTTGGTTTCAGTATCCGCGGTAAGTTAGGGGAACGTAACCCTTCCCTTTCCATAGAAATTTGGTTTCAGTATCCGCGATAAGTTAGGGGAACGTACCCCTTCCCTTTCCATATACAGTTGGTTTCAGTATCAGCGGTACGTTAGGGGAACGTACCCCTTCCCTTTCCATAGACAGTTGGTTTCAGTATCCGCGGTAAGTTAGGGGAACGTACCCCTTCCCTTTCCATATACAGTTGGTTTCAGTATCCGCGGTAAGTTAGGGGAACGTAACCCTTCCCTTTCCATATATAGTTGGTTTCAGTATCCGCGGTAAGTTAGGGGAACGTACCCCTTCCTTTTCCATAGACAGTTGGTTTCAGTATCAGCGGTAAGTTAGGGGAACGTAACCCTCGAGAATAACGAATGGTCCCTCTATTTGTTTATTTTAGTTAGGAGTACTCGTCGGTATATAATGAGTATAAAATGTAGAATAAAAGGTTTTTCTATCGCCTGATTCATCCTCATCGCCATATATTACACCGAACATATATAAATACATGCGTCACATGAGTATCTACTCGGGCAATGCTAGTAATACTTAACGAGAATGTTAGATCGCCTTACGTTAGCACACGCTTAAGGACTTGTAAATAAGCAAAAATAAGGGAATTATCTTTATTCCTACGACTTGACACCTCGAGGCGGTGGTGCGAAGGTACAAAATACAACTAGAGGTCTTAAAGCCAAACTTTTCGATCTATATGAAATGTGATACAATTTTCTGGGAAACACAAGTATTACTGTTCTATATTGGAAACATAATAAGTTCAATTGAACAATATCATATTTTGATTCAGTTCAATTTAAACTGAATAAAATTTGCTAAAATCAAATTAAATACTTTGTCCAGGAACTGGCGATTTGAATAATAGGTAGTCATCATTGTTCTATAGATGCGGACACGTTTATCGATCAATATAATTATTTTTTACCAATTCATTTACAATTATTTCCTAAACAGACACAGAAGCTTTTACAGAGGTTTTCCTTAACATTTTGAATTATAATATATTATCCATTATCATTATAATGAATGCATTGTAAAAAGTCTCTGACAAACAGAATACAATTTATCACATAAATGACTTAATTGTAACATTTACTTGAATGTATTATAATTTCAAATTTCTTAATAAATAACTACATTCTCAGGTGATATACATCGATAAGTTGTGTGTGTGTGTGTGTGTGTATGTGTGTGTGTGTGTGTGTGTGTGTGTGTGTGTGTGTGTGTGTGTGTGTGTTTTTATATTGAATATATATATATATATATATATATATATATATATATATATATATATATATTAAATATGGTGATATGTTTTCTTGTAATATAGTTATTAAATTAAAAATATTTCAAAAACAAGAATACATTCATTAAAAGTATTCTTGTTTTTGAAATATTTTTAATATATGTATTTATATAATATTATAATAATATGTAATTATAATTAATATAAATATTTCAAATACAAGAATAATTCAATATAAAATAAAACTATTTTTAAACTTGAAATATTTTTATTCATTTAATATAATATAATGTATAATAATACAATTAATATTATATATATGTATATATATATATATATATATGTGTGTGTGTGTGTGTGTGTGTGTGTGTGTGTGTGTGTGTGTGTGTGTGTGTGTGTGTGTGTGTGTTATTATATATTAATATTATAAAAATATATGAATTATAATTTGGTTGGGAGACTATATTGGCTTACATATTGCTGGATAAAGTTGGCGTTAAGCTTTAAGGTGATTGTGTAAATAAACATATTGTCGTAGGTTATTTGGAATAATATATATGTGTGTGTCTATATGTGCGTGTGCACGCGCATCTGTGTGTATGGGTTTTAGGAATTACGTTTCCAGGAATTAAATTTTAAAGCGTTTATAATATATAACAGACTGACCACATTATTTCAACCAGACATACAGAGAAGAAAGCGGGTAAATAAAACCATGCTTAAATAATTGATCAGTAAGACCTACCTCTTGTATTCTAGTATACACCAAGAACGTAAAATGCAGTGCTGTCATTGCATCTTAGAAATAGGCAGCTATGCGAATCTGTATTGTTTTAGTGCACAAGATAGTTATATTGCACGACGAAACTGTGTAATAAAAAGGAAAATATTCATTAGGGTCAGTGAAAAAATGTAATTACTGTTGTATTTTGGCTTTTTCAAATAGTGTGACGCCTTACTTTGGCGTAATGTCTCTTAAGCATTTTATTAAACATTTTACACATATTTCGTAACAGTAAACCGTGTTGCAGGGCCTTTTCTTGCACTCCCATACCAATGAACGTAGCCTATCGTTCTGCTTCGTAGTTGGTAACTATTTTATAAGTATTATAGTGTAATGTAGATTCACCTTAAAGCACTGGATCTTCATTGCATTTGTTTGCTGGAAATGTTTGTGGTTGTAAATGATTTTACTGTATTGCAGAAATAATTGTATATAAATATTTGACTTACTTTCTGATATCATTTTACCTATCCCCAGGTGTGAGATTTGACAGTCCATGTTAGCTATAACTCTAACATGATTGGTTGGAATTTATTTGATTTCATATAATTTGGCAATCCTTCTCCAATCAAACGTTATGCATAGTTCCTGTGAAAAGTCACCATGTGTTCACGTGAAGGATATTCTGGTTTGGTAGATAATTTCAGTTGTGATTAAATGTGGTTACTTCAAGGTTATGTTACAGGGGATTTAACAAATCACTTATCTAATCACCATAACTTTGCCTCAGACATGATTTGAAAACGGACGTTACTAACCTCGAAATATTTCTGCCTTTTATGAAACTCGCGTGGCTAGGATTAATCTAGCATTTATCTCCTCTAGAAAGACCCTTGCTTGCATACATCTCCTCTAGAAAGACCCTTGCTTGCATTTATCTATTTTAGAAAGACCCTTGCTTGCATTTATCTCCTCTAGAAAGACCCTTGCTTGCATATATCTCCTCTAGAAAGGCCCTTGCTTGCATTTATCTCTTTTAGAAAGACCCTTGCTTGCATATATCTCTTTTAGAAAGACCTTTGCTTGCATATATCTCCTTTAGAAAGACCCTTGCTTGCATTTATCTCTTTTAGAAAGACCCTTGCTTGCATATATCTCCTTTAGAAAGACCCTTGCTTGCATTTATCTCCTCTAGAAAGACCCTTGCTTCCATTTATCTCTTTTAGAAAGACCCTTGCTTGCATATATCTCTTTTAGAAAGTCCCTTGCTTGCATTTATCTCTTTTAGAAAGACCCTTGCTTGCATATATCTCCTTTAGAAAGACCCTTGCTTGCATTTATCTCCTCTAGAAAGACCCTTGCTTGCATTTATCTCTTTTAGAAAGACCCTTGCTTGCATTTATCTCTTTTAGAAAGACCCTTGCTTGCATATATCTCCTTTAGAAAGACCCTTGCTTTCATATATTTCCTTTAGAAAGACCCTTGCTTGCATTTATCTCTTTTAGAAAGACCCTTGCTTGCATATATCTCCTTTAGAAAGACCCTTGCTTGCATATATCTCCTTTAGAAAGACACTTGCTTGCATATATCTCCTTTAGAAAGACCCTTGCTTGCATATATCTAATTAAACTCATCTTGTTATTTACAATATCATATTTTTTTAATATTTTCAGTGAAATACAGTTACTTTAATTCCCGTTGTCGAACCGGTTTCGAGATGGGGTTTCTTCTTCTCAGAACTGGTGTCCTGTTTTTAGAGTCTTTTTTTCTTCACGACTATTTTTCTCTTACACATTTACAAGACTATTTTTATTTCCTTTAATTTTGTGTGCGGACACTTTAGTGTACTATAGAGACTTTATTGTAAAAGTTGGTCGTAATTAAGTTATAAGTTCTGAAGAGAATGAAGATGTTAGTAATGATCACGAAACCACATCGACAGAGACAATAATTGTATTTGAATAGAAAAATTAGGAATAAAACATAATAAACAAAATGAGCTCGTTAAAAGCTTGCAAGGATGACATACCTCCAGCAGAGAACGTAAAACAAATCTGTGACGTAATTTGAAATAAAAACAAGGATTAGGACAACTGTATTAGACGTTGTATATTTTTCTGTATGAATGAGAAAATATTGAAAAGGCGTAATCCTGAATGTCAACTGATATCTCTGTACAGTTATCTTCTACGAGAGTGTAAATAAAACTAAAAATTAAAAACATTAACACTAGATGAATAACCAGGAAATATTTGGTGGGCGGGGGGGTGGAGCAAAAGAAATCCAAAAACCGCTATAACTGTTCTGAATCAATATAAAACACTCACCAAGTTTAATAGAACAATTTGTTGAAACAGTTACAGATTATGCAGTGTAGACCTTTTTCTTAACATCAATAGGCACGTCGTCACTTGTCACAAGATCAACAAGTTTTCCAAAAGTTTACGAAATGAAGGACGTCGTTATAGGGGCGGCAATTTTTCTAAGCGGTTTTATGTTTCCCGTTTTCATTATTTATATATGTTGTATCCTTGATATTCGGAGCAGAGCCGTTCATTCTATCTGCAGGGCATAAAACGCAGTGGCAACCTTGTAAACTCTCACTTTACCTATTGTGTTCACCTCGTCAATGCTGAGTAAGATAGTGCACTGGGCGGAACTGCGTTGTATGCCCTACGAAATGAACGGATGTGCTCCGGATATCAACTATTCATAATTATCCATCCCTGAAGGAATATGTATCAACATATATATATATATATATATATATATATATATATATATATATATATATACACATATACATCCTTTATAGGCTTTAAACTGGTCGTTGCCAAGAGATTTGGCTGCTGCAAAAGCATCTCTATAGAGCATCGGATTTGAACTTTGTACATTTTTCGATCTTGCACGGGTAAACCACTCCAACTCTACGGGGTTGTTTCATTCATTACCTGGTAACTTTTCTCTTCATTTATCCGTTTCCTTGCAACCACTCGTTTGTTATTTCGTCGTTTTGCCTAAAGTATCATAAATTTAAGTTTTATAACACTTGAACCGCACCATTATTTCACGTACCGACAATTTGTCCTTTTCTCCCCCTTCAATTACTTTCCCTTTTTAAATTAATGAGAACGATTAATTTTATGATTTAGGTATTTTAAGGTACAGTCGTGAACACGACGTACACACGCAGCTAAAGGAAGAGGTTGTGATTTCCTTGACAAGACGGGTTAACAGTATAATTATCTGATGTTTATTTCTAGGAACGGAGGACAATTCCCTATTCATTTGATCTTTGCGCTCTCTCTCTCTCTCTCTTCTATCTTTATATATATATTTCTTCTGTGAGTGTGTATGTCACTGAACTTCTCTTAAACGACTGGACCGATTTTGATGAAATTTTTTGTGTGTGTTCAAGGGGATCTGAGAATGGTTTAGATTTACAATTTTGTCCGCTGGACAATGTTTTTTTAATTAATTTTTAATTTATTAGTAGTTGTTGATTTTGGAATGTTTTACATTGGATCCGACAGACGGCGCTACCATCGCAGTGTCAAATATTAAATATTCAATTTTAATTTTAGTCTGTCCCGACAGTTAGCGCTGCGATCAAATTTAAAAAATGTTTTTAATCATTGTGTTATTGTAGACCATGTGCTGGATCAAATATTAAATTAAAAGGTACTGAGTGTTTTGAGAAGAGTTTTGAAGTGTGCCTAAAAAACTATACATTTTGCGAATTTAGTGCAGAATCGAAGTGAGTATATTTCTTATAATTTTTTTTTATCAAATTTACACGTGCGTTAGTTAATAACTAACCTAACCTACAAATTTATTTGTGTACTATCGGCGTCATTAATTTATGACTGTTTCGAGATTTAAGGGAAAATAAAATAGTATGCAAATAAAATTTAAATAATTGAATATAAATGAATATATATAAATAAAGTAAAAAAGCATAGAATGAAATATTCGATATTTTGAAATCTGTGTCGATAAAAAATCCATCCAAATAAAACTCAGTGTTAATAAAGAGGCAAATATAAAACGTGAATAAATAAAAATCCATAAAATGAAATTCTATATAGGTTATCTACATAATTATACTTTTATTTATTGTTATTTACATAATTGTTTTACATAATTGTTTATTTATTTTTTTATTTAATTTTCATCTTTAATAAATCACTCATTTTCGTTATGTATTATTTTACAGTATTTTCCTTATACAGAAAAATGCCACGTCTTCGTGGAAGAGCAAAAAACATTGGTCGGCGTACTCGGAACGCCCAATTAGTCCATGATCGTCGGTTAAATAGATCAATTGAAGAACACTCAACGGATAATGCAAATTTAAGAGATCAAGTTGCATGTTCACGAGCAAATGAGAATTCAGAGCAACGCGTTCAACGTCTTCATGCTAATGCATTGAGACAACGAGAGGCACGTCAACGAGCTACCGACGCACATAGAGACCATCACCATCAACAAGTGCAACATAATCGAGCATTGTCACGAACATCATTTAATCGTCTCGCGTTCGAATATGTTCCTGAAATAGAGTATTCGTCACATGCACTAATCACGATAGGTAGTATGGACAAAGAGTGTCAATATTGTCATGCTTTCAAGTATAAAGGTGAATCAACTGGTTTATGTTGCGCATCTGGAAAAATTTCACTGCCATCGCTAAATCCACCACCGGAACCTTTAAAAACACTTTTAGCCGGAACCACATCTCAATCGAAATTGTTTTTGCGAAAAATTCGTAAATTCAATTCATGCTTCCAAATGACATCATTTGGAGCAACAAAAATTGTTCATAATGAAGATGGTCGTAATTTTGAATCTACATTCAAGATTCAAGGTCAGGTGTACCACCAAATTGGTTCATTGCTTCCAATGCCTGATGCCGATCCAAAATTTCTACAAATTTTTTTTATGGGCGATGAGGAGCAACAATCACATACACGCTGCCTTTACAACCATATAGAGCGGATGGAAGAACGAGAAATTGTGGATAATTTGCAAACGTTTTTGCAAAACAATAACCAATTGATACGATTGTTTAAGACTCTTTCTAACAGACTGCAAAACGACAACTACGTCATTGTCATTAAAGCAGACAAAGTGCCCTATGGAGAGCACGTTGATATTTTGGGAAGGAGAAGATGGATATCATATCAATATTAAACAAAGAAATCCAACTACAGGTAAACTTATAAATTATCTTAAAATTATTTTATTTTAATCAATAATTTCTGTTAATCTCATAATTATATTTATTTGCAGGTGAAGAACGGGAAGGTGAAGAACGGGACAAGAAAGTTAGTGCTATGAACTACTATGCATATCGACTAATGATTCGTGCCAATGAAGGTAATGGTATTCTCCGATGCAGACAGCTATTCCATCAGTACATTGTCGATATGTATGTAAAAATCGAAAGTGAGAGATTACGATATATAAAATTTAATCAAGCAAAACTTCGTGCTGAGGAGTACATTCATTTACGTGACGCCGTAATCGGCAACGTAGATGCATCGAATGACATCAACAATATTGGTACCGCATATATTCTCCCATCATCATACACTGGTAGCCCGCGTCATATGCAGGAATATATTCAAGATGCCATGACTTACGTACGTGCATACGGCCGACCTGATCTTTTTATCACATTTACGTGTAATCCAAACTGGGATGAAATCAAAAGTTTACTGTTGCCAGGTCAAACATCGATGCACCGTCATGATGTCACTGCACGTGTCTTTAAACAAAAATTAAAATCTTTGATGAATTTGATTACACATTACTCGGTATTTGGTGAAACGCGTTGTTGGCTTTACTCTGTTGAATGGCAAAAACGAGGTTTACCTCATGCGCATATTTTAATTTGGTTGGTGGATAAAATACGCGCAGAAGAAATTGACAAAATTATTTCAGCGGAAATTCCAGATCCGAATGTTGATCCAGAATTGTTTAACATTGTTACTACAAATATGATCCATGGTCCATGTGGCACTCTAAACATGATGTCGCCATGTATGGATAATGGAAAATGTACAAAACGTTTTCCAAAACCATGTGAAACTGATACTATCACCAATATGGACGGTTATCCATCTTATCGACGTAGAGACGTAGACAATGGTGGTCAATCATATGAATTGCGTCTGTCAAATGGTGTGAGAGTAGATATTGATAATCGCTGGGTAGTTCCATATTCGCCATTGCTGTGCAAAACCTACAAAGCGCACATAAACGTTGAACTATGCAGTTCGGTGAAGTCTATCAAATACATTTGTAAGTATGTTCACAAGGGTAGTGATAAAGCTATATTTGCTGTTCAAAATGTAAACGACAATGACGAAATAACACGTTATCAAATGGGCCGATACATAAGTAGCAACGAAGCTATTTGGCGCATTTTTACGTTCCCTATACATGAAAGGGATCCTGCTGTTATACATTTGGCTGTGCATCTTGAAAACGGACAGCGTGTTTACTTTACAGAAGAAACTGCACTACAACAGGCTTTGACGGCTCCAAAAACAACTCTTACTGAATTTTTTAAACTTTGTAGTCGACAAGATGCTGTTGGTCAATTCGCAAGGACGTTGATGTACACTGATGTCCCTAAATTTTTTACATGGAATAAACAATCAAAGAATTGGGAACCGCGGAAACGAGGCATTCCAGTCCCAGGATTCGCTGATATATTTATGACAAATACTTTAGGTCGATTATATACAGTTCATCCTAAGCAACGCGAATGTTTTTTTTTGCGTTTATTACTGGTTAACGTCCCTGGACCGACGTGCTTCCAATATTTGCGAAAAGTCGATGGTACTTCATACGACTCTTTCTTCGATGCGTGTCGTGAGTTACATTTATTGGAGGATGGTAACCATTGGGATCTCACACTTGCAGATGCAGCACTGAGCTCATCTCCACAACAAATTCGTCAATTATTTTCAATAATATTGACAACGTGTTTTCCGTCTGATGCATCTGCTCTGTGGAACAAATATAAAGACTCAATGAGTGAGGATATTTTGCATCGGACTAGAATTACTAATCAAAATCTTAATATTGAATTCTCCGCCGAAATATACAACGAGTCATTAATAATGATTGAGGATATTTGTATTCTTATTTCAAACATGCCGCTCATCCATTTTGGAATGCCAGCGCCAAATCGCCCAGCAGTAGACATCATCAACAGCGATGTTCAACGTGAACACCAGTTCGATAAGACTTCTTTGGCTACTTTTGTTGCGGAAAATGAACAATTGCTTACTACTGAACAACGAAATGTATATGATCAAATTAACGTTTCAATTGCAGCACAACAAGGTGGATTCTTTTTTTTAGACGCTCCAGGTGGCACTGGTAAAACATTTCTTATCGCACTGATACTTGCGCGGATTCGATCTCAAAATCATATTGCATTGGCCATTGCTTCATCAGGCATTGCAGCAACGTTACTTGATGGTGGACGGACTGCGCATTCAGCACTTAAATTACCTTTGAACGTTCATACAAATCCCGAAGCAATGTGTAACATAAAGAAGCATTCGGGCATGGCTGAAGTTTTGAGAGAATGTAAAATTATTATCTGGGATGAATGTACAATGGCCCACAAGCATTCGCTTGAAGCTCTCGACAGGTCCCTGAAAGATATCAAAAATAATGCTCGGCTTTTCGGTGGTGCTCTACTGCTGCTGTCTGGTGATTTCAGACAAACATTACCAGTCATTCCACGCGCGACATATGCAGACGAAATAAACGCATGTTTGAAAGAATCTTATCTATGGCCAAGTGTCACTAAATTATGCCTTACTATTAATATGCGCGTTCGACTTCAAAATGATCCATTAGCGTCAGGATTCTCTGAACAATTGTTAGACATTGGCAACGGTAAAATTCAATTGTATGAAGATACACAATATATTCGACTTCCAGAGAATTTTTGCAACATGGTGGCTATCAAAGATGAGTTAATAACAAGTATCTTTCCAGATTTAAGACATAATTATACTAATCATGAATGGCTGCGAGAACGAGCTATTTTAGCCGCAAAAAATTTAGATGTTGACACCATCAATTTTAAAATACAACAGTCATTGCCTGGTGATGAAATTACATTTAAATCGATTGACACTGTTTTTAATCCTGACGAAGTTGTCAACTATCCTGTAGAGTTTCTAAATTCACTAGATTTACCTGGAATGCCACCACATAATTTGCGACTGAAAATTGGCTCACCTATAATTTTGCTTCGAAATTTAAATGCCCCAAAATTGTGTAATGGCACGCGATTAGTTGTAAAAAAAATCATGGGCAACATTCTTGTAAACAATATTTTGAGTGGAAAATTTCAAGGTGAAGCTGTACTTTTACCACGGATCCCAATGATTCCTTCAGATTCGCCTATACCATTCAAACGTTTACAATTTCCAATCCGCTTGGCATATGCTATGACTATAAATAAGTCACAAGGCCAAACAATGACAATTTGTGGCTTGGATTTAGAAAACCCATGTTTTTCTCACGGCCAATTATATGTTGCGTGTTCCAGAGTTGGAAAACCATCGAATTTATTTATTTATACAACTCAGGGTTTAACCAAAAATATTGTACATCCAATGGCATTACGATAAATTAAGTTTTTGTAAATAATAAAATATATTTTTTAAATAAAAAAGTTTGAGTATAAGCTTTTTTACCTTTAATTAAAACAAGTTTAAGATTTCATTACACATACTCACACGCTATCGATTAGTCTAATTGTAATAAATTTACATGTAATGACGTTAGATATTGTCATAACATTTGAATAATAATTTTCATCAAAATGGTCCAGAATGTTTTACCTTATTAAAAAAAGTTTGAAATTTTCAAATTAAAGACGTGTAGACTTTCTATCTATCTTTTCTATCTTATCTTATCCTAAGACATTTCATTCAAAATGTTTGTTGCCAAGCAACACTCAACAATTAAAAATTATTTTCCCAACACATTTCAAACAATATACAAAAAATATTTTACATCCGAATGGACTTCAATAAGTAGTATTCAATCAAGAGATTTTATTGCCACGCTTTTCTCGATGGACTACTATAAGTTCAGATATTATTATGTTAATAAAATACTGATTTAAGTTTAGTTAATGTTAACACAACATTAATTGACTTTTAGGCGATACGAAGTTCGGCGGGTCAGCTAGTTTTTTTATAAATTACCACAAAGAGGCTGGCTTTATAAATTCCTTATCATACACGTCCTGTTTTACTAATTCCATGAATTTTTTGATTCCGTTTCTGCGTTGAACAAATTCCGCTTTATACAATGTAAACAGCAATAATGCCTACCGTAACTATTTCGCGACCAGCAAAAGTTTCACGTATCGTACAAGATTCCCCCTTATTCATGTTCCGGTTTGAACATGATTTACTGTATATATATATATATATATATATATATATATATATATATATATATATATATTTACATATACACACACACACACACATATATATATATATTTACATATATATATATATATATATATATATATATATATATATATATATATATATGAAGAAATAAGTCAAATACAAATACAAGAATTATTATTGAGTTTATAATATCAAATTCAAATATTGAATTTCTAAATTCAATAATAATTATTGTATTTGTATTTGACTTATTTCTTTATTAATATATATATTCTTTACATATATATATATATATATATATATATATATATATATATATATATATATATATATATATACTATACTATATTTAATTTTAAAATAAGTTTTATACGTATTATCTCATACAGCAGCTGAGATATATTATCTAACAAAGATGCGTTACTATCAATACTGGTAAAACAACTAATTTTGAAATAAATCTATTCTAAATAATCCCAAGAATATATAAACAACTAATTTTGAAGTAAATCTATTCTCAATAATCCCAAGAATATATAAAAACTAATTTTGAAGTAAATCTTTTCTCAATAATCCCAAGAATATAAAAACAACTAATTTTAAAGTAAATCTATTCTCAATAATCCCAAGAATATAAAAACAACTAATTTTGAAGTAAATCTATTCTCAATAATCCCAAGAATATTAAAAAAACTAATTTTAAAGTAAATCTATTCTCAATAATCCCAAGAATATAAAACAACTAATCTTGAAGTAAATCTATTCTCAATAATCCCAAGAATATATAAAAACTAATTTTGAAGTAAATCTTTTCTCAATAATCCCAAGAATATAAAAACAACTAATTTTAAAGTAAATCTATTTTCAATAATCCCAAGAATATAAAAACAACTAATTTTGAAGTAAATCTATTCTCAATAATCCCAAGAATATTAAAAATCTAATTTTAAAGTAAATCTATTCTCAATAATCCCAAGAATATAAAACAACTAATCTTGAAGTAAATCTATTCTCAATAATCCCAAGAATATATAAAAACTAATTTTGAAGTAAATCTTTTCTCAATAATCCCAAGAATATAAAAACAACTAATTTTAAAGTAAATCTCTTCTCAATAATCCCAAGAATATATAAAAACTAATTTTGAAGTAAATCTTTTCTCAATAATCCCAAGAATATAAAAACAACTAATTTTGAAGTAAATCTATTCTCAATAATCCCAAGAATATAAAAAAAACTAATTTTAAAGTAAATCTATTCTCAATAATCCCAAGAATATAAAACAACTAATCTTGAAGTAAATCTATTCTCAATAATCCCAAGAATATATAAAAACTAATTTTGAAGTAAATCTTTTCTCAATAATCCCAAGAATATAAAAACAACTAATTTTAAAGTAAATCTATTCTCAATAATCCCAAGAATATAAAAACAACTAATTTTGAAGTAAATCTATTCTCAATAATCCCAAGAATATTAAAAAAACTAATTTTAAAGTAAATCTATTCTCAATAATCCCAAGAATATAAAACAACTAATATTGAAGTAAATCTATTCTCAATAATCCCAAGAATATATAAAAACTAATTTTGAAGTAAATCTTTTCTCAATAATCCCAAGAATATAAAAACAACTAATTTTAAAGTAAATCTATTTTCAATAATCCCAAGAATATAAAAACAACTAATTTTGAAGTAAATCTATTCTCAATAATCCCAAGAATATAAAACAACTAATCTTGAAGTAAATCTATTCTCAATAATCCCAAGAATATATAAAAACTAATTTTGAAGTAAATCTTTTCTCAATAATCCCAAGAATATAAAAACAACTAATTTTAAAGTAAATCTATTTTCAATAATCCCAAGAATATAAAAACAACTAATTTTGAAGTAAATCTATTCTCAATAATCCCAAGAATATTAAAAAAACTAATTTTATAGTAAATCTATTCTCAATAATCCCAAGAATATAAAACAACTAATCTTGAAGTAAATCTATTCTCAATAATCCCAAGAATATAAAAACAACTAATTTTAAAGTAAATCTATTCTGAATAATCCCAAGAATATAAAAACAACTAATTTTAAAGTAAATCTCTTCTCAATAATCCCAAGAATATAAAACAACTAATTTTGAAGTAAATCTATTCTCAATAATCCCAAGAATATAAAAACAACTAATTTTAAAGTAAATCTATTCTCAATAATCCCAAGAATATAAAAACAACTAATTTATAAACCGTTTAATCTTTGTATCAGTTACATTTCGTTAACTTTTTTTTGGTATTGGAATTGTAGTCAATAGATTTATTATAATATTGTCCCTTCTGCTCGGTATTCTGTATTTTATTACTTAATTTGAAGTTTGGTAAAATTATATAATAAATATATCAACAAAGAACTAAAGTCTGAGGAAAATTATATTAATTCGTAACTTATTGGTTATTTCATTTATATAAATTATATTGCAACTGTACGTAGTAATTAAATGTATTTATAGGTTGTTTAATAAATAGCAAATGATTTAATTTTAATCAAAAAATTATTAAACTTGTATATATAGCTGTATGTTTCGTTCTTTTCAGTTATTACTTTTGTAGGTTAATCACTGAGGTGGAATATTCAGTTTGTTTGCTACTTTTTCACTGTATAAACGTGTAATACTAATTAAATTCTACTGTTGTTGAGTATTTTTGTAAGCATTCGCAGTGAAATAATTTAATTTTAAGCGAGAATAAACGCTATTCAAATAACTAATCAACTAATTGGAGCAATCGCACTACTCTGTGTGCTCAACTGTGTCACCGTGTTTACTAATTAACTGATTTCTCTGACGTCATACAAGTAGAAACCTATTTAGATTCCTTTAATGTCACCCTAAATAACATGCACAATATTTATTTGTTTTATAATAGATGAAACGTGAAAACTAAATAAATACAAAGCACTTGTTATTAATCTTTGTTCTGTTTCAAAATATATTTTTCAACATACTCATAGCTTCTATGTCAAAGGATTTAAGGTATTTTGCACACTTCAATTACCTATTTTTTTTATCCTCATTTCTCCACACCATCGTTTTGTAATTCTTCATTATTTATTTATTCCGAATAGAAGAACTCATTTTATATATACTCTATTTATTATATATTATACATTTATTATATAATTTAGATATAATCTTTATATCATTATGTCATTATCTTTATATCATTATAATCTTGAAAATATTATATTGGTTTGTGTACGCTTCAAAAATTTAAAAAGTTCTACAACGATTGAGGATATATTTTGACACGACATACAACCGGCTTCCATAACTATTTGTATATAGTTTTAGCGTCAGTTACATACCCACGACCGCAATAAAACTTTTTTAACGATCAGCTGTATAGTAGCAACTGCCCCGTCTCCCGAAGGGGGGAAACACTTCCCAATCTTAATATATATATAAAAGTTATATGTTTTGGTTTCTATACAATTTAAAATTTATAAACTTTCTGCAGGGATAGAAGTCAAATTTTGACACAACATACAATCTGCTTCAAGCATTGTTTTATCATTAAACTTCTATGAAGAGTGTTGCTCCTCATTTTTCATCCATGCATTTAAAACAGCAAAGCGAGGCAGGGTACAGCTAGTACATTTATAATTACAATTATTAATAGTTATAATACAAGATAAAGTTACTTTCAGTTATGATTCATTTTTAAATCAACACGAGATACAATTATTTACAATTAACCATTTTCATTAAATAAAATACGTGATAAAAATTATTTATTATTAGGAATCATTATGAAATAAACGCAATATAGAATTATTTATAACTAATCATCTTCATTAAATAAGATAAAAAAATATTTATTAATGATAACCACTGAAACATAACCAATATAAAATTAGTTTTATTCGCCATCTTTATTGAATGACGTACAAGATAATAACTATTTGTTATCAGGAATCACTATTAAATAAACGCAAGATAAAATTAGTTTTATTCGCCATCTTTATTGAATGAAGTACAAGATAATAACTATTTGTTATCAGGAATCACTATTAAATAAGCGCAAGATAAAATTAGTTTTATTCCCCATCTTTATTGAATGAAGTACAAGATAATAACTATTTGTTATCAGGAATCACTATTAAATAAACGCAAGATAAAATTAGTTTTATTCGCCATCTTTATTGAATGAAGTACAAGATAATAACTATTTGTTATCAGGAATCACTATTAAATAAACGCAAGATAAAATTAGTTTTATTCGCCATCTTTATTGTATGAAGTACAAGATAATAACTATTTGTTATCACGAATCACTATTAAATAAACGCAAGATAAAATTAGTTTTATTCGCCATCTTTATTGTATGAAGTACAACATAATAACTATTTTTTATCAGGAATCACTATTAAATAAACGCAAGATAAAATTAGTTTTATTCGCCATCTTTATTGAATGAAGTACAAGATAATAACTATTTGTTATCAGGAATCACTATTAAATAAACGCAAGATAAAATTAGTTTTATTCGCCATCTTTATTGTATGAAGTACAACATAATAACTATTTTTTATCAGGAATCACTATTAAATAAACGCAAGATAAAATTAGTTTTATTCGCCATCTTTATTGAATGAAGTACAAGATAATAACTATTTGTTATCAGGAATCACTATTAAATAAACGCAAGATAAAATTAGTTTTATTCGCCATCTTTATTGAATGAAGTACAAGATAATAACTATTTGTTATCAGGAATCACTATTAAATAAACGCAAGATAAAATTAGTTTTATTCGCCATCTTTATTGAATGAAGTACAAGATAATAACTATTTGTTATCAGGAATCACTATTAAATAAACGCAAGATAAAATTAGTTTTATTCGCCATCTTTATTGTATGAAGTACAAGATAATAACTATTTGTTATCACGAATCACTATTAAATAAACGCAAGATAAAATTAGTTTTATTCGCCATCTTTATTGTATGAAGTACAACATAATAACTATTTTTTATCAGGAATCACTATTAAATAAACGCAAGATAAAATTAGTTTTATTCGCCATCTTTATTGAATGAAGTACAAGATAATAACTATTTGTTATCAGGAATCACTATTAAATAAACGCAAGATAAAATTAGTTTTATTCGCCATCTTTATTGAATGAAGTACAAGATAATAACTATTTGTTATCAGGAATCACTATTAAATAAACGCAAGATAAAATTAGTTTTATTTAACTATCTTTAATAAATATATTAGAAAAAAAATTATTTATTATTACCAATCACTATTAAATATATTACACGATAAAAGATATTTATTACTAGGAATCACAACTAAATAAATACAATATGAAATTATTTGTAATTACAATCACTAATAAATGTAATAGAGGATAAAAGGTGTTTATTATATAAGCACCATTATTAAATAAAGTAAAATATATAGTTATTTATAATTACAATCATTAATAAATAAATAATAGCGATTTTAGCGCTAATAAATTATAATACGGATTAGATATTAGTCATTAATAACTTTTACAAGATAAAAAGTGATATCAATGATAAAATGATTGAATGATATCAATCACTAAAATATATAAAACTGTACAACATAAAAGGTATTTGTTATATAAGAAACATTATTAAATAAAGTTATTTTTATTTACAATCAATAATATATAAATAGTAGTGATAATGTATTACCCATTAATAGCTTTACAAGATAAAAGCTATTTATCATTAACATTCTCTATTAAATAAATACAAGGTGAGATCTATTTATAATAACAATCACTATTAAAATGGTAACATTTATTTATTGTTAGTAATGAATTAGAATTATATTACAGGAGAAAAGTTACATGTTATAAGAAGCAGATAATATATCACTAATAAATATAATTTAGGATTAAAGCTAATAATTAATATTAAGAATCCCTTTTGAATAAATAAAATATAAATTTGTTTCTAATTACAACCACTGTTATATTTTATACAAGATAAAAGTTATTTATTATTAGCAATCACTATTAAATTTAATACCAAATAAAAGTTATTTTTTTAATATAATTCACTATTAAATAAGTTCAAGATGAAATTTATTAAACTGTCAATCACTATTAAATACAATGCAAGATAAAAGATATTTGTTAATATTAAATATCAATTATAAATATATTGTAGGATAAATGTAATTTATTATTGGGAATGACTATTAGTAAATATATTTATAATATACTACTAATAATATATTATAAGCATTATTCATTTATAATTTATATACAACAAATAATATCTTATACATAGTACTAAATAAGAGTCATTAACTAAGAATCAGTAATAAATCTATTAAATAATGGAAGCTATTTATTATTATTAATCATTATTAATACAGTGTACAACTATGCTGATTAATCATACTGATAATTATACTGATTATTAATTACAATCATTATTAAAAACATTAGTAAATAACAATTATTATGTAAAATCGCTAATAAATATAATACGAGTTGAACGTTTTTTATTATAACAATATTTATTATAAATTAAATAAAATGAAATTTATAAACATTTTGCCCTGTCAAACTGCGTTTTAATATTAGTGAGTTTATGCATGTACTGCTGCTACATACAAACAGATTAAGTCTCAGAGCAGACACTGGTTGTAATTCGAAGCTCGTTTGTTTACTTAGGGCTATAGCTGAGATAATCTCGTAGGTAGTATAAATAGAGCCAGGGAACAAAATCTCTTGCGCTGTAATGGAAATTTGCGTCAGACTCGTTGCAATAACGTAATCGCACAATTATTTACTTACAACACACTTGCAGCCGGTTAGTGCGCCCGCTGAGACCTGCTGAATACTGAGGCTACTGAAACAGATTGATTTGGTTGAGCAATCCAGTCTGTTTGTTGAGCATGAGCTTTCTAGAGAAATAAATAAATAATTTTTTTCTTACGACACTTAAGTTCTGTTTTTTTTGTTCATCTTAGCCGTAGCTTCACTCATCTTTAACTAAATATGCCCTTGATAAAATTTTACTTTTATTATTAATTATAGTGTTGATGACATTGCAATCACTATTCCCATGTTGAACTATCACTATTGCTAACTATTTTGAAATGGAATCACTTACAGCTTCCATTGAGCAATCTTGTAAGGTTGTACAATGTGCATGGCTCAGCTAACTGAGAGATTTCTTATCTCTGGTGAAATGAAAAGATAGACTTTCTGCAAGTCTTACTATTTTGAATATAACGTCTGTAACTTTCATCTTAGAACATTCAAGGGAATTCGTAATGACAGCTTGTTGTTCCCTTTCAGTTTGTAGCCTTAAGGAGAACAGACGGTATCACTATTAGATCTTATGAACGATAGCAAAGGATTGTTAATAAAGATAGCAGTGATGTAAAACCTACTGGTAGAGGATACGGCTGAGGTTGGAGATTAATCGTGCACACAAGGCTGCTGGAATTAGGGGTTACACAATAGGGTGCTGAGAAAGCAATTCAGGAGTATGTATTGGCTACTGAGGTTGAAAATTAAGTCTCCAAAAAGGGCTGCTGAGTTTTGAGAATGATGTTGCTCACACATATCTGCTTACATTGGAGATTAAATGAGCACAAATGGCTACTGAGATTGAAAATGTAAGGTCCCTACAATTCTGAAGATATTGCAAACTGTAGGTCCGCAAAAGGGGGCTGAGTTTGGAGATTGAAGGTGCTCACACATATCTGCTTACATTGGAGATTGAATGAGCACAAATGGCTACTGAGATTGATAATGTAAGGTCCCCAAAATGCTGAAGATGCTGCAAATTAGAGGTACGCAAAAGAGTGCTGAGGCTGGAAAATAAGGGTGGTCACACAACTACTGAGATTAAAGGTAGTTACGGAATAGGGCGCTGAGTTTTAAATTGAGGAGTAACGATAGATGTCTGAGGTTGTAAATTAATTTTACACAAAAGACTAGTGGGATTAGGAGATTTTGTGAACAAAAAGCTGTAATATTGGAAATTAAAGGTGAACAATAGTCTGCTGGGATCAGAAATAAAAATGCGCACAAGGCAGCTGAGAATGGAGATTAAAGGTGGGCAAAAGGTTGCGAGGCTTAGAATTAAAATTACGTAAAATATTGCTGAGATTATAGGTTAGTTACACAATAGGGGGCTGAGATAGCAATTTTAGAGTAACAAGAGGCTGCTGAGTTGGGAGATTAAAGGTGAGCAAAACGCTGCGTAGATTAGAATATAATTTATGTAAAATATTGCTGAGATTATAGGTTAGCTACACGATAAGTCGCTGAGATTATGTTTCGCGATTATGTTTGCAAAGCTTTATCCTTTAATTCGTTCGAGTTTTCACTTGTTCATAGTGTACAGTAAATAATGTTTGTCGCCATAACTAACTTGTCCTACGCAAATTGAGCGACGACCGGAGCGTTAATTATGCACAGGTTCACGAACTTCTGAAACTGGGTCAGACACATGTGTATTTTCCTCTTCTCGCGTATACAACTGATGCGTAGAACGTAGCATTTTCCCAAACTAAAAAAAAGCTGAAATATAATAATACCTTTTAACAGAACGTTAAAGTGTGGGAAATCCTTACTTCACTTAAATGGGGTTCTTTATTCAAATATATTCTGTTTAAACAATTGTATTGCTAAGTTTAAGGTCAGAGTTTGCCTGAAATTTTGTTAAAACATATCGATCTTCCCATAGGCGGCCAAACTTAGCCCAACTTTACCCGTGCACAGACATTCTTGCACCTCGTTAAATATTTTTGTTACTTTATGGTTTTGACTATCGTTTGCTTTTATTTTCTATAGTTCGTTAGTAAATTAACACGATATAAGACAAAAACTAAATATTCCCACTATATTAAAATTATGTATTCAGGTTAAAAAATTCAAGGAAAGTTAGTGGTTGGTCTAATAAGACCAGTTTTAATAAAAAAAAATTTTTAACTTTCAAAAAAATATAATACTCTGATCATAACTTAAAATTCTTTCTTTTATTGTATATACTCTTCTAGCTACGAAATTATTACTAACAAAACAAATTACGTTTTCGTTACTGACGCGTTTCGGATACTATGTTCCATCATCAGAGTATATCTTTATATCAATAACAATTGTTGTCACTGTATTCTAATACTTTAAAGCTTAGGCAATCTTGTGACCATAAAGGTTAACTGTGGCAATGATATATAATTAATGAAACTTTCGCTACAAAAACAAACGTGTTACAAACTGTCAGTTTATCTTTTTTTTTATAATAGACACATTTTAATGTCTTATTACAATAAACTGTAAATTAGTAAACGGAAATATCTAAATACCTTTAATAAACAATATACTATGTCCAATCAAGGAGGGCACATTTCAATTGTGATTATTGCGCTCACATATTTTTTCTGATGCTAGAGAAGGAAAAAGTGTGGTCTGAAGGGAGAAACGTTGCAAAAGCTTTTACCAAACTAAAACCTTTTTAAAGCTTGCTCTGTAAGGGTAGTGTCTCTGGCCGTTAAGATTTAATGACTTTTATCAGTTTTTAATATACTCATGTTTCCTTCTGTGAGGAATATATAATTCATGTAACATTCAGGGATGTTAACTGTGGTAGTGATATGCTACGTCCTACTGCTTAAACATTATAGTTGAATTATAAGTTAATTTTAGCAAAGGCTGTATCAGTGTTTCATATTTTATTTCACATTACATAGTTACTAGTAATTTCTAGTGGTATGTCTAACTAGTATTAGAGAAATACACAGTGTTTGAATATAAATTAAAATTATATATTTGTCTACATTTGAGTACAATT
Source organism: Prosapia bicincta (assembly GCA_036971475.1). Classification (NCBI taxonomy): domain Eukaryota; kingdom Metazoa; phylum Arthropoda; class Insecta; order Hemiptera; family Cercopidae; genus Prosapia; species Prosapia bicincta. Next base: position 43,997,389 of record JBAIZL010000009.1, on the reverse strand, counting down.
TCTGCCTTTACCGAAATTAAAATATTTTTTTGTTGGCGCGTTACGGATCAACTCCATTCTCAAAACTTTAAGCAGCACTGTCGCCCAAACCTTGAACTCGTTTTTGTATACTGTTGGTCCCGCTCCACCACCTGCAAACATCTCTTCTTATTTTGTTTAAGCTTATCTTGACTACTCGTTTTTAACTACTGAACTATTTTAAACTTTTAAAAATTACGTTTAACCGTGAATTTACTTTCTTTAATTTTTACTTATAATTTTTAAAGGTTTTAATGTTAGGGAAATAAAATGTATGCTTGTATTAATGTTTTCGGAATAGTTAATGTATAGCCGGACGTTTTTACATTTTTATTATCTACAATTAAATTCACAAAAAATATTTTCAGAATGGTTAATACATAGTCATACAAATACTAAGTTATAGTGAAATACACATCCAATAAACATTTATATTGCAAAACGCCCAATGGCCATTTACGTTTGTATTATGCTTGCTAATTACATTATCGAATAATTACTAACCGAACAAATAACATCACCTCGAGTTTACAAAGCGTTTTCTGTTTATTCTAATTACTGTTGCTAAATTAAGCGGCGTTGTTATGGCAGTGACTAATTGTCAGAAATAAATGTTTTTCAAAAGACAAATCGCCAATTAACGACTTTTGAGTGGCACATCATGAACTCTAAATGCAATGGTGCGAAACTTTTGCGTTTTGGTGATTTAGGGCAAGTTATTCTTTTATAGTTAAACAAATCCTCCTGAAGAAAAAGCAAGCACATTTTCGCCTCCTGATATTTTTCGCTTTATTACAGCGTCTATAGTATTTGATATTTTTATAAAATATATAAAATGGAATCTAAATAAAAACATACACAAAACCCACAAATTAATCATTTATTGACTTATACGTTTTTCAGTGACAAAGTCATCATCATCAGTGAGTGTTGTTACTACAAATTCTAGCTTACAACTGTTTTGTAGTAGTAACACTCACTGATGATGATGATGACTTTGTCATTGAAACGCGTATGAGTCAATAAATGATTAATTTGTAAGTTTTATGAATGTTTTTATTTGTTTTAACATAACCTCACAAGCTAGGCTCAAAGAATAGTTGTAAAAATTGAATATGTTTAAACCTGCGTGAAAAGAGAACATATCTGTAAGTATTGCATAAAATGGTAAGATATTTATATTATCACTAAAACCTCGTTTATAGCTTACCTACATAGTTATTTAAAACAAGTATTTTCATTTTCAATAAGTTTTAAAAACATTTTTTTTTATACAAACGTCTTTTAAAGTACAAATTAAACTCGTTTAAAGGGCAATTGGTTGAACACAAGTACATTTAATAAACAAAAGTGTAAATCCATCCAGGACATCTGGATGATTTTCTACTCCTGAATTTCTACAATAGAGAGGTATGTACATCCTCTAGTGGAGGATGTAAAAATCATGACTTCACGTGTAAAGGGTCACATACACGGAGCACACCAGTAGAAGCAGGAGTCTGCGCACTTAATCGTCTCCTTGTAAGAAGAAGAATGGAGAAAGATATGGCACATTCTGGCAAGCCTAGGTAAAGAAAATAATGACTCCGTACTACATTATAATGGAAAAAGTATGGCATCGCATGAGTAGAGTCGCGTGTCGGAAGTACACCTGCTCTCACCCTTTGAGAGAGGGACACCCACTCGTTATCCTTAATTAAATATTTATAAGAGGACATCATCGAGCTACGATTTTATTTTCACTAAATATATAATTTCATTAAAAACCTTCATTTTACTAAATAAAACAAAGACAGACTAAATTTATATTTAAAATACTTGCGCCCAAACAATTCTACTTAAGTAAACACAACAACCAAAGGAATAACGTTGCAAATAAAACGTTAAAGTTATTGAATAGAAGCGATGAGAGCGTTAAATCGCTGTTGCATGCTGAAATTAACAATTACTCACTATACAAAATAAAAGTGATACTGTAGTGCATCCGGGTGGGGGAAGCGGAGGGCGAGAGCATTGATTGTGCGGGTGAGGGTTGCTCTCAGTACTGAGGCAGCCATGACGGGGATGCCGAGCTGTGCTACGCTCTCTCCGAGGAGACCTCATTGCACCCTAAACTGCTCCGCGTGTTCCGCCATTCTGGAGCAACACTTCAAACATCACAGTGAGTCCCTGCCTTTAACAATTTCTCTTTGAAAACTATCATTTTCAATTGTAATTATTTCACAATGAAAACAAACATACGTTACGTAACGGACGTGCGTCAGCACGCGCTTGTGCGCGTGCATGCATGCGTGCGACAGAGTGTGTCTATAATCTACAGGTTTCAATTTGTAAACACTCCTGTCAAATTTACATCCAGACTGTTAAGATAAAAATGTATATAAATTAAAAATTCAATTTTAATAATAAGCATGGACATTTCATCCAACGTTATTTGAAACATTCAAAAGATAATTTAAGGTACAAATTCTTTTAAAATTATTTGAAAGACGAAATACATAATTACTTATATTTTTATAAACAATATGTTTACATTTTATGAGTATAATAAAAGCATTTTAATACATTTATGTTTATATACTCATTTACATGTATCACATCACAAATGCGTAGAACATCTCTTTGCACTTACTTGAATATAGGTGTTTTACTTTTACTCACATTGAAATTGAATGCCTTCCCTACGTTCTTGTAATTTTCAAATTACACAAGTCAGGCCATAATATTAGGAATTTAGTTTCCTGAATAGCGCTTGTGTAAAGCCGCAGAGTTACTTCAGGTGACTATTTCTGGCTTCTATCTGCTTTTATAAAATCTAAATTCTTAATAATAAAACCACTATAAAACCTTCACAAATGGCTTTTCTCATTAATCCTATTACTATAATGATGTAAATATACAATATGCTAATACTTGGTTGAATGCAAACAGTGTTTTTGAAACTTTAGGAGTGCATTGCACTTAAACACTTTCGGTAGTTTTACAGTTTCCTGATGAAGCCTTACTTTTCCAAATAGAGGATATTTTAGAAAAACCAAGCAACTTTACTAATAGATATTGTAAAATGATATTTGCTTTGATTAAACAATGAAAAAGTTACTATTTATTAAGAATATACTGTGGTGGTTAAATTTAATAATAAATACACAAAAACCTCTTAACCACAAACACTCTTTATTTTTCCCTTATGTACATTTCAGTTACCAAGTAACCCTCCTCAGAGCGATATCATACACAGTCTTTGTATGTTATCCCTCTGAGGATGGTTACTTGGTAACTGAAATGTACATAAGGGAAAAATAAAGAAAGTTTGTGGTTAGGAGGTTTTTGTGTATTACCACTGAACAAGATAGAATCACTATCGAAACATGTTAAGCCATTCATGGGCGTTGAGTTAATAAAGGCAATGCAGCAGTACCTTTACTATCGAATTTTTCGTCATAGGCATATATTGTATATTAAATTAAAATATTTTCAAACGACAGTTTCTTCACGGAACCAATGTCTTCTTTTAATAAAACCCAGTCATTGTTTTGTTTATTATTTCTAATTTTGTAAAAATCT
>JBAIZL010000009.1:43983807-43988807 GCA_036971475.1 Prosapia bicincta | reverse complement strand
AACTAAGGGCTAGCTTGCTGACGCGTTTCGAAACAATAGTTGCTGTTACGTAGCAAAGCCTCTAAAAACGGCGTCCCAAAAGACAATTATAAATCTCATACCGACAACCTTTTTGCCTTATGGGATCCCGCCAGTATAGGCTTTGCTTCGTAAAAGGAACGATTGTTTCGAAACGCGTCAGAAAGAGGGCCTTTACGTATTTACTTCCTTAAGTATTATTTATTCAGTATTTAAAGTAATATTATAGTTTAATCAGTGAATTATTGATGTTTACATCAAGCAACCTTTATATATAAATGTTGCTGGGTTCACCTCGTCAATGCTAGATGAGATTCTAGCGAAACGTCGGAATTGTGATTTTATGCACTGCAAAATGAAAGGATGTATTCCAGATAATATCTAGTCATTTTATTTTCCATCCGTGAAGGAATACCTATCAGCACACACAAACACACACACACACACACAAACACACACACACAAACACACACACACACACACACACACACAAACACACACACACACACAAACACACACACACACACACACACACATACAGACACACACACACACACAAACACATACACACACACAAACACACACACACACACACACACACACACATACACACACACACACACACACACACACACACACACACACACACACACACACACACACACACACACACACACACATACAGACACACAAACAAACACATACATACACACACACACACACAAACACACACACACACACACACACACACACACACAAACACACACACACACACACGCATACAGACACACACAAACACAACACACACACACACAAACACACACACACACACACACACACAAACACACACACACACACACACACACACACACACACACATACAGACACACACAAACACAACACAAACACACACACACACACACACACACACACACACACACACACGCACACACACATACAGACACACACACAAAAACATACACACACACACACACACAAACACACACACACACACACACACACACACACACATACAGACACACACAAACACAACACAAACACACACACACACACACACACACACACACACACACACACACACACACGCACACACACACATACAGACATACACACAAAAACATACACACACACACACACACACACACACAAACACACACACACCCACACCCAGTCACGATTTTACAAATTTTCAATCGTTAATTAAATATTATTCAATTTAAGTTGAAATACATTATTTTAAACTTGTAGTGGATGGCACTTGTTATAGTTTTTTTTCAAATATTTATTAATTAAATTAACCTAATGAAATAGTTTTAGTTTTATATGGGAGAAAACATTTTCACAAAAAGGGGCAAGGTATGCAATATAGCTACTTCTTCTCATTTGGCTTAAAATAGTAATAACATGATTTCATAAAACTGCTGATTTTATATCATAGGTTACGGGGTAGAACAGCTTTTTTAATGCATAGGTTAGGCTACTTTATTTATATTTATTGAATTTATTTAACAAAGAAAACTATAAATTAAATTCTTCTTTGTTGACCTTAGGTGGAATTGACTTGAATTTTCTTTTTTATATTTCTTCTTTTATTTGTAATTAGCAGCTTGCAAATATGGTAGGAGGTGCCATCTTTCATGTTCAACCTGATAAGATAAAGCAATTAAAAGTGCATTTTTCCTTTTAGATTAAATTGTGAAATAGAGCTCTGTACCATTATACTCTATAAGCTTTAGAGTAGTTCTTCCTACTCTATAGAAACCATGAAACGTACCTAGCCAGGGTCATTATAGCACCCGACTCGGGGATGTGACCAGAAGGTCTAATACTGTTAATACTAATGGATCTAGTTATAGTCACCCTTCGAGTATATCCCATATCCTAACCTTACAACAATCCAATTTTCACTTCAATATAAATATCTAAGTCACAGTTCCTCTCATTGTTATATTTCTCTCCTGTTTCGTGTTTACTTGTATATCTCAGTGCTCATGAGTGTTATCTTCACCATTCTGATATCTCGTTCAGCCCATTCAATAACTAAGCGAACAGATCTGTTATACGACACATTTACAAACAGTCTAAGTAGTTTTTTCCTTACTGCCTTCTCCGCTGCACTTAAACTGTATTGGCCAGTATTTCTTTACTCGTAAAACGTGTTTTAGTATGACCTACTTTGGAGTTCAACCGACAGCTTTACACGTGTACTGTAATAAACTGAATGCCTCGTCAAAGTGTAATTCCGTCACACGTTTTGTCTAACTGCCCGCGTACGCCAAAATACTTATACAGATAGTTTTGCGCGAGTGATAAACTATAAGTGTGATGTATCAGGTTTGTAAAGCTATTTGTTAGTGCTATAGTTATAACATAGTATATAAGATAAGAGTTAAAGTAAGGTATGAGTTTGTCTGGTATTGGGCGGTATTCATAGTGGCAGCGGCGGACCCAGGATTTCTTTAAGGGAGGCACGGACATCAACGACAGGTGGGCATCAACTCGGTTGTAGTATTACCCCAAATAAATCAAGTTACTTCGAATTTTACTTTGGGACGCAAACTCAACCAATGTGTACTTTTAAGGGATATTCCTAAAGATTTTATTATTAATGCATTTAAATATTATCAACATTTTAAATTGCTAATTAACTAACGCTGCTAATTCTTCATGGACTGATAAAACTAAAAACATGTGTTAATGACACTTATTAATTGGTAAATCCTTGTAGTTAAATTTATATACGGCGCATGCACACTATATCTTTTCCAAAGCAGGATGACGCGCATAATTTTTTTCATTATAGGGATGGCCAAGGGGGCAGTCCCCCTGGGCCCTACTTCGGTGCACCACTGCATGGGGGTTGTCATGTACATGTAGTGACTCAGGCACTATCTATTGTAGAGATCTATCTACCATCACACTCAGCAGCAAATAGTTTTTATATTTAGACAAAAATGCCCACATATATAAACATTTTTCATATATTAAATTAAAATGAAAAATAGTGAATAATCATATAAAATTTTAAAAAACTCACCTCACAAATTTTAATATCATCAGACATGTCTTGACAACGATGCTCCTATCAGCATTGTCGAACAAACACTGACGGTAGTGTTTGATAACGGACCGTGTGTGTGCATCAATAGTGGTTTCTCAGTGTGATTGTAAAAACATGTCTGATGATATTAAATAGTTTCAAAGCTTGTGACAGTTGGATGTCATATTGTGAACTTATTTCACAAGCCAAGCTAAAAAATTAATTATAAGTAAAACTGTATTTTAACTGCTACAGTATTTATGTCAAAACTTTTTAATTTACCCCTTGACACAAACCGTTGCGTTGCGTGGATCTGACTAACTGAAAGCAAAAAGTCAGGAAATAGCCGCGCCGTCAGGGTTTTTAATTTCTTTGTTATCCACCCCAGGCTTTGCGTTGAAAGCTTTCCATCGGTGTAAAGCTGCAAGAGCGCTGGGATTCTATTTACTAGTAAATGGCTTCTTTAATCAAAGTGTGCGAGTCGCATGTAAGCCCCGGGTTCAACTCCATTAGACCGATCCATGTTTTGAAAAGTAGATGGTTGATGGAGGAGAAACCAGATGATTCCCTTTGTTGTCATTTCTTTTCATAAGAAACAGCAACTGATTTTTTTGTCACTTTTTATAATTTTTTTTATATAACGGTATAACTTGTTATTCAAATTTTGTATCGGGCTCTTGCTTTTTACCGATAAAATAATTGATTTATTTATTGCATATAAATATATTTACAAAAAACAATGATTAGAGTTTAAGCCTTCGCTCATTGTATCCACTAACTTAAGCCCCCTTTCAATACTCACAGCTTGGAATTAAGATCTGTATACATATATATGTAGTACAACCGTCGTTACTACCATCTTGCAAAATTTGGTCTTAAATGTGCCATCGTGCGTGGGGTGGGGGGGGGTAGTGTTAGCCTTACAATACGGTTCACAGATTAGTTTCTGAAATGAAGCCTATAGATGTATCGCATACAGCCACATAAAAAAGGCTAAAAGTCATTTTTCACAGCTAAGTCTTAAATGTTGGTAAACTTGTATAGTGTCTCATAACAACAAAGTCCTTAATGACATTAAATGTTTTGTTGTAGCGACAATCGAGTTTTAGTGCTCATTTTCTTTTTAAAGAATTTACTTGGATATTTCTATGCCCTACAGAAGGCCGTTTAGATCTTTAATACTGATGCCAAGGATCTGCTTTCAACCCTAGTGATCCTAGTGGCACGAGCCCCTTGGCTTGAGCAGCAGGCAGTTTGAGGTTGGATTCTTGTGGGTATTGGGTTCGGTATATAAGAAAGGATCGCACCTCCAGTGAAATAAGTCTAGGACTATCTCGTCAAAGGCGTGTCCTCAGACATTTCAAAAAGATGTTTAATGGCATAACTACCTGCTAATGTATTTCCGGATAGACAAAGAGGTCTTGGTACAAACTATGTTTAGGCCACAGTACTGTCAACTGTGATTACACCCTTCCGTTTTACCGCCGAGTGGATGATGACAAATATGGTCCTCAAAAAATTGTGTACTTGACTCTTATAGGCTGGGGCTAAAGGTTTCTTGTTATTCCGTATGTGCTGATGCCCTGGTAACCATTTTGATTTTACATGGTTTGTTCTCCACAGTTTTCTCAGAGAGAAAGAGATACATACCAAAGCTTCCTCTGAAAGTTTTTTTACTGGGACAAGAGCTTTATGGCTTGTGTGTCTGTCCCAGCAGACAAATCCTTCAACATTCTAAAATTTTCAGTTAATCAGCTTTGAGGCTTCGACAGTGGTTTTTTGGTTATGAAGTTTCTTTCGTGAAGCAGTGATCTATTTTACATCTTTATATTCCGTTCTAAACAGCCTTTTTTCCTATGTACCATGAGCATGGTGCTCATAGTGCCTGTGCGTAGCTGTGTGTCGACAATAATCCTACATA
>JBAIZL010000009.1:43928807-43971307 GCA_036971475.1 Prosapia bicincta | reverse complement strand
GAGTGTTTGAGAACTACACCTTTTGAATAATTATTAAATTTTATTTATGTGCTGAAACATTATTTAAAATTTGCCAGATTCGTACCAAACTTCGCATGAATATATAAATCTTATAATAAATTAAAATATCATAACTTTAACCCGCAAACCTCGCACTGGTTTATACTTGACCCCAAAAGGAATCTTTTTTAAAACTTTTTTTTTTTAATTTCCCACACGAAACTATTTACCAACATAAACTTAAACTATTCAGAAATGAAATCTCTAATATACTCATCTTTATTTCTGTTAAAAATTTTTTTATCTATTTCAGTACATTTTTCTGCCTTTCCTAACATTACAATATTTTCCTCTGTTAGGGCGTTTCGGAATGATTTCATTTTCAAAACATAAATCTTACTTCAATCGTAAACTTAAAAAATACAATTTATTTTCTGAAAATGGAGTAATTCCAAAACGCGTCGACAAAGGAAAATATTGTAATGTTATGAAAGGCAAAAAAATGTACTCAAATATATATTCAATAATGTATCTAAAAAATGACCATAAACTAGATATATATGACACCGAATTGTGTAGAATATTTTTATTATTATTTTTTTTTAAATACAATTTGAGATTGTAAATATTAGTAATTTTCTTTCATAAAAACAAAAGCTTCTCTTTTAAAAAGTATAAAAATTATGAACATAATTCAAGAACGTGCATTGAGTACAAAGAATTTTATTCGTGTTTACTGTCAGTTACAGCATAGACACCTTTGTGTTTTTTCACAAGCAAGTGTGGAACTATTTTTTTTTAGTCTTTCTATCCTTTTCTCTTGAACAAAAATCATATCATTTTCTTCACTTCAGGCCGGAATCTCCAGAGGTTATCAGTTGGAGATTTTGAGATACCGGTACGCTTAAAGTTTTTTTTTCCGGAACAAACCTGCTGGTTCCTAATATGTTCCTCTCATTCTCTAAAGAATGTCAACAACGTCCTGAAAAGGTTATTTATGTGTGGGATATTGTTTCAAAATAGTAACTGTGACTTACATCTTTAAATTAACTGCTCTAAAGGGAGTTACATTTCCCATCCTAGGCCTAGAATTCTTGGTCGCATTGTTATCCTTCTTGTTGTCGTATCTCTTCCTTGAAATGCTATTTTTGGGTTCCACTGATGCACTAAATCAGCATAGGTCGCTCGTTGGGAATCATTCTCAGTTATAACATACACAACAAACATTCCTCTTAATGTATATTTTGGAATAGTAGTATTCGACATTCCTCCGCTATTGCAACCTTTGGTCTCTATTAACGGGTATAACTGTCGTGTTAAACACCTTTAACCCAAACAGAGACCATAAGCTCTGTAACTCAATGAACACGGAACATTTTCATGGTTTCTTATCTAGTATAATTTTAATAAGTTAATAATGTGCACGGATATTTTTCATAGAAACAACTATTTATGACACTGTAAAAGTAAAACGAGATAAAACCTGAACAGAACGTGTTTACATAAAATAAAAGGACGCAGAAGACAATTATGATAATTTCCAGCGGGAAATACTATTATATAAATTAAAAAATTATATTCCCTAATGAGAACGCCTTCGTAAATACTATACTGAAGGGCTTATGGTTATTGTCAATGATTCAAGGATATATGTTCCACGCGAATATGTCTGCAAGTAACGGCAAGAAGACTTTAGCTACTACCGTCATGCGCACTGAGTTGAAGCCTGAGAAGACGGTACGAATATGTTAAAGTGGATGGTGAGTAATGTGTGGCATAAAGGTACAACACAAAACTCGCCTAGATTAGGGCTTACGGAAAAATTCGCATCTGTAATGCTGTAACCATGAAGTACACTTCTTTATGCTGGAATCATGTTTAACCTCTGAAACTGTTGACTGTTAGCATTCATGAACCTTCATTTTATTAGTGTCAAATTATACTAGAATAGTTCAAACATTTTCCTCTCAATGTACAGTATTTTTAACAACATAATGCATACTTTAATACTTACGTAAAGACCATGCACTTCTTTTATAACTTTATACAGAGGCAGAATATAATATTTAATGACGTAATAATAATAAACTTATTTTAAAATAAACACAAACGTTTTGTAGGGTATTAAAGTACCTCCCTGCTCTGCCCTAAGGAAGTTTACAAACGGACATAAAATCGGCGCTGTGGGACATCTATAAGGGATAGAATGTGACAAAAGGGAATGGGTTATTACGGAAAGGACGGGACGAGTTCGTTTGAGATCAAAAGATACTCCAGAGTAATAAGGAAGACAAACTTATGCAGATGGGATTAGAGACTAGCCAGTGCTGTGGCTGCAAAAGAAAACGCTAACTAAAGCTTCTGACGCAGATAACACATTTAAAGCTCTCTCGTATAATGACGAAAACACTAACAATCTCTAGCAGACGTACATACGTGTTGGATATATACTTTGAACATTATATCTTTTGTGGTATTTCAATGCTCAAAGCTTTTATTCACGTCTAAGTCCCAGTAAAAAAAAAACAATAAAAACTCAGATAAAACATATCATATAAACGAAGAACTACCACCCAAAACCAGATAATGAACTCTTTAGTTATAGCAAGAGTATTCCTAAGGGAATAGAACTTGTCATTGTTAAAACGATCCTAAGTTAACCTGGGCGAAACTTTATTTTTTTAACCAAGGTAGGTTTTTTCGCCTACGTATGTTTTACAATATTTAACTGATTTTTTTGCAAAATGCATTTTTCTCCTGTCGAACCCCTCTATAATGTCAAACCCCTCTATAATGTCGAACCCCTCTATAATGTCGAGCCCCTCTATAATGTCGAACCCCTCTATAATGTCGAACCCCTCTATAATGTCGAACCCCTCTATAATGTCGAACCCCTCTATAATGTCGAACCCCTCTATAATGTCGAACCCCTCTATAATGTCGAACCCCTCTATAATGTCGAACCCCTCTATAATGTCGAACCCCTCTACGTTATAAAATTATGATAATTGTTATTCTCTTATGCCTTCTATTATCATACGTATAATTATATCATACACGAATGCGGAAAATGTATATACAACGACAAAATGTTTTATAAAAGTTACTTTACAACACTTCTAGAGCATGGTGTCTACGTTGGACACCAGAACAGGTTTTTGACAATATTGTCAAGCAGTGTATGTGATTGTTATTCCCTATATTGTTTATTACGGTTTGTTTTTGTTTTCTATTCTTCTACTGTATTTATTGTGTTTGAAAAGCTTCCTTTTTGTTTGTATAAGTAAAATGCGAACTTTACTCTCTTAACATATTACCGTAAACTTGCATTTAAAACCACCCCGTGTATACATTTTGGAATACATCTTGGCGACAACTCTAGGCAATGGGGTATTTCACAGTACATTTTGACAGAAGGATTAAATACTCCTTGTCCTGGAAAGGTTTTCTCTTGAACTAGTTACGCTCGTGCAAGAGGAAGTTAACAAAATTTTCATTCTGAGATAAGTTTTCCAAGGCTTTAGAAACCAATCCAATCACAGTGTCAAATCTCAGCTTAATCTCTCAACACGATATTGCTTGTAGCTGTCAGATTAATCTGTCATTGAGCAGCAGTAATAATCACAGATGTGCGTTTTGCTGAATGAGCTCTTTCTAGTAGCGCCTCAGCAATCTGCCGGTGCGAATATAATCCTAGAAAGCAGCCACGTAATCCTTAATGTTATTGCACGGTCATCCCCATAGGATACGCATCCTAATTAAATAGCAGTTACACAATTTCCCCTTACCTCTACAACCCGTACATAATATTTATTTAGAAGTTATATATTTTATGAAACACAGTTTTTGGATGTTATATTGCATAAAAAGACAGATCGCTTAGACTATTTTTAAGGAAAAGTGAAGGCTCCTACGTAATGTTATACGAGTAAAAAACGGCTTTAATTAAAATTCTTCTGTTAGCATTTAGAACCAATTATTTGAAAAATACCAGTTTAGATGGAAAGAGATTATTAAGAAGTGACTTTAAAAACAAACCCTTCTGAGGAAGACAAAAAGCGGCATCTCATGCTTCTCGTGCTGAATAATTAAATATTTTTTGTAAATAATTAAATAGGTTTTTATTAAAAACGATTTTAATGTAATTAAATTGATAATAGAGTCTTGTAGGAATGGTTGTTCTACCCATGCGTATGATTACGTATACGTTGGTTGTAGTATATATATTGAAACTATATGTTGACGTTTCATAGGAGGATGACGTTGTCATTGAAACACTATTTTAGTAAATAAAATAAAACCTTTTTTTAGATTGGTTTTCATGTTTTTATCAACAGATTAAGCCCTCTTACGTTGGAAATACAAACACATTAACTATCAGGAAAGTTCGATTGTAAGTGTACTGATGGTGTACGAACGTTAGTTTCACGACTACAACACTCGAGTTGATGCTGAATTATAGAAAATACTCGCACATAAACACACACACACACACACACACACACACGCACACACACACAAATATATATATATGTGTGTGTGTGTGCGTGTGTGTGTGTGTGTGTGTCTGTGTGTGTGTGTGTGTGTGTGTGTGTGTGTGTGTGTGTGTGTGTGTGTGTGTGTGTGCGTGCGTGCGTGCGTGTGTGTGTGTGTGTGTGTGTGTGTGCGTGCGTGTGCGCGCGCGCGTGTATGTGTGTGTGTGTGTGCGCGCGCGTGCGTGCGTGTTTGCGTGCGTGCGTGCGTGCGTGCTTGTGCGTGTGTGTATGTGTGTGTGTGTGCGTGTGTGCGTGCGTGTGTGTGTGTGTGTGTGCGTGCGTGTTTGCGTGCGTGCGTGTGTGTGTGTGTGTGTGTGTGTGTGTGTGTGTGTGTGTGTGTGCGCGCGCGCACGCGCGTGTGTGTGTGTGTGTGTGCGTGTGCGTGCGTGCGTGTGTGTGTGTGTGTGTGTGTGTGTGTGTGTGTGTGTGTGTGTGTGTGTGTGTGCGTGCGTGCGTGTTTGCGCGTGTGTGTGTGTGTGTGTGTGTGTGTGTGTGTGTGTGTGTTTGCGTGCGTGCGTGCGCGCGCGCGCGCGTGTGTGTGTGTGTGTGTGTGTGTGTGTGTGTGTGTGTGTGGTGAAAGAGAGAAAAAGAGACAGTGTGCATACACACGCACACACACTCACATTTATATACAAAACACATACATATATAAATGTATACTTATATGTATACTACGATTTTTTGCAAAACGGTTTCAATATTTAAGCTCTTGTATTTACTACCGATTATACGGCAACATGTAAGACCTTAATAAAACAAGGAATTAAAGCTCGTACAAGAACTGTGCAGCGTAGTTCTGAGTCTCCCACTACATTATTCAGGTCACTCTCGACTTTTATAGAAGATGTCTTGCAGAACAAACAGGACCTGTTTCTTTGAAGTCCGCATTCCCCACACATTTCAAGGAGACCTTTTATGTCCCTTGCTAGAGCGATCATTGCATTTTACAGGACTGGAGGTTATCAGTTACAAATACTTGGGAAGTTTAAAGAGCTTTATGATATGTAAGTTCGCTTCCTCGCTCGTTTTATTGTGTTTCCTTTTATTGGATATACGTTCATCCTTTTATTACTCCCCAGGTTTTTAATTTCGTTTGGTTCGCCATGTCTTTATATTGTATAAATTATTTAATGTATTTCGTAGTAGTTCTGATAGTTTGCATGGCTTGTTTGCAGATGAAGTTTGGGTAATCTCGATGGTTCATTGTACTTTATTTCCACTCCTTCTAGTTTCACAATGACTTAGATTTAATGGGCTTACTTTTATTGGTTCATTGAACTAGCTTTATTAGGTTCGAGCTTGATCGCTTTATATTGTTTGTTCACATTGTTACTTAATGCACAAAGTACTTATATCACAGACTTGTATGACTCTTGGAACGAGAATTGGTGGCGTCCTCTTTTTAATGCTTTGCTTCTCCAATGCTTGACTTTAACTCGATTTTCGATACTTTATTGTTGGTTTCATTTACGGTTTGGATTGAAATCACTGTTGCTTGAATTGTAGTAAAGGGTGTGAGTGGATCATTTATTTCTGTTGAGCTAAATGTGGGTGTTTTTTTGTTAATTTAATTTAGTTTGAAATTACTTCTTTAGCTGAGTTTCAGAATATGTTATTTTTGTCTTCTTAACAAATTCTTATTAATATTAGTGGTCCATTTCTTTCCATTTCCCCAAAAACAATCATAAATATGGGATTACAATTATGTTTTTACTTTTTAATTCAATACATAAAAATAAATAATACTTTACTTTTTTACTAGTGGATTTAAAAAAGTTTAATTGATTTTTTTAAAACTAATTGTTTTTTGTTTTATTAGTTAAAACAAATGTTTTATTGACTTTTATTAAAAATCTTTTAAAACTGTAACAATTATGTGTTCGTACAGATGATAAATTGTATGTGTGTGGGGGGGGTGTTTGTTTCTGTGTGTGTAGAGGTGTGTGTGGGCGCGTGTGTGCGCGCGCTTTAGTGCTCCATTGTAATGTAAACAATTTTAATTTCTTAAAGTTTATTAAATGACATTTTAAATTCTTTGTAACTTTATGAAACGTAATTTGAAAAAATTAAGATACTAGACTTTAAATAAGCAAAATGTAATTAAATAATAAATTTAACACCGCAAGTGATGAAATCGGTACAGAAATGTGGAATATAGATCTCAAAATTATTAGCTTGTAAACTAGGTCACGTAGAACTACCATTCAGGTTTTTATAGACTAAGGAGAGTATAATATAAACAATTGTAATCGTTAATACAGTAACATACAGTTGATTACAAAAGTACAGAAAAATTAATAAAAAAGTACAAATTAAAATTAAAAGGTTCGATAAGGGGTTGTAAAGCAAGGCAGTTCCTGTAACTCAGAATTTCGATATAACTGTTCGAGATGATAACTGGAGAACCAATGAGAGTCTTAAGGCCAGAAGTTAAAGTGAGGGGCGAGAGGAACGATTGTCGCCGCATGTAAAGGAGAACTTAAGCAGAATCAGGGTGTAACTAGAAATAAAATTTCATCAGTTGCCGGGAATCGTAATGTTAGTTTGTGGCTAGCGATTTCGTCCGTTGGCAAGATTTTGAACTACAAACATTATTCTATCGTCTGCTTGATAACTTTGGATATAAGTCGTGAATCTTTGAACGACCAAGACGTTCGAACATTTACAAGTAGGAATTTCTGGAAGGATGACAAACATATCGGTTAAAAGTAATGATTTATTTAAAATTACACATGTGATCTTCAGTTTACAATTACAATACAGCTTCAATAATAGGAGTTTGTGTTATTAAATCTGGAGAAATTGGAACTACCTTTTCTGTGTGTTTTGTTTTGAGGTCTATGAGGGTGAGGAAGTAGTGGTGGCCAGAGTCGTGAGAGAGAGAGAGAGACTCAAGCTGGCCCGAGTGAGAGTGAGACAGCAGAGCGAGAAGAGCGGTGACTAACAAACGGGCCAGAAATGCTTTCGGTTACCTTTGTTGTTTCGCCGTAAATAACAATAATATCTTATCGGAATTTTCTGTAATCGTTTAATTCATTTAAAGCAACTAATACTTAAACAATACATAGTTGATAATTATTTTCCAATAACTTACACCACACACGTGCACTTTAATCGATGGAATATCGAGTATCGATTATTCCTCGATACCAAAAGAATCGACGATTCTTGGAGTCGAGAATCGGAATCAGCCCATACTTATATTTTATGCTTGAAATTGATAACTTACCGACTTGCTGAATTTACACTTTATGACAGACCAACTTAGATAAAATGTTTTCTAGCACTAAGCTGTTTCCCTCAATGTCTGATCAAACGATGTATACTTTGCGAACGCCATGTCTCTTCGAAGGCTTACAAAGGTTTAACCTATCGCCAGGGCAACAAAATCCATGAACATAACTTGTTATATCCCTCGTTAAAACTTCTCCATATCTGCCTAGAGTATTCTAGATATATAAGTCTACTTGTTTCATTATTAATCTCAAAGATTTAGCTTTTACTTTCTTGATTTATTCATTTAGAAATTTATAAAACATTTTTATTAGTGTTACGTTATACATAATATTACGAAATTTTGTTCCTAAAAAGGCTTTAAATTATTATCAAATTGCCAAAACAACGTTCAGAGTGCAACGAAAGAATTTTATTTTCGTTATTATTGCGGAGAGATATTCTTACTACGTATTTTCTACCTTTTCTTTATCAAAAACGTTCAAATTTGGAGACAATTCACAAAAAACACCTACATTTTCCAAAATGAATATTTTACGTAGTTGCGAGTCCTACTGACAACTGACGTTTCCGTTGCCAGTCCGGATGTGACGACAAAATAAGGAACCCGCTTGACACCGCTTTCCTAACCGCTTACAAACCTGTCCTCCTAGCTCCTTGCTTTGCCCTATGGTAAATTAGGTTTAGTATTTTGTGTTTTATACAATTTAATTTTTTTCTGGCTTTATTTGAGTTGTAAAAACAAAGACAAAATTAATTGATACAAGTTTATAAAACAACCAACACTCTGCACTATTTTGGGTTCTTGTTTTGTCGAAGGAAGTAGTAGTGACCGCTTTAGGGTACCTCTCGTCTACTTTGTGGACCAAGCTAATTTACCGGGCTATTTACTAACTTTGAAACACTGGATGATCATTACATTTGTGAAAAGAAAAGGTTTGTGCTACTCCATGCCTAGACATTTTTGTAGAGACAACTGAATAAATTATATTTGTCTTACATTTTGTTATAATTTTGCACTACACAAATAACACTCTCTTTAGTTAATGATACTAATGACATACAAGAACCATGAAACTGAATCTCTATCTAACTCCCTATCTCTATAAATCTGTATATGACTTAATATCCCTCTAAATCTCTATCTGACTCCCAAGCTCTTTAAATCTCCATCAAACTCCCTATTTCTCTAAATCTCCATCTGACTCCCTATCACTCAAAATCTCTACCTGACTCCCTGTCGCTTTAAATGTTTATCTGACTACCTATTCTTTAAATCTGTATCTGACTTCCAAGCACTCTAAATCTCTATCTGACTCCTTATCTCTCTAAATCTCTACACAACTCCCCTATGTCTCTAAATCTCCATCTAAAACTCCCTATTTCTCTCTAAATCTCTACCCGACTCCCTTTCTCTTTAACACGTTCTGTACGCTCTGGGTTCCTTTACGAGGCACTGAGAGCGTGCCGGTGTGCTCCCCGCTTCCCTTCTGAGAGACGGCGAGTGCACCGGCACTAGTGTCGATACGTTTATGTATAAAGGTTTGATTTTTCCGTCAGTGCTTCAGAAGAGCTTGGAGAACATTGTGCCTGAGTCGTTTTTAAATCCGACTATCCCAAGTTACCTTTTGATGCTTCAATTGAAACCGTGCATCAGGGAGTGAGATTTAATTTGGTTTAACTTTTATATTTTAATGTTTTTTTTTAGTTTGAACCACTAAACGCGGCAAAAGATCCGGTAAAAACAACGATTATAAAAATTAACTAAGCTTCCTGAACTAACGCAAGAATAAACTATAACTGTCCTATTAGAGTGAATGAACCGACTCGAGGTGGAAACAGTCTATGGTAAATATGAGTCATTGACAAAATGTTGGATGCCCGAAAACCTAATGAATCATCATAAGATTGTACTAAACAAATGTCAGCTAATCTCAGCTATAAATATGTCTCGGACGTGACATATGCATTATCTATGTCTGCGTTCACATTATCGATCTCTATCGCTTTGTGAAACACATGACACAAACAGAAACAAACATTCCGAGTTGAGTAGTTATTTTTAGTATGTAGTATATTTTAGTAGTAGGTACTTTGGGTGTTTATGTAAATTATCTTTTTTCTTCGTGTTTTTATTGTGTTCTATTATTTGTCATATAGTATTTTATAATTTGTATTTCTTTTTCTTAATTATGACCCGATAAATAAAACAATATTTTAGAGTCTAATACACTTTTTTGATGTCAATAAGCCTGTATATGTTAGAAACAAAAGTATTAAGATGAAAACAACGGGCAAGATAGTTAGATGCTACGACAAGCTATGAAGCCCGCATACCATTACACTGCCGTCAGAAGTGGAAGTTAACGAAACAACAGACAGTAGTTTGATGAGATCGCCAATATTGCCGCCGTGCTGAGTGTGAAATCTCTACCTGGCTCTCTATCTCTCTAAATCTCCATCTGACTCCCTATCTCTCTAAATCTCTATCTGACTCCCTATCTCTTTAAATCTCCATCTTACTCCCTATCTCTTTAAATCTCCATCTGACTTCTTATCTCTCTAAATCTCCATCTGACTCCCTATCTCTTTAAATCTCTACCTGACTCTCTATCTCTCTAAATCTCTATCTGACTCCCTATCTGTTTAAATCTCCATCTTACTCCCTATCTCTTTAAATCTCCATCTGACTTCTTATCTCTCTAAATCTCCATCTGACTCCCTATCTCTTTAAATCTCTACCTGACTCTCTATCTCTCTAAATCTCTATCTGACTCCCTATCTCTTTAAATCTCTACCTGACTCTCTATCTCTCTAAATCTTTATCTGACTCCCTATCTCTCTAAATCTCTATCTGACTGCCTATCTCTCTAAATCTCTATCTGACTCCCTATCTCTTTAAATCTCCATCTGACTCCTTATCTCTCTCAATCTCCATCTGACTCCCTCTCTCTTTAAACCTTCATCTTACTCCCTATCTCTCTAAATCTTCATCTCACTCCCTATAACTCCTGAAAACATATACATGGGATTTTATATGGGTTCTTCCTCTGGTTTCTCCCAACCCTCACGTGAGTTTTGACAGTCCATGTAGAAACTAACTCAAAAATGACTGGTTGGACTTAATCTGATCTAATTGAAATCATTAGATATATAAATTTTCTCTTGAAAGTCGTAATGTGTTCAAGTGAAAGATATTTTGATTAGATAAATCATTTCAGTTATGGTTGAACATCTTCACGAGGTGCATGAGGTTACTTCAAGACTATGTTAAAAGAAACTTTAAAAACCAATGATCTAACCACCATAAGCAGATTACGTGGGCTTACGTAACATTCTTCTAAGATTTTCACAAACACTTGGCTAAAATATTGAGCACACAAGAGTCGTTATATCCTCTCCTTATTATTTCTTAAATTCAACATGGCTTCCGTGTCCTTCTTGTTGAAAGGGGTAGAACAGACAGGATTCTTAATCACTCAAATACAGAGTAGACAATGGTGGTATTAAGTGTTTCTCTGATCCAGTTATGTTTACAGTTCTTTCTTCTCCTAATTGAACTCCATTCGGGCTACTTTTTAATCGTACTCCTCTGTATCTCTCTCAAATCCTAAAACATAGTCATAAAAAACTAAAATTCAAATATAAATTTTGTTTTTTTTACAATATGATTTTGTTTTCACCTTAGTTATGGTATTAAATTCATTCAAAATCTTTTTAAGGCCGACCATAAACACAAACACTTCTTTACATAGGTTTCGGATTATCCAATTACATTTAAAATAAGTAAAAGCCCATTATATGAATTACTACAAAATTTGTTACTGTGTTTGAAATGAGTTGTGGGATGTAATATTGAGATTTTAAACGTTTTAAAATATATGATTATAGTGTTTTAGATTAGGAATCAGTTTCATAGAAATAATTCCACTGAAACAGTATCAGGAACCCTTACGTTCTTCCTTCTGCTCAAGGCGCCACGGTCACATCTGTCTCGACATTGCCTACCCAGCGCCGTGTTTTGTGGAAGTGAATATTATCAGAAAATACGTTTCAAATACACTTATTGATAGAAGTTTCATATCTAAGTAAATACAAATTCCTGAGTGTCAATATATCACTGTTCTATTATCTGAAGTATTCTCGCTTGTTTAAAATGTTTTTCAAAAAAAATTTTGTATTATTTTTCCGTTTAACCCCAAATTTAAATTACGTTTTTATAACGAACATGATAAGGTATAATGGATGTAATTAGGTTACGCACATGGGATGATTGTAGAGAGGCACTATAACGGTTTGTGGTTGTTTCCTGAGATATTGACAACACACTTGAGTGGCTGTGTCGGTTACTCCAAATTAGGTCTTGATGGGAAACCAAATGACTTCTTGATCGCTAAGAGTTACCTTATACTGGATAGAAATTTAAAAGGGTAGTTTTATGCAGGATTATTTTAAATATACTTGCCTAACATTGTGTTAGTTTACTGTGGAGAGAGAATGGGAGAGTCACTTGCAATTATTTTTCTCCCTACTACAACTTTTCCTAATTCCTTCTGCCTTAAATGTACATCTTTCCAAGGGTACAAAGTAGGGTGATGCTGTCTGGACAAAGAGAAAACCTAATAGTGAGAATCTAAACTGTTCATGAAAGCTGCATTTTCCCGTTGCAAACGTAAAAGAGAACATTTAGCACAATGAGCTGTGAATAGAAATACATTTGTGTGCTAGACACTTCAACTCAGCGTGAGATGTATTTAGCGAAACATTGAGAGGTGCATTCAGGATGCATTGGTAGAGCACTACAAACCTTATGGTTGCAGGTTCGATCTCCGGTAACATCAAAGACTTTTTGTGTACTTTTTCAACACCGAGATTGAACCTAGAGTAAAATGTATGTTGAAATGATCCTTCGAAGTATACTCTGTACCTTCAGAGTTTCAAGCAATAAAACTCCGCGCTGACTCTCCATAAAAAACGTAATTATTATATTCATAAAAGTATTGATTCTATGTTTATATTACTATGAATAACTGCTTTACATAACTTTTGAGAACTTTCAGATTAGCCTCTGAATGTTTCCCGGTTTCCCGGAATATTTTAAATTGCCATTAGTACAAACATCACGTTTTACTTCTACTCGAATTCACTCTGGAATTACAACGGATCTGTGCGCAATTCGTGATCCAGACTTAGTTGGGAATATAAATTACAGTAAATTTTCAACTAATAGTGTTTCAGTAACAGTTTTATTTACTACGACTGTACTTTATCTACGCTGGATGGAGCGATGTAGGTTAGGGCAGAGATTTATGTTACGCGACTGTACGACGATAATAAATCTTGTATCTACGAGACACTGTTTTTCTTTTTACACTGGTGGAACAATATTTCTTCCTGTTAACATATATAACTTCACGTTACGCTTATTCATTGCATAAATAAGAACGGTTTAATATATTTAAAGTGTTAAAATCTTATAGTATTTTATTGAAAATAATGTAAATGTTCTTTCCGGATTGATTCAATGTTAATGGAGCCAATAGAATATTATCCAACTTTATACTAATATATTTCGCGTAGAAATTCAGTATGTTTGAAATAAGTTTAGTTCTAATGTATTTTATATATTATTATTATTTTCAAACTAGTTTGTATTTAAATATATTTTAAATACGTATAGAATTCACATTGGCGGATTCGTCATAAATATTAGGTAACCATATTTTCTGTTATAGAATAAATGATAAGCCGGTTGAATATCGAGATAAAAGCTTGTTTAATTACTGCAAAATGTCGGCTAATTTAATTCTCTTATCAAGTATGAAAACAATTTTACATTGCATTATAAATAAGCATAAAATACAAGTACACTCAAAACGAACAATTTTTAAACTTAAAACATTTTTTAATAAATTTTAGTCAAAAACTTAACACAATTTAACCCCACTTATATGAAGAGACTCAAAGATTCACCTAAAATATAACTAAAAACAGCTACAAAACGGACAGAAATTATTTTCAGGATTGATAAGGGCAACAAATTACTTGCCGAAACGTTTCACTAAATAATTAAACTTTTGACTCGTTATTGAACCGGATTATAATTTATTCAATTACTATCTCGAGTGCTCAAATAAACATTTTCTGTTATAATAAATTACAATACACAATCGCTGATCCAATGATTTCATATGCTATCAACCCCTTTTTACACTTCTGTATCATGGAACAGACTATTTATACAGTCTTTATAGACAAATTTAATTTTCATGTTTATTAAAACTTGAAATATTTAAATCAACATTTTCACTGTTACAAATTCTATTTTCCGTAGTAATAACGATTCAAACAACTTTATAATTGATTAAATTCGAAATTATCAACATAATGCCAAACCCTTTCACCTAAATATGGTTCTAGCGAATATGCCTTTTATATAGGTTTCCTTTATTTATTTATTCAAAGTGTAACGAATTTATTTGCATTTCTCGTTTCCTCATCCACCTCTATGGGAAATCTTCCAAAACAAACAACCATTCATTATTTTACTATTACGAAACTCCCAAACTTTATACATTCGCAACATTTTGGTCTGTTAGAAATACCTTTTCCTTATTTTCTGGCAAAAAAAGCAATGCTTTTTGAAAGAACACAATTAGCTTTAGGTTTAAAAACCGTTTACTTTCTTAACATTGCTCTATAACTTCTATCTTTATCACAAATAGACAATTAAGACTGTTCAATTGCAACTTTGACTGATGCTTTCGTTAGCTTCAAAGTTATTCAAGCTGTAGAATTGTGTTTTAAGCTAGTGTAGTTGTGAGTTTCTCATAGACTCTGAACTTTGTTTCGCTCAACCCTAATATACTTAAATCTTCAGTGTAATTAAATATAGAACGTTTTGTTTTTACCAAAGTCCAACTGTTTAACATATAGAGTCCTAATTTATATACTAAGATTGACAATATTTATATCATGTATTTTTAACGTCCATCTCTATAATCAGATCTATGTGGGTATGTGTATATATACGAGTGTATATATATATATATATATATATATATATATATATATATATATATTTCAAGTTGTCCTTTTTTTGCTGTTTGTTTCCCTAACTTCTCCCCATGAGTAAAACTATTGCACTTCGTGTAGGAAACAATTATTTACAAGTAATTATTATAACCTTATATATATATATATACAGGGTGCGGTAGATAAGTAATGAGACTCAATCTAGAAAAACAAATTTATTGATCCGATTTGTACAAAACGTTAATATTCTTCGAAGTATCGCCTTGGGCGTCGACACATCGTTGCAAGCGCGTTTTGTAAGCTTCATAGGCTCCACTGTAGTCCGCTGGAATTGTCCCTGTTAGTGCCTTCGTGACAGCACGTTGGATGTCCAGAATATCGTCAAAACGATGACCCTTCAGGCATCTTTTTACCTTCGGAATACCTTCCAATTCATTCAACATCTCACGGCAAACGATCACTCGTCGTTGCTTCTATTCGGCGGTGAGCACTCGGGGAACCAATTTTGCGCATACTTTCCTCATCATCAAATCTTGTGTAACAATTTGGTGGACCGTAAATTTATTCACGGAGACCTCATCGGCCATCATTTTGAGACTTAAACGATGGTCGGAGTCCAGGACTTCTTTAACTTTGGCCACCGTTTCATCCACACGACTCGTTGAAGGGCGTCCAGATCGATCCAGATCTTCAACGGATTCCCTCCCGTTTTTAAATTCGTTAAACCACCGGAACACTTGAGCTCTTGATAGGGCATCCTCTTTATAGGCCTCCGTAATCATAGGAAACGTTTCCGAAGCAGTTTTGCCCAAGCGAAAGCAAAATTTGATTACACACCGCTGTTCTATCTAGCGTTCCATCTTCAGCGTTTTCACAAGTGTCACGGGCACGCAAACAACGTATACGCAAAGGTTGACCCTCACTGTGCCAGAGCTACGACGCGACTGGGAACCGGTTCTATTGTTAGCTCAGATCCCCCACCATCATGTCTGCCGGTGGAGACAGCACTGCGAGCGACTGGGGCGCAGCGCGGCGGCCAGTCTCATTACTTTTCTACTGCACCCTGTATATATATATATATATATATATATATATATATATATATATATATATATATATATATATATATATATATATATATATATAGGCAGTGGCGTAGTTAACAATCCTGGCTCCCTTATTACAATGAGTGTGCCCGTCTAAAAAGCATAATAATAATACCCACCGGTCATTGATTCCAAGGACGCCGTCTTCCCTTATTAATTTTTACATCAGTTATAGACTACGTCATTAAATTTTATGTGGAGGGAATAGAGGTTTTTTTTCTTTGTATGGAACATAATACTGATGTGGACATTACCGGTAAAACTTCAAAGCTTTAAGCGTTCCTGGTTGGACATTTGGATCAAAGCTTTCACACTGAGAAATCCGCTTCTAGAAATTTCTATTGGAAGTCGACTACATAAGCAAGACAAAAATAAAAGACAGCTCTTTGTTGAAAAGTTAAATGGTTTTCTAAGTATAATAACATCCTAAATTATAATTCAAATTTATAGTAATTTTTTTAATTAAAATTCCTAAAACGTAGACTTACATAGTGGGGTAGAACATGAATATTGTTCATCGGAAGTTAGATATTAGAATTCTTATCGGATTATTGTAAAGTCTTGATCCCGAACTTCAGTTGATTTTGGGAAACTGGGAGACATTTATAATAGAATTCATTTTCCTTGATAAGAAATAAAAGACGTACACAAACTCACAAATTATTCATTTATTCATTCAGGCGCGTTTCAATGACCATATCATTATCATCGTTAAATTAATACGTAAGTTTAACTACGGCTTATATTTTTTTTATTAACACAGCATCACAAGCTAAGCTCTAAAACTAGTTGGCATATTTATTTTCTTTGGCTTATCTACGTCACTGCATATAAAACTTTAATGAGCGGACGGAAAAACCCTCTGATATTTATGGTTTGTTTGAACATTATGTATTTACTCTCTTTTTCTGTGTCAATTTTTTACGAAACTGGAATAATTATTTACTCAAGTATTCTTTTGAGACTTATTCTATGAAGGGGGGTTATTTTATTAAAATTTCAATGCATTCTGAAAATTCTGTGTTTTCAATACTTCAAGAGTTTGAAACGAAACTTTCTTAGAAATAATTCGATTCTTAGAACGGTTGTCATTGCTCTAAAGTTGAAATAAAGCTATTCGTAACGGTAAACCGTTTTTAACACTGTGAAGTGAATTTCTTTCCAATAATAAAACAATTCTCAAATTAAAACAAACGATTCTAAATAAATAGATTTATCAACGTTTTTAGGCGCTTGTTGATCAACAGTGCCTGCTGAAGTTTATGAAAAAATACACGTTTAAACCGATTTTTCAAAACACAAGTAATTTTATAAAACAGAGCACTAATATGTAATACATTACAACACATTACCATGTCCGCTCTTACTAGAAAGAGTTCTATCGTAACTAGAAAGTAGCTCTTTGGAAACAAAATTACCTAACCCATCCTAAGTGATACGTAAAACCATATAGAAGCAAATCAAGTACGTTGTTCCATAATTAGAGAAAATTAGACACAGCCGTGATAACGTGTGTTGTTACTGCTTCATTTCAGCAATCGGTCAACTTACGTCATGAAACTTAATTTTTTTTACCAAATCTACTCTAACTAAACACTTGTATTTATTTGTAACAAAGATACAGCCACGTAATACGTAAAATGTTACATGGACTATTTATTTGGTGCTCCTCATTGCACTTGTGTAAGAATAGAGTTGTGTTTTATAGAACAACTTTGAGATAACGTTTTTTGTAAGATAAGGATGCTTTAAGCGTTTTTATAAATATTAAATATTCAGGACGTAATATAGGCTACTTATTTATTGTGTTTCTGTGGGTATACTAAATCACCAGGAATATTTTTATTATTATTATTTTTTTTTTTAATATATTAAAATGTTTTGGGTTGATATCATTGAACTTCAATTTTTCAGTTTTACGAAAATAGACTGATAGGTAACGTTTGCAAGTTAAACATTTCTCTTAAACTATATTTAACTTGTCCTTGTTTTATGACCATATAAAATTAATAATTTTACATTAATTTTGTGTAAATTTGTAAACATTCACTACAATCGCTCGTTGGCGATCTTCATCAAGGATGAAGACACTAATGAAGATCGCCACGGAGCGATTGAAAACATTCTGTGTTAGTATGATTTTATAAATTTACACGAAGTTAAAGTTCAGGTAGTAAATTAATGTAACGTTAATAATTAAGTTTCACCGAACGTAATGGACTAGAAAATCCAAAGCATGTAACATTCTTGACAGTTATAAGATAGGTATGTAATGTTTGTTTGAGGTGGGCAATCCATCATAACTTAGTTTGTGACAAACGTTTGTTACAGGGGAAACAATGAATTTTTAAAATTTTAGATGCACTCGTATTCAATATTATATTAAGAAACCAAATATTCATAAACGTTTTCAGTAGATTTATTCAAAAAAATGGTTTTTATTGTACCTAGTTTTTGCTACGACCCTCCGCACTGAACTTCATAATTATTACGAATGCGTGGAAGGTTCGTAGAAAACCAGGTCTTTTTATTGATATACGCAATGCAAATAAATAACAATAGGGAGGCAACTCTCCCGTTAACTGCAAAGACATGAAACCTCAGACGTATTGCTTTAAATTGAGAAGAATGCTTTACGTGACAAGCAATAAGTCCCCCTTGTTCAGGCCATCACTAAACATGTCAAAGCGTTGATTATGTGAAAGATCGGTGCTGGGTTTACAAGAATACTGCAATAATTTATGTAAATTGAAAATGTGTTATAAACATGTTATTTTCCAGAGAAATGATTATCGATTTAGCGTCTTAGGAGCGTTACGGGGTAAATTAAACGCTGTGAGATGGTATTTCGGCATCATACTAAGTCGCGTCCTTATGTTGGTTATCTCCCTTACGGGGTCGTATGAAGGTACGCGCATATATTTATTGTTTTATCGGTGAGAAGATATGATATTTTATCGGAGATCAATTGATCTATAAAATCGAATAGGATTAAAGTATAGGCTACACAAACCTCCTGGTATAGGAATTAGAAAAATAAAAGCCTACTGTATCGTTATTTTGTTTAATGTTAGCGCCAAACTAGTCCCGATGGTAGATAATTCTAATTGTCACAAGAGACCGACAGCTGGCCGATAGCAATACAGCTGTGCTG
The DNA here is from genome assembly GCA_036971475.1 of Prosapia bicincta. NCBI lineage: Eukaryota > Metazoa > Arthropoda > Insecta > Hemiptera > Cercopidae > Prosapia > Prosapia bicincta. Next base: position 43,952,243 of record JBAIZL010000009.1, on the reverse strand, counting down.
GCAAAGCTTGATCTCTCCGGTTATTAAGGATTGAAATAAATAAAAAGTCAGTCGTCGAGTAGAGTATGATAGAGAGAGTCGTTGAGAGAGGATCCGTCTTCCTGGTGACCAAAGGAGTACATCCCGTGCCATGCTATCTTCCCGAGGGAACCAGAAAGAGGAAACTCATAGTCCTAATGACGACTCACAACAGAAAAAACGACTTACTTAATATTCCTTCTATATTTATTAGTAATAAAATGTATGTGGACGCACTGTCCATGGCCCGTAGTGAATTATTTATGTCAATTAGTCGTTCTAAATGCTATTTTAAAATTAATATCGATAATTTATCGTTTTATAAAACCATCCGACGGCAGTGCGATTCCTCACTTACTGACCAATAGAGATGAGCTTTCTTGAAGATGGGGTTGTCGTAATACTGGGCCCGGTCCGGGCTCTGCAATCATTAAAATGTTCAGTATATATAACCTCACTACTACCCAGCATCCGTATATATAGCCTCACTACCACCCAGCATCGGTATCTATAACCTCACTACCACCCAGCATCGGTATATATAGCCTCACTACCACCCAGCATCGGTATATATAGCCTCACTACCACCCACCATCGGTATATATAGCCTCACTACCACCCAGCATCGGTATATAAAGCCTCACTACCACCCAGCATCGGTATATATAGCCTCACTACCACCCAGCATCGGTATATATAGCCTCACTACCACCCAGCATCGGTATATATAGCCTCACTACCACCCAGCATCGGCATATATAGCCTCATTACCACCCAGCATCGGTATATATAGCCTCACTACCACCCAGCATCAGTATATATAGCCTCACTACCACCCAGCATCATTATATATAGCCTCACTACCACCCAACATCGGTATATATAGCCTCACTACCACCCAGCATCGGTATATATAGCTCACTACCACCCAGCATCAGTATATATATAGCCTCACTACCACCCAGCATCGGTATATATAGCTCACTACCACCCAGCATCGGTATATATAGCCTCACTACCACCCAGCATCAGTATATATAGCCTCACTACCACCCAGCATCATTATATATAGCCTCACTACCACCCAACATCGGTATATATAGCCTCACTACCACCCAGCATCGGTATATATAGCTCACTACCACCCAGCATCAGTATATATATATAGCCTCACTACCACCCAGCATCGGTATATATAGCCTCACTACCACACAGCATCGGTATATATAGCCTCACTACCACCCAGCATCGGTATATATAACCTCACTACCACCCAGCATCAGTATATATATATAGCCTCACTACCACCCAGCATCGGTATATATAGCCTCACTACCACCCAGCATCGGTATATATAGCCTCACTACCACACAGCATCGGTATATATAACCTCACTACCACACAGCATTGGTATATATAACCTCACTACCACACAGCATCTGTATATATAACCTAACTACCACACAACATCGGTATATATAACCTCACTACCACACAGCATCGGTATATATAGCCTCACTACCATACAGCAGACACTTTGGGAACGGCAGCACACGGATGAGGTGGAGGTATGCAGGAAGGTAGGAGGTTGAAAGTGGATTGTATCAAGATAGGGAGGGGAAGTGTAATATTTAACCCTTGCACAGGAGCGTTTCCTGATATATACCTACTGGCGATCGGGGTTGATAATAATTGGTCGTTACAATCCTTTGTAAGACGTATGAGGAAGAACATCTTCTAAAGCAGGGATTTTAAAACCCAGAGGAAAACTGTGGCATCACGTTTGCAGGTGGCATAGCTGGAGAGCTACTCTCTATCGGAGACATAATGACGTGTCTATCAATCACCGAGTGGCACAAGAGAGATAAGAAAAAAATGTTTCTATGGAATCATCCCGTACTTACATAAAGCTAGATACAATTCTGGTTGTTTTAATCCAGGTAGAGGAGAACAGTCTTTACCATTCCAGGTTGGGCTTATCTAACCATAGACCAATCGAACCACAGAACAGTAGACTGAGCACAAAGATTCTACTGGTTGGTTTTACCGTTTACATATTTCAAATTGCATTTATTGCTGTTTTTAAGTGACAAACACAACTAAGCTTGTCACTCACAACCACCATTCAGTCAATCTCTTGGAGTCTTATGACAGGTTTAATCATAGATTCTTCAAAACATATCTGAGCTCGTACTCATAATTATAAACACTACCATTCGCATTTCACTGGCTTATATCATCATCAGTGAGACTAATACATTATACCAACTACAACTGCTGTAGTAGTCTGTGTCGAAGAAATACACCGTTACAACTTCTATAAAAAGTGTTTGTAATTGAAAGTTTATGTGCGGCCACCTTAACTCACAAGCCAGCTTGAATTTTACTTAAGATTGTTTGTAAACACTTGAGACAAGTCTTTAGAGTTTCAAAATTAAATGAAATCCCTGAAAATGAGGCTGAGTTGACGATTGGAAGCTGAAAGTTGATTACTGAAGAACCGTTCCCCGCTGTAATTGCATTTCAAAGTATATTGAAATTCTTTCCCTTTATCTCCACTTGCTCTACGTGTTTCAGCCGTATTATAGCATCTTCAAATCCTCTATCAAACCTACTATTTTACACTTTCGTATTACCACTGTAGTAATGAAATTCTTTTATCTAAGTTTCTTCCTTTTTCATTTTACATTTTCAAACCTATCTATTATTGTTTTACAGTTTTGCTTGTATTGTAACCATATTGCAGGGGATTTCTCTTTTAGCTAATTTCCCCCCTGATATCGCACAGTTACTTTATTTTCAACAAGTTATGTTATTATTGAAAGGAATAATTTTTTCGATGGTTATGACTATGTTTTGCGCAGTTACTTTATTTTCAACAAGTTATGTTATTATTGAAAGGAATACTTTTTTTGATGGTTATGACTATGTTTTGCGCAGTTACTTTATTTTCAACAAGTTATGTTATTATTGAAAGGAATACTTTTTTCAATGGTTATGACTATGTTTTGCGCAGTTACTTTATTTTCAACAAGTTATGTTATTATTGAAAGGAATACTTTTTTCGATGGTTATGACTATGTTTTGCGCAGTTACTTTATTTTCAACAAGTTATGTTATTATTGAAAGTAATACGTTTTTCGATGGTTATGACTATGTTTTGCGCAGTTACTTTATTTTCAACAAGTTATGTTATTATTGAAAGTAATACGTTTTTCGATGGTTATGACTATGTTTTGCGCAGTTACTTTATTTTCAACAAGTTATGTTATTATTGAAAGTAATACGTTTTTCGATGGTTATGACTATGTTTTGCGCAGTTACTTTATTTTCAACAAGTTATGTTATTATTGAAAGGAATACCTTTTTCGATGGTTATGACTATGTTTTGCGCAGTTACTTTATTTTCAACAAGTTATGTTATTATTGAAAGGAATACTTTTTTCGATGGTTATGACTATGTTTTGCGCAGTTACTTTATTTTCAACAAGTTATGTTGTTATTGAAAGGAATACTTTTTTCGATGGTTATGACTATGTTTTGCGCAGTTACTTTATTTTCAACAAGTTATGTTGTTATTGAAAGGAATACTTTTTTCGATGGTTATGACTATGTTTTGCGCAGGAGAAACATCATCTCATGCGTCAAGCATCTCATCTCGTACGCTCTTCATATCTAGCTTAATTTAACATGTTTTCTTACAACAGCTGATTTTATGTTGTAAATTACTCCTGTTTTTGACACGTAGACTAAATTACTTTTTTAATTGCACTTTAATTGGTTGCAATGTTAAATTCTACTTATTTTTAGTAAAACTTACAAAGAGGAGTAATTAATAATTTTTTGTTACTATATATATAAATTTGTATTTTCATGAACGCTGTTATAATTAGACTCTCTTAGACGTGTCTGATACTTTGTTACAATCTTTTCCAATTAAATGCATTTGATAAATTTTCTTGTTCAGTTAATTTTTCAACATCTAATCAAAGTTTTCTATTAGTTACATTTTTTAATTATTAACATAAACCAGATTTTATTAAACTTATAATAATTACATTATTCAAATGTATTCAATGAATCATATTTGAATTACCTACAGTTTTTGTACATTAAACCATAGAAAGTTCAAAAGACCAACTTAATAATTTGAAATAATAGCAGATTCGAATTATGGTCGCTCAAATTATCCAAATTGTACTATATTACTATTTAGTCCACAACTGAATTCCAGTGACACATAAATCTTGTAAATATAGGGTCATCTCAGTATAAAAAAGGTTATGTTTTAAAACATTATAGGTTCGTCAGCTTTATTCATTAATGAGCCCATGCGTTTTACAAGATCAACGACAAAATAACATTATAGTTTGTTCTTTTGTTATGTTACCAGTTAGACAACACCTTGGGTTTCCTCTTTATTGTGAAGTTTACACAGAATATATAATTTCTTGTTTTAGTGTTGTTACCATTTAGACAACACGTTTGGTTACCTCTTTATTGTGAAATGTACACAGAATGTATAATTTCTCGTTTTAGTATTATTACCATTTAGACAACCCGTTTGATTTCCTCTTTATTGGGAAATTTACATAGAATGTATAATTTCTTGTTTTAGTATTGTTACCATTTAGACAACTCGTTTTGTTTCCTCTTTATTGTGAAATTTACACAGAATATATAATTTCTTGTTTTAGTGTTGTTACCATTTAGACAACACGTTTGGTTACCTCTTTATTGTGAAATGTACACAGAATGTATAATTTCTCGTTTTAGTATTATTACCATTTAGACAACCCGTTTGATTTCCTCTTTATTGGGAAATTTACATAGAATGTATAATTTCTTGTTTTAGTATTGTTACCATTTAGACAACTCGTTTTGTTTCCTCTTTATTGTGAAATTTACACAGAATATATAATTTCTTGTTTTAGTGTTGTTACCATTTAGACAACACGTTTGGTTTCCTCTTTATTGTGAAATTTACACGGAATATATAATTTCTTGTTTTAGTGTTGTTACCATTTAGACAACACGTTTGGTTTCCTCTTTATTGTGAAATTTACACGGAATATATAATTTCTTGTTTTAGTGTTGTTACCATTTAGACAACACGTTTGGTTTCCTCTTTATTGTGAAATTTACACGGAATATATAATTTCTTGTTTTAGTGTTGTTACCATTTAGACAACACGTTTGGTTTCCTCTTTATTGTGAAGTTTACACAGAATATATAATTTCTTGTTTTAGTGTTGTTACCATTTAGACAACACGTTTGGTTTCCTCTTTATTGTGAAATTTACACGGAATATATAATTTCTTGTTTTAGTGTTGTTACCATTTAGACAACACGTTTGGTTTCCTCTTTATTGTGAAATTTACACGGAATATATAATTTCTTGTTTTAGTGTTGTTACCATTTAGACAACACGTTTGGTTTCCTCTTTATTGTGAAGTTTACACAGAATATATAATTTCTTGTTTTAGTGTTGTTACCATTTAGACAACACGTTTGGTTTCCTCTTTATTGTGAAATTTACACGGAATATATAATTTCTTGTTTTAGTGTTGTTACCATTTAGACAACACGTTTGGTTTCCTCTTTATTGTGAAATTTACACGGAATATATAATTTCTTGTTTTAGTGTTGTTACCATTTAGACAACACGTTTGGTTTCCTCTATATTGTGAAATTTACACGGAATATATAATTTCTTGTTTTAGTGTTGTTACCATTTAGACAACACGTTTGGTTTCCTCTTTATTGTGAAGTTTACACAGAATATATAATTTCTTGTTTTAGTGTTGTTACCATTTAGACAACACGTTTGGTTTCCTCTTTATTGTGAAATTTACACGGAATATATAATTTCTTGTTTTAGTGTTGTTACCATTTAGACAACACGTTTGGTTTCCTCTTTATTGTGAAATTTACACGGAATATATAATTTCTTGTTTTAGTGTTGTTACCATTTAGACAACACGTTTGGTTTCCTCTTTATTGTGAAGTTTACACAGAATATATAATTTCTTGTTTTAGTGTTGTTACCATTTAGACAACACGTTTGGTTTCCTCTTTATTGTGAAATTTACACGGAATATATAATTTCTTGTTTTAGTGTTGTTACCATTTAGACAACACGTTTGGTTTCCTCTTTATTGTGAAGTTTACACAGAATATATAATTTCTTGTTTTAGTGTTGTTACCATTTAGACAACACGTTTGGTTTCCTCTTTATTGTGAAATTTACACGGAATATATAATTTCTTGTTTTAGTGTTGTTACCACTTAGACAACACGTTTGGTTTCCTCTTTATTGTGAAATTTACACGGTATATATAATTTCTTGTTTTAGTATTGTTAATAGTTAGACAACACCTTGGGTTTCCTGTTTGCTGTGTAATTCGTACAAAGGTTTTACAGTTTACTGATTGCTTATATTACATCTTGCTTATATACATCTCTCATTTGTAATGATTGAATGAAATGTAGCACTCACTTCTGTCTGCCCATTTTTACTGACTTCCAATTGGTAATGTTTACAACACGTATTTTGACGATAAATTAAGTAACTTCAAAAACTACTTTTTCTAAAGCAAAGTATTCTAAGGTGTTCAGAAAAGACTGAGTTAGTGATTTATATTTGCTAGATCTATGAGAATTACCTGCGCTAGATTGATAAAAGAGCTTTATATAATCCGCCTTGCTCGCCAATTCTGCCCCAGCCCCCAGCTTCATTATCGATTTCGGAGCTTTCTGCACGCCATTTGAGGGTCGTTTATCCACTTCCTGGCTGATACAGCTCTTATTTCTAAAAAAATTATATTTTTTTAAAATGTTCATCATTTGATAACTGAAATAAAATGGATTTAATGTTGGTAAGCCTTTCATTATGTGCAGATTACGAAGTCATATTTTATTTCATCCATAACTGGTTATTGATTGTGTAACAGCAAATATAATTGGCGTGTGGCATGGATTACAGTTATATTAATGTTATTACTGTTCATTTAAACATTTGTTTAGTCTATTGTCAACCTTATCGACTGAATCTCTCTCTCTCTCTCTCTCTCTCACTGTCTTTTCTCTCTCTTTGTATATATATATATATATATATATATATATATATATATATATATATATATATTTGTATCTTTTTCTCTAACTGTTTATCTATTTTTATTTCTCCACATTTGAGTGCGTGTTAAAGAATCAATTAATTTGACATTAGGCTAGTCTCCTATGAATAATAAGGAAACTATTGTATTGATTAATACATCGCTTTAGGTATCCATCTAAATAGAAACTCGTAATGAAAGATCTATATCCTATGGAAGGCTCTCTCTATCTGGTTTACAGGGGTGTGACCATCCATTACACCCACGGTAAATTGAAACAACACACTGACGAATTCACTTCTCCGAAGAACGATAAAAGCATTGTGAAATAATGTACATGATTCACGTAAAGTGTATAAGAAAAAGCTATTATAGATTTACTTTTTCGTGCTGCCTCTAAAAACAAATTCGATCCCTGAATTTGAATAAATAACAATTAACCACATATTTTCCTTGGCAAACATGTTACTTTGGGGGGGAGGGGTATTGTTTGAAAGGTGTTATCTACATGAAAACCATTTTAAAAAGACCTCTATTACGCTTTATGGTATTATTAAGGACAAAACTAATAATTGCTATTTGTAAATTAAAACAGAGTTTTTATTCTCGTTTTTGTTCTATTTCACGCATACTTTGTTTTAAAACATTTTTATAAAATGACAACATTCTTTAAACTTTTTGACTTGCAACTTTTTATTTAATTTTTTCCACTTTAATCTAATTACATCCCCTTTGTTATAATTAAATTAATAACTTTTTATTCTAATATTATACAATTTCATATTTGCAAAATATATTCATATATAAACATGTTAAACATTTTATACAATTAATATATCTAAACCAATATATGATTACTTACAACTTTTAAAACAATGTAAAAAACAATGTTTTAAAAAAATGTTTTAACTTGCCTATAGTAGCACCTACTTTTTTTGTTGAGGACGGCCGTTACGGTCTGAGTTGACAAAGGGACACATCTCCCGAAACGGCCGTCCTCAACAAACAAAGTAAGTGCTACTATAGGCAAGTTAAAACATTTTTTTAAAAAATGTTGTAAGTGATTACTAGTAGCTCACGCGAAGATGGAATCAACAAATGTCAATATATAATTGTTAATTTTTATATAAATAATATTTAAACATCGGTATTTACTTAAATTTCTTCTGTATTAATTTAATTCAATTAGAAATTTTAATCCTATTGAAATAAAATTTAAAGTAATAAAATTTATTTACTGACTGAATGTCTTATATCACGTTTAATTATAATTATTATATTTTATGATTATAGTTTTCATTTCTTGCTAACTAACCTATGTGTTTAAATTATCTATTTTTGTGAAACAATTTTACTAATTTATTTAAATTTATTTGTTTAAATCACGCTTAAACTTCAATGAAATTTTTTTAAATATTTAATTTACATTTTATACTTCTTCGGAAACACAGTAGGATGTTTTATTGAAATAAAACCTTTAAATTCGTATTTACTATTTTCTGAATAACAATTTTATCATTTTTTTAAATGATTTCGAATAAAGCCAAAGAGAGTTAAAGCCAAATTTTTCTTACAACTTACTAAATTATTCATTATTGAAATATTCAAGAATTACTGCTGTTCGCTAGCTTTTTTGGTAAAATATTCTCATTTTTGTTCAATATAATAATTAGAATAATTACTAGGTTTGTGTTTTCACATTAGAGTAATTTGGAAAATGGTAAACACAATTATGTAATATTTCAAGCGACAAATTTTAACATATTTACTGCAACGATTGTTTTCAGTAATTGATTTTCGACGAAAGATCGTTTATTGTAAACTGTCACAAACTCTGCTATATTTAAGCTGGGAAAAGATAAGTCTGTAACAAATGTAGGGACGTATGAGCCGATGTCGACAATCAGTTACAAGTCGGGACCTCGTACGTTTTATTTTATTGGGTAAATAAGCCGATGTCGGCAATCGGTTACAAGTCGAAACCTCGTACGTTTTATTTTATCGGGTACATGAGCCGATGTCGACAATCGGTTACAAGTCGGAACCTCGTACGTTTTATTTTATCGGGTACATGAGCCGATGTCGGCAATCGGTTATAAGTCGGGACCTCGTACGTTTTATTTTATTGGGTAAATAAGCCGATGTCGGCAATCGGTTACAAGTCGGAACCTCGTACGTTTTATTTTATCGGGTACATGAGCCGATGTCGACAATCGGTTACAAAGTCGGGACCTCGTACGTTTTATTTTATTGGGTAAATAAGCCGATGTCGGCAATCGGTTACAAGTCGGAACCTCGTACGTTTTATTTTATCGGGTACATGAGCCGATGTCGGCAATCGGTTACAAGTCGGGACCTCGTACGTTTTATTTTATTGGGTAAATAAGCCGATGTCGGCAATCGGTTACAAGTCGAAACCTCGTACGTTTTATTTTATCGGGTACATGAGCCGATGTCGACAATCGGTTACAAGTCGGAACCTCGTACGTTTTATTTTATCGGGTACAATATTAAGAATTTCAGAGGTTAAAAACAATATTTTAGAACGACGTTTTAGGTGAGGGAAAAAGATTGTTTTCTATTCACTCTATGAGAGTAGTCAAATTTAATGTGTTTAAGATTAATGACAGATCACAGACAAATTCATGCATTTGACACTAATAAAAAATACTTTTAACATAGTTAAAACCAAATATTTCATTATTCTTAATAAGTATTACCAATGATTATGAATAATGTTCAACGTAGATGTGGGTCTGCAATAATTGTGATCAAAGTAAAACAACTTTATTTATGATATACTAATCACATTGTTGTCTTACTGGAATTTTATTTTATCGTTTTGGTAAAAAACGAAGCTTTTATACAAACATTTGTGTAAGATAGAAATCAGTGTAAGCGTATATACTCGTTTAACACGGATAATCTGAGGCTGCTACGTATAGGTTTTGAACAAATACAACCAACCGTAGAACAAATTAATAATTTTCCATTACTCCTAAAACACTTCGATATGAAGTATTTTCTAAACTTCAGATATTTGCAGCCCTTAAAAACAATTTCATTAAAACTATATTTATTTACTCGCGGTGGAAAGCGTAGACGAGTTTAAATTATCTTTCACTGAAATTACTGTGTAACTCATTTCGCGTTATTAAACGGCTGGAGAAAGTAAAGGTTAAATTAAAAGTTCGCTTGTAATTAATTTTAAAACAACTCGAGCAATCTCTTTTCCGTAAATTAGTAATTAGCCTTGTTTAACTTTAACGGGGTCAAAGTCTCCGCAGTTTAAATATACCGGCCATTTGTGAGAATAGACCATTACCCGATACCTATTTAATTCTACTAGACCCTTACTCAGTACTGATTAAAACTTTATTACTACTCTACATTAGTAGTAGCATTGAGAATGGAGTATTACCGAAACGAGTCAACAAAGAAAAATATTGTAATGATAAGAAAGTCAGGAAAAGGTATTAAAATGTAAATTTAATACTGTAGAGTCCATTTTATTGATGTTCCGTTAAATTCGAGCCTAAATTTCAGACTATTTTGTCTGTTTGAAAGGAAATTCAAATTATTTACAGTTAGATAATGCACCGTTGCATCCCGATGAAGATCAACTGTTCTGTGAAGATATACATGCTTTATTTCAACCGGCAAATGTTATGATCCTAATCCAGCCGTATATAAAAAAATCCAGCCATTTTGTTGTTTAACCTGTAGTGGATGACAATACTGATTTTATTAGTTTTTTGAAATATTTATTCAATAATTACATTATAAAGTATTGACGAACTTATTTCAGTTATTGACGAAATTATAAATTATCTCAATCGACGTACTAGAGTCAGCTGTCTCGCCAACGAAGGATTCAGCTCCAGGCCTGGATGATATTGTATACGCCATGATTAAAAATCTACCATCGTCGGCTAAACTAGTTCTCCTTCGAATTTACAACCGTATATCCGAGGAACACGGTTTTCCCGATGAATGGTTAGAATCAACAATAATTCCTCTTTTGAAACAAGGAAAGGACAACACTAATCCCAATAGTTACAGACCCATCTCTCTAACCAGCTGCTTATGCAAACTACTGGAGAAGATGGTCAACCGACGTCTTGTCTGGTATCTAGAAACAAACTTCTTCCCTAACAATTAGTGTGGTTCTAGACAAGGACGTTTAACAGTTGACCAATTGGTTTTGTTGGAGTCAGCTATACAGAATGCTTTTCTCTTGCGACAAACCCTTGTCGCGGTTTTCTTTGACCTTGAGAAGGCATGTGACATGGCATGGAGAAGAGGAATTTTGAACGTTTTGAAATCATGGGGTGTACAAGGTAACATTCCTGCTTTTATAAAGAACTATTTAAATATCAGGGCTTTCCGTGTACGTCTAGGAGGAATATATTCTAATCGCTACGAACTAGAGAACGGTGTACCACAGGGTGGCGTTCTGAGTGTGACACTGTTTGCCGTTGCCATTAACAGTGTCACTTCAAACGTACACTCACCGGCCCACTGTTCCCTATTTGTAGACGATTCTCGTATATATGTGACTGTTCGGAGTAGGCCAACAGCTGAAAGATCCCTTCAATTAGTCAATAATAAATTGCAAGAATGGACCAAATCTACGGGCTTCACGTTTTCGGCTTCGAAGACCCAGTGTATAGCATTTAGTCGTCGCAGGCAACACCAGGAACCTATCCATTATCTTGATAGTATGCGGCTTCAGACTGCGGATAATGTGAGATTTTTCGATCTTTTATTGGATAAAAAAACTTCCATGGAATCCACATGTGCATGATTTAAGGATTCGATGCTGCCAGATATTGAATATGTCCTTAGTGGTACCAATTGGGGAGACAGAACCTGTATGCTCCAATGCTAACACGCAGTCGTAAGATCGCGCATAGATTACGGCTCCATAGTCTATTCGTATCCTCGACCTACAGTTCTGAAACTTCTCGATTCGGTACATCACGCTGGTCTTAGACTATCTACTGCTACGCTCAGGTCAAGCCCAATATCCAGTTTCCTATTTGATGCTTGGGAACAATCTCTTTCATTGCGACGTCAAATACTTCAAATCTCATATTACACTGGTTTTCGTAGCAAACATCACCATCCGGCATCAAAGCAGTGTTTAGTAATTCTTTCGAAGATCGTTACGATAATCGTCAGCGTTTCCTTAGGAATAAGGACGTCATGCCTTTTTATCAACTTAAATTTAGAAAAACCGCCTGTATTCGAACAAACATTGTTCTATATCCCTCCATGGACAATAAAAAAGCCAAATTGTGATTTCTTACTATCCAGGTACCTAAAACACAATGGTGCTGACGTTATTTATCGTCAAAGGTATTTGCAGATTCATCGATCTCACCAACATACTGTGACTATATTTACAGATGGTAGACATTGAGGTAGAATGTGCATTATATATGGTAGGACAATCTTACTCCTACGGATTGCCCTCAGCCTGTAGCGTTTTTACTGCAGAACTTTATGCCATTTTCTATGCTTTAAAATCTATTCTGTCTGCAACATCTAATATCTTGTGTGTTGCGTTTCCAAAAATGCTCTCCAGGCTATTCAGGAAATGTACACTAAGATGTCTTTAGTTGGAGACATCTTCTGCTCAATACACAGGCTCCAATTACGAGGTTTCGAGTTGTCATTTCTCTGGGTGCATAGTCATTGCGGAATATTCGGAAACACTAAATCAGATGAAGGTGCAAAATTAGCTACAAGTGTGGTGCCATCGACACAACGTGTGACGGCATCAGATTTTGTATGCGATGTTACAAATACACTATTCCTTGCTTGGAATGAAGAATTGCAAAATTTAAATAGAAACAAGCTGAAGGACATCAAGAATACCATGCTACCATAAAGGTCATCTGTTCGTTCGAATCGTAAGGAGGAAGTGGTGGTTACTCGTTCTCGCATCGGCCACTCTTTGTTACATGGATGGTTGATGCGACATGAGGATCCACCACTATGTCAGTTTTGTGAAGGTACAATCACAATCAAGCATATACTACTTGATTTTAATGATTTGACAGGTTTGTAAATATGTTACCATCTTCGAAGTAGTTTAAAGGTGGTTTTAAGGGACGATGTCACGACTAACGACCGTGTCATCATTTTCTTACACCTCCTGAGTATATATATAATAATATTCAAAACAATGTAAATTTTATTTAGTTCGATTTATAATTAGTCTAACCTAATTTTGTAATTTTAATTATTTTTTCTTTACATAATTGAAATTAGTTTTCATTCAATTTGATTTTGTTTAGCTTTAGTTATTTTTAAATAAAAAGAAAAATGTTAGTCGATGATGCCCATGTTTGGTTTTTCGCTTGGAAAAAATACAAGTTAAACAAAATGTATTTGAACTTGATTGGATGAATAATAACGTTTTTTTTATGAACGATTGAAAATTTGTACAAGTAAATATACATCATGAGAGTCTGAGCTTACAAAAGGAATTTAAAAATTTAATAATAAACGACAAGAATAAGAAGGTAGTTGTCGAACGTCATCGTTGAAATATTAAAGTTTAATGACTCAACCGTGTAATCCTTTACAAAAAGACTTTAATGCTAGTGGCTACATATATATGAGATGAAATTTATAATTATAAACAATTAATATAGAAACAATTTTTTTTAAAGTCAGTTCCTACTGAGCTCGAAGAAGTAAAATTTTGTTTTTAGTTATTTTTAGTTACAATTATAAATATGAATACACATACCACAGAATCACAGTAATAAGGGGCAAAATAGAAAGCAAATTTCATTGCAATTTTCCATTTTCCTCTCGATACATTATATGATGTTGAACCATTGTTTTTTGTTTGTTATTACTCGTATTTATTCTTTTTTTCGTTTCTAATTTATGAAACTGATGATGGTCTATAATATCTCATTCTATCCATCTTGTAACGTTTCACTATTGCAAGAAACCTTTCTGTTATACGTTCATATAGCCTACACCTTTAAGTAATAGATTTCTAGCTATGGGAAAGTTGGCTCAGTGTCAGAGTGCTGGATTTCAAACATGTAGTTACTCAGTTCCAATCCGACCAGGATATCAAGTTTTTAAATGTAATTAATGATATATATTTGAAAAAACTGTATTATCATCAATCGTCATCCACTATAGGTTTACAAATATGTATTTGAACTTTATTGGATAGATAAAAACTTATTTATTATCGACTGAATATTTGTACAAGATATATATATATATATATATATATATATATATATATATGGAGGGCGTGAGCTAACAGAAGGAAATTAATAAATAACACTTTTTAAACCACAAACACTTTTTATTTATGTCCTAATTTACATTTCGATTTCAAAGCAATCACCTTCAGAGGAAGTGACGGAGTTATTCTTGTAGTAATTTTCTCTGAGGATGATTGCTTTGTAATCAAAATGTACATCAGTACATAAATAAAAGGTTTTCGGGGCTTAAGAAGTTTTATTTACTTACAATTAAAAATTACACCGTAGTTACTCCACGTTATTACTGTCAGAAAGCTCTTAGTGTTCGGAATCACTTTCTTGTAAATTCTCAAGTGATGAGGCTATGTTGCGCGATTCGTTTCTTTGTAATTCTTTTATAGAATCCAAGTTAACACGCAACTGCAATCTTAAAGATGATTACTACAGAGCCATGATAGTCCCCTACCGGAGAAATCGCATTCTGGTTGTCACTATAACGTCCTATATCTGATTGTCGCTATAACTAGCTATACTTGGTTGTCACTATAACGTCCTATATCTGATTGTTACTATAACGTCCTATATCTGATTGTCACTATAACGTCCTATATCTGATTGTCACTAAAACGTCCTATATCTGATTCTCGCTATAACTAGCTATATCTGGTTGTCACTATAACGTCCTATATCTGGTTGTCACTATAACGTCCTATATCTGATTGTCACTATAACGTCCTATATCTGATTGTCGCTAAACGTCCTATATCTGATTGTCACTATAACGTCCTATATCTGATTGTCACTGTAACGTCCTATATCTGATTGTCACTAAAACGTCCTATATCTGATTGTCACTGTAACGTCTTATATCTGATTGTCGCTATAACTAACTATATCTGGTTGTCACTATAACGTCCTATATCTGGTTGTCACTGTAACGTCCTATATCTGATTGTCGCTATAACTAGCTATATCTGGTTGTCACTATAACGTCCTATATCTGGTTGTCACTGTAACGTCCTATATCTGATTGTCGCTATAACTAACTATATCTGGTTGTCACTATAACGTTCTATATCTGGTTGTCACTGTAACGTCCTATATCTGATTGTCGCTATAACTAGCTATATCTGGTTGTCACTATAACGTCCTATATCTGATTGTCACTGTAACGTCCTATATCTGATTGTCACTGTAACGTCCTATATCTGATTGTCACTAAAACTTCCTATATCTGATTGTCACTATAACGTCCTATATCTGATTGTCACTGTAACGTCCTATATCTGATTGTCACTAAAACGTCCTATATCTGATTGTCACTGTAACGTCCTATATCTGATTGTCACTGTAACGTCCTATATCTGATTGTCACTAAAACGTCCTATATCTGATTGTCACTATAACGTCCTATATCTGATTGTCACTGTAACGTCCTATATCTGATTGTCACTAAAACGTCCTATATCTGATTGTCACTGTAACGTCCTATATCTGATTGTCACTGTAACGTCCTATACCTGATTGTCACTGTAACGTCCTATATCTGATTGTCACTAAAACGTCCTATATCTGATTGTCGCTATAACTAGCTATATCTGGTTGTCACTATAACGTCCTATATCTGGTTGTCACTATAACGTCCTATATCTAATTGTCACTATAACGTCCTATATCTGATTGTCGCTATAACTAACTATATCTGGTTGTCACTATAACGTCCCATATCTGGTTGTCACTGTAACGTCCTATATCTGATTGTCGCTATAACTAGCTATATCTGGTTGTCACTATAACGTCCTATATCTGATTGTCACTGTAACGTCCTATATCTGATTGTCACTATAACGTCCTATATCTGATTGTCACTGTAACGTCCTATATCTGATTGTCACTAAAACGTCCTATATCTGATTGTCACTGTAACGTCCTATATCTGATTGTCACTGTAACGTCCTATACCTGATTGTCACTGTAACGTCCTATATCTGATTGTCACTAAAACGTCCTATATCTGATTGTCGCTATAACTAGCTATATCTGGTTGTCACTATAACGTCCTATATCTGGTTGTCACTATAACTAGCTATATCTGGTTGTCACTATAACGTCCTATATCTGATTGTCGCTATAACTAGCTATATCTGGTTGTCACTATAACGTCCTATATCTGGTTGTCACTGTAACGTCCTATATCTGATTGTCGCTATAACTAACTATATCTGGTTGTCACTATAACGTCCTATATCTGGTTGTCACTGTAACGTCCTATATCTGATTGTCGCTATAACTAGCTATATCTGGTTGTCACTGTAACGTCCTATATCTGATTGTCGCTATAACTAGCTATATCTGGTTGTCACTATAACGTCCTATATCTGATTGTCACTGTAACGTCCTATATCTGATTGTCACTGTAACGTCCTATATCTGATTGTCACTAAAACTTCCTATATCTGATTGTCACTGTAACGTCCTATATCTGATTGTCACTGTAACGTCCTATATCTGATTGTCACTAAAACGTCCTATATCTGATTGTCACTGTAACGTCCTATATCTGATTGTCACTGTAACGTCCTATATCTGGTTGTCACTAAAACGTCCTATAATTGATTGTCACTATAACGTCCTATATCTGATTGTCACTGTAACGTCCTATATCTGATTGTCACTAAAACGTCCTATATCTGATTGTCACTGTAACGTCCTATATCTGATTGTCACTGTAACGTCCTATACCTGATTGTCACTGTAACGTCCTATATCTGATTGTCACTAAAACGTCCTATATCTGATTGTCGCTATAACTAGCTATATCTGGTTGTCACTATAACGTCCTATATCTGGTTGTCACTATAACGTCCTATATCTAATTGTCACTATAACGTCCTATATCTGATTGTCGCTATAACTAACTATATCTGGTTGTCACTATAACGTCCCATATCTGGTTGTCACTGTAACGTCCTATATCTGATTGTCGCTATAACTAGCTATATCTGGTTGTCACTATAACGTCCTATATCTGATTGTCACTGTAACGTCCTATATCTGATTGTCACTATAACGTCCTATATCTGATTGTCACTGTAACGTCCTATATCTGATTGTCACTAAAACGTCCTATATCTGATTGTCACTTTAACGTCCTATATCTGATTGTCACTGTAACGTCCTATATCTGATTGTCACTAAAACGTCCTATATCTGATTGTCGCTATAACTAACTATATCTGGTTGTCACTATAACGTCCTATATCTGGTTGTCACTATAACGTCCTATATCTGATTGTCGCTATAACGTCCTATATCTGATTGTCACTGTAACGTCCTATATCTGATTGTCACTGTAACGTCCTATATCTGATTGTCGCTGTAACTAACTATATCTGGTTGTCACTATAACGTCCTATATCTGATTGTCACTAGAACGTCCTATATCTGATTGTCACTAGAACGTCCTATATCTGATTGTCGCTATAACGTCCTATATCTGATTCTCTATAACGTCCTATATCTGATGGTTACTATACGTCCTATATCTGATTGTCACTATAACGTCCTATATCTGATTGTCACTATAACATCCTATATCTGGTTGTCACTAAAATGTCCTATATCTGATTGTCACTAAAACGTCCTATGTCTGATTGTCACTATAACGTCCTATATCTGGTTGTCACTATAACGTCCTATATCTGATTGTCGCTATAACGTCCTATATCTGATTGTCACTGTAACGTCCTATATCTGATTGTCACTGTAACGTCCTATATCTGATTGTCGCTGTAACTAACTATATCTGGTTGTCACTATAACGTCCTATATCTGATTGTCACTAGAACGTCCTATATCTGATTGTCACTAGAACGTCCTATATCTGATTGTCGCTATAACGTCCTATATCTGATTCTCTATAACGTCCTATATCTGATGGTTACTATACGTCCTATATCTGATTGTCACTATAACGTCCTATATCTGATTGTCACTATAACATCCTATATCTGGTTGTCACTAAAATGTCCTATATCTGATTGTCACTAAAACGTCCTATGTCTGATTGTCACTATAACGTCCTATATCTGATTGTCACTATAACGTCCTATATCTGGTTGTCACTAAAACGTCTTATATCTGATTGTCACTAAAACGTCCTATATGTGATTGTTACTATAACGTCCTATATCTGATTGTCACTAAAACGTCCTATATCTGATTGTCACTATAACGTCCTATATCTGGTTGTCACTAAAACGTCCTATATCTGATTGTCACTAAAACGTCCTATATCTGATTGTCACTATAACGTCCTATATCTGATTGTCACTATAACGTCCTATATCTGGTTGTCACTATGATGTACACAATTTTACTACCTATCTAAGTAAAATTGAGTGTCTGTATGTCTCTTATGCCTTCCTTAACAGTTCATCCGATCGACGTGAAACTTCAGGAAGCTATCGAACGCACTCCTGGGAAGTCGATATGTTTCAAAACAAAAATTAATAAAAATACTACTGCTTACTTTTCTGACCGAGCATTCAGTCACTTATATTGAAATTTAGAATTAATAATATGTATATATGTAGCTAATGATCAATAGATGTCGATAATCATGCTATGACGTACAGCTGATGCCTTAATTTAGTGAAAATACGATTTCATACAACGGTTTTTGGTTAGTCTGCATAACAGATTTTTTAACGCATTCGTTGTATTACTTTATTTATTGTACAGTAATAAGTTTAAATGGAATTGAGTTGAAAACGTCTTTAACTCATATGTAAATAAATACAATAATTTATAAAATAAATCTTACCTAATTATTTTTATATAATAATTATGGATTTTATTTTTTTGTGTTAACGTTAGACTAAATTGTTTTGTTTTAGAAAAGATTTCTTTATTATTTTTTAAGTCAATACTGATTGAAATTTATTTAGTAACAATGATTGCCTATGTATTGGGAGGTGGCTACAGTTGGTTTTCAGTAACCATAAGTAGGTACATGGTTAGATATGATACAAAATAATTGAATATTGTTGTACATCTTAATAGACATTATACTTTGAAAAAATTAATTTTTCAGTTTACTTGACATTCCAGTTTGGACTGAATATTCATAGGTAAGACAAGACAACGTCTGTGGCGTCAGTTAATATGTTCATAAATACAAAATTAAGTTTACCTAACGTTAACTCGACATTTAATGTTAGAGGCGGTACGAAGTTCGCCGAGTTAGCTAGTTACGAAATAATCCTGTTTCTGCAGCCCTCAGTATTGAAGGAGAACTATTTAATTATTCTTTGAATTATTTCCATATACAGAGATGCAACGAGTGTATGTACCTTCTTAATAACCAATTAAATGTGAATTTGAAAATTGTGAAAATTATATTACGTATAGTATATATGCATTAATATTTAAAGCAAGAAGTCATCAATATTTTATCCACAACATGCCTTTGTAACGCTATTTAAACTTTTTTAAGTTGGGAATGGATAACATTTATTTGACACTCTACAATCATATTACACGAAAGGTAAGTACTAAAAGGTAGTACTTAAAATCTCACTAAACACTGTGTGTACGTGATGATGACTTGATCGCCGAAACTAGTCTGAGTAAACTAGTGTTTAGGGAGATTTTGAGATCAATGCTTCGCCATCGATTAGAGTAAGAGCACGAGTTTAAAGTAGACGATGTTAAAAGACGTTGTTAATTGTAGTGAATTGGATGCTAGGAAACTTTGTATGTTAATAGGAATAAAAATAATATTGTAAACAACGAGTCAGGCCCTATTCCAAATTCTATATTATTGTAATTAGCGTAACAAAAAGGGGAAAAAAATAAAATTTATTGTAACTTTTAGGTTAAATATTTTGACATAATAATAATGTGTAATAATAATTATCTATTTTGTTTATATGTAATTATGTTGTATGTTACAAATTTTATTGTAATTATTGAGTTAGATACAAAATTTCTATTTGTTGTATCATGTTTAAAGTAGGGTTAGTAACTGTTGTTTTGACAAGTGGGCGTGGCAACGCCTACTGTATAAATACGGAAGTGTAACATTACTTTCACCCTAGTTGTAAGTTAAGAGTTTATAGTAGTAACACTTACTGATGAGGATGACTTGGTCATTGAAACGCGTATGAGTAAATAAATGAATAATTTGTGAGTTTTGTGTATGTTTTTATTTGTTTTTAACATAACCTCACAAGCTAAGCTCAAAGAATACTTTGTTTAGGATTTGTTTAGGAATTACTTTCTTCATTGTTTTTAGATAAAAGTAGTTAAAATGACTTATATGACCTTAAAGACAAAATATATTATTAATAATAAACAAATTTAATCTCAATTACTTAATAGGTTTAGAATAAAGTAAGTGCAACATAATTTTGTGTGCGTTATATCAACTAAAAACTACCTTAAATTCTTTAATGTTAAAAAATATAAATAAAAATGTAAACATGTGTCTGTGTAATGGCTATACGTCTAGAGCTTAAACAGTTTTAAACACTAAAATCAACTGATTGTTCCATAAAATAAAAATATTCGGTATTTTATAACCGTATAAACAATATTAATAAAAACTTTTCTAGTTTTACAACGTCCTTGAGATTCGTTTAAACTTTTGATCTGGTTCTTAATGAATTTGAGGTACTGAATCAAGTGAACGTTTGTTATTAGAAACGAGAGGGAAAATGTTGGTATTGTCGTACAGGAAGTGTTTTGGCTACGAAGGTTTTGGTTAAAACCATGTCAACATCAAGCAACAATATTGACCTTTCTGTCATCAACACTGTTACCAACATAACGGTACATAATATTCACCGTTGGTGTTTAATGTTTAACTGCTTTTTAGTGTTAAATGCATCGAATGTGATAATACTTCACTGTTTATATACCCTTGTATATAAACACAAGTTCAACACAAACGTTTTTCAAAATATTTACTATAATTATTTTTATATTTATTTCATCGTAAGGTTGTGTATAAAACAAAAACATTCATTTTCACACAAACATTTATTTTGTAACCGTCTGTTTTTTTTCAGCATAGTTTTCGAGCGGGGTTAAAGAGTTTAAATGATATACTAAGACACCTTTATGTATATATATATATATATATATATATATATATATATATATATATACATAATAAATAAGGTGATACGGTTCTTTGTCATATAGTTAAAATATTTCAAGAACAAGAATAGTTTTAACATATAACTCAGTATAGTACTCAGTGCTATTCGCCAATAAAATAAGTATTTGCATCTTCAGGAAAAACAACTATATAACAAAATATGTTTACAAAAATTAAATCTACATATTTAACGAATAGTGCAAATAAATTTAAAAAATAATGTTTTTTTCGTTTGTAAAAACAAAAATTTCAAACATTGTTGTATAAATATGGAGAAGAGAAAAAAACATTGATTTTACATAATAATACAACAATGTCAAAAACTCTTGTCTTTACAAACGAAAAAAGTAATTGTTTCATTTATTTGCACTATCCGTTATATATATATATATATATATATATATATATATATATATATATATATATATATATATATATATATATATATATATATATATATATATCACTTTCACTATATGTACTTAAACAAGAATCTTACTTGGTATTTATGCGAGTTAACTTTCAAAGATTGGTAGTATCTCCATCATGGGGTAGACTGCGAGCTGTGTGGAATTCCCGTTGTCACAAGGTGTGGTGTACGGTATGTTCTATTTTCGGATTCACTGCACTGTGGGAGTCTTTTACGTTTGTCTTGGGGTTAATTTTGTCTATTAGGTTGAATAATTTATCGTTTTTTTATTTTATTTGTATTTGTTCGTTTATGATGTTATTTTTATGTTTATAAATTTGTAGTTGTTCCCAGATTGTCATTTTTAGGCCTTTTTGTACTTTTTTTTATCATGAGTACGTTTTTTAATGTGGAGAATGTGTGTTTGTTTTTGATGGCGTGTGTAGCTAAGTTCAAGTTATAAGTTTCAAGTTTGATGTATGCATTGAGGTGTTCTTGATATTTGTCTTTTAATTTCTTTTTTGTTTGGCCTATATATATATATATATATATATATATATATATATATATATATATATATATATATATGTATATGTTACATAGATTTAATTTTTGTAAACATATTTTGTTTAACATAATTGTTTTTCCTGAAGATGCAAATACTTATTTTATTGACGAATAGCTTTGAATACTATATATATATATATATATATATATATATATATATATATATATATATAAACTCGTCTTGATTTTGAAATATTTTAGCTATATTACAAGAATACGTATCACCTCATTTAATATATATAAAGTTTTCTTGGTATATCACTTATACTGTTTATAAACAAGAATGTACTCCCTTAAGAGATCTTTAGCTTTTCGCCAGCTAAATTGCAAGCATTATCATATACAAGAGCTCATTAAAATTCCTTTCGTAACCTACACAATCGATATTAAAGCAACACTGTTTCTTGTATGTACTTATCGCTTGGCCTTTAAACGAAAATCTTATTTGGTATTTGTTTGCGATTCTACTCTCGAAACCTATATTAAATTGTTAAGACTTTCGTCCATTACAAGATTGTGATGGCTTGGCGTGTAATGGTCGCTCGTCACGTAAAGCTACGGTACAGTTCGACGTCGTTGGTTTATTTAGTCTGCTTGTTTGAGTCTACAGGCATTACTTTGAATAATTTGTTATTTTTTTTAAATTACCATGTGTATCTTTATTACATTATTTTTATATTTATAAATTTCTAACTGTTATCCTTGTAGTCCTTTTTTGTACTTTTTAAATTAAATTTTTGTTTTAATTGTGAGGATAAATGTTTTTTTATTGTGTTTGAGATTATAAATGTTTCGTTCAATGCCTAATGGTGTTACTCAAAACCTAGCCACAAATGCCATCAAAAATAATATTTCTCCTCATTAAAAAATGAATATGTGTGGTCATGCACACACACACACACACACACACACAC
>JBAIZL010000009.1:43881307-43926307 GCA_036971475.1 Prosapia bicincta | reverse complement strand
TCAGGAAAATAATTATGTAACAAAATTAAGATTTTGAATATATAATTTTGTTACATAATTATTTCCCTGAAGATGCTGGTATTTTTTTTATCGGCGAAAAGCTTTGAATAATATATGTATTAAAAGTATTCTTGTTTTTGAAATATTTTAAATTTATTAACTATATTACAAGAAAACATATCACTATATTTAATATATATATATATATATATATATATATATATATATATATATATATGTAGATAGATAGATAGTATTTCGAGGGATATGCTATCAGTAAAGTAAATTTGACAACAATTCTAAATAAACTGTACCCTTGTAATGGTTGAATAAGTTTTTACTTGAAAATGACAAAACTATTAATTGTCGATAAGCTTTAAATTGATTATTTATTAAAATAAATATAGATTTATATTTGAAATAATCGTGTTTATTGATTATTTATGAGAGAAACATATTTTATTGTGTATATTGTGTATGTGTTAACGTGTGCAAGAATTGTGTGTATGAATTCTTATACGGTGACTCCATTTAAAACTAAATCGTACTACTTAAACGTAAAAAATTGCGATCTAAGGTTTGAAAATGGAGTCGCTCCGAAACGCGTCATAAGAGGAAAATATTGTAACATTTGTAAAGGTGGGAAACTGTACTCAATTATGTATAAATATTTCTAACAAAAATGAAGATGAATATATTAAGTATTTCAACTAACTTCGTGTAATCGCCTGAAAATACGTAAAGGGTGGTGAATAACAGATACGATTACACTAGAGTTGATAAACCCTTTGGTCTGAATATAGTCAAAGATCGTGCATCATGTACATAATTTTGCCGAAGCTCCAGAGCCAGGGGTCGTATTGTTCTTTCCCTAATCTTACCTTCCCCTTACAACATCTATCTTCCTTTATGCCTCTTTCCAGATCCGAAACTGGTACATTCCTCTCTGTAACCCTAATAAAAAGAACGGCTACTACACGAAGACCACATACGCGAGATATAACTATAATGTGGGGAGTAGGAGGACATTATGAATACAATGATAAATAAAAGAAACTCACTCCACTGCAAGAGGAACCGAACCCATACCCGAAATATTTTTTGATCTGTCCATTGTCTTACGTATTAAACACTGACATATTTTGAATTATGTTCTGTGAATGTCTCCCAGGAGGCAAAAAGGTTAGAAAAAAGCAGTTTAAAGAAAACATTGATTGATAGGTTTGGATGGCTTATATTGTTCCGGACACGGTGTTGTGCTATATGCCTCAGATTTTATTATAAATAAATTGTGCTATACGCCTTATAAATTTTTTATTTCATTTTTACTCATTTTCTCAGATGTTTTTTCAAGTAGCAGTTAGAATAACCAAGGGGTAGGAAGTTACCACTATTCAACATCGGTCCAAAGGGTAATATGCACTTTCCCCCCTTAGAACAAATAATTATGTATTGAATCTAAAACATTTAGCTTTTTATATTTTTCATGCATATATTATTCATAACTGTAATTTTTAATAGTATTCAAGTATAAATTATAATTAATACAGTTTTTTTCATTGTAGGTTATCATTGTATTTTTGATTTAATGATATTTAATATACAATCCTTATAATGTGTTTTGTAGTGTATAAATTGTGTTATTTAATCAACAAATCATTAAGATATTGCACGTAACGATTTTTTCTCTACAGACACAATGCTTACACACTAAATGTGTTGGCCGCGTAATGAGCCACGCCCGACCACTCCCTCCGCCATCTTCTCCCTCGACAGCTGATCCATTACACACGCAATATTTATATATTTAGTGCAGCGATTCCAGTAGTGACTTTTTTATGACTATTATGAGCTGAACGTTTTCCGGTGTAGTGAACACATAAAAGGAAAATACTGAAGGTTAATGGAAATTGTGTTTCTTACATACACAAGTCCTACAGTACAGTATGAAAAGTGTTGCAAAACAAATAGCCTTAAATAGAGATTAAATTGATAAAAATGTGTAAGCATACAATATATTACTTGTTTTAATTAGAAAGTCCTTCTTCATAGTTTTTCTTTATTCCTTAAGAACAATATTTGATTTTCGCTTGGTTTTCTTATAGACTACTCTTGTTACCGCACTTACTTTGATCTCTGATTCTAAATTGCCTATACAACGCCGTGTTTTGTCTGTGTCCCGAATTCAAGACATACAAATTAGCCACAATTGAGAGTATGTTGTATAAAAACTTAGGCTATTGTACTTTCTCCTTGCAGTTAAAGCTGTGTTTTGTCACGCAATTTAGACGCAGACAAAACACAGCGTTAACTGTTAGGAGAAATTCTTTAATATATTCCTTAATCTGATTTTCTCTTTCAATTCCTTCTGTTAGTTCACACTTTCCCTACATATATATATATATATATATATATATATATATATATGTGTGTGTGTGTGTGTGTGTGCGCGCGTGTGTGTGTGTGAGTGTGTGCGCGCGTGTGTGTGTGTGTGTGTGTGTGTATTTCAAATTTTCAATCTTATGCATTGTGCAAATTGTGCATCTTGTTCAAATTTTCAATCATTAGTAAAATACTTTTTATCTACTCAAGTTCAAATACTTTTGTTGTTTATCTTTTAGCGGATGGCATAATTTCAAATACTAATTAATTAATTAAATTTAATGAATTAATTTTAGCTTTATATGGGAGAAAAGCTTTTCACAAAAGAGGCAAAATGTGCAATATAGTTATTTTGTCCCATTTTTCTTGTAATAAGTGATAACATATGATTTCATTTTTTCCTATAGGTTTTGTGATAGAACAGGTGTTCTAACGCAAAGTATATGGTATTTTATTTATATTAATTGTAATTATATATTAAAAAGTAAGTAAAACTAAATTTGTCTTTGTTTACCTAAGTGCGAATTGACTTTAAACAATGTGTGTTTATAACTTGTTTTAAATCAACCTGAGGGGATAGACACCTAAGAGTTCCGGGCCATGTTATTCTCATAAATAACTCAAGAGAAGACACAGTTTTTGTCTATTCACAACAACAGGAGATCATTATGTCTCCTCCTTATACTCTAACATTTTGCCCTTTAATTTCCCTGCAACACAAGAGATACACATCTGTGGTAATTTTACTTGATGCTGTGTTGAATATTCTTACCTTAATCAGGCCCTTACCTTAATCATTTCTCTATCACAACTTTATTCTATGTTTTATGGGTATACCTCATACTTATATGTGGACTATAAATCCCTACAAGGAGTATAAGGGGCTTCTTAACACTAAAACCACATTAAATAATCCACCAATTCCTAAACAGCAGGTATTACTTGATTTGGTAGTAAGTTCTATAGAATGGTTTGTACAGTTGATTTGTGATCATTTCGTGTAGATTAGAGACATTTCACACCCCTAGTGCACTTTTGTCTGTAGTCTATTCGCACCCTTACATGGGGTGTGTCTTTCCAGAGAATCACCGTTACATGTTTGGGTAAAATTAAATTTAAAACTACTTTGTGATATCTAGCTATGACAAATGTCATAATGTATAGTAAAAATATAAATTTCCCAGCAAAACTATGCACCCTCTAGTGTGGGCTGATATTATTTTCCAATGCTTTCAAACCTTCAATTACTTGCTGCCTTACACAGCTATTGTAACTGACGGTTGCAGTAATGCAGTAACGACAAGGCAGTAGAAGCTTGCATAGTGCGTTGTTATTTAATTGTACACGTCTAAACAGAAACCCGGACGCTATTAAACCGCTGAGTTGTTATTAACCTATTTTGTTTACTCTGGCCTCGACAACAGCATTTCCAATTCAAACAGATCCGCATTAAACAGTCTCTGAAAACAAACAACAAACTCTGTTAATAAATCAATCAATTTCCAACACCAATGTTTGTTTGTCTCTCGTTTCTTCTTCACGAGCCCGTTACGAACGATAAGCATCATCACTTCCATTTCTACTTATTTTGGCACATTTCTGAATAATTGGACTTGAGCCAGTTCCAATCACTGGCGTACGTTGAGGAGTTACAAAAGTGTTTTCCTTCCAGGTTCGCGTCCACTAGGACATAAAAGTTGTACGTAGGAGATGGAGCAACGCCAGGGTAAATTAACTAGATTGCTAGTCTGCGGAAATAACCACTAAGGTGGTTGTGTGTTATATTTTAGGCCCTTATTGAATTTGGAGCCTATTTACAGGTATTATACATATAGGTGGTACAATATATTACAGTAAAAATATTGGAAATAACCCAATACCATAAAAGTAATAAAAAATAACATATAAGCTACCTAAGATTAAACCCTTAAGTACATTTCGATAACCATGCCATCATCATCAAAATCTTATTACAAAATTGCTTAGAAAACAATAAGTTACAAACTGGATTGACATCTGTCAATGATTTGTAATTTTATACTTAACTTACTAAAAAGGTTTTGGTTAGGTAATCGGGAAGCCATGATAATATACAATTCCTAGAGTACAGTAGTACAATATACTACAATAAAAATATTGCAAACAACCTCAATTCTAAGAACAATCAATTTATTTTTTTCTAAATTGTAATTTGGTAAAAAGACCCTCTTGATGACGATGACACGGAATGTACATAAGGGTTATAATTACCTTACGATTACCATGAGAGTTACCGATATATCTTAGGTAACTTATATTATCAGTTATTTTTAAGTTTTTTTTGGTATTGGGGTTGTTTCCGATATTTTTTATAGTTAAAGTTATTTATTAATTTTATTTCACAAAACAAATATTAACTCTATTTGCAGTATACTTCTTAGCTTGTACATACATTATTATGTCACGAACAGCCAGTGTTAGGACTACAGTCCAAGATTTTGTTGGCCTTGACGGTCGTACTTTTTACGGTATTGACTTTCCGAGCTTATTAAAGTAATTTTATGAACAACTTATTCAGTCAATTTTTCATAAATTTGCTTTTAAAAGTGAATATTTTACTTAGCTGAAATATTTCAAAACCAATACAACCTTTAAGTAACGATTCCGTGGATAAACTCTTAACAAAATATGTTCTGTTTTTAAAGTCTGAGAAGGATTTTAAAGCGAACAAAGTAAAGTGCCTGGACTTGACCTCGCACCCTTAGCCTAGGCCACTTTGTTCACCTGTCACGTGTTCAGCGGGGGAACTGTAAAGGGCATTAGTTTCCTCCCAGTAGAAGCTCGTTTTCCGTGCTTTTTCCATCATCCTATAGCATATAAGCTACAAAAACAAAATAAAATAGCATGAATAAATGTGCAAAACTACATGAGGTGTTTTGACATAACTTTTGAAAGTATTTCTATAAATATATAGTTTACATTTTAAAATACGTAAATATTTAAAATATTTATAGCAATATTCTATGTATAAAATTTGTCCGGCACCTTTTGACGTCTTAAGAATTTCTACAGTTTTGAGAAGTTAATGTGAATGAGAAATCGAATACGTTGTTGTGTTCACTGACTTTACAGTGATCTGAGGTCGAATAGCTCAGATCAGACCTGCTGGTGTAAGGCCAGTGATGTGATTATTGTTTCAGAAGCCACAGTTCCTATAAAATATTCAGTTTTATGAATGCAACACTAATAATAAATAAAAAGGTAACAGTGAGAAAAGCTCGGAAAAGGGAGAGCGAACTACAAAAATAAACTGAATAAAAATAACAGATTCATTTTAAAACAATTATTATTAAAAAAACTTTCGGCTGATTCCTACTTAAATCAACAAAGAAAATTTTATTTTAGTTTTCTTTTATTTTATAATTACAATTAATATAAATATGTAAATACAGATGTTAGAATAATAATATCAAGTGACAAAATAGAAAGCGAATTTCCTTGCCATTTTACATTTGCCTTTCTATGTATGGTATTGGACTATTATTTTTGTTTGTTACTATTTAAACGCTTTCTTTTTTTCGTCGCTTGCATTGTGTTGTAGTTTCTTTTCGCTTTCCTTTCGCATTGTCCGTTTGTAAAACAGGAGTCGATACCTTATTCCAGCTCGTTTGTTTTATTCTTTTCATTTATTTTTAATCCAAGAGCATTATTTATGATATTGTGTGGTAACAATAGCAACAATTTAAAGTTGTGTAGGTAAGGTTTCGACGACAACCAGTGGGGGGTAGGGAAAAAGTAAAATGCATATACATCTTTAAAGAACTTATATATGTACTTTTTTATACGAAAGTTAGCACAGCGCCAAAGCGGTAGACTTTGAACACGAAGATACTCAGTTCGAATCCAATGTAGAGGCACCAAATGTTCATCATTTAATTACGGAATAAATATTTTTTTAAACTGTATAAACATCAATTGACATCCACTAAAAGTTAAAAGAAATGTATTTTATTTTGATTAGATGAATAAAAACGTATTTTATTAACGGTTGAAAATTTGTACATGGTATATATCAGAAAAGTGTGAGCTAGTAGAAGAAATTTAAAAAAGAGAGAATAGAAATTTCGTTTACAACCTAACGACAACTATCTACCGCAAGTTACAAACGTCCTTGAGCTCCACTATTTCCGGAAATGATTTAGAACTTTCAGGATCACCGTTTAAAAAAAACGCGAATAAACTGGACGGAAAATATAAAACAAATTGTTCCAGATCGATTAAGTGTCTGTAACTGTGAAGTTATACAGGAATAAATAAGGTGTATAGATAAAGTGTCTCATCGAGGTAATGGGGGTTTGTTAGTGTGAAATTATAGCGAGAAATACTACGATGTTGAGATAATTTTGTCTTATTGAGATACTGGAGTTGTTTAATGTGACATTATACCTGGAAAATTAAGGTGTTCAGATAAAGTGTCTCATCGAGGTAATGGGGGTTTGTTAGTGTGAAATTATAGCGAGAAATACTACGATGTTGAGATAATTTTGTCTTATTGAGATACTGGAGTTGTTTAATGTGACATTATACCTGGAAAATTAAGGTGTTCAGATAAAGTGTCTCATCGAGATAATGGCGGTTTGTTAGTGTGAAATTATAGCGAGAAATACTACGATGTTGAGATAATTTTGTCTTATTGAGATATTGGGTTTGTTTAATGTGACATTATACCTGGAAAATTAAGGTGTTCAGATAAAGTGTCTCATCGAAGCAATGGGGGTTTGTTAGTGTGAAATTATAGCGAGAAATACTACGATGTTGAGATAATTTTGTCTTATTGAGATACTGGAGTTGTTTAATGTGACATTATACCTGGTAAATTAAGGTGTTCAGATAAAGTGTCTCATCGAGGTAATGGGGGTTTGTTAGTGTGAAATTATAGCGAGAAATACTACGATGTTGAGATAATTTTGTCTTATTGAGATACTGGAGTTGTTTAATGTGACATTATACCTGGAAAATTAAGGTGTTCAGATAAAGTGTCTCATCGAGGTAATGGCGGTTTGTTAGTGTGAAATTATAGCGAGAAATACTACGATGTTGAGATAATTTTGTCTTATTGAGATATTGGGTTTGTTTAATGTGACATTATACCTGGAAAATTAAGGTGTTCAGATAAAGTGTCTCATCGAAGCAATGGGGGTTTGTTAGTGTGAAATTATAGCGAGAAATACTACGATGTTGAGATAATTTTGTCTTATTGAGATACTGGAGTTGTTTAATGTGACATTATACCTGGTAAATTAAGGTGTTCAGATAAAGTGTCTCATCGAGGTAATGGGGCTTTGTTAGTATGAAATTATTGCGAAAAATACTACGATGTTGAGATAATTTTGTCTTATTGAGATACTGGAGTTGTTTAATGTGACATTATACCTGGAAAATTAAGGTGTTCAGATAAAGTGTCTCATCGAGGTAATGGGGGTTTGTTAGTGTGAAATTATAGCGAGAAATACTACGATGTTGAGACAATTTTGTCTTATTGAGATATTGGGTTTGTTTAATGTGATATTATACCTGGAAAATTAAGGTGTTCAGATAAAGTGTCTCATCGAGGTAATGGGGGTTTGTTAGTGTGAAATTATAGCGAGAAATACTACGATGTTGAGATAATTTTGTCTTATTGAGATATTGGGTTTGTTTAATGTGATATTATACCTGGAAAATTAAGGTGTTCAGATAAAGTGTCTCATCGAGGTAATGGGGGTTTGTTAGTGTGAAATTATAGCGAGAAATACTACGATGTTGAGATAATTTTGTCTTATTGAGATATTGGGTTTGTTTAATGTGACATTATACCTGGAAAATTAAGGTGTTCAGATAAAGTGTCTCATCGAGGTAATGGGGGTTTGTTAGTGTGAAATTATAGCGAGAAATACTACGATGTTGAGATAATTTTGTCTTATTGAGATATTGGGTTTGTTTAATGTGACATTATACCTGGAAAATTAAGGTGTTCAGATAAAGTGTCTCATCGAGGTAATGGGGGTTTGTTAGTGTGAAATTATAGCGAGAAATACTACGATGTTGAGATAATTTTGTCTTATTGAGATATTGGGTTTGTTTAATGTGATATTATACCTGGAAAATTAAGGTGTTCAGATAAAGTGTCTCATCGAGGTAATGGGGGTTTGTTAGTGTGAAATTATAGCGAGAAATACTACGATGTTGAGATAATTTTGTCTTATTGAGATACTGGAGTTGTTTAATGTGACATTATACCTGGAAAATTAAGGTGTTCAGATAAAGTGTCTCATCGAGGTAATGGGGGTTTGTTAGTGTGAAATTATAGCGAGAAATACTACGATGTTGAGATAATTTTGTCTTATTGAGATACTGGAGTTGTTTAATGTGACATTATACCTGGAAAATTAAGGTGTTCAGATAAAGTGTCTCATCGAGGTAATGGGGGTTTGTTAGTGTGAAATTATAGCGAGAAATACTACGATGTTGAGACAATTTTGTCTTATTGAGATATTGGGTTTGTTTAATGTGATATTATACCTGGAAAATTAAGGTGTTCAGATAAAGTGTCTCATCGAGGTAATGGGGGTTTGTTAGTGTGAAATTGTAGCGAGAAATACTACGATGTTGAGATAATTTTGTCTTATTGAGATATTGGGTTTGTTTAATGTGACATTATACCTGGAAAATTAAGGTGTTCAGATAAAGTGTCTCATCGAGGTAATGGGGGTTTGTTAGTGTGAAATTATAGCGAGAAATACTACGATGTTGAGATAATTTTGTCTTATTGAGATATTGGGTTTGTTTAATGTGACATTATACCTGGAAAATTAAGGTGTTCAGATAAAGTGTCTCATCGAGGTAATGGGGGTTTGTTAGTATGAAATTATAGCGAGAAATACTACGATGTTGAGATAATTTTGTCTAATTGAGATATTGGGTTTGTTTAATGTGACATTATACCTGGAAAATTAAGGTGTTCAGATAAAGTGTCTCATCGAGGTAATGGGGGTTTGTTAGTGTGAAATTATAGCGAGAAATACTACGATGTTGAGATAATTTTGTCTTATTGAGATATTGGGTTTGTTTAATGTGATATTATACCTGGAAAATTAAGGTGTTCAGATAAAGTGTCTCATCGAGGTAATGGGGGTTTGTTAGTGTGAAATTATAGCGAGAAATACTACGATGTTGAGATAATTTTGTCTTATTGAGATATTGGGTTTGTTTAATGTGATATTATACCTGGAAAATTAAGGTGTTCAGATAAAGTGTCTCATCGAGGTAATGGGGGTTTGTTAGTGTGAAATTATAGCGAGAAATACTACGATGTTGAGACAATTTTGTCTTATTGAGATATTGGGTTTGTTTAATGTGATATTATACCTGGAAAATTAAGGTGTTCAGATAAAGTGTCTCATCGAGGTAATGGGGGTTTGTTAGTATGAAATTATAGCGAGAAATACTACGATCTTGAGATAATTTTGTCTTATTGAGATATTGGGTTTGTTTAATGTGATATTATACCTGGCAAATTAAGGTGTTCAGATAAAGTGTCTCATCGAGGTAATGGGGGTTTGTTAGTATGAAATTATAGCGAGAAATACTACGATGTTGAGATAATTTTGTCTTATTGAGATATTGGGTTTGTTTAATGTGATATTATACCTGGAAAATTAAGGTGTTCAGATAAAGTGTCTCATCGAGGTAATGGGGGTTTGTTAGTGTGAAATTATTGCGAGAAATACTACGATGTTGAGACAATTTTGTCTTATTGAGATATTGGGTTTGTTTAATGTGACATTATACCTGGAAAATTAAGGTGTTCAGATAAAGTGTCTCATCCAGGTAATGGGGGTTTGTTAGTATGAAATTATAGCGAGAAATACTACGATGTTGAGATAATTTTGTCTTATTGAGATATTGGGTTTGTTTAATGTGACATTATACCTGGAAAATTAAGGTGTTCAAATAAAGTGTCTTATCGAGGTAATGGGGGCTTGTTAGTATGAAATTATAGCGAGAAATACTACGATGTTGAGATAATTTTGTCTTATTGAGATATTGGGTTTGTTTAATGTGACATTATACCTGGAAAATTAAGGTGTTCAAATAAAGTGTCTCATCGAGGTAATGGGGGTTTGTTAGTATGAAATTATTGCGAGAAATACTACGATGTTGAGATAATTTTGTCTTATTGAGATACTGGAGTTGTTTAATGTGACATTATACCTGGAAAATTAAGGTGTTCAGATAAAGTGTCTCATCGAGGTAATGGGGCTTTGTTAGTATGAAATTATAGCGAGAAATACTACGATGTTGAGATAATTTTGTCTTATTGAGATATTGGGTTTGTTTAATGTGACATTATACCTGGAAAATTAAGGTGTTCAGATAAAGTGTCTCATCGAGGTAATGGGGGTTTGTTAGTGTGAAATTATAGCGAGAAATACTACGATGTTGAGATAATTTTGTCTTATTGAGATATTGGGTTTGTTTAATGTGACATTATACCTGGAAAATTAAGGTGTTCAGATAAAGTGTCTCATCGAGGTAATGGGGGTTTATTAGTGTGAAATTATAGCGAGAAATACTACGATGTTGAGATAATTTTGTCTTATTGAGATATTGGGTTTGTTTAATGTGACATTATACCTGGAAAATTAAGGTGTTCAGATAAAGTGTCTCATCGAGGTAATGTTGGTTTGTTAGTGTGAAATTATAGCGAGAAATACTACGATGTTGAGATAATTTTGTCTTATTGAGATATTGGGTTTGTTTAATGTGACATTATACCTGGAAAATTAAGGTGTTCAGATAAAGTGTCTCATCGAGGTAATGGGGGTTTGTTAGTGTGAAATTATAGCGAGAAATACTACGATGTTGAGATAATTTTGTCTTATTGAGATATTGGGTTTGTTTAATGTGACATTATACCTGGAAAATTAAGGTGTTCAGATAAAGTGTCTCATCGAGGTAATGGGGGTTTGTTAGTATGAAATTATAGCGAGAAATACTACGATGTTGAGATAATTTTGTCTTATTGAGATATTGGGTTTGTTTAATGTGACATTATACCTGGAAAATTAAGGTGTTCAGATAAAGTGTCTCATCGAGGTAATGGGGGTTTGTTAGTGTGAAATTATAGCGAGAAATACTACGATGTTGAGATAATTTTGTCTTATTGAGATATTGGGTTTGTTTAATGTGACATTATACCTGGAAAATTAAGGTGTTCAGATAAAGTGTCTCATCGAGGTAATGGGGGTTTGTTAGTATGAAATTATAGCGAGAAATACTACGATGTTGAGATAATTTTGTCTTATTGAGATATTGGGTTTGTTTAATGTGACATTATACCTGGAAAATTAAGGTGTTCAGATAAAGTGTCTCATCGAGGTAATGGGGGTTTGTTAGTGTGACATTATAGCGAGAAATACTACGATGTTGAGATAATTTTGTCTTATTGAGATATTGGGTTTGTTTAATGTGATATTATACCTGAAAAATTAAGGTGTTCAGATAAAGTGTCTCATCGAGGTAATGGGGGTTTGTTAGTGTGAAATTATAGCGAGAAATACTACGATGTTGAGATAATTTTGTCTTATTGAGATACTGGAGTTGTTTAATGTGACATTATACCTGGAAAATTAAGGTGTTCAGATAAAGTGTCTCATCGAGGTAATGGGGGTTTGTTAGTGTGAAATTATAGCGAGAAATACTACGATGTTGAGATAATTTTGTCTTATTGAGATACTGGAGTTGTTTAATGTGACATTATACCTGGAAAATTAAGGTGTTCAGATAAAGTGTCTCATCGAGGTAATGGGGGTTTGTTAGTGTGAAATTATAGCGAGAAATACTACGATGTTGAGATAATTTTGTCTTATTGAGATATTGGGTTTGTTTAATGTGACATTATACCTGGAAAATTAAGGTGTTCAGATAAAGTGTCTCATCGAGGTAATGGGGGTTTGTTAGTGTGAAATTATAGCGAGAAATACTACGATGTTGAGATAATTTTGTCTTATTGAGATATTGGGTTTGTTTAATGTGACATTATACCTGGAAAATTAAGGTGTTCAGATAAAGTGTCTCATCGAGGTAATGGGGGTTTGTTAGTATGAAATTATAGCGAGAAATACTACGATGTTGAGATAATTTTGTCTTATTGAGATATTGGGTTTGTTTAATGTGACATTATACCTGGAAAATTAAGGTGTTCAGATAAAGTGTCTCATCGAGGTAATGGGGGTTTGTTAGTGTGAAATTATAGCGAGAAATACTACGATGTTGAGATAATTTTGTCTTATTGAGATATTGGGTTTGTTTAATGTGATATTATACCTGGAAAATTAAGGTGTTCAGATAAAGTGTCTCATCGAGGTAATGGGGGTTTGTTAGTGTGAAATTATAGCGAGAAATACTACGATGTTGAGATAATTTTGTCTTATTGAGATATTGGGTTTGTTTAATGTGATATTATACCTGGAAAATTAAGGTGTTCAGATAAAGTGTCTCATCGAGGTAATGGGGGTTTGTTAGTGTGAAATTATAGCGAGAAATACTACGATGTTGAGACAATTTTGTCTTATTGAGATATTGGGTTTGTTTAATGTGATATTATACCTGGAAAATCAAGGTGTTCAGATAAAGTGTCTCATCGAGGTAATGGGGGTTTGTTAGTGTGAAATTATAGCGAGAAATACTACGATGTTGAGACAATTTTGTCTTATTGAGATATTGGGTTTGTTTAATGTGACATTATACCTGGAAAATTAAGGTGTTCAGATAAAGTGTCTCATCCAGGTAATGGGGGTTTGTTAGTATGAAATTATAGCGAGAAATACTACGATGTTGAGATAATTTTGTCTTATTGAGATATTGGGTTTGTTTAATGTGACATTATACCTGGAAAATTAAGGTGTTCAAATAAAGTGTCTCATCGAGGTAATGGGGGCTTGTTAGTATGAAATTATAGCGAGAAATACTACGATGTTGAGATAATTTTGTATTATTGAGATATTGGGTTTGTTTAATGTGACATTATACCTGGAAAATTAAGGTGTTCAAATAAAGTGTCTCATCGAGGTAATGGGGGTTTGTTAGTATGAAATTATTGCGAGAAATACTACGATGTTGAGATAATTTTGTCTTATTGAGATACTGGAGTTGTTTAATGTGACATTATACCTGGAAAATTAAGGTGTTCAGATAAAGTGTCTCATCGAGGTAATGGGGCTTTGTTAGTATGAAATTATAGCGAGAAATACTACGATGTTGAGATAATTTTGTCTTATTGAGATATTGGGTTTGTTTAATGTGACATTATACCTGGAAAATTAAGGTGTTCAGATAAAGTGTCTCATCGAGGTAATGGGGGTTTGTTAGTGTGAAATTATAGCGAGAAATACTACGATGTTGAGATAATTTTGTCTTATTGAGATATTATGTTTGTTTAATGTGACATTATACCTGGAAAATTAAGGTGTTCAGATAAAGTGTCTCATTGAGGTAATGTGGGTTTATTTGTGTTAAATTATAAGGAGAAAACTAAGGTGTTGAGATAAAGTGGTATTATCGAGATATTAGGGGTTTGTTAGTGTGAAGTAATACGAAGAAAACTAACGCCGTAATTAGGTTTATCTTGGAAAGTAAAGTACAATCTATTACCTGTAAAGTGACCTTTTCTTTAGTTGTTTGAAAGACGTCATTGCCAACATTACACTCAATGAACTGAGGTCTGATGATATTCCCCATAACTACTTTTTCGGAAAAATTATTATCCTAAAATAATATTGTAATTGTTATTTATTACTTTTTTTGAGTTTTAGAATAACTTTAGCTTATTTTAATCGCCTGTAGCGCCACTTTATAGAAAATCTAAGTACGAAACTCTGAAACGCCCAATTTAGAAGTTTCCCAAAGCTTATCTACTTCATAGCGATTAAAGTTATTGAAATCTAGTGAATACTTTCTGGGTTACTCAAAAGCCTTTAAATTCGTAATGACTACGTGATGGATTGCCTCAGAAACTTTACTTTCAACGCTTTATACTCATTCAGATCGAATTGTATAAACTCAGGCTTCGGTCTGCAACGGGCAGACAACTACTGACATGGAACTCAACCAGTTCTTACAACATTCTGTCAGTTCTCTGAAACACTTTACGCAAATTATTTATCCATTTTCAATTATGAAATCTATGTTTTGAATTAATTAACACTCTTTCAGGAACTACTTTGTTAATAACAACTAGTTCCATACATGAAATTGGTTTTGGTCAGTATAAATGTGTTATATTGTATTCTATGATTAGAAGCCACATTCTAAGAAGCCATCAAGAAACCTTCAGAGACCGTATGAATCGTCTTTAAATAGAAACATTCAAACAAGTATCCAAATATATCCTCAACGATCCAAGACTTTGTTCACCTCAGCCACAAACCTTTGGACTGATACGAACTGTACCGAACTGCATTCGTTGCAGGCCAAGTGCTGGAAGGTGTGGAGGCACGTGCATGGAGTTTAGGTAGCTCTGTAGTTTTTCAACATCGGTACTTAGATCGCATAATCAAAGATGATTAAAATCACTTGCTTCTGAAACTGTGAAGTATGAAC
Source organism: Prosapia bicincta (assembly GCA_036971475.1). Classification (NCBI taxonomy): domain Eukaryota; kingdom Metazoa; phylum Arthropoda; class Insecta; order Hemiptera; family Cercopidae; genus Prosapia; species Prosapia bicincta. Next base: position 43,911,304 of record JBAIZL010000009.1, on the reverse strand, counting down.
TAAATAAATCCCCAATAGCCTTAACTTTTTTTAAAATTACGTTATCAACTATAAATTGACACAATGTTTATATTTCGATTAACAAGTACCTCTGAAGATGGTTACTTGGTAACAGATGGTTACTTACCAGGTATTGGAAACCAAATTGTATAGTAAATTATTAATTTATAGATTAAATAGGTTTTGGTTATTAGATATTTATTATGTTTAACTAAAGTAAAAACGTTTGTTGGAATGTATTTGTAAAACATGTTTAAGTAATTGGTTAAATTAAGTGTCTTATTGTGTTTTTACGGTCTTCACTTTCTTTAAAGCCATTGAAGTATGATCTTGAAACTTTAGATCTAACTTTACATTAATTGCATAGATGTAAATACATCCTTGACAACTTGTCATCTCATGACAAGTGTTGTAATACTTAATTATGAAATTATTACAACAGCTAAAAGGAACAAAATCCGTTTAGAGTGCTTAAGACCACACGAGGAGTGGGAAAATGTTTTGCGGACAAAATCCAAATTTTTAAAAATCTAAGTTTTAAAGGAATTACACAATATAATATCTACACTTTTCTAGGCATCATGAACCAAACTAATAGTTCTCAAATAAACCAATAGATGAAATTTCTCTGTTTTCAAAAACAGTATTATATTGGTATTGATTGTGTAATGCATTTAGAGTTGAATATTATTTTACGCGGCAATTGAAATTTAAATAGAAATATCTTCTGAAAACCTAATTACAGCTGCAGGACTTTGATGGCAATTTTCTCAGAATGCTGTCTATTAGATTATGTCTGTTTCTCCTTTGATATATAACTTTTCTATTCAGTTCTTAAAAAGCACTTTCTCTTCCTTATAACTTACTGATGCTTATCTACATTAGTGATTATATCTACTAGGACGCTCATTTGAGTGAGTGTGTGTGTGTTTTTGCGTTCGTGCGTGCATGCGTGTATGTGTGTGTGTGTGTGTGTGTGTGTGTGTGTGTGTGTGTGTGTGTGTGTGTGTGTATGTGAGTGTCTTTGTGTGTATGCAAACACCCACACACACACATACACTCACACACACACACAAACACACACACACACACACACATATATATATATATATATATATATATATATATATATATATATATATATATATATATATATATATACAGTAACTCCGGTGATTTTGCTGATCCTGCAAAGGAGGAGAATTTATAACTCCTTTGCAATTTTATACAAAAAAAAAAAATGAATGGCAGACTTTACTATACCAGGGTACAGTGATATTTTCCCTTCTCAAATTTTGAGGGATACATAGCAGTGGGAGCTCCCCAGAGCAACTGCAATGGAGAAATAGCAGCCATAGCCGTAGCAGCAGCAGCCAAACTAAATAGTCCCTACACAGGCAGTTTCCTTCGTCGATTTACAAGCAGCCATCCGAAAACTATCGCGCAATACGCATCAGGCTGCAAAAGAACAATGGAGACAAGACAGGTCCTGGAACGCCTAGCAAGTAAACGTTGGCGTATAACTTTACATAAGGATATCTAGCCATGTTAGCATCTATGGAAATTAGAGGAGTTTCCGGCCAAAAAAGGCACATCCATTACACAACCCATTTGTATTATCTCGTAGCAAAGCTCGAAGGCTCTCATCAATGCAACCATCGACCGGACCAGCAAACTATCGACCGGACCAGCAAACTATCGACCGGACCAGCAAACTATCGACCGGACCAACAAACTATCGACCGGACCGGCAAACTATCGACCGGACCAGCAAACTATCGACCGGACCGTCAAACTATCGACCGGACCAGCAAACTATCGACCGGACCGTCAAACTATCGACCGGACCAGCAAACTATCGACCAGACCAGCAAACTATCGACTGGACCAGCAAACAATCAACCGGACCGGCAAACTATCGACCGGACCGTCAAACTATCGACCGGACCGTCAAACTATCGACCGGACCAGCAAACTATCGACCGGACCAGCAAACTATCGACCGTACCAGCAAACTATCGACCGTACCAGCAAACTATCGACCGGACCGTCAAACTATCGACCAGACCGTCAAACTATCGACCAGACCGTCAAACTATCGACCGGACCAGCAAACTATCGACCGGACCAGCAAACTATCGACCAGACCGTCAAACTATCGACCAGACCGTCAAACTATCGACCGGACCAGCAAACTATCGACCGGACCAGCAAACTATCGACCGGACCAGCAAACTATCGACCGGACCAGCAAACTATCGACCAGACCAGCAAACAATTAACCGGACCGGCAAACTATCGACCGGACCAGCAAACTATCGACCGGACCAGCAAACTATCGACCGGACCAGCAAACTATCAACCGGACCAGCAAACTATCGACCGGACCAGCAAACTATATACCGGACCAGCAAACTATCAACCGGACCGGAAAACTATCGACTGGATCAGGAAATTATCGACCGGACCAGCAAACTATCAACCGGACCAGCAAACTGCACCTCACACAGCAATGAGCAGAATGGAAATGGCAAAACCTTGTCACCTCAGGGCCCATCGATCAGACCTTTACGAGCTAAAGGCGTTACCAAGTACTAAATGCAGACCGGACACGACTACCTGGACGCCCATCTACATCGTATCGGTGTGCTCCCAACACCTGAATGCCCCTCTGCGGATCATCTACCGATATGCAATGCACTCGACCATTCCGGAGATGATGACCCACTAAGGAAGTTCGTCTATACTGATTAGCGCGTCAACAAATGACTCAGCAGCCAAGGGTGGGCGTTGGCTACTAAGTAAGTATATTTTCCCCTCTGGTACTAGTCGTCTCAGTGTTAAATTTAAGGGTTATTTTTTTATCGTGAAATAAACTTTATAAGGACAAAAAAAAGTTATCAAAACGTCGTCCATAAAATAACTAGGTTTACTCTTCTCGTTTGTCATCCAATACAAAAACCTTTCAGGCGAGAATTACAAGATTGGAAAGGGTTATTCGGAACGACTTGAGGATATTACCGACACGCGCAAGGAATGTAATCAATTTAACAATACGATTACGTGTCAGCGATTAGACGGATACTGTAATTAATTCTGGTGACGTGTTTATTGCGAACTTCAAGCCACGCTAATGCAAATCCCTTCAGGCTCTAGGTCAGTTTCGTTAACTTCGAACTTGTTCATTCAATTGTGTTTGCAGTTGACTACATCCGATTCATCCTGGAACACTGTTAATGTAGAAGAGTTGAATGTGTGAAATAGAAATCCGCGTTTTTTGTTTTTAAATCTGTAATTTATTTCTATACTTCGCTTTTGTTAATCACAGAAAATAAGTTATCAAATTATTTCTTTTTGTTTACGTTCAATACAATAAGGATTCTGCTTTGGTGTACTATCAGCCATGTTCTATAGGATGGCGTCTTGAATAGGATACGGTCGTTAAGAGCAGAAGGTTGAGAGCATCTGTTGTACAAACAGTTACTGATTCGTTATTTAAATTTTACGCATTTGATATGTAAATAATAATATAAGATATAATAATATTAATATATAAATAATTATATAAATAATGAAATATAAGAAATAATATCTCCTTAATCCTTTAGTACCGAAATTTAATAAGTTTCTTACATCTAGGAGTCTGGAAGACTGATTGAATGACCTGTGTTTATATCATATTTTGTTAATCTACATGTAAAACCCCTTAATTTGTCTCGTTTCGTCAGAATTTTTGGATTCAGAATGTTAAATGTGAGTACAAGTAAGAAATTCGGCACCGACTTCAAACTTTTTTGGTAGTAAGCTTATGATAAATTATGTTTTCGTTATTGGAAAATTAGCTTTTCACTTTTTAGTGTGTAAAAACTATATATTCGGGTTTTTTTAATTCGGTTCTCTTTTTTAACTTTTGTTAATACCTTCATTTTAATAGGTTTAGACTTACTCAAAGCGAGGATCAATTGCAGTCTTCGAAAGCATTTCTCAGAAAAGCGTAATACGATATATTTAAAAATGTTACAAAGGTAAATATAGAAAATCAGATTAAATAACTTTCGGGTTAGACTGGAAACACGACTATAATCTTTCATAAAGTAACTACAAACTGTATGAAATTAAAAACCCTTTCATAAAGAAAACGTTTACAAACTGTGTTTAAATAACGTAAACACTCCCGGTTTATACCGACGATGCACGTCTGGGGCTTACTTCAAATCTCCCTGTCCCTCCTGTGGGAAACATTTTGCATTCGAATAGTCTTAGTGTCTCGAGGGTATAATGTTTGAACAGAAGGAATATGTTAGTTTACACAAAGTATCAGTTTATCTCAGTGGATATGGGTTGTTCACCCAGCGTTAAACGTACTAACGTTTCTGTGAAGACGATAAAGCCAAACTTAGACGGGACCATGTCCCTTCTGACAGAACAGTTACTCCTGTTAAAGTATTCTTTTGATTTGTGAAATCTGTTGCCTCATTTTTATTTTTTTTATAAATCCTATGTTAAGTTGCTTTACAATTTGTACTCTTGGTTAAACGTTTTGAAGTGGTGTAAGCTTCAACGCTAAACTGTGCGCGGGGATTTACTCACTTGAATGTTTTTGTTTTAGCATTATCTTACGAAAATTACAATCTACCTACAACTATTTAAAAGCAGTAGAAATCTAGAACAAACCCGTAGAGATATAAAATGAGACAGAAATACGACTGATTTGTGAATCAAGCAAATTTAACCACCTTGAAGAGGCTTTTTTAAAGTAAAATGGTTATCAACTTGAGACGAGTTATGCTGCCTGGATCAAATTGATTTCGTTGTTTTGTTTTGTCTCACTATGTATAGCAAATACTTACTTCTACAGTTCATCAAGAATTTCCACGATATTGTCATATTACGGTTACTCACATTAGAACTTCTCTTATAATGCAATTTTACGTTTCCTTCTTTGTCACATTAGAACTTCTTTGATTCTTCAATACTACGTTTCCTTCTTTGTCACATTAGAACTTCTTTGATACTTCAACATTACGTTTCCTTCTTTGTCACATTAGAACTTCTTTGATACTTCAACATTACGTTTCCTTCTGTGTCACATTAGAACTTCTTTGATACTTCAACATTACGTTTCCTTTTTTGTCACATTAGAACTTCTTTGATACTTCAACATTACGTTTCCTTCTTTGTCACATTAGAACTTCTTTGATACTTCAACATTACGTTTCCTTCTTTGTCACATTAGAACTTCTTTGATACTTCAACATTACGTTTCCTTCTTTGTCACATTAGAACTTCTTTGATACTTCAACATTACGTTTCCTTCTTTGTCACATTAGAGCTTCTTTGATATTACCATATTAGGTTTTCTTATTTGCCATATTAGAACTTCTTTGATATTTCCATGTTATGTTTCTTGTTTGCCATATTAGAACATATTTGATATTGCAATATTTCGTTTCCCTCTTTGTCATATTAATACTTCTTAGATATTGTCGCATTATATTTTTTTCTTTGTCATGTAATAGAACCTTGGCTCGCTACTAGCTTTCAACGCTTACAACATTTTTTTATTATTGCTATTCATTTTATAAAATGTTTAATTAACATTTTAGTGTTTAATTTTCAGATAAACATTATATAAATATATATTTTTTTTAATATTTAGAAATAAATAGAAATTACTAGTTGTAAAAAATAATCAGTATGGATTTTGTTCAAATGCGGTTAGATTTTACGGTGGGTAATCCAACATAGAAGATAAAGACTGGTTATATTTTTATAATTACATAGGATAGAAAAGATAGGAAGCATCAGGGACAGAATAGCTTGACTCATAACAACAAATTACCGATTTGAAATGAATGTATTGTAAAATAACGACATTATCAATTAGTTACATGTTAGAGAACGAATAAAGAAATAATAAAATCAGAAAACTACACGATATTGAAGTCAGTAAAATTCTATATTGATTAACCCATTTCATAACATAAGTTAATAAAATAGTTTAAACCAATTACACTTTATCTGTTTGGAAACTCTGAAACAGATTCTAAACTTTTGTTTCAGTTATAACAATGGATATATCCGAGTTAAATATAATTAAATTTACGTTTTTATATGAAGGAGTATAAACAAAAACTTTTCTAATCAAGTGATAAATTCTGAACATCTGCAGTGCTGACGTCAGAGTTACGTTGAAACATCTGTTTGCGTTTTCTGTCTATTCGTTTAACTTCTTTCCAATCTATTGTTTGCAGTGCTTGTTACTTGGCAGTGTAGTTATCGGCGACGACATCGTGTAAGCCGTTATCTTTTAACGCATCAGTCAAGGACGGATCTCTGACAGCCCAACTGTGTTCCGCTTTTTTTCATTTCTGTTATATATGATTGCACCTTTAACTAAGTGCTTGTATAACAAAGAGATTATATAACCAGGCGCTTGTATAACCAAGTTTTTGTATAACTGTATAACCAAGTGCTCGTATAACCAAGTACTTGTATAACTAAGTGATTGTATAACCAGGTGTTTGTATAACCAAGTGCTTATATAGCGAAGATTTTTAATATCCAAGTGCTTGTATAACCAAGTGCTTGTAAAACCAAGTGCTTGTAAAACCAAGTGCTTGTATAACCAAGTTTTTGTATAACTGTATAACCAAGGGCTTGTATAACCAAGTGCTTTTATAACAGAGTGCTTGTATAACCAAGTGCTCGTATAACCAAGTACTTGTATAACTAAGTGATTGTATAACCAGGTGTTTGTATAACCAAGTGCTTATATAGCGAAGTTTTTTAATATCCAAGTGCTTGTATAACCAAGTGCTTGTAAAACCAAGTGCTTGTATAACCAAGTTTTTGTATAACTGTATAACCAAGGGCTTGTATAACCAAGTGCTTTTATAACAGAGTGCTTGTATAACCAAGTGCTCGTATAACCAAGTGCTTGTATAACCAAGTTTTTGTATAACTGTATAACCAAGGGCTTGTATAACCAAGTGCTTTTATAACAGAGTGCTTGTATAGCCAAGTGCTTGTAAAACCAAGTGCTTGTATAACCAAGTTTTTGTATAACTGTATAACCAAGGGCTTGTATAACCAAGTGCTTTTATAACAGAGTGCTTGTATAACCAAGTGCTCGTATAACCAAGTACTTGTATAACTAAGTGATTGTATAACCAGGTGTTTGTATAACCAAGTGCTTATATAGCGAAGTTTTTTAATATCCAAGTGCTTGTATAACCAAGTGCTTGTAAAACCAAGTGCTTGTATAACAGGGTGTTTGTATAATCAAGTGCTTGTATAACCAAGTGAAACTATTACAACGGCTAGTTAAACGTTTTCTTTAGTAAAGTTTTAATTTTTTTCTGTATAATTTAACTTGTTATAACTTTGCAGGTATATTGTAATAGAACTACATTTTACTGTGGTGTAAAATAGTGCTTTAGTTTATAAAGAAAAGTTACATGATACAATTTAGTGTCTTTCATAGGCGTATACTTAGAGTCTGTTTCAACATTTCCCAAGATGAAGCAATGTTTACCTTTTGCGACTCTGAAACCCCTTTTTTCTTGTTTAGAATCTATTTTTAGAAACAGATGCCCAAAAACGAAAAAAATCGGAGTATGCCCAGATTTAGTCAAACGCCACTTTCTTTTTTGTAAATTGGTTTTCATCTGTTTGAAGCGTTTTAGGGCGTAAGTTTTACGTGACCTTGACACTTGGTACTGCCTCTACCTTGGGTCGCTGCATAATTAGTGATTCCCCTCAGAGCACGGAAAGTCTTTCTATAAGTGGTAACAGGTCATTCCTTTCGCATTTTCAAGTCAGAAGTTATCGAAATGGCATAGATTAAGAGAGTTACCAAACATTTTTTATATTATTGAAATAACTTGTATCATATATTAACGACTTTACAAACTTGTAATTTAAGTACATTTTATAAACTACGAGAAAAAAAGGTTTCAAACGCACGAATAAATATTTGTCAGTGTTGAAGATTTCTGTAAGATCTGTGTTCTTCGGGAGATACAGATTAGTACATTATATAGGTACATTTTTCAGAAATTTACCTCAACTGTAAGCTCAACATGTCTGTTACGTTCCTGCATTAAAGCTTCGCCGGTCGTCACGATCCACGACTTATTTGTTTAAATAACACTTTGAATAATATAAGGACTGTTTGCTATGTACTAGCAACATCATAACAATGACGTCATCTTCTACTTAGTATCTATGACATATGCTTGAATTACATTGACACTGTATTTAAACATAGGATAAAAATACGACCAACAAGAAATCTAAAAACGCATGCTTCGACATTTCGAAAGCCGTACTTTTAGTCGTCTATGTGCGTTTGCTGTAAATTAATAGATTTGTAAATACTGTAAATGTTTGGCGTGATGGATGCGCACAGAGTCCTGACCAGATATCGATTATTACCTGCAGCGATGGCCTTAGTCGTGTTCTACGGAAATCCTCCCTCTCTCAGTTTCGCTCCGTTTGCTTCCTTGATTTACTTACGGTAAGCAGGTACTCGTATCTCTTTGAGACGATACTCGAGTGTTTAAAGGAAAACTAATTTGCTGTAAAAATTAGAACTGTAAATATCCCCTCCGAATAATTATTTTTTAAATTTTCAATAGAACTTGGATCTTGAAACTAAATAAACAACTATATCCCGTACTATAACAGGTAAAACATATTAGCTATATCTGTGTCTTCATATGTACGAGTACATCTATATAGTATCCGAATATCTTCTAACAGTTGTTATCATTATGTTATCATCTTATAATATTAAGTTCTTTTCTTCTACAATTGTTTGCTGTTCAAGTAGTAGCCTTGAAACATGCTACATACGTGGTATTGTTGGGAGACTATATGTTTTAATTCAGTTTGAACGTTTGCCTTATTTGAGTTATTTTTACCCTTGTCTCCTGTATTTTAAGGAGTATGTTTGAAGCCCCTTCCTACACCTTTTCCCCGTCATTTGTACGATAACAGTGAAATAACATTTTAGTTACACTGATCTAAAGCAATTCGTGTAGATTTTGATAATATGAATTGATTCGTAAACACATATTTTCAAATATAATATAATAGAGACAGTATAATAAAATCCAACTTTTTTCTTTATTCTTCTCAACTCTATTCTCCACATCATTGAGTTTTCCTTAGATATTTTTATTTCAGGTTATATTTATGTTTCCTTTAGTATTTTTACTTCTTCCTTTTTATCCTCTTTTCCCGTATTTCAAGGATTATGATTGAAGCGCACTTCAGTGTTACATACTAACTTATACAGTCTAACCGTTTTCATTCGTGTTGCTTTTTTTATTATCCTCTTTTATCTTGTCTACTTTGAGTGCCTACATATTTTTATTTTGTTCTCATTTCAAATGTGTAAAACCACCACATGAAATATTTTCAGGGCATTTCTAATTTTATTTCTTAGCTAATTTCTGCTCTTTATTTAGATTATTTAGAATATTGATTGATTGTTTGCTCTTCTAGCCTATATTCGTGAATTGTTTTATTTATTGTTTTATAATCTTCTTTATTAAATTCCTTCTATTATCTCACACTCTCCTGATATATGTCTTGTACAATTACAATCGTTAAATTACGTTTTTATACATCCAGCCATGTTCTACATTTGTTTAACCCATAGAGAATAACATTTGATGTGTATACAGTTTTTTCAGATATTTATTCAATACGTAAATTATAAAACTTTTGGAGGTCTTGGTCGGATAGGAACTGAGCCATGTTCAAAGTCTAGCGCTTTGGCACTGAACCAACTTTCCCATAGCTAGAATAGTACTTGTCAAAGATTTATTAGATTTTTTTGCCCCCATTTAGTTGTCGTCGAAACATCCATTGCACAACCTTCTATTGTTGCCATGGCTACCACACAATATCATAAATAATGCTCTATGATTAAAAATTATTGAAAAGAATAAAGTAAACAAAAAAACTGGATTAACGGTATCGAACATTGTTTTACAAACGGACAGCGCGAAAAGTACACGAAAAATTGCAAGCTACGAGAAAAAAAAAAAATAGTGTATAAATAGTAACAAACAAATACAATAGTCCAACACCATACATAGAAAGGGAAATGAAAAATTGCAAGGTAATTAGCTTTCTATTTTGACACCTGGTATTGTTATTATGACATATGTATACACATAATTATATTAATTGTAATTATAAAATGAAAATAATTTTTTTTTTGTTGATTTAAGTAGAAGTTGATGTTTTTAAATCTTATATTACTTGTTAAAAGTTACAGTAAATAATCTATACGGATATTGAATTTTTTGTAATCCACGACGATATGGATCGATAGATAAGTTTTTGTTTCAAACATGTATTTAAAATATTGATGCTTTACGTAGTTTTACTTCATTTTTAATTAAACTTGTCAAAAGTGCTAGGGTTGATGAAAATGGAAGTTATTGTAATCCCTGATTTATGATGTCAAACCTATTAAAAACTGAGCACATATTGGATGCACTTGAGTTATTCTAAATCCTTCCCACTGATAGTTACCAAAAGCATTAAAAATACATAAAAGTGATTTCAGAATTTAAAATATACTGAGCATCAATACATATTCGAAATTTAAGTTTTTATAAAAAAATTTGAAACAAAAATGTGTTTCCAACCTTTATCGTGACATTAAAGGTGTCAACATCTTCCGATACTTGCAACCTAAACCCGTTTTTAATAGCTTGTTAGTTATATGTAATAAACACACGCAAATATATTATAAATGAATATATATATATATATATATATATATATATATATATATATATATAAATATAATATATATATATAAATATAAATATATATATATATATATATATAGAGAGAGAGAGAGAGAGAGAGAGAGAGAGAGAGATACAGAGGAAGGTTGTCTTGTTATACAATTGTTGAAAAAACAGACAATTATCATTACATGGTTGTGTTATGTAAAACTTTTACGACGTGTTTGCACTATATTCTTAATTTATAAAATCTATGTGCGCGCGCGTGTGTGTGTGTGTGTGTGTGTGCATGTATGTGTGTGTGTGTGTGCGTGTGTGTGTTTGTGTTTGTGTGTGTGTGTACGTGTACGTGCTTGTGTGTGTGTACGTGTGCGTGTGTTTGCATGCGTGCGAACGTGATGTATTAAAACTGCAAATTGAAATAATATTTGAACGCAGATGGTGAATATAAAATAATAACTCGTGTACCCTCGGAACAAATTTCCTTGTGCAACTTTCATATAAGCTATAGATTTGTAACTGCATTGCTGACTACAAGGAGTGAAAAGATAAATGTAAAGTGAATCAATTTAAGATATTTGTAAATGTCACCGCCGTAAAAGAGACCTCGTTAAGCAGTCAGATGTTTAAAACATCTGTGCTTGAAGGCACTTCCCCAGGCGTATTTAACGGCCAACTTAAGGGCTTTTAACCTTTACTGAAAGAATAAACTTTCAGTATCGGCAGAAAGTAATTGTCTTACACGTTTGCCCGTAAACGTTTCGCATTTCTTATTAGTCTATTTATGCCTTTCTGAAGTATTTGTTTTTCTTGAAGTTTATTTAGGCGTCCTTATCCGTCTGTTTGATTGTATGGTGATTGTTTGTGTTGAAGCATTGTAAGATAGTAAATAAACAAACATATGCTTTGGACATTTAACATCAACTCTCACAACTACTGCCGCAAGTTAATTGCTCCTTTATACAAGCATCTAGGGCTGAACGGTATTGAGGTATTATTATACTCTTATATTAAACAGTTCATTAAATTATTTTTAAAATTTATCTCTGTATATTCGCTCTACCGAAATTATCAACAGTATCATTATGTATTCGTAGTGTACAAAGTGTATCCGTAGTGTATCAAGGTGTATCCGTAGTGTATCAAGGTTTATCCGTAGTCTATCATTAATATCCGTAGTGTATCATGGTGTATCCGTAGTGTATCAAGGTGTATCCGTAGTGTATCAAGGTGTATCCGTAGTGTATCAAGGTTTATCCGTAGTCTATCATTAATATCCGTAGTGTATCATGGTGTATCCGTAGTGTGTCATTATGTATCCGTAGTGTATCAAGGTGTATCCGTAGTGTATCAAGGTGTATCCGTAGTGTATCAAGGTGTATCCGTAGTGTATCAAGGTGTATCCGTAGTATATCAAGGTGTATCCGTAGTATATCATTATGTATCCGTAGTGTATCATGGTGTATCCGTAGTGTATCATTATGTATCCGTAGTGTAACAAGGTGTATCCGTAGTGTATCAAGGTGAATCCGTAGTGTATCAAGGTGTATCCGTAGTGTATCAAGGTGTATCCGTAGTATATCAAGGTGTATCCGTAGTGTATCATTATGTACCCGTAGTGTATCATTATGTATCCGTAGTGTAACAAGGTGTATCCGTAGTGTATCAAGGTGAATCCGTAGTGTATCAAGGTGTATCCGTAGTGTATCAAGGTGTATCCGTAGTATATCAAGGTGTATCCGTAGTGTATCATTATGTACCCGTAGTGTATCATTATGTATCCGTAGTGTATCAAGGTGTATCCGTAGTGTATCATGGTGTATCCGTAGTGTATCATTATGTACCCGTAGTGTATCATTATGTATCCGTAGTGTATCAAGGTGTATCCGTAGTATATCAAGGTGTATCCGTAGTGTATCATTATGTACCCGTAGTGTATCATTATGTATCCGTAGTGTATCAAGGTGTATCCGTAGTGTATCATTATGTACCCGTAGTGTATCATTATGTATCCGTAGTGTATCAAGGTGTATCCGTAGTATATCAAGGTTTATCCGTAGTCTATCATTATGTATCCGTAGTGTATCATGGTGTATCCGTAGTGTATCATTATGTACCCGTAGTGTATCATTATGTATCCGTAGTGTATTAAGGTGTATCCGTAGTATATCAAGGTTTATCCGTAGTCTATCATTATGTATCCGTAGTGTATCATGGTGTATCCGTAGTGTATCATTATGTATCCGTGTTGTATCAAGGTGTATCCATAGTGTATAAAGGTGAATCCGTAGTGTATCAAGGTGTATCCGTAGTGTATCAAGGTGTATCCGTAGTATATCAAGGTGTATCCGTAGTGTATCATTATGTACCCGTAGTGTATCAAGGTGTGTCCTTAGTGTATCATTATGTATCCGTAGTGTATCATTATGTATCCGTAGTGTATCAAGGTGTATCCGTAGTGTATCATTATGTATCCGTAGTGTATCAAGGTGTATCCGTAGTGTATCAAGGTGTATCCGAAGTGTATCAAGGTGTATCCGTAGTGTATCAAGGTGTATCCGTAGTATATCAAGGTGTATTCGTAGTGTATCATTATGTATCTGTAGTGTATCATTATATATCCGTAGTGTATAAAGGTGTATCCGCAGTGTATCGACATGTATCCGTAGTGTATCATTATGTACCCGTGGTGTATCGAGGTATATCCGTAGTGTATCAAGGTGTATCCGTAGTGTATCAAGGTCTATACGTAGTGTATCAAGGTTTATCCGTAGTGTATCAAGGTTTATCCATAGTGTATCAAGGTGTATCCGTAGTGTATCATTATGTATCCGTAGTGTATCGAGGTGTATCCGTAGTGTATCAAGGTGTGTCTGTGTCCGTAGTGTATCATTATGTATCCGTAGTGTATCAAGGTGTATCCGTAGTGTATCAAGGTGTATCCGTATTGTATCAAGGTGTATCCTTGTTGCTGTTATAAGTCCATCAAGTCTCTTATGGAAGGTATTTTATAAACTATATAAGTACAATACCAGGTTGAATTGAAAAGGGAATCAGTATAATTCTGTGAAAGCATTGAGATAATGTAATAAATAGTTAATGCATGTAATTACATGTTTACCCGGAGAACTTGATTTCTAATACTGACGGTGATTATCCCAAACTCACTTAAATCGTACTCCATGCTGTTTTATTCACTGCAGCGTAATCGATATTGGACTGATATAATTGAATATAACTACTGCCCGAGGGTATTCACAGTGTTATGACGTCCAACGTTCGAACTCTTCGTTGAGCAGGGTTTCCAGTTTATTGATTCACTAGGAAAAGTTTCCGCTCTCAATCATTTAAACTGATTGTTTTTATTTAAACCATTATTTGAATTTAAACCATTGAGAGGCTTTTTGTTTAGGTTTTCAACGCATCATGATACTGTGACGGGTGGTGGGATATGGTTAATTGTTCTATGATATGATGATTACCTCTCGGAAGGAACTTGCAGTGTAGAGCACTTAGCTTTTGTCCTCATTGTGTCCCTTCCTTACACAGGATTTGCTTATTGTGCATCCACCTCTTTGCAATGGTCAAGCGCCCACTTGCTGAATTTCGGTGTATCTTCTTGGCGCTAATACCCCATCGAATCCTGTGGCCAGCTTCGACATGGTTCTGAGTTATAACCTACTTAGAAATAGCTCTTTACTCCACCTAACTCCCGGATATCTAAACAAGCCTTGCTCTTGTTACAGCCCAAAAACTCGTTCCAACATTATACCCATCAGTCAAATAAATTTCGTTTTTTTGTTTTATTCTCCCTCCGGGCTCTCTTTCATGTGTAGAATTAACATAGGGACGTCAGTTGTTGTAGTTGTTCAAAATGGGAGAATATCCTGGCTTACTCGGACTGATTTGTGTCTCTGATATGTATTCCCAGAGAGATGTCTATTCGTAGAGAATCGTTCAACAGCCACCCCCTCGTGGGCAGGGGTTAGTCAAGCTGGAATATTGATTATACAGAGGGTATGAGATTAGGTTACTATACATTGGTACTCCACTATAATATCTGACTCAATAAAGAAAAAGAAATATCAATACAGCTTCAGGACATATTTAGGAATGATTTCATACTCGTGTCTAAATAGGTCCCAAATGTAAATAATTACTTTATTATTATATTGTTTTTTAACATTTTTTCTGGTGAAAAACGAAGTATGGTTATCGCAATTACCGCTTACCCTTACTACCACGAATTTCATAAATGAGTTCCATAAACGATATTTTTACTGCCATTGTCAAAATGGAATAAAATAGTAAGATGCTGATCATATTTACGTATACTGCCTGTACAGTATTATAAGGACAACATTGCCAGATATTCAACTGAAAAATACCTAAAACGTGTGATTTTATTTGCTTTCCATTTTATCCATTTATCTATATATTATTTAACATTTTACACTAAATAATCAGTAGGACCCGGATATGGCCCACGGACCGATGTTTGCCCGGCGATGTTCGTTTAGTTACAAAATGAGTTATAATGTAACGAATGGAATCCCTAAAACTGTGTTCAAAGCACGGTCTGTTTTTATTCGATGCTGTTCAAGTCATAGGTTTTATTTTTCTGCAATAACGCAATGTAAATAGTGCAACTGTCTCACGGTTTTAAAGTAAGATACGACCCCTGCTGTGAAGGATGAAGCTGTATTTAACAGCCGTATTGGATACAATAGCATCGCGTAGGATGCTCAGTGTTTGCCTGTTTGCATCAACAGAAGAAACTATTTAGCTGCGAAGGCATAACTGCACTGGCTGTAAATGAAGTGTAGTTAAATATTTATGCAAGTTGTAGGGATGAAATCAATCCCCTCGTTACATATTTATGTCCATTTTATTTTTAAAAATTTTCTTTTATAAAAACAGAAATATGAATTTTTTATAATTATTTTTGTTTATATAAAATTTTTTAATTATTTTAATATAACGATTGATAGGTAGTTCATTTCTGTGATATTTACCATCTCTTTGCTTGTTCCTTGTCTCTTAGTACGAGAAAACATTGTTTCCGACCCCTATGTGAGCCATCCCTTCAGACAAGAAGCCTCCCTTGCCATATAACCTTTCCATATCATACAGCAAAATCTCTTTTACTTCATACTTCTCTTATAGGGCGTCTCAGGTTAAGTTGAGGAAAGCCAAGTAGTGGGGTAATAGGACCGGCCTGGGCCTAACAATAGACTGGGACAGCCCGAAGGAAACATCCCTTTAGTTACTATTTATTAGGAATATACTGTGGTTGAATTTAATAATAAATACACAAAAACCTCTTAACCACAAACTTTCTTTATTTTACCCTTATGTACATTTCAGTTATAAAGTAACCATCCTCAGAGGGATAACATACAAAGACTGAGTTTTTGTATGTTATCCCTCTGAGGATGGTTACTTTGTAACTGAAATGTATATAAGGGTAAAATAAAGAAAGTTTGTGGTTAAGAGGTTTTTGTGTATTTATTATCCCTTTAGTGATGCATCGCCGATTACTTCACTTAAAACTCTTAATCTAATAAATACGCATTACATGGGAAAAACGTTGATACTGATATATATGTATATATATATATATATATATATATATATATATATATATATATATATATATATATATATTTATTTATATATATATATAATTAATAAATAAAAAATATTTCAAAAACAAGAATACTTTTAATGAATATAATAAAAATATTTTTGAAATATTTTTAATGTATTAACTATATTACAAGAAAACATATCACCATATTTAATATATATATATATATATATATATATATATATATATATATATAATATCTTTCATAAACAAAATATTATTTCTATTTTACTATACGCATTTTTATTAAACTGAAGCTTTTCGCTAATTTCAAAAATGAATAAAGTAAAATAAAATCCAATATTAGTCTTTATGAAAGTGTTTATTTACCAAGGATTACAATATATACATATATATATATATTTTAAAACAACATAGGTTATTCAAATACAAGAGTATTATTTATTTATATTCAAAGCTTTTCGTTGATAAACAGTACCAACATCAGGAATGAAAAATACAATAATGCAAGATATACGCCTAAAACATATGTTAAATTATATAAGGAATTGTTCCTAAATTTATACAAATTGCCAAGTTTATTTTGTTGCTGTAACATTATAGACATTGAATATAGTATCAAATTTAGAATGTATTTGTATTTGTTCTGTTATTAATTTGTTATTATTACTCTATTTATATATTTCAATTGCTTCATATATATATATATATATATATATATATATATATATATTGATAATATATAATATAATAATATAATATTAAATAAATATTATAATAATATATTTTATATATATTAATATATAATATTAATATTAATTTAATATTAATATATTTCTAATACATACATATATATATATATATATATATATATATATATATATATATATATATATATATATATATACATTTATACAGACGTACATGGTGCTCACATTAACGGCCAAAACCCAGACCTATTTACTGGTAAATTATTCAGACCTTCTTGCACGCTGCATAACCAGGTCCTGCACTACTGTACTCTTCAACGCGAATAACTAATCTATCATCTGTGTGGACAGTGTGTGTGTGTGTGTGTGTGCGTGCGTGTGTGTACGTGCGCACATTGAGAGTTTTTTTAAAATTTATATGTTAAAACGCCCCTATGGGTACTTAAAATGTTTCGTTAAAAATCATTATTTTCGATATTAACAAACCGACAAAAGATCTGTACATATAGGCCTAATGAGTAGTAGAACTTTATTATTCCGTTAACAGATGCTTCTTATGAACATTAATAAGCCTGCTTTAAACTTTTCGCTAAAAATCAGTTTTAATCATATAAGCAGTACTATATCGTTTCGTCATGTTTTTACTTATACTTTATAGGGTAGTTTTTAACATTCCGTTTTCAGTTCAGGAAAATGGCCTTCGTTAACGTTCCCGCTTGGATTGAGTTTGCATTGGAGCTGGTGTCTCGAGCTAATTGTATGTTCAAATATGCAAGAGCAATTCCGCCCGGCTTGTTACGGGAACGGCGGCAGCTTTGCAGACTTTTGTGTTAAGGGTAAATCCGTCTGCTATTAAATAAGCAATCGAGCCATATTTAATGACGTCGTTGTATGTCCAAGCAATCAGTGCGTGCTTGGATCGAGCCAGATGTGTCCGCAAAAGCTGTTCTTATTAGTTATTATAAGTAGACGCGAGACAAATAAAATTTGACTAAAGTTGGACTGTATTTTATTAGGCAACAAATTGAGTTTATTTTAGTCCTTGTGAAAAAAGTTATTGTTAATCTCATATACGTATATAATAGAGCAGACCCAGATGTGATGTAGCTCACTTGTAATTCCGCGTTTTATCATGAAGCACTTTCGGCATATGTATGGAACAGGTTTTTAGTTGACTTTATTATGCTTAGCCCTTTTTTGTAATGTTCTTCTGCCTCCTCAATCTAGCTCGCAAGGGTTATTGGCCAGAATGGGCTGTGATCCGTCTGAGGGTGGGTCCTTAGATAGGTATATCGAGAGTCTGATTGCACAATCTGGATTTAACAGATCAAAAGGTGTATTCTAGCTGTACACAAGGTTCTACTGCTCTCATGGATTCTTATGGACAATGTTTCAATTGCTGGGAATTATATACGCTACAATTTTCCTTTGTGCTTTCTGTCCCCCATTTCTCCATGTTTACCATCTTTCTTTCTTCAAATCACAGGATAATTGGTAATATCTATTTCTCCATGTTTACCATCTTTCTTTCTTCAAATGACAAGGTAATCGGTAATATCTATTCCTCCATGCTTACTGTCTTTCTTTCTTCAAATCACAGGGTAATTGGTAATATCTATTCCTCCATGCTTACCATCTTTCTTTCTTCAAATCACAGGGTAATTGGTAATATCTATTCCTCCATGCTTACCATCTTTCTTTCTTCAAATCACAAGGTAATCGGTAATATCTATTCCTTCATGCTTACCGTCTTTCTTTCTTCAATTCACAGGGTAATTGGTAATATCTATTTCTCCATGCTTGTAGTCTTTCTTTCTTCAAATCACAGGGTAATTGTTATATCTATTCCTCCATGCTTGCCATCTTTCTTTCATCAAATCACAGAGTAATCGGTAATATCTATTCCTCCATGCTTACCGTCTTTCTTTCTTCAATTCACAGGGTAATTGGTAATATCTATTCCTCCATGCTTACTGTCTTTCTTTCTTCAAATCACAGGGTAATTGTTATATCTATTCCTTCATGCTTACCGTCTTTCTTTCATCAAATCACAAGGTAATCGGTAATATCTATTCCTTCATGCTTACCGTCTTTCTTTCTTCAATTCACAGGGTAATTGGTAATATCTATTTCTCCATGCTTGTAGTCTTTCTTTCTTCAAATCACAGGGTAATTGTTATATCTATTCCTTCATGCTTACTGTCTTTCTTTCATCAAATCACAAGGTAATCGGTAATATCTATTCCTTCATGCTTACCGTCTTTCTTTCTTCAATTCACAGGGTAATTGGTAATATCTATTTCTCCATGCTTGTAGTCTTTCTTTCTTCAAATCACAGGGTAATTGTTATATCTATTCCTCCATGCTTGCCATCTTTCTTTCATCAAATCACAGAGTAATCGGTAATATCTATTCCTCCATGCTTGCCATCTTTCTTTCATCAAATCACAGAGTAATCGGTAATATCTATTCCTCCATGCTTACTGTCTTTCTTTCTTCAAATCACAGGGTAATTGGTAATATCTATTCCTCCATGCTTACCATCTTTCTTTCTTCAAATCACAGGGTAATTGGTAATATCTATTCCTCCATGCTTACCATCTTTCTTTCTTCAAATCACAAGGTAATCGGTAATATCTATTCCTTCATGCTTACCGTCTTTCTTTCTTCAATTCACAGGGTAATTGGTAATATCTATTTCTCCATGCTTGTAGTCTTTCTTTCTTCAAATCACAGGGTAATTGTTATATCTATTCCTCCATGCTTGCCATCTTTCTTTCATCAAATCACAGAGTAATCGGTAATATCTATTCCTTCATGCTTACCGTCTTTCTTTCTTCAATTCACAGGGTAATTGGTAATATCTATTTCTCCATGCTTGTAGTCTTTCTTTCTTCAAATCACAGGGTAATTGTTATATCTATTCCTCCATGCTTGCCATCTTTCTTTCATCAAATCACAGGGTAATCGGTAATATCTATTCCTCCATGCTTACTGTCTTTCTTTCTTCAAATCACAGGGTAATTGGTAATATCTATTCCTCCATGCTTACCATCTTTCTTTCTTCAAATCACAAGGTAATCGGTAATATCTATTCCTTCATGCTTACCGTCTTTCTTTCTTCAATTCACAGGGTAATTGGTAATATCTATTTCTCCATGCTTGTAGTCTTTCTTTCTTCAAATCACAGGGTAATTGTTATATCTATTCCTCCATGCTTGCCATCTTTCTTTCATCAAATCACAGAGTAATCGGTAATATCTATTCCTCCATGCTTACCGTATTTCTTTCTTCAAATCACATGGTAATTGTTATATCTATTTCTCCATGTTACCATCTTTCTTTATCCACATCACAGGTACATTGGTAATATCTATTTAAAAGTTTTGGGTGCAGAGTAGGACGCAAGATAGCTGCAACAAGTCTCCCCTCTCTCGGCTCAGCGAAGATCAGGTTAGGTCTGATATTTTACCACTCTAACTCAACACGTTCACTTATTTTTACGCGTTGCCCACAGATTACATTTAAAAGAAATTTTTAAAAATTTCAACTTGAACAATCCTACAAAATTATTGTAGTTTCATAAATCATAGTTTAGTTGTTTAGAACTGAATTAAAATTAAAATTGTTTTAAAATAATAGTACAACATATTGCCTTTAGTTCATATTTCTTTAAAAATAATTATTCCAAAATTAAAATTTTAAAACATTAAGGGCTGTTTTCTTCTTTTGCAAAGAGGTCAATTATTTTTACCTAAGAGGAGACAGAGAGGTTCGTTGAAACAATTAATGGTTATTGCAAAATACATTTCAAGTCGCTCTGTAATATGATACCGAATTGTTGGATTTTCCGAAAGAGAAATTTCACCACATATACTCCCAAAATGAATAAAACTTCAATTATAAGAGCGTTTGTAAAGCGGTTTAAAATTGTAAACTGTTTGTGTAAACCTTTTTATAAATGAAATTCGCGTCACATCGCAAAGATTGGTTCAATCGCTCGACACCAGATTACGCTAACAAACTATTTACTCGTTTTATTTTACATGTACATTGTTGTCACCGATATAGCTTGGCAAGATCTCATGGATTTTGTACAAACTTACTAATAAAAATATAATTTTAATTTTTTTTAAATAAACCTATGTGTTTAAAGTAAAACAACTTATTCTGCAGGATTATAAATAGTGTATTTGCATTTAAAGTTCGTGTTACAAGATTTTTCTTTCTGTTTAACTACTTCTCCACACTCGCATTACTCTACAACCAATAATAACAAGCGAAACGTCTCTATAATATCACACAATATCAAGAGCACAGTGGTACAATATATTACAATAAAAATATTGAAAAGAACCCCAATACCACAAAAATAATCAAAAATAACAAATAAGACAAGTTACTTAAGATTAAACCCTTATGTACATTTCGATGACCATGTCATCATCATCAGAGGGTCTTGTTACAAAACACAATCTAGCACACAAGATCATTCTAGAAGAATCATTCTAGTTTGTAACTTCTTGTGTGCTAGATTGTGTTTTGTAACAAGACCCTCTGATGATGATGACATGGTCATCGAAATGTACATAAGGGTTTAATCTTAAGTAACTTGTCTTATTTGTTATTTTTGATTATTTTTGTGGTATTGGGGTTCTTTTCAATATTTTTATTGTCTCTATAATATCGTTTAAACATTTATAAACACAAATTGTAACAGTTGAGGTTACTTGTGAAATAAGAATTTAAATTTTTAAAATACAAAGTCATACAATTTAATAATCAGTGACGAATTACAAAAGAACAAATGACACCAATGTGTCGAGTAATTTACTTTTAATTACTGCTAATTATTCCATACTTTTTAATTACTTATTAACCTTTAAAATTTATATATATCGAGAAGATAGTAACTTCAGTTTTCGAAATTAATTTTGAAATGAATATTTAAAGGACAATTTCTACCGTTCATGTGTTAACCGTTTATCAATTAAAATTTCTTCAACTTAGTTAACATTAAAATACATTTTCTTTATTATCATCTAAAACGTACCTGTTTGTGCACATTACTTGTAAAACACTTTAAATACATCATTAATTATTGCACATCGCTCCTGGAATCACAGCGCTCTTACACAAAAATTATACAAACTTTTATTTATTTGAAACACGTAAATAATCGCTTCTGACTTCTTCTTTAGCTCGTTAATAAAATTTGGTACCGGCCTTAACATCTTAAATTTTGAATACTGGAAGCTTATAAATTTCTAGGTTACGTCCGAAAATGCCATCACGTCTGTTCTGTTCAAGAACCTCTGGAGAAGTGGGGCTTCTGCAAGGGCACGCCAACGGAATTTCCCACCCTTGGTTATTATTTCGAATTTTTTGATTGGTCCATCAGATCAGGCGATATCAGACCATGCTTACGTCACATGGGGGGGATGTCAGTTTTTTTACTTAAGCTACCAACCGCTAGGGGCGCTACGAAACGTACCCTAGAATTACAATTGTACAAAGAAAACAAAAATTTTCTTTTATATTCGGACGATACAATTATTAAATAAAAATCAAATATATAAATGAATTTATACGTAACACCTTATTTTTAAGAGTGTTACAAAATATAATAAAAGGTTAATCATTCTTTGCCAGATATCAGTTCGATGACTAAATCGATTAATATTTTCATTATCAAATTTTCTTTTTAACAATACTTATGAGATTGATTAACGCTTATAACATTTTCGATCTTTCACTAAACAATTCGTCCTAAATTCATATTGTAAAGAGTAAGTGCAAGTTATTTCTCATCGTGATCACGTTAGAGCTTTTGAAATATTTTGTAACCTTTGGAAAAAATTACTATAAAATAAAAAAGCAAACTAAGTACAGTACTAAAAACAATCGTTTACTTGTGTGTGGGTGTGGGTGTGAGTATGTGTGTGTGTGTGTGTGTGTGTGTGTGTGTGTGTGTGTGTGTGTGTGTGTGTGTGTGTGTGTGTGTGTGTGTGTGTGTGTGTGTGTGTGTGTGTGTGTGTGTGTGTGTGTGTGTGTGTGTGTGTGTGTGTGTGTGTGTGTGTGTGTGTGTGTGTGTGTGTGTGTGTGTGTGTGTGTGTGTGTGTGTGTGTGTGTGTGTGTGTGAGTGTGTGTGTGTGTATGTATGTGTGTATGTGTGTGTGTGTGTGTGTGTGTGTGTGTGTGTGTGTGTGTATGTGTGTGTTTGATACTAGATGAATTTGTAAACAATTAAAAACATATAAAATTAAATATTTTATAACTTTTGAAATTAGCTAAGTAGAATTGTTTATTCTCATGTTAAACTGTGTTTCGATTGCATTTAACCATAAGCCAAGAAAAAAATATTAAGGCCTGTAATTTAACAATATTTAAAGGAATTAAAAAAATTAAGTCACTTGTAAGTTAAAGACAACAGACAAATTTAAAAACTAAAGACTGTTCTTATAATGATACTGGACGTCCTTCATCGTCATCGCCGCCTGACGACATAGCTCCCTCCATTCCTGGCTACTTACTCTTCTAAGGTTCCTTTGTTCTATCTATTCCTCACAACGCATAATGATGTTTATATATTAAAATTAACAAGTCATCTCATTTCCTTCTTAGGGTAGTTCCCTTGGTTTTTTCTCCAGCATTATTATTGTAGCCATGTTTGTAGTTATCTCCATGTTCCTAAACCCTTGACCCTTTTCTTCCATTTTTCTTCCACCATTCTTTTTAACCTATTGCTCTACCTTTTTTTGATGTCATTTCTATTTCTCCTACAAACCTAATGGGTATAAATCTCTTTTTCTACATATTCACATTTCTCACCCACAATAAAATAGTTTGTGTAACGTTACTCGTGTATTTCCATACACAGAATACGATCAATAATAAAATCAGGTGAAGTATCCAGTATGTTTTTTTATTTTAATTTTCAGCGTTTTTTATCTTATGTTTACGAACTACTTCAGAGCTTTCCTTGATTTTACATTATTTCTTGGAATTACTGGTTTGCCTTTTCATCTTCTTGCCTCTTATTCCATTCGCGTTCTTCCTGAGAACAATGTTTTACACTTATTTATTTGTAAAGAAATAATTCCCAATTTGAGCGTGCCTTTTCCCCCCTCACTATACCAAATGGGCCCGCTCACTCCCCAAAGAACGATTCAGTGGGTGATAAATGACCGTGGTAATGATTAACTCCATTCGAAACGAGTCTATAGCCTTTTTATATGTTTGTGTTGTTGATGCATTTACAGCATAACATTCTTCGCGATAGGGCTAAAATTAATGTATTTATTTTATTGATGCTTACTTTAAAAATTGTATTAAATGCGGATTTTTTATTACATGTACTTATTCATACGCTAAAATGCAAAACATGTCAGAGCGTTGTACAAATACGGACATAATAAAACATCGGACTAATGTAATATTTATCTATGTGAACTTTTTTATGTGTATAAGAGTCCCAAAGATAATTACAATTACACGCCATATACTAAAATTAGATCTGGATCTACATACAACAAACAACGTTGAACCGTATAAAATATAAAGAAATAAAACAGAAAGGATTAAGAACAAACGAACTAGACGCGGCCAAAAGCTTTTTACTTGCGTTTGACCTTTTTATACTTTTTTGTCTGTCCTAAAGTAAAAACTTTCAAAAAAGGATTCCATTATCTAGAATATATTCTCCTTCCAAAAAGCGGATTAAACGAAGAGGTCGCCTCCAACCCTTCAACCAATAGTGGAACCACTCTGGGGATTTTTTGTGGCGGGTATCTTTGACACCTTGGCAATGACCATGAACAGTTTCTAATGTTTGGCCGAATTCGCTCGAAATGCCTATCATAACTGATAAAAGCAAATTTGTATCGTGTTCACATTACAATCATAATGCGATTTATTGGATTAAAGCTAACCGTAATGGAAATAGATTCAGCCTTGTTTAGACTAGGACGTGCAGACTGTGCAGACATATTGAGCCCATCTAACTTCAAAGCCTGAGCTACATGTTTATTAGTGTTTTTTCTCTTATTTATCTAAGTATTTACAGAAAAATATCAAATTACACATTTTGACAAACACTTGTTATAATTCAAGGTTAAATTGTTATCCTTATTTCAACTTGACAAACATAATTAGGAAGATGGGAATCTCAAACGAACATATCTCTGTTGTTTTAATATATAAGGACAAACGTTCCGTAAAAATAGAGAAACATGGTAACGCACGAACAATCAATTATACGGGAAAAATAATTTAAAAAATCATTAAAAGAAAGGAAACTGAATTAACAAATCAATGTAACACTAAATGAAAGTATTAAACCCCTCTTTATATAGTTGCTACCATTTTTTTTACGTGGAAAGTAATTCATAATTTCTTTAAATCTGCATTACAGATATTGATACAACAGTTAGATAGTCTACCTACTTATCTATAACTAATAAACAAACTATCACTCTAACTATCCATCCATCTATCACTATCTCTCTATTTATCTATCTATTTATCTAACTTACTTCCTATTTTTCGTTCTATCTATCTCTTCCATCACTCTAACTAACATTCTATCCCTCACTCTATCTATATCTCTCTACTTATCTTACTATCTAACTACCTTTCTATTTGTCTTTCTATCTATTTATCTATCTCTATCCTCACTCTAACTAACATTCTATTCCTCTCTCTATCTATATCTCTCTACTTATCTAACTCCATTTCTATATGTCTTTCTATCTATTTATTTATCTCTATCCATCACTCTAACTAACATTCTACCCCTCTCTCTATCTATATCTCTCTACTTATCTAACTCCATTTCTATATGTCTTTCTATCTATTTATCTATCTCTATCCTCACTCTAACTAACATTCTACCCCTCTCTCTATCTATATCTCTTTACTTATCTAACTCCCTTTCTATATGTCTTTCTATCTATTTATTTATCTCTATCCATCACTCTAACATTCTACCCCTCTCTCTATCTATATCTCTCTACTTATCTAACTCCCTTTCTATATGTCTTTCTATCTATTTATTTATCTCTATCCATCACTCTAACTAACATTCTACCCCTCTCTCTATCTATATCTCTCTACTTATCTAACTCCCTTTCTATATGTCTTTCTATCTATTTATTTATCTCTATCCATCACTCTAACTAACATTCTACCCCTCTCTCTATCTATATCTCTCTACTTATCTAACTCCCTTTCTATATGTCTTTCTATCTATTTATTTATATCTATCCATCACTCTAACTAACATTCTATCCCTCTCTCTATCTATATCTCTCTACTTATCTAACTCCCTTTCTATATGTCTTTCTATCTATTTATTTAACTCTATCCATCACTCTAACTAACATTCTATCCCTCTCTCTATCTATATCTCTCTACTTATCTAACTCCCTTTCTATTTGTCTTTCTATCTATTTATTTATCTCTATCCATCACTCTAACTAACATTCTATCCCTCTCTCTATCTATATCTCTCTACTTATCTAACTCCCTTTCTATATGTCTTTCTATCTATTTATTTAACTCTATCCATCACTCTAACTAACATTCTATCCCTCTCTCTATCTATATCTCTCTACTTATCTAACTCCCTTTCTATATGTCTTTCTATCTATTTATTTAACTCTATCCATCACTCTAACTAACATTCTACCCCTCTCTCTATCTATATCTCTCTACTTATCTAACTCCCTTTCTATATGTCTTTCTATCTATTTATTTATCTCTATCCATCACTCTAACTAACATTCTACCCCTCTCTCTATCTATATCTCTCTACTTATCTAACTCCCTTTCTATATGTCTTTCTATCTATTTATTTATCTCTATCCATCACTCTAACTAACATTCTACCCCTCTCTCTATCTATATCTCTCTACTTCTCTAACTATCTTTCTATTTGTCCATCTATCTATCTATCTATCTATCTCTATCCTCACTCTAACTAACTTTCTATCCCTAAATCTATATATATCTCTTTACTCATCTGACTATCTATCTCCCTGTTTATTTGTCTTTCTTTATATATATATATCTCTATCTATCTATCTCTATCCTCACTCTAACTAACATTCTATCACTCTCTCTATCTATATCTCTCTACCTATCTTACTCTTGTCTTTCTATCTTTCTATTTATCTCTATCCTCACTCTAACTAACATTCTATCCCTAAATCTATCTATATCTCTTTACTCGTCTGACTATCTAGCTCCCTGTCTATTTGTTTTTCTATCTATATATATAAATCTCTATCCTCACTCTAACATTCTATCCCTCTCTCTATCTATATCTCTTTACCTATTTTACTCTCTTTCTGTTTCTCTTTCTATCTTTCTATTTATCTCTATCCATCACTCTAACTAACATTCTACCCCTCTTTCTCTATCTATCTAACTACTTTTCTATTAGTGTGCTACATCTATCACTTTATCATTCGATACTTCTATCTATATCTATCTGTCTAGCGACCTATTTATCTAGTTACCCTTTTTTGCTATTTATTTTTCTATATCTATTTATCAGGTTAAATCTCTATCTATCTAATTGTCCTAACATAAATCTGTCTGTGAACCTGTGCGTCTGTTTCTGTTGATAGACTTTCTTTCTGTGCCTCTGTCTGTTTATCTATTTATTTATTTAAATTTAATAATTTTGAACTTTATGGAAATTGTAAATAAGAAGATAAAATTGTATAATGAAGAAATAATATTTTCTAGAGATTTAGGTTAAAATTATTTTTATGTTATTGTAAATTATAAAATACAGGGATTGGTAAAACAATAAAATCTCATTGAAATATTCATGGTTTATTCAGACAGACAATTGTTTTTTGTTAAGCCCACTTGAAGGTAGTTATTTTCTCTATAGTGAGTAACTTTTACATCTCTCTAGTTATAAAGTGAATACGTTTATTGGAATATCAGCGAGAACCATATCAAGTAAAGCGAGAAGTAAAGTTTAGTAAAACATCAAAATTATAACCATATTGTAACATTCACACAAGACTACCAAAGTTGTTACACGTAAAGAACTACAACGCACGCGCAAAGTAGGTACATAAAGTATAACTAGGTGTTTAAAGAGGTAAACGCATAACTAAAGTAACTAAATAATTTTTTTTTGTAAATTTTACAAACAGTCAATAGATAAATACGTGTTGGTTCAGAAAATTTGGTTTCACGTTAACAAAATGCTTGAGGTTCCAGAAATCATGGCCGGAGTGTATTTTATACTTCCGTAAAAATATTTATATTAAAGAATTCTGTAGTTCCTATAACTAATATCTAGTTAATTAGTTCTTAAATACAGAACCTATATATTTATATGGTTACGTTGCGTTTCTATAATTAAGAGAATATTTAGTAAATGTAAGCCCAACGACATTTTAGGAGATTTCAAATAAGTATTTTCACAATGTCCACTACAATATGATCTAAATTGTAAACTCGAGAACCTTAAGAAAATTACGCTCGTTTGTTTTTTAAAGAAAAACCTTACTATGGTAAGCAACCTTTAGCTAAACAACTATAAAGAAACGTATTTTAATGGAAATAGCCAGACCAGGACAAATTTCAAAATGGGGTGGAATTATGTTAGAACCTGTGCGAAATTTTACGTGAGGTTTTTTCAATTCCTTCCATTAGTTCACACTCTCCTGATATATATCGTGTACAAATTTTCAATTTCAAATAAAATACGTTTTTATTCATCCAATCAAGTTCAAACACATTTCTTTTAACTTATACTAGATGACAATTGATGATTATAGTTTTTTTTCAAATATTGATTCAATAATTAAATTATCAATAATAATTTAGGTGGTTTAGGTCGGATTTGAACTGAGTATCTTCAAGGTCGACGGTCTAGCACTCAATCACTACGTCAACTTTCCCATGGTTAAAGTATTTCTCAAAGATGTATATGAATCTTTCTTTTGCCCTAATTGGGTTGTCGTCGAAACCACTATTGCACAACCTTAAATTGTTGCCATGGTTACCTCTCAATATCATAAATAACTCTCTAGGATTAAAAATGAATGAAAAGAATAAAACAAACAAAAAAAATCTATTAGTCGTATTAAACCTTGCTTTACAAACAGACAATGCGAAAGAAAAGCGAAAATAAATTGCAACACAGTGCAAGCGACGAAAAAACGTATGAATAGTAACAAACAAATAGTAAAATAATAATCCAACACATACATATAAAGGAAAATGAAACATTGCAAGGGAATTCAATTTCTATTTAGAAGTATACTTTAAAAGAAACTAATATTATTTGTTATTAAAACAATCACACTTTAATTTAGCCTAAACAGATAATACTGCTTGAATCTACTTAAAATAGGCATGTATGTAGTTTATAAATAAAAAAAAAATAATTATAAATATTTGACATCGATCTCTTTAAATCTGGACCACAGGGGGGTTTCGCAGATATGTCATGGTTTAAAATCGTGTGCCCATTTATTACTAGTTAAAAGTGGAAACAATTTCTCCACTCAACAGTTTATATGCTGTCCCGCTTAATAGAGTGCAAGAGTCCCCTGGCTCTACATAGCGCGTAGTCATCATTCAATCCATTTAAATAATACATTGTTTCGATCGAACCAGTGACCAATAGCCACTCTGGCGTACAGAAGGCAACAACAATGTGCAAATCGAATATCGTAAAACCCACAATAACAGTTTGTTGGCAATTTTCCAATTATAATATGGGGTAAAGCGTTTTAATGGCCAGCAAAGCATATAGGCTTTTATTGTGTGTAGGGGTGCGGGAGGGAGATGGAATCAAGGTAAAGCATATAGGCTTTTTTGTGTGTAGAGGTGCGGGAGGGAGATGGAACCATGGTAAAGCATATAGGCG
>JBAIZL010000009.1:43868807-43873807 GCA_036971475.1 Prosapia bicincta | reverse complement strand
TCGCAAGGGCAGAATCGTTTGCCTCAAGTAGACGTCTCAACAAGGGGAAGGATAGGTGTCTAACCGCTATCTGAAGAGATCTCAATATGATTAGACAACGTATTATGATATAAATATACTCTGCAGAGAAGTATAAATGACATTAGACGATCCGTCTGATTCACTGTAAATAGTAGACAAAAATTCATGTTTGCCACCCTTATTAAAGGTTTTTAGTGGGCGGGAAAATGTCGGTATGTGATAAGAAGCTCCCCCCTGGGGAGATCTGTGACAAGAAAGAAAATATTAGAGATTGAATGTCTCTCAGAAAATTTGTTGTACAAGAGTGAGGTATTTAGTTACGTTATGAGGAGACATTTAGTATTACCTTCCTAAGGAACAATGTAAAGATTTTGCGTGAAACAGATCTCAAATAAAAATTGAAGAAAACCCTTTTTCTTGATAAAGTAGAGCATTTTACGTTTTGCAAAAAACAGCTATTTTTGCCCAAGTATTTAGTGATATAGATATTGTATGGCCGCATAATTTTCCCGAAAATGTTGTTCCTCTGCACGCTATCTTGGCTTTAATCAAGACAAAGCCCTTTGATGTTTCGCCTGTTCGGATAATTGACGAATTATATTATTATCACGAAGCGTTCGCACAGTGGTGAATGTTTATCAAAACGTAAACAATAATTACAACAGTGAGGCAACGGATCTGTGACGTCACACTACTTTAGACGCGAAAATAAACTAGCCAGCTCCCCGCGCAGAACGCAGTATTCATGTTTTAATGCTCCCATTTCTGTGTTTGTTTGAACCACTCTGGCAATGGTGTGGACTTTACGTTATTTCCTTCACGACAAGCTTTGGGTGGTCCATTTTTGTTTTTATATAAACTCAAGGTAACTTCGTTAAAATAATTTAAAGTCGAAGCTGACTCAATATGCTGTGGAGTACAACTAAAGAGTGTGTTTAATAAGGATATTCCTAGCACACGCTTGTTTTGATATTTGTCTACTAAGGATTTCCAAACAATGCAATAATTCTACTTGATATAGCGATACGAGTAGTAGCGACTTTGTACAATCAGTTCTGAAAACATTTTATTTACGGAAAACTAGGTACACATATAGTATACTTGAATAACTTGACATTTACAAAAATCTATCGAGGGTTAAAAGCGTTTGTGACGAACCAGTTTACCAACACTGTGGGTACTTGATATAGCGATACGATTAGTAGCGACTTTGTACAATCAGTTCTGAAAACATTTTTTTAATGTGAAAATATTTTTGAGTGATTGAACGATTCATCCGGGCCAGAGTTTTGTAACAACTTTACACCCAGATTTTTTTAAAAATAAAGGTAATTAGTTTAGAGGATTTATTTTCATCACCTTAAGAATTTAATTTCTTTCACTCTAAAAGTTCAGAACTTGTATAACGTCTAGATTGCAAAATGTAGATTATCCACGCCTACATAAAGATGAAGGCTAACTATTTCTAATAACGGTTCCCAGTGAATTATTTATTTGCGATTTAATAATAGAAGCTCCAAAACTGCGAAAGACGTATTATCTTCCACAGTTTGAAAGTTTTCAAGGCTAAAGTTTGGTGAGCGTTAAAAGTTTTAATGAAATCTTTCGCAGCTGAACAAAATAAATCTAAGGTTATTAAGGGCAAAACTTCTAAAACCGTTTGGTTTTTATTATTTTTTACATTATAAGAGTGAGTTTTTGATTAATGAATTAAAAAAAAACAATCAAAGTATTTTATATGACGTTTAATGTTAGTAAATTTTACAAAACATCGAATACTTCAAATTTTAGAAAATATTAGAATTTTCGGCGACCACTTCTAGTCATGGTAAGTAAGAGAAAACAGACGTGATATGAACACTGGAAGTAATCGGGCTAACATATAAGGTAACATACGGGGTAACATAGTGGGTAACATATGAGGTAACAAATTAGATAATATATGAGGTAACCAATGGGGTAACATATGGAGTAATGTATGAGGTAACATATGGGGTAACATATGGAGTAATGTATGAGGTAACATATGGAGTATCATACGGGGTAACATATGGAGTAATGTATATGGTAACATATTAGATAATATATGATGTAACCAATGGGGTAACATATGGAGTAATGTATGAGGTAACATATGGGGTAACATATGAAGTAACATATGAGGTAACATATGGAGTAATGTATAAGGTAACATATTAGATAATATATGAGGTAACCAATGGGGTAACATATGAAGTAATGTATGAGGTAACATATGGGGTAACATATGAAGTAACATACGGGGTACCATATGGAGTAACACATGATTTAACATATGGGGTAACGTATGAGGTAACATACGGGGTAACGTATTGGGTAACATATGAGGTAACATACGGGGTAACATATGGAGTAACATATGAGGTAACATACGGGGTAACATATGGGGTAACATATGAGGTAACATACGGGGTAACATACGGGGTAACATATGAGGTAACATACGGGGTAACATATGGAGTAACATATGAGGTAACATACGGGGTAACATATGGAGTAACATATGAGGTAACATACGGGGTAACATATGGGGTAACGTATGAGGTAACATACGGGGTAACGTATTGGGTAACATATGAGGTAACATACGGGGTAACATATGGAGTAACATATGAGGTAACATACGGGGTAACATATGGGGTAACATATGAGGTAACATACGGGGTAACATATGGAGTAACATATGAGGTAACACACGGGGTAACATATGGAGTAACATATGAGGTAACATACGGGGTAACATATGGGGTAACATATGAGGTAACATTCAGGGTAACATCGTGAGTAATGTATAAGGTACAAAAAGGGTAACATTCTGGATATCATAGGGAAGCATTTGGGGAGAAATATATGAAGCAAAATATGGGGTAATTTATAAGTTAACATATTAGATAATATATGAGGTAACCAATGGAGTAACATATGAGGTGACAAATGTGTATTAACACATATGAGGGCTTTTTCATCTCCTCTCAGTTACTTTATTTATGAGGGCTAAACAGTTACTTTAAATTGGTGGCCAGTTTTTTAAAGAAAGTCATAATTTTAATCTCACGTAAATAAACTGAAATATTATATTTCTATATAAAACTAGTTGACAGTAAACTGGGAGGCCCTAATACATGTGCGCATACTACAAGAAGGTCATCAATGCTTGTGGCTTCGTTTGGTGATGGTCGCTTACTTGAGAAGTAAAGCTTCCGAAGAGCGCCTGATATATATCTTGTGTCCATCTGTCGAGGTACATTTTGAACACACTTTCACAGACGTCTTTTAGACACAATAATTCTTTATAAATTTGAAGCTGGTAAAAATAAATATAGAGTTGGCCCTTAAGAGCCTATTTCTTACAAGCACTTAACCTGCTTCTCTAAAGAGAAACCACGCTTATTAGGTACTTAAATTAAATGCTTCTTAAGAAGTCTTTGAATTCGATGTGTATTTTAATTAGGTAAAATGTAGCTCAGTTATTTTGTCAACTTGTGTGTAATTTTCAACATTAGAATGTCATAAAACGGTTTTTTTTTTTTAATTTAGCTTCGAGGATCAATTAGCTATCAGTCCTCTAATAATGTAAAAAACCAAACAACCATTCAAAATTAATTTTAAAAAGTTTGGAATGATAGAAACGTATTTTTAAAATATATTTAGGATCGCTTTAGTCAGGAATAACTCGCCTACATTCGAATTGAACTTGCAAAGGGCGCATGTGAATATAGTTCGTTTAAACCAGTTGTATTATTGATTTACCTTTTCTAATTATTT
Organism: Prosapia bicincta; assembly: GCA_036971475.1. NCBI lineage: Eukaryota > Metazoa > Arthropoda > Insecta > Hemiptera > Cercopidae > Prosapia > Prosapia bicincta. The sequence continues at coordinate 43,869,982 of JBAIZL010000009.1, read as the reverse complement.
GATAACTTCATGTAGATATTGTGTTCGGGTGAGCGTTTATCCCCATACATAAACTCATAATTCACTTATTCTATGTTTCCGCTAGATTGCACAATATCACGTTGATTCTCGTAGTTTTGCCAAACTAAAGCTAGCGTTTTCATGTCAAATCTTGTCGACCTTTTTCGGAGAACTTCCATTAATTAGGATTTCCTATCTAGGCCTACTGTTTCTGGGTGCCACTTTGACAGTTGTGCGTATTGCATTCTTGAGATACTTCTGTTTTGCTTGACTGAATTGGGACTGTTTGGTGGAGCTTACTGAGTGTTAGAGTTAATTTTGACCCTTCATGAGGGCCATAGACCAGGCACTATTTCTGTGTCGTAGAGGGGTAAGCACATGTTCGTATTTTTAAACTCTAATTTCTCTAATGTTTAGAGTTTTGATGAGTTTGAGAATGGATGTTCAATACATCAACTGCTTTATGCATCTGATATGTCTAGACATATTTCAATATTGTTCGTTACTTCATACCTTTGCTAATCTGTGTCACTGGTTTGTTATCTTATATCGACTGTCTCATGCAAGACAGTGTTTGACAGTCCTTATCATGTTTGTAGAAAATTACCTCTATCTTCCGTCTCGCCTACTGCGATCTCTCAAGGCCAAATGCACGGTTACGTTGTCCGAACTATTCATAGATATTTCTGATAGATGGAGGTCCTAGAAACGCGTTGAGAGTATCTGGTAAGGCAGTACTGAAAATAATTAAATTCAATACATTATTTATAGTTATACCAATACAAAAACCCAACTAAACCAAGAAAAAATGTAACTTATTAATTTTGAATCGTCTTTGATATTAATTTGTAATGGATTCAAATTTCCCTCTTTGAAATTGTATTAACTTTATTTACAAACTCACTAACCGTATAATATACTTTTGAAGATATAAGGTATAACAAATTGTTCTGTAAGAAATGTGATTAAAGACTGCGAAGTTTAGTGGTTTGAATGTAAATCAAATCTTTGCACTTGACGCTTCATTCTTTACTTAAATCTAACGATAAGTTTGATAAATTTGGTGGTGAAAAACAAATGGCTGCTACTGTTGGCGTTCTGGCAAACGCAAGAAAGAATATTTTCAAATATATCCTGTTAGCAATGTAACTTGCGTTTACAAAATAAACCAATTA
>JBAIZL010000009.1:43841307-43861307 GCA_036971475.1 Prosapia bicincta | reverse complement strand
AGGGGCTTGTAGGAAGAGGGGTTTGTACGAAGAGGGGCTTGTAGGAAGAGGGGCTTGTAGGAAGAGGGGTTTGTAGGAAGAAGGGCTTGTAGGAAGAGGGGTTTGTAGGAAGAGGGGCTTGTAGGAAGAGGGGCTTGTAGGAAGAGGGGTTTGTAGGAAGAGGGGTTTGTAGGAAGAGGGGCTTGTAGAAAGAATGGCTTGTAGGAAGAGGGGCTTGTAGGAAGAGGGGCTTGTAGGAAGAGGGGCTTGTAGGAAGAGGGGCTTGTAGAAAGAATGGCTTGTAGGAAGAGGGGCTTGTAAGAAGAGGGGCTTGTAGGAATAGGGGCTTGTAGGAAGAGGGGTTTGTAAGAAGAGGGGCTTGTAGGAAGAGGGGTTTGTAGGAAGAGGGGTTGGTAAGAAGAGGGGCTTGTAGGAAGAGGGGCTTGTAGGAAGAATGGCTTGTAGGAAGAGGGGCTTGTAGGAAGAGGGGCTTGTAGGAAGAGGGGCTTGTAGGAAGAGGGGCTTGTAGGAAGAGGGGTTTGTAAGAAGAGGGGCTTGTAGGAAGAGGGGTTTGTAGGAAGAATGGCTTGTAAGAAGAGGGGCTTGTAGGAAGAGGGGCTTGTAGGAAGAGGGGCTTGTAGGAAGAGGGGCTTGTAGGAAGAGGGGCTTGTAGGAAGAATGGCTTGTAGGAAGAGTGGCTTGAAGAGGGGCTTGTAGGAAGAGGGGCTTGTAGGAAGAGGGGTTTGTAAGGAGAGGGGCTTGTAGGAAGAGGGGCTTGTAGGAAGAGGGGCTTGTAGGAAGAGGGGCTTGTAGGAAGAGGGGCTTGTAGGAAGAGGGGTTTGTAAGAAGAGGGGCTTGTAGGAAGAGGGGCTTGTAGGAAGAGGGGCTTGTAAGAAGAGGGGCTTGTAGGAATAGGGGCTTGTAGGAAGAGGGGTTTGTAAGAAGAGGGGCTTGTAGGAAGAGGGGCTTGTAGGAAGAGGGGTTTGTAAGAAGAGGGGCTTGTAGGAAGAGGGGCTTGTAGAAAGAGGGGCTTGTAGGAAGAGGGGCTTGTAGGAAGAGGGGTTTGTAAGAAGAGGGGCTTGTAGGAAGAGGGGCTTGTAGAAAGAATGGCTTGTAGGAAGAGGGGCTTGTAAGAAGAGGGGCTTGTAGGAATAGGGGCTTGTAGGAAGAGGGGTTTGTAAGAAGAGGGGCTTGTAGGAAGAGGGGTTTGTAGGAAGAGGGGTTGGTAAGAAGAGGGGCTTGTAGGAAGAGGGGCTTGTAGGAAGAATGGCTTGTAGGAAGAGGGGCTTGTAGGAAGAGGGGCTTGTAGGAAGAGGGGCTTGTAGGAAGAGGGGCTTGTAGGAAGAGAGGTTTGTAAGAAGAGGGGTTTGTAGGAAGAGGGGTTTGTAGGAAGAATGGCTTGTAAGAAGAGGGGCTTGTAGGAAGAGGGGCTTGTAGGAAGAGGGGCTTGTAGGAAGAGGGGCTTGTAGGAAGAATGGCTTGTAGGAAGAGTGGCTTGAAGAGGGGCTTGTAGGAAGAGGGGCTTGTAGGAAGAGGGGTTTGTAAGGAGAGGGGCTTGTAGGAAGAGGGGCTTGTAGGAAGAGGGACTAGTAGGAAAAAGGGCTTGTAGGAAGAGAAAATTGTAGGTAGAGGGGCTTGTAGGAAGAGGAGATTGTAGGAAGAGTGGATTGTAGGAAAATAGGCTTGTAGGAAGAGGAGCTTGTAGAAAGAGGGGCTTTTAGGAAGAGGGGATTGTTGGAAGAGGGGCTTTTAGGAAGAAGGGCTTGTAGGAAGAAGGGATTGTAGGAAGAAGGGTATGTAGGAAGAGGGGATTATACGAAGAGGGGCTTGTAGGAAGCAGTTGGAATAAGGATGTACTAAGATAATGGTATAGTGTTTAATACCCTTATTATTGGTATTACATAAAAACTATGACATCGTTTTGGATAGATTTATTTGGTCAAAACGTTTCCCAGATGATTCTTCTTGACTATATTACTTAAAGGAGTTGGTGAAGAGGAATAGCATATCTCACGTGCAGGCAGATCGCATTTCCTATGGACGAATCGAAGCCAAAACGGCTATTTATATCTATGAACTAAATCTCCGAGAAAAACATTATGCCGATTGGATCATTATATTTTAAATAATAAACCCAATAACCACAATATAACTTTATTTATTCACTTGATGTACATTTCGGTTACCAGGTAACCATCTTCAGGAGTACTGAACAAAATTAATTTAATTTACAACGTAACATATATAGCAAAAAATATTGAGGTTATAAATTTATTGTTATTTTATCTTTAAGCATTGTCACTTAAAATCAGCTGTTTTTTAAATTTAATCAATCAAACCTTTAGATGGTTACCTGGTAACCGAAATGTACATCAAGTGATTAAATAACGTTATATTGTGGTTATTGGGTTTGTTATTTAAAATATTATAACAGTAGGCCACAGTTGCTCAAGAAATCATTAACGATAGGATCATGTAAAAGACATGGTGACTCCTATTAAACCATGTGCTTTAGGTACTTGATGTGAGTACATGGATATACTCTGGAGACAGCTACCCTTTACTTGTGATGGGGAGTATTCTCCTCTATACGATATTATAACATTAGGCCACAGTTGCTCAAGAAATCATTAACGATAGGATCATGTAAAAGACATGGTGACTCCTATTAAACCATGTGCTTTAGGTACTTGATGTGAGTACATGGATATACTCTGGAGACAGCTACCCTTTACTTGTGATGGGAAGTATTCTCCTCTATACGATATTATAACAGTAGGCTACAGTTGCTCAAGAAATCATTAACGATAGGATCATGTAAAAGACATGGTGACTCCTATTAAACCATGTGCTTTAGGTACTTGATGTGAGTACATGGATATACTCTGGAGACAGCTACCCTTTACTTGTGATGGGAAGTATTCTCCTCTATACGATATTATAACAGTAGGCTACAGTTGCTCAAGAAATCATTAACGATAGGATCATGTAAAAGACATGGTGACTCCTATTAAACCATGTGCTTTAGGTACTTGATGTGAGTACATGGATATACTCTGGAGACAGCTACCCTTTACTTGTGATGGGAAGTATTCTCCTCTATACGATATTATAACAGTAGGCTACAGTTGCTCAAGAAATCATTAACGATAGGATCATGTAAAAGACATGGTGACTCCTATTAAACCATGTGCTTTAGGTACTTGATGTGAGTACATGGATATACTCTGGAGACAGCTACCCTTTACTTGTGATGGGAAGTATTCTCCTCTATACGATATTATAACAGTAGGCTACAGTTGCTCAAGAAATCATTAACGATAGGATCATGTAAAAGACATGGTGACTCCTATTAAACCATGTGCTTTAGGTACTTGATGTGAGTACATGGATATACTCTGGAGACAGCTACCCTTTACTTGTGATGGGAAGTATTCTCCTCTATACGATATTATAACAGTAGGCTACAGTTGCTCAAGAAATCATTAACGATAGGATCATGTAAAAGACATGGTGACTCCTATTAAACCATGTGCTTTAGGTACTTGATGTGAGTACATGGATATACTCTGGAGACAGCTACCCTTTACTTGTGATGGGGAGTATTCTCCTCTATACGATATTATAACAGTAGGCTACAGTTGCTCAAGAAATCATTAACGATAGGATCATGTAAAAGACATGGTGACTCCTATTAAACCATGTGCTTTAGGTACTTGATGTGAGTACATGGATATACTCTGGAGACAGCTACCCTTTACTTGTATGGGGAGTATTCTCCTCTATCCGATATTATAACAGTAGGCCACAGTTGCTCAAGAAATCATTAACGATAGGATCAAGTAAAAGACATGGTGACTCCTATTAAACCATGTGCTTTAGGTACTTGATGTGAGTACATGGATACACTCTGGAGACAGCTACCCTTTACTTGTATGGGGAGTATTCTCCTCTATCCGATATTATAACAGTAGGCCACAGTTGCTCAAGAAATCATTAACGATAGGATCAAGTAAAAGACATGGTGACTCCTATTAAACCATGTGCTTTAGGTACTTGATGTGAGTACATGGATATACTCTGGAGACAGCTACCCTTTACTTGTGATGGGAAGTATTCTCCTCTATCCGATATTATAACAGTAGGCCACAGTTGCTCAAGAAATCATTAACGATAGGATCATGTAAAAGACATGGTGACTCCTATTAAACCATGTGCTTTAGGTACTTGATGTGAGTACATGGATACACTCTGGAGACAGCTACCCTTTACTTGTGATGGGGAGTATTCTCCTCTATACGATATTATAACATTAGGCCACAGTTGCTCAAGAAATCATTAACGATAGGATCATGTAAAAGACATGGTGACTCCTATTAAACCATGTGCTTTAGGTACTTGATGTGAGTACATGGATATACTCTGGAGACAGCTACCCTTTACTTGTGATGGGAAGTATTCTCCTCTATACGATATTATAACAGTAGGCTACAGTTGCTCAAGAAATCATTAACGATAGGATCATGTAAAAGACATGGTGACTCCTATTAAACCATGTGCTTTAGGTACTTGATGTGAGTACATGGATACACTCTGGAGACAGCTACCCTTTACTTGTGATGGGGAGTATTCTCCTCTATACGATATTATAACAGTAGGCTACAGTTGCTCAAGAAATCATTAACGATAGGATCATGTGAAAGACATGGTGACTCCTAGTAAACCATGTGCTTTGGGTACTTGATGTGAGTACATGGATACACTCTGGAGACAGCTACCCTTTACTTGTGATGGGGAGTATTCTCCTCTATACGATATTATAACATTAGGCCACAGTTGCTCAAGAAATCATTAACGATAGGATCATGTAAAAGACATGGTGACTCCTATTAAACCATGTGCTTTGGGTACTTGATGTGAGTACATGGATACACTCTGGAGACAGCTACCCTTTACTTGTGATGGGGAGTATTCTCCTCTATACGATATTATAACATTAGGCCACAGTTGCTCAAGAAATCATTAACGATAGGATCATGTAAAAGACATGGTGACTCCTATTAAACCATGTGCTTTGGGTACTTGATGTGAGTACATGGATACACTCTGGAGACAGCTACCCTTTACTTGTGATGGGAAGTATTCTCTTCTATACGATATTATAACAGTAGGCCACAGTTGCTCAAGAAATCATTAACGATAGGATCATGTAACAGACATGGTGACTCCTATTAAACCACGTGCTTTAGGTACTTGATGTGAGTACATGGATATACTCTGGAGACAGCTACCCTTTACTTGTGATGGGAAGTATTCTCCTCTATACGATATTATAACATTAGGCCACAGTTGCTCAAGAAATCATTAACGATAGGATCATGTAAAAGACATGGTGACTCCTATTAAACCATGTGCTTTAGGTACTTGATGTGAGTACATGGATATACTCTGGAGACAGCTACCCTTTACTTGTGATGGGGAGTATTCTCCTCTATACGATATTATAACAGTAGGCTACAGTTGCTCAAGAAATCATTAACGATAGGATCATGTAAAAGACATGGTGACTCCTATTAAACCATGTGCTTTAGGTACTTGATGTGAGTACATGGATATACTCTGGAGACAGCTACCCTTTACTTGTGATGGGGAGTATTCTCCTCTATACGATATTATAACATTAGGCCACAGTTGCTCAAGAAATCATTAACGATAGGATCATGTAAAAGACATGGTGACTCCTATTAAACCATGTGCTTTAGGTACTTGATGTGAGTACATGGATATACTCTGGAGACAGCTACCCTTTACTTGTGATGGGAAGTATTCTCCTCTATACGATATTATAACAGTAGGCTACAGTTGCTCAAGAAATCATTAACGATAGGATCATGTAAAAGACATGGTGACTCCTATTAAACCATGTGCTTTAGGTACTTGATGTGAGTACATGGATATACTCTGGAGACAGCTACCCTTTACTTGTGATGGGAAGTATTCTCCTCTATACGATATTATAACAGTAGGCTACAGTTGCTCAAGAAATCATTAACGATAGGATCATGTAAAAGACATGGTGACTCCTATTAAACCATGTGCTTTAGGTACTTGATGTGAGTACATGGATATACTCTGGAGACAGCTACCCTTTACTTGTGATGGGAAGTATTCTCCTCTATACGATATTATAACAGTAGGCTACAGTTGCTCAAGAAATCATTAACGATAGGATCATGTAAAAGACATGGTGACTCCTATTAAACCATGTGCTTTAGGTACTTGATGTGAGTACATGGATATACTCTGGAGACAGCTACCCTTTACTTGTGATGGGGAGTATTCTCCTCTATACGATATTATAACAGTAGGCTACAGTTGCTCAAGAAATCATTAACGATAGGATCATGTAAAAGACATGGTGACTCCTATTAAACCATGTGCTTTAGGTACTTGATGTGAGTACATGGATATACTCTGGAGACAGCTACCCTTTACTTGTATGGGGAGTATTCTCCTCTATCCGATATTATAACAGTAGGCCACAGTTGCTCAAGAAATCATTAACGATAGGATCAAGTAAAAGACATGGTGACTCCTATTAAACCATGTGCTTTAGGTACTTGATGTGAGTACATGGATACACTCTGGAGACAGCTACCCTTTACTTGTATGGGGAGTATTCTCCTCTATCCGATATTATAACAGTAGGCCACAGTTGCTCAAGAAATCATTAACGATAGGATCAAGTAAAAGACATGGTGACTCCTATTAAACCATGTGCTTTAGGTACTTGATGTGAGTACATGGATATACTCTGGAGACAGCTACCCTTTACTTGTGATGGGAAGTATTCTCCTCTATCCGATATTATAACAGTAGGCCACAGTTGCTCAAGAAATCATTAACGATAGGATCATGTAAAAGACATGGTGACTCCTATTAAACCATGTGCTTTAGGTACTTGATGTGAGTACATGGATACACTCTGGAGACAGCTACCCTTTACTTGTGATGGGGAGTATTCTCCTCTATACGATATTATAACATTAGGCCACAGTTGCTCAAGAAATCATTAACGATAGGATCATGTAAAAGACATGGTGACTCCTATTAAACCATGTGCTTTAGGTACTTGATGTGAGTACATGGATATACTCTGGAGACAGCTACCCTTTACTTGTGATGGGAAGTATTCTCCTCTATACGATATTATAACAGTAGGCTACAGTTGCTCAAGAAATCATTAACGATAGGATCATGTAAAAGACATGGTGACTCCTATTAAACCATGTGCTTTAGGTACTTGATGTGAGTACATGGATACACTCTGGAGACAGCTACCCTTTACTTGTGATGGGGAGTATTCTCCTCTATACGATATTATAACAGTAGGCTACAGTTGCTCAAGAAATCATTAACGATAGGATCATGTGAAAGACATGGTGACTCCTAGTAAACCATGTGCTTTGGGTACTTGATGTGAGTACATGGATACACTCTGGAGACAGCTACCCTTTACTTGTGATGGGGAGTATTCTCCTCTATACGATATTATAACATTAGGCCACAGTTGCTCAAGAAATCATTAACGATAGGATCATGTAAAAGACATGGTGACTCCTATTAAACCATGTGCTTTGGGTACTTGATGTGAGTACATGGATACACTCTGGAGACAGCTACCCTTTACTTGTGATGGGGAGTATTCTCCTCTATACGATATTATAACATTAGGCCACAGTTGCTCAAGAAATCATTAACGATAGGATCATGTAAAAGACATGGTGACTCCTATTAAACCATGTGCTTTGGGTACTTGATGTGAGTACATGGATACACTCTGGAGACAGCTACCCTTTACTTGTGATGGGAAGTATTCTCTTCTATACGATATTATAACAGTAGGCCACAGTTGCTCAAGAAATCATTAACGATAGGATCATGTAACAGACATGGTGACTCCTATTAAACCACGTGCTTTAGGTACTTGATGTGAGTACATGGATATACTCTGGAGACAGCTACCCTTTACTTGTGATGGGAAGTATTCTCCTCTATACGATATTATAACATTAGGCCACAGTTGCTCAAGAAATCATTAACGATAGGATCATGTAAAAGACATGGTGACTCCTATTAAACCATGTGCTTTAGGTACTTGATGTGAGTACATGGATATACTCTGGAGACAGCTACCCTTTACTTGTGATGGGGAGTATTCTCCTCTATACGATATTATAACAGTAGGCTACAGTTGCTCAAGAAATCATTAACGATAGGATCATGTAAAAGACATGGTGACTCCTATTAAACCATGTGCTTTAGGTACTTGATGTGAGTACATGGATATACTCTGGAGACAGCTACCCTTTACTTGTGATGGGGAGTATTCTCCTCTATACGATATTATAACATTAGGCCACAGTTGCTCAAGAAATCATTAACGATAGGATCATGTAAAAGACATGGTGACTCCTATTAAACCATGTGCTTTGGGTACTTGATGTGAGTACATGGATACACTCTGGAGACAGCTACCCTTTACTTGTGATGGGGAGTATTCTCCTCTATACGATATTATAACATTAGGCCACAGTTGCTCAAGAAATCATTAACGATAGGATCATGTAAAAGACATGGTGACTCCTATTAAACCATGTGCTTTAGGTACTTGATGTGAGTACATGGATATACTCTGGAGACAGCTACCCTTTACTTGTGATGGGGAGTATTCTCCTCTATACGATATTATAACAGTAGGCTACAGTTGCTCAAGAAATCATTAACGATAGGATCATGTAAAAGACATGGTGACTCCTATTAAACCATGTGCTTTAGGTACTTGATGTGAGTACATGGATATACTCTGGAGACAGCTACCCTTTACTTGTGATGGGGAGTATTCTCCTCTATACGATATTATAACAGTAGGCTACAGTTGCTCAAGAAATCATTAACGATAGGATCATGTAAAAGACATGGTGACTCCTATTAAACCATGTGCTTTAGGTACTTGATGTGAGTACATGGATACACTCTGGAGACAGCTACCCTTTACTTGTATGGGGAGTATTCTCCTCTATACGATATTATAACAGTAGGCTACAGTTGCTCAAGAAATCATTAACGATAGGATCATGTAAAAGACATGGTGACTCCTATTAAACCATGTGCTTAGGTACTTGATGTGAGTACATGGATACACTCTGGAGACAGCTACCCTTTACTTGTATGGGGAGTATTCTCCTCTATACGATATTATAACTTGAAAGTATCCACATAATTTAGTTAACTGCTCTTCAATTTTCGTTTTACATCTTTGTCAATGTTTTGTCTGATAAATTCTAATTCATATAATAAAAAACCTGTTAATTTATTTTGTATTAGCTATTTTATTGCCTCGTTTATTGAGTGTACTGTATTATTGTTCGAGATTAAGCTAACTGTCCCAACTTTATACATCCTAATGTACAATAACTGCATGAATGAACTCATCTACTTCCGTGGCCCAAAGCACTTGGCCCCGTTGTAAAGGTCATGTTTAATTAGGGCACTGCTATTTCCTGTCTCAGCTTTGATTTGATTCCATTTGGATCAAACGTTACAAATAATTGCCTAAGTTGATATGGAATAGTGGAAATTAGATTATTATAACAAACGTAATGGAGATTAAATGCGTAAGATACAAATATTTAAACAATAGTCAATGATACAAGTATTTAAAGCATGAACATAATAGAGGTGTTTAAAGCTATAAGCAATATTACCCGTCTTTAAAGCAATAACTAGCATTGCACAAGTTTAAAACCATAAACAGTGGTACAAGCACTTAAAACAGTAAACATAAATACAAATATTTAAACAATAGTCAATGATACAAGTATTTAAAGCTGTAAACAGTAAGGTTAGTATTTAAAGCTATAAACAATAATAGAAGTATTTAAAGCAATAACCAGAGTACAAGTATTTAACGCAATAATCAGCAGTACAAGTATTTAAAGCAATAACCAGCAGTACAAGTATTTAAAGCAATAACCAGCAGTACAAGTATGTAAAGCAATTACCAGCAGTACAAGTATTTAAAGCAATAACCAGCAGTACAAGTATTTAAAGCAATAACCAGCAGTACAAGTATTTAAAGCAATAACCAGCAGTACAAGTATTTAAAGCAATAACCAGCAGTACAAGTATTTAAAGCAATAACCAGCAGTACAAGTATTTAAAGCAATAACCAGCAGTACAAGTATTTAAAGCAATTACCAGTAATTATATATATATGAAACAAAAAAATTGTGATGCATGAATATAAAGCTATTGGCAGTTATACAACTATTGAAAGCAATGAAAAGCAATGCAGTAATTAAAAATATAAACTGTAATACAAGTATTAAAAGGTTGCTTTAAGTAATCAATAACTAGTGGTACGAGTATTTAAAGCAATAACCAGCAGTACAAGTATTTAAAGCAATACCCAGCAGTACAAGTATTTAAAGCAATAACCAGCAGTACAAGTATTTAAAGCAATACCCAGCAGTACAAGTATTTAAAGCAATAACCAGCAGTACAAGTATTTAAAGCAATACCCAGCAGTACAAGTATTTAAAGCAATAACCAGCAGTACAAGTATTTAAAGCAATACCCAGCAGTACAAGTATTTAAAGCAATAACCAGCAGTACAAGTATTTAAAGCAATTACCAGTAATAATATATATATATATATATATATATATATATATATATATATATATATATATATATATATATATATATATATATGAAACAAAAAAATTGTAATGCATGAATATAAAGCTATTGGCAGTTATACAACTATTGAAAGCAATAAAAAGCAATGCAGTAATTAAAAATATAAACTGTAATACAAGTATTAAAAGGTTGCTTTAAGTAATCAATAACTAGTGGTACGAGTATTTAAAGCAATAACCAGCAGTACAAGTATTTAAAGCAATACCCAGCAGTACAAGTATTTAAAGCAATAACCAGCAGTACAAGTATTTAAAGCAATAACCAGCAGTACAAGTATTTAAAGCAATACCCAGCAGTACAAGTATTTAAAGCAATAACCAGCAGTACAAGTATTTAAAGCAATAACCAGCAGTACAAGTATTTAAAGCAATAACCAGCAGTACAAGTATTTAAAGCAATTACCAGCAGTACAAGTATTTAAAGCAATACCCAGCAGTACAAGTATTTAAAGCAATAACCAGCAGTACAAGTATTTAAAGCAATTACCAGCAGTACAAGTATTTAAAGCAATAACCAGCAGTACAAGTATTTAAAGCAATTACCAGCAGTACAAGTATTTAAAGCAATACCCAGCAGTACAAGTATTTAAAGCAATAACCAGCAGTACAAGTATTTAAAGCAATAACCAGCAGTACAAGTATTTAAAGCAATTACCAGCAGTACAAGTATTTAAAGCAATACCCAGCAGTACAAGTATTTAAAGCAATAACCAGCAGTACAAGTATTTAAAGCAATACCCAGCAGTACAAGTATTTAAAGCAATAACCAGCAGCACAAGTATTTAAAGCAATACCCAGCAGTACAAGTATTTAAAGCAATAACCAGCAGTACAAGTATTTAAAGCAATTACCAGTAATTATATATATATGAAACAAAAAAATTGTGATGCATGAATATAAAGCTATTGGCAGTTATACAACTATTGAAAGCAATGAAAAGCAATGCAGTAATTAAAAATATAAACTGTAATACAAGTATTAAAAGCTTGCTTTAAGTAATCAATAACTAGTGGTACGAGCATTTTAAAGCAATAAACGATACTATACGTATTATAACAATACATCAATAACTACTGTTTTAAGAATTTATAACAATAAGCACTAATACTAATATCCAAATCTGTTACTTAAACATTTGTAGTTGTTTAATGCTATTTAAACGCTTTTCAATTGACGCTTAAAATGAATAATAGTATTTTTTATTGGTTTAAGTACTTACACTAATTTTTAAAAATATTTATTTTCATTTGCTTGAAACAATAGTATTACTGTTTGTTTGTTTATTTAAATACTAATATTACTGTATATGTCTTGAAGTATAACGTGTTATTGTTTAATTGCCTGTTGATGCTTTAAATACATGCCTTATTGTTAATTGTTTAAACACTTGCATTACTATTTATTCCTTTAAATACTAATATTACTGTATATATCTTGAAGTATAACGTGTTATTGTTTAATTGCCTGTTGATGCTTTAAATACATGTCTTATTGTTAATTGTTTAAACACTTGCATTACTATTTATTCCTTTAAACACCTACAACAAAATACTATAATTTAAATCCTTAAACAGTAATACAAGATTTTAAGTAACAAACATTAATTCATGTACTTAAAACAACAGTAAAACCAAAGTTTAAATCAATAGACACTAATGCAGGTACTTAAAAGTATACAGAGTAATACAAGTATTGAAAACAATTACTATTAATAGACGTTTTTAAGCATTAAACAGTAATACAAAGGTTCAATATACTAAATAGTTATTTTAATCTATAAATACTAATATAAAGCAAGAAACAGTAATACACGAGTATAAAAACAGTAATACAAATAGATATGACAATAGCAAATAATTGTAGTATTTAAAACGCTAAACAGTAATACAAGTGCTAAGCAACAAACAGTAAACAAATATTTAATACAATAGAGTTATACAAATATAGAAAACAATAACCAGTAATACTAGTATTAGAAGCAACAAACAGCCATGCAAATATTTAAAACAAGAAAGAGTAATACAAGTTTTGGAAGCAATAAACAGTAATTCAGGTTAGTAAGCAACAAATAGTAATACATGTATTTAAAACAATAAAGAGTAATACAAGTTTTGGAAGCAATAAACAGTAATTCAGGTTAGTAAGCAACAAATAGTAATACATGTATTTAAAACAAGAAAGAGTAATACAAGTTTTGGAAGCAATAAACAGTAATTCAGGTTAGTAAGCAACAAATAGTAATACATGTATTTAAAACAATAAAGAGTAACAAAAATATAAAAAGCAATAGCCTGTTACACTAGGTTTTAAACAATAATTAGTAATACTACTATTTAAAACAATCTACAGTAATACAAGTATTCAAGCAACAAATAGTTCTACATGTACTTAAAACAATGAGCAAAAATAAAAAATATTTATAAAACATAAACCAGTTATCACAAAAAAGTAATCATTATTTATAGACGTTTTTAACAAAATGCATTTATACATAAAACAAAATCGCTACAAGGAAAGAATAATACAGCTTATAAAATTAATTGTAACCTAAACTTATATTTTAAGTATATCTCCGGTCCTTCGTCGCCGGCTCCTCCACATAGGCAACTACTCTAACACCAGCGTCGTATGTCCTCAGCTTACCTCCGCGTTGCTCGTAGTTTTGTAACCAACCTTACTTGTAATAGACAACTTCTTGCACCTGTCTTCATCATTGCAGACATTGTCCCAGTTAATAAATAGGAGTTTCTCCAAACCGGGCAAAGGAGCTTTCACCCTCTCCAAAGTCAACTTGCCCTGAATTCGTTTGATGTTTCAGCTACAACTAAACACCAGGCATTCTTTCTAAAAACCAAACTTACCAAATGCTATCCCTAAAGTAGCTGGTAATAACACGCTCTTTGACAATAAAAACGTAAATTTATGATAGCTTCAAGGAGGTTCAAAAGCTTCAACTAAAATAATAAATATTTCTAAAAACGGACCTGACAGGAAAACTAGTGATGCTCTCTGTTTCATCTGCAGCATTGGTCCAGACACCTGGACATTGCTAAAATCTGTTGCGGAAAGATCCAATTTACAGAAAAATGAGAAACTTTTTATATAAATCGTTTAAAGTAGCAAAAACCTGCGGAAGAAAAGGAAAGGAAATTAATCAGAGTGTTGTTTGAAAAGTGTCAGAGTCCTAAAAGCCCTGCAATCAATAACGAACGGAGAGAAGAAATAATTAAGGACATGCACATGGACAAAATACAAAGTTAAAGGAGAAGCCCACAGGTGGCAGCTTGATGGATTTTACCTTCAGATTTACCAAAAAGTGATTTGCTTTCCTCTAACTTTGTCATACCTACATTATGTTATTTATAAATGTTCAGGTGATGTTTATAAACATGTTTTTTAGACAAATTTACATCATACATTAATATTTTGTGTATGTCGAGAAAACCTGAGTTCTCTTTCCGCGCGCGCGCGCACAAACACACACACACACACACACACAAACGCGCCCGCACACAAGCAAATACCCCTAACACGCACTATCCACAAACACAATCTCCCTACAGACACACACATACATACAACACTAAAACACACACATACACACACACTCACACACACACACACACACACACACACTCACACTCACACAAACACAAACACACACACAACACAAAACATACACACACACACACACACACACATACACACACACACGCACACACAAACACACACGCGAGCGCACGCACGCACACACACACACACACACACACACACACACACACACACACACACACATACTAATCAGCCATATACTAACAATAGTATAGAAATTTAGAAAATGACAGATAAAATACTCAACAGATGTTGATCCCAATGCTCCTATAAATTAAGAAATAACACTGAAAGTTAACATGACAATAATGGCTCAACAATTAAAACATTATTCGAGCTTGTTTCACATGAATTTAAATAGACACACGCTGATAGCGTTATTTCCGACGGAAATTTTAATTTCATCTTTTGATTTTCCAACAGATTAACTTTAACGATGTTGGTTTTACAACACTCCAGGAGTAAATTAATTTTATTCACGTAAACTCCTCTCGATTTTTAACCGGGATTATTTTTCAACTTTATTTCAAAATAAAGACGGGAGCAGAAAAGGGATTCTCTTAAACGTGTGTGTGTGTGTGTTTGTGTTTGTGTGAGTGTGTGTGTTTGTGTGTGAGTGTGTGTGTGTGTTTGTGTGTGTGTGTGTGTGAATCTGTGAGCGCGCGCGCGCACGTGTGTGTGTGTGTGTGTGTGTGTGTGTGTGTGTGTGTGTGTGTGTGTGTGTGTGTGTGTGTGTGTGTGTGTGTGTGTGTGTGTGTGTTATGTGTGTGTGTGTGTGTGTGTGTGTGTGTATGTGTGAGTGTGTGTGTGTGTGTGTGTGTGTGTGTGTGTGTGTTTGTGTGTGTGTGTGTGTGAATCTGTGAGCGCGCGCGCGTGTGTGTGTGTGTGAAATAATTTTAGATGTTTTGCCAAAGAAATATATACACGAATTATTAAATTTTACACAATTTTAAGTTGAGAGATCTGACTGCTTTCTTTCGCTTATTTAACTTGCCTGGGTTTAAAAAGTATTTTCAGACATTTTACTGATCCAAAAATGGCTCCAAGGTCAAACCGAAAAAACTGTTTGGAGAAAGCGGAAGCAGGCTAATGGCGTTTAATGGGTACATAAAGTAAGGCTTATTCTACAAGGCATTAATGCCACCGCCGTTTTAATGACCTTTTGTAACCCGTTCAGGGGGGAGGAATACGTAGATGGTTATTAATGGATGTCTTGTGTATGAAGGGAAATGAATATAAAAAGCTACTTTTATGGTGAAACGTAGCGCGTATCATTACGTGTCGCGTGAAAGGGAAAATACTATGTAAGACCTTCCAATGCTGCTTCAGAACTGTGACTAGGGGAAATAAGAGACATGTAACAAATTAGACGGATAGAGTAAGACGTCCCCACTTACTTACCCGGTGGGAGCAATCATTAAGGACCTAAGTGTCTCGAGTCACTCGAGAATAAGCTGTGGTAGGTTTTGTGTTATATATGCTGATTATGTGTGCCTTTTGGGGAAATTTTTAGAAAAACTCATGGACTTTTGATTTTTCGAATTTCTTCAAAAAATGTAATTATTTAACTATCTTACAAAACCATATGGACTATTTTCCAAATATTTCAAGGCGTGTAGCTCAGTAACTTAAAGCTTGTTTCCATGTACGTTCTGAATGTAATATAGAATAAATTATTAGTTAATGGATTTCGGCGAATTTCTTTTTTAAAAAAATCCTTTTTACCCCCGACTTTATCAAATATATTGACCATTCCTCTGAGCCAGCTCTGACGCTTAGTGTAGTGTATGAGATAAATACTTTTTAAGTTGTTTTTACTTTGAATTGTATTACTGTTGCTACGTTCAGGGTTTGTCATGTTGATAAAATAAATTCAAGAAGTGCTTTACCAAAAAGACGCTGATATTTCAGAGCTCCCTACACGGGAGTGACCTGCAGTCTGTGATGTTGCGCAGGGCTTAATTCTGAGGAATTTTAAGATTAGGCAAGGTTGGATTGGTTTTAGCTCCCTACACGGGAGTGACCTGCAGTCTGTGATGTTGCGCAGGGCTTAATTCTGAGGAATTTTAAGATTAGGCAAGGTTGGATTGGTTTTAGCTCCCTACACGGGAGTGACCTGCAGTCTGTGATGTTGATCAGGGCTTAATTCTGAGGAATTTTAAGATTAGGCAAGGTTGGATTGGTTTTAGCTCCCTACACGGGAGTGACCTGCAGTCTGTGATGTTGCGCAGGGCTTAATTCTGAGGAATTTTAAGATTAGGCAAGGTTGGATTGGTTTTACAGTTATTTGAAAGCTAAATTGTAGGATAACAACTTTGGTTTCGAATCCTCTAATAAAATAAACAAAAGCTGTCGGCCAATTATGAATAGGTAAGATAGTTGAAAATAAAGTATTTCGTATGAAGATGTGAGTTTATTCAAGATACCACTAGATAGCTCGTAGAGACTCTCTCCTGAGCAAATTATGAGGTACATTTCTTATGCGATCAGTAGCAATGCTCAGGGAATGGCTTTAGGCTAGGTAGGCAGGGAATGGGAAATTGCGTACAAGTTTCACTTAGCTTAAATATGTAAAGTGACTAGAAGTGTTGCGATAGATTCGGAAGCCCTGGGGCTACTTATAAAATTCGCAGCATTGGTTGCACTCAGAATGTTTTAAAGTTTGATATTTTACGTCGATCCAGGCGTAAACTTCCTAATCAGGTAGGTTGTTGGTTCTAGTTAATAAATACATACGAGATAAGTGGTATGTTGTCAATAATCGATCTAGGCGGAGCCTTTAAAATTTTTCTTCAGTTTGTTTACGACCTTTACGTCGACAACATTAGATATCAGTTCTTGTCGAAAGCATACTAAAGACAAGTTTTTTACTTTTACATTTTACAAGGATAATGGCTTTAGTCACAGATTTGAATCCGGTCTCGGAGTTTTTATTACTGGGCTCGGCCGTATCTGTGTCCATATTGACTGCACGTCCCGCCCGACGTGTTAGTATATTAAACTCGTATCCACCAGAAATATCATCAGCCCTACACATTTTATATTTAATTTAAAAATATATTTCTCGGGTTCCTTTTATTAAACAGCACCGTACGCTCCAGCGTCATAGCTTCATCGCTTGTCATAGCTTCATCGCTTGGCATAGCTTCATCGCTTGTCATAGCTTCATTGCTTGTCATAGCCTCATCGCTTGTCATAGCTTCATCGCTTGTCGTAGCTTCATGGCTTGTCGTAGCTTCATCGCTTGTCGTAGCTTCATCGCTTGTCGTAGCTTCATCGCTTGTCTTAGCTTCATCGCTTGTCTTAGCTTCATCGCTTGTTCCTGTATCGTCTTCTATTTAATTTCGCTACAATTTATTTTTATGAAATTCATGCAAATTCAAATTTATTTTCAATATTTCACTAAACGCTATTATTATTCCCCTATGAAATGTTTTTATTTTAAAATGGTACTGGGTAGTATTACCACTTTATGGAAATTATTTTATGTTATTCTCTTGGGAAATGTTATGATTTGCAAAGAGGGAGTAAGGTTCGCTTATAATAAGTAAGGTAAGCTTTCTATTTCCACCCGCATTTCCGTATTCCGATAATTCTTTATAACCAGAGTGGAGAGAGTTCGATTGCTACCCATAGGGAGGAGGTGTTTACTGCTACCCATGGTGAAGAGGTTTCTATCTGCTATCAGGGATTAGGAGCTGTCTATCTGACACCCGTGGTGAAGACGTTTCTAGTACAAATGGTGAAGAGGTGACTACTTGCTAGTGAGGGGTTAACTACCTGGTACCCATAGGGAAGTGGTGTTTCCCTGCTACCCATAGGGAAGTGGCGTTTACTTGCTACCCTTGGTAAACGGCTACCCTGGGTAGCTGTAACTCGAGTTGGAGAGGGGTTTACCTGCTACCCATAGGAAAGTGGCGTTTACTTGCTATCATTGGTGAAGATATGTCTACCTTCCACTCGAATTGGAAAGGTATTTACCTGCTAGCCAAGGAAAGTGGCGTTTACATGCTACCCTCGGTGAAGATATGTCTACCTGTCATTCGAGTTGGAAAGGTATTTACCTGCTACCCATAAGGAAGGGGCGTTTACTTGCTACCCTTGGTGAAGATATGTCTACCTGCCACTCGCGTTGGAAAGGTATTTACCTGCTACCCATAAGGAAGTGGCGTTTACTTGCTACCCTTGGTGAAGATATGTCTACCTGCCACTCGCGTTGGAAAGGTATTTACCTGCTACCCTTAAGGAAGTGGCATTCACCTGCTACTCTCGGTGAAGATATGTCTACCTGCCTCTCGAGTTGGAATGGTTTTTTTTACCTGCTACCTATATGGAAGTGGCGTTTACTTGCTACACTTGGTGACGATATGTCTACCTGCTACTCGCGTTGGAAAGGTATTTACCTACTACCCATAGGAAAGTGGCATTCACCTGCTACTCTCGGTGAAGATATGTCTTCCTGCCACTTGCGTTGGAAAGGTATTTACCTGCTACCCTTATGGAAGTGGCGTTTACTTGCTACCCTTGGTGAAGATATGTTTACCTGCCACTCGAGTTGAAAATATATATACCTGCTACCCATAATGAAGTGGCGTTTACTTGCTACCCTTGGTAAACATATGTCTACCTGCCACCCGGGTTGGAGAGGTGTTTACCTGCTATCGTGGATCGACTCCGAATGATAATTTATGTATCGTTTAAAATAGGGAATTAAAAAATCTATGGCATTGTCTAAACAGCAGCCGTCTGAGAGAGGGTACAATGGAGGCACTGAAAATGTCCTGCGCATGAGGCGGTATCTGATTACTGACAGCACGATAAATGGGTCTTGTGACGGAGCAGAAGGAAGGGAGACGGGATACTATTAATTACAGACAAAGCGTGTTTTGAAAATATGCTGTTCTAACGAACCTAGGTTTACGTAATCATTTCTGGAATGAAAAATTAGTTTCACTATACAGAGTATATAGCAGAGGAATGAACCAGAGTAAGTGGAGCTTCGCCCACAGATTTATAAATGTTAGAAGCTCTGCGATTCTTCAGACAATTTGTCATAAATGCAACAAGTATTTTTATAATCATTCAGTAATGTAGTTTTTCAATTTGTATCGCTAATTTCATCCACTGATTACGCATGCCGGTGGAATCGGATAAATGCTCTACCACCCCCGCTAACGTTCTCTCAAAGGACAGCCACAGTTACCGTTGCATATTTTAACATCCAATTAGCCCGCGGCAGCAACTCCCGTCTAGTACATCTAATCTCAATGGGAACTCAATGTTTCCTCCAACCACGTCCTACTTTATAAACTTCAAACTCAAAATATTCTATTAAAATGTCTCTCACTAAAACTTTATTGCTTTTTGCCAAAGAAATAAATTTATGAAGTTAAATTCGCATTATTAT
Organism: Prosapia bicincta; assembly: GCA_036971475.1. NCBI lineage: Eukaryota > Metazoa > Arthropoda > Insecta > Hemiptera > Cercopidae > Prosapia > Prosapia bicincta. The sequence goes on along the minus strand of JBAIZL010000009.1, from coordinate 43,841,546 downwards.
AATAGGACCCGTACTTTCCAATAAAGAGAAAATCTATTTGGAAAGCATTTAACCTTTCAATTGCAAAAACATTCTTATAGAGCATTTGAAGAAATATTTCTTTAAAGTTACTTGTTTCTCATCCACAAATGTTTAATTACTTTCTTTTTATTTAATATTTTCGTCCGTCCGCTCGCGATGTAAAATTTTTCAAAATGCTGCTCCTATTGGAGGACATTGTCATGTTGAAGCCGCTTTTC
>JBAIZL010000009.1:43406307-43838807 GCA_036971475.1 Prosapia bicincta | reverse complement strand
GCAATAAATTTTCGATTTGCTTAAAGCTCTAATTAAATTCTTACATGTAGCCCTGCATAGGGGTGAGAAATTAATAAATTTTTAGTGGTTTTTATATTCTCCACAGCCACGTTTAACAACCGTAACAGAACATTTAAATAAATTAAACCTCTAAACCACAAAAAAACTTTTTATTTAAATCCTTATCTATAATTCAATTTCAAAACAATTATCTCCGGAGGAAATTATTACAAGAATAATTTACTTTAGTACAAGAAAGAGTTATTATTATTAAATTCCTTCTATTAGTTCACACTCTCCTGATATATATCTTGTTTAAATTTTCAATCGTTAATAAAATATGTTTTTATTCATCCAATCAAGTTCAAATACATTTTTTAAGCTATAGTGGATAACAATTGATGTGAATAGAGTTTTTTTCAAATATTTATTGAACAATCAAACTAGGTATAAATGTTTGGGGTCTAAGACGGATTCGAACTAAGTATCTTCATGTTTAAAGGCTAACGTTTTGGAAACGAGCCAACTTTCCAATAGCTAGAAGTGTATATCTCAAAGAGGTATATGAATTTTTGTTTTGCTCCTATTTGGTTGTCATCGAAACCTCCATTGTTCAACCTTAAATTGTTCAAATGGCTACCACACACTATCATAAATAATCCTTAAGGATTAAAAATGAATAAAACGAATAAAATAAACAAACTGGATTAACTATATCGAAACTTGCTTCACAAACGGACAGTGCGAAAGGAAAGCGAAGGGAAACTACAACACAATGCAAGCGATAAGTGAAAAGAAGAAAGCGTATAAATATCAAGAAACAAAAATAATAGTCCAACACTATACATTGAAAGGAAACTGGAAAATTGCGAGGAAATTCAATTTCTATTTTGCAACTTAATATTGTTGTTCTGACATATATATATACATATTTATATTAGTTGTAATTATAAAATTTTAAAAAATTAAAATACATTTATTCTTTGTTGCCTTAGGTAGTTGTTTCTTTTTAACTTTATAACTTGTTTTTATAATAGTTTCCTCTGAAGATGACTGCTTTGTATTGAAATGTACCGACACAATTCGGCGCACTATTTGATATTTTTCAAATTTCAGTAGAATATACTACACGAGGCGTAAGTTGTAAATACGAAATATTACATAGTAGGAGTATGTAGAAAATCTGATTTTTGAGTATTCTATAATCCGTGGGCTATGGGTTAATTGGCCAACAATATACTTTGAAACACCATCATACTACAATTTACAATACTAATTAATAAATACTAATTAATTTGTTTACTTTGCTCTGTACAATAACCCTAGGACTGCTAATCAACGTATACATAAAGTACATCTTGATGCAATTAAAGAATAAATATGCTACAACTCACAAATATAAAAACTTTATTTTCATACGCGTTTCAACGACAAATTTGTCGTCATCCTCAGTGATGCTACACAAATCAAATTAAGCTTAATTAAAAGACACTAAACATAACCTATGTTTTAAAAAGTTTTAAAAAAAAGTAAAACCAGATCTGGGCATTGTCAAATTTACAGCCACAGCTACTAATATAATTACATTAAATGACATATGATAATTATAAATATTTAATTTTGATGAGCCTATAATATTAGTAAAACATAATAAAATAAATTTGTTACTATTATGTTTTACTAATATTATAGGCTCATCAAAATTAAATATTTATAATTATCATATGTCATTTAATGTAATTATATTAGTAGCTGTGGCTGTAAATTTAACAATGCCCAGATCTGGTTTTACTTTTGTTAAAACTTTATAGGTTATGTTTAGTGTCTTTTAATTAAGCTTAATTTGATTTGTGTAGCATCACTGAGGATAATGACAAATTTGTCATTGAAACGCGTATGAAAATAAAGTTTTTATATTTGTGAGATGTAGCATATTTATTCTTTAATTATAACTTTCACTCACAAGCCAGCTCCAATATTATTTACATCTTGATACGTTTAATCCCAGAAAAGTGAAACGGGTCCATTGCTTTTGCAGTGGTGAACGCTCTAACTACTGGAGTGTGGCAAATCAATTTACACTTGCTGATTCTGTGCATTGTCTGCTGTCAATAAGCAATGGTAATGTCGTGGGTGTAGGATTTATTTGACGGTTGGTAGATATAAAATTTATTGTGCTAACGCCATGATCAGCGATTGGCGGTTGCCAGATGTGTCACATTGCCTTCCTTACTGATTTATCTGCAAACACTTCAGTCGTGTATCGTGCTTTGGACCAAAGATGTCAAAACGTGTTCATTTAGTAAAATTCGAGGGTTGTTAGAGAAAAATTAAAGTTCGGACGATATTAGGGATATTTTGGTAAATGAAATATTAGACAAATTGTTAACATGATTAATCGTCTTTATTAATTCAAATTATTATTCGATAATCGTTGTACGGTTATTACTAAAAAGGCAATATCAAAATGCGAATCGTCCTGGACTCCAGGTCAGTTTCTTCTCGCACGTACCCACACTTTCCCTTACGAACGCAAAGGATTAGGACAGACTGGTAAGTGTCGCTCTACCTAAAGTTACAAGAAAAATGATACCAAACAACCCAGGATTTAATTTTGTAATTATTAGTAACTAAAGTACAGTGTTTATTTTTAGCGTTTTTACAGTGTTGTTATTTCATGTTATCGCCTCAGTGACAATAAATTGTACGTTGTTTGGTATCAATTTTCTCGTAATGATGTGCAGAATTAATTTATGCTAAACTTTCTGAGGTGTGTTATTGAATTTTAAAAAAATTGAGTTTGATCAAGAAGGCACCACTGGGTGACTAATAAACAGAGCGCCTGAAGGAATACGGTCCGTCCTAATCCTTTGTCATTGTGTGTGTGTGTGTGTGTGTGTGTGTGTGTGTGTGTGTGTGTGTGTGTGTGTGTGTGTATGTGTGTGTATGTGTATGTGTATGTGTGTGTGTGTGTGTGTGTGTGTGTGTGTGTGTGTGTGTGTGTGTGTGTGTGTGTGTGTGTGTGTGTGTGTGTGTGTGTGTGTGTGTGTGTGTGTGTGTGTGTGTGTGTGTGTGTGTGTGTGTGTGTGTGTGTGTGTGGTTTGCATGTTTGTGTGTGTGTTTGTGTGTGTGTGTGTGTGTTTTGTGTGTGTGTGTTTGTGTGTGTGTGTGTGTTGTGTGTGCATGTTTGTGTGTGTGTGTGTGTTGCGTTTTGTTGTGTGTGTGTGTGTGTGTGTGTGTTTGTTTGTGTGTGTGTGTGTGTGTGTGTGTGTGTGTATGTGTGTGGGTGTGTGCGTGTGTGTGTTTGTGTCTGTGTGTGTGTGTGTTTGTATGTATGTGTTTGTGTCTGTGTGTGTGTGTGTTTGTATGTATGTGTGTGTGTGTGTGTGTGTGTGTGTGTGTGTGTGTGTTTGTGTGTGTGTGTTTGTGTGTGTGTGTGTGTGTGTGTGTTTGTGTGTGTGTGTGTGTGTGTGTGTGTGTGTGTGTGTGTGTGTGTGTGTGTGTGTGTGTGTGTGTGTGTGTGTGTGTGTGTGTGTGTGTGTGTGTGTGTGTGTGTGTGTGTGTGTGTGTGTGTGTGTGTGTGTGTGTGTGTGTGTGTGTGTGTGTGTGTGTGTGTGTGTGTGTGTGTGTGTGTGACTACCTGGCGTTCAGGGGCACTCACATTTTGCTATTACTAACGGTAAAAGTTACTACTGGTGCCCAAAGTATTACTGTGGGATACACCCTAAGTACTCACCCATTACTGTAGTCCTACAAAGCCAGGAAAAGGAGCCGCTGGCAATGGCTACAACTGAAGAGTGACTACTATAAATCTGTAGTTTCAGACTTTTACAAAAACTTTTCTCTTGTAAGTAGGGCAGAAACTTATTGTTTTATAATTAAATATTTTGTTCGTTGTTATATTGTGCATATTTAGTTGGTTTACTATTTGGTGGTAAATACAACAGTTTAAAAATTACAAAGTATGAAATTTAAAAAGAATCATTTGGACTACAACTCTCTGGAGCACAGGTAACAATATTAACTTAATATACACCAGTATTCCCATTTTATTGTAAAGGCAATAATATTCATAGCATTATGTTTTATGTAAATTATGTATTTTTTGCAGTAATTATAGCGCGAGAGCCGAATCAAGTCTACCATTGAAGGATTGAATCATTATCAGTTCCAGGGTTAAAAGTATTTTCTGCATTTCTCACTACAATATAATATAATAAATGACGCAATAACGTATTGTAATGTACCACTTAGTAACTCTTCTATTGCGTAACATATTAATCCTCTAGGTGCTATATTTACTGGGGTGAAGCTGGTTCACTCGTAAGCTGGCGCGCGAATACCTGTACCAGCCCTATTCAAAAACATTGGTTTTTGTAGTGCGTGTTGCATCAAAGACCACCGATAAGAAATTGCAGGCGTTGTGGTCGCATAGAAAACTGCTATAAGAATTGTTTCCAAACCTTTATGTAAATGAAATGTTATAAATGCAAATCAAATATTTATAGCTCCTTGTCAAATATACATTATTTTAATATAAATATTATACCTCAAATAATATTACTCATTGTTTCATAATAAACCTCACTATATTACACTTTGCTACTTGATCAACAAATGAGTTTTTCATTCCATCGTACCACTGGGGCTGTAATTGATTTTATAATTCCTCAACACCAGACATGCTGCTTGAATTCACTCTAATGATAAAACTCTCTGTGATGTTATCAATATCTGGCTCCTTTGCAATATAGTCACCTTCTGTTTTTCTAATGTGCTTATATTTGCCTTCCAGTCTTCTGAAACTATTGAAGAAAATATTTCTTCACATGCTGGTTGCAAGATATTTCTAAAATGTTCTGTTGTAGGAAGCAACAAAATTCTTTATTAAGTCAAAACCTATAGACGTAAAATATTAATATGCTGTGTATTACAAACAATATCAGAAAAACAATTACAAATACCAATCTGAAACTTCTATAGTAAATATAATGCACTTACAATAGGAAAATGACCTTTTTTCACGCAGTCTAATGGTCAATTGTTTAAAAATGTGCCATAGATGATACAGTAAGCTAGCCCGGGGTCTGTGAAAATCTCTTGAACGATCTTTGCCTTTTATCTTCTTTCCCCAATATATATATAAAGATTACACTAGTTGCTGGTCCTTTTAAATTTTTTTTAAAAATCTTTCCAAATTATATTAGATATATATTTCGAAACGCACCAGTCGGTAAGTAAAATATTTTCCTTCAGTTACGCAATAATTACTCATGAATTACTCAGTGAATTCATGATGATTGCATCAAGCAACTATACTAAATATTTTTTATATCTAAAAAGCTAGTTTTTAAGTATTATTAAAAGGTATTGTTGTGTTGAATTCATTAAAATTATCCAAGGGACCACCGGTTCTCATTTCCTCGTATAATACAAGATCTACTCTACCGCATAATGAATTATCAAAACAACCGAAATATTTAAAAACTTCATTTGTTCACTTTCTTCCAACATTTCTCTACAAACATGAAACAGTTTCTTTCTTTATGCAAATTGCCACTATTAAAACAAACCTTAGTAAACATTCTCGGAACAAAAAACTTCTTGTTTATCAAATCTTTGCCAGTTTTTAACATAGGTTTAATTAAATCATGAAAAGTTTTTCAAATTATAGGGTTGTAATTAAGTCAAGTAATTGCTCTTCATGGAGTGTTGGCATTTATCTTAGAGCGAGTTTAATTAATTTAATTGCCGAGCATAAAAGTTTCCTAGAGCAACACTTTGTGGGCACTCGTGCTTCAATGCTCACAGTTTACAATTTTATTTCATATTATTTGATTACATCTCCCACTTCAACTACTAGTTCACACTTATACACTTAACTTACACTGTTATGTAAACACTTGTCTTTTAAAGTTTGTCGTTTCGCGCAATATGTTACTTGGCAATAAAACACATCTCCAAAACTGGGGTAGCTATTTAAATAAAATGTAAATGATCCTCTAGACAATTTCGTCCAAATTGATACAATTTTTTGAAGAAAAAATTATCAAGATTTAAAATAATAATAAAGATTAGACTAGTTGCGACAGCTACGCTAGAGCGCAGCACCTCGCTAGAAAACTAATTCAATCTTAATTAGAGGTAATAGTTTCACGAAAAGACAGATCAGCATGAACTCCTGGAGGAGCAGGATGTGAACCTTGTACGCAAAGTTCGGGACATGCAGTGTATAAAGTATGAAGATTTATATTAGGGATGGGCCGATTCCGATTCTCGATTCCAGGAATCGTCGATTCTAGGTGGTATCGAGGAATCGTCGATACTCGATTCTTCATTCATAAAAGTGTCGATTCCGATTCCTATTTTGTTAACTATTAAAATATGTGTATGGAGTAATTTATTGTAAAAATAATTAATTACCAACTATGCCTTATTTATGTATTAGTTGATTTGAATGTATTAAATGATTAAAGTAAACGGAAATATAACGAAAATATTATTATTTATGAAGCAACAGCAATCAAGATCGTAACCATTTCTGGTCGTTTGAAATCGCTCGTCTCTCTCTCTCTCTCTCTCTCTCTCTCTCTCTCTCTCTCTCACTAGAGCGGGTTCGATACTCTCCCCCCCCCACGTGTCTTACTGCCACTGATTTATAGATGTCAGAACAAAAGACTAAAAAATTACAGTAAAAACTCGATTAACCGTGGCTATGACGGTTGAGCGAATAGACGGATAACAGAAACACTGTATTATTCCTCTGAAACTTAACCTCAATAAATTATATTATAGACAGATATCACTCTCAAAGTAATGTAATATATTTGGGAGCGAAAAGAAAATAAACACGATTGTAATAGCAAATGAAACTATTTATTACATGATAAACAGATCCGCACAGTAGCTACAAATGTAGCAAAATAATGTACAGTAATATAAACTTACAGGTGAAATAGTTCGTGTAGTTTAAAACAAAGCTAACGCATCACTGCACCTTAATACTTTAGCTGCCGGCCACAATATTGGCGTTTTCATAGAGAATTGCCAAAATATTTTAAGCTCATTTTTAAATAATGTGCTCTTATACTTTGTTCCCCTATCATATCTAAGTATGAATATACGTTTCTCATCATAATATTTATAAAAATACGTGTCGGACCAACTAGCCCAACATAGTTTTTTCCTACCGTAAATGAAACGTAAATAAACTCCGTCGGACTAATTGACCCGACATTGTTTTTTATTTAGTTAAATTTTATTATATGTGCAACACTGTTTTGATATTTTTTGTGTTTTATGTAAGCAAGAAACAACAAAACCACAATTTCATGTCCCGGTTACCCAAATAATAAACTAAATGGTGATATAAGTGTTTTGGCGCCTATTACTAAGACACGTAAACGTGCCACATGTGATTGATTTGTGAGTTTATAAATATTTTGAATATAGAACTAAAGTGTATTATATTCTCTCTTTGATAAGTAATGCTACAGGTCCAGTAAATACTATCCAAGATTCATATTAAATAAAAGTTTTAACACCAAATAATTTACTTGTTAAGGAATTTACGTTATAATTTACTTCCTAGTAAGGATGAGTTTATCTAAGTGTATCAATGTTTGTACTTAACTTCAACCAAGTCCGTTTTTAAGGACTATTTTACAACTAAATATTAAGTCAATAATTCCGACTTACTTTTAAGGTTTTGTGAAATTTTGAAAACAGTAGTGAAAATCATTACAATACGTTATAACAAATATGTGTGTCGGTCCGTAACTACGGACAAAATGCTCTTAGAATAACATCATGTTTTTAATCCCGTCGGCGTTTATCTATCAAACAAAAACCATCGTAAATACATCTGTAAGTAGTGTGAAGCTTGTTGTTAAATACTGTGCCTTAATTTTCCCAAAAGTAGCAACACCAGCTGAGTAGTACTAATAAACATGAAGCGTTAAGAGGCCCGACTGTTATTTCTATAAACTTTTGACACTGCCGCTACAGGCGGAACACTCGTCATATTTATATAATTATGCTGGTAATAAAACTTATTTCATATTTAAACACTATTTATTACTTCACATCTTTCTTAAAACAAAACTCTAAACAAAAGAACTGAGAAAAACTAAAACAATTACAAATCATCTGTTAATTTATATAATGTTCTTTTTCTTTTTTTTTTCCATAGAGGATTGTCATAGAGTATTATATTATTGCATTCACAACATACTCCCACCTTTTGAGTTATGGTTTAACTCAAAACATTAAAAAATAGTATATTGTTAAAAGATTAATCAACAAATTTTTGTGGAAGCTTAATTTGTCTGCCACTTCTTGAATATGTCACAATTTTATTTTCTTTTGTCACATTATCTTCTTCCAGGTGTAGTTCATGTTCATTGGTTTTTGTCACTTTTGGTTTAATCTTTTCTTTTAATTGTTCTTGGATGGTTTCTTCTTGCATTTCAAGAGGATATAGTCTTTGTATTGGTCTCAATAAACTTCCAAAAGCAGTCTTCAATTGCACTAATCTACACACTCCATCTCTACTAATGATAGTCTTTTCTATCAGTCCTATTGGCCAATCAATTCTTTTTTTATTTTCAACTTCAATCAGTACTAATTCTCCAACTTTCAACTGTCTGCCGTTTTTCTTACTTTTTAAAGCTAATTGTCCTAAATACTCAATCCTAAATCTTTTTCGCAATGCTTCTCTCAGGTGTTGTCGATAACGTACTCTCTTGTTAAGACTTTTTGTATTTACATGGTCACAATCTGGAACTCCAATTTCTTTTAAGTCATGTAAAAACATATTTGGAGTAATAGCAGTTAGGTCTGAAGAAGTTTCAGATAAATATGTCAAAGGTCTAGAATTCATGATACTTTCACAATCACATAAGATTGTCTCCATTTCCTCATAATCCAATGACGTTTTGCCCAAGGTTTTGCGTAGCAACTGTTTCATGAGTCGGATGAGTCGCTCCCACCATCCGCCCCACCATGCAGCAGAGGGAGGGTTAAACCTCCAGTCAATTTGTTGGCATGAGCTATATTTTAAGATAGCATTCCAATCTAGAATTTTAAATGCCTTTTCTGTACCTGTGAAATTGGTACCATTGTCACTATATATTATTGATGGTCTTCCTCGCCTTGCAATAAATCTTCTAAGTGTATCTATAAATGCTTCGACAGAAAGAAACTTTACTAACTCCAAATGAACAGCACGGTATACTGCACAAGTGAATATGCAGATCCAAACTTTACTGCCATCTCGTAGAAACAAAGGTCCCGCAAAATCAATTCCAACCACTTCAAATACTGCGGCATCTCGTACTCTACTTTCAGGTAAGGGTGGAGTGATTGTTTCTACATTTTTTGAATTATGTCTCTGACAAGGAATACATTTTTTCAAAGTATTACTTATTGTTTTTCTTCCTCTCAATATCCAATAGTTTTCTCTTAATAAACTTAAGAGACCTTGAACTCCCACATGACATGATCTCTTATGTATTGTAAGAATAAGAATATCTACAATGTCATGTTTTGATGGTAGAACAACAGGAAATTTAAAATTTTCCAAATCCTTTCTTTCTGTTAATTTTGTCTTTAGCCTTATAATACCATCAGCAGCCATAAATGGTGACAATGAAGCCAATTTAGGCTCCCTTATTCCTTCAAATGATTGCTGTTGAACAATTCTAATTATAAAATTGTTAGCTTCAATAATCTCCTTACATGACAAAACTTTACTCACACACTTTTCCTTCTTTGAGGGGTTACAATTATGAATAAATCTCAGCAACCATGCAAAAACACACACAATCTTATCAAAATCATTTGAAAAGTAATAAAACCAATCTTTTGGGTAATTATTACTTAAAAGTGAAGGTGTAGGTCCTTTCTTTTTTTCTAAAGAAATTAATTCTTCGTCAGGTTCAGGTTCATTTGATGGCCAGGTATCTTCAGGCAACTTCAACCATGACGGGCCCTCCCACCATCTGGAACTAATCAACCTGGAAACTGAACATCCTCTACTGGGCAAGTCTGCTGGATTCATAGTGCCGGGAATGTGCCGCCAAGATGTTCTGGAAGTGAGGCTGCAGATTTCTTCAACTCTTCTATGTCGGAAAATCTTGAGTGATCCATCTGTGTTTTGCCACAGAAATCTTAGGAAATCTCTGTCCTCTTCATACAAACTTATTTGCAAAAACGCCTTTTTTATGTCAGCGATAACTCCTATTTTATAAAGTCGAAAACGTAAAAGCAAAGCTGGTATTATTTCAATTAAGTTAATACCTATTTCCAAACACTGATTAAGGGAATAGTAACCCTTTTCTTTAGACGAGGCATCAAAAACCGGTCTTACTGCAGTGGTGCTGTTTTCTTTTATCACTGGTCTATGAGGTAAATAGTGACCTTCATCCCATTTGCTTATTGGGATTTCCTCAATAACACCATCTTCCAGCCAATCTGAAAACACATTGTTATATACATTATATAAACTTTCATTTGTTAGCCTTTTCACTGAGTTTTCAAGCCTTTTTTTTGCAAGATTGAAATTTCTTGGAACTTCTGGGTGGTCTTCGGACCAAGGTAATTTGACTTCATAGCGTCCTTCTTCATTTACTCTCACAGTTTCCAAAAATTGTGTTTGAACAGAATGTTCAATTTCTTGTTTGCTTCTGGTCTGTAGTGGGTCTTTTATACCTAAAACATCCATTTCCCACAGCTTGCATATTGAATTACTTTGTACAAACATAGAAAGTGCTGTCATAGAACTAAATTCTTTACTTTCTTGAAATTTTCCTGTCAAAACCCATCCTAAATGAGTTTCAAGGGCTATAATACCACAATCTAGAACCTCTTTTCTTCCAGTTAGAAGTTTCCCATATATGTCAGCCCCAATTAATATCTCAATTGGACTGTCTGCATCCTGAAACAATTTAATACCTCTTTCCATCAGTTCATCAGTCCATCTTCCTGGTTTCAAGGCAGGAACATAAGTACAAATATTTATTTCACTAAGTGCCTTGAAATTACAAGAATATGTTTTATCTATACTTTGTAGCATGCATGATTGCGAGGCTTAGTGACCTCTCCTCCAAACAGGCCATGTAATAATGTTTCTTCACCACAAGTGTCATATTTCATTTTTTCAACAGTCGATTTCCTTATGTATGACCTCTGGGATCCACTGTCAAAAAGTAAACGCACATTGAGTTCTTTTGTGTCACTAACAGCCTTGACAACAAGAGTTTGCATGTAAACCTGATTGCCATTCACATTGGACAAGGAATTCTCAAAATTGGGCTCAGCTTCTTTTTCCTCGCATTTAGGTTTAATGTTAGACCTATTAAAATTATTCTGCAACTTTGAACACATAAGTGGTACATGTTTTCCATTACAAATAATACATTTAACAATAGCTCTGCAATGTTTACTTAAATGTCCTACTTTTGTACAAGAAAAGCAACACCTTTTGCTAGTAAGAATATTCTGCCTTTCTTCTAAAGACATGTCCCTAGCTTTAAAACAGTTTTCACTTAAATGACCACCGTCACAAAACACACACATCGATAACTTCGTCTTATCTGTGCTTACTGTAGACGTATTTGATTTTACATTTACAAGGCCAGCTGCTGTAACATTGCTGGTAGGCCTTCTTGTATTTTTAATATGCTTATCTTTACTTGCAAAGTCTCTTTTATATGAACTCGTAGGATTATCACCTGTTGATACTTTTGTTTTTTGTAAACCAAATCCCTGTTTAGCTAAGTTTATTCTTTCTTCTCCCTCCACTTCAATTTTCAAAAAATTCATTAGGCTATCTAGCCTACTTTTACTTTCTGACGCGGTCTCGTCCTGTTGAGAGTTAGGCCTACTTCTCTGCCAAGCTATTAATAAATCCTCCCTGAGACAAGATTCTACTAATGGGAAGAGCATAGCAGCGTACTTCTCCTTTGTTACACCTAAAGTTTCTAAACACCTTAGTTTTGACTCAATTTGATCATAAAGTGAGGAAATAGTAATTTTACTTTCACTGCTATTTAATGTTATTACAATTTTCAAGATTTCTCTTATGTAAAACTCTACTAACAGGTCATCTTTGGCAAAGCGAGATTTTAAATGTTCAATAGCCTGTTCATAACTACGTCCACATGGGGGAAAACTCTCGACAATTTCCCTAGCCTTAGTATTAGGGATAGTCGCTTGCAGGAGATACTGATACTTGTCATCAGAATCAATACAGGGGTCTTCATGGATTTTCTTAAATTGGCCCCAAAACGGCAACCAATCACTAATATCACCACCAAACTTTTTAAACTCAAGTGTGGGTAACTTAAATTTACGTTTTTCTACATTCACACTAGTATCTGTCTTAGGCCTAGCCTTGTCAATAGCCTGTTCAACTAAATACTCAACTATTTTAAACTTGCCTGAGTATTCATCGGCAGATTCTACCTCATTTTCTAAAACTTCAGTAGATGCATTTTCATTTAGTAAAACTTCAATAATTTCTCGGTCTAAGACCTCCAATTGATTATGTTTTTCACGTAATAGCTCTAAATTAGCTTTTAACAAAATCACATCATCTTCATTTTTTATGGATTCTAATAATGTATTGTGTAAACGTGAAAATCCAGTTCTAAACAATTTTCTTTTCTTTTTCAGAGCATCCATTATAAAATACTTACTAATGGATCATAGATTTTAACTGTAACCAAATTATCATCCTGTCACGGTCGCCATATGTTATTTCTATAAACTTTTGACACTGCCGCTACAGGCGGAACACTCGTCATATTTATATAATTATGCTGGTAATAAAACTTATTTCATATTTAAACACTATTTATTACTTCACATCTTTCTTAAAACAAAACTCTAAACAAAAGAACTGAGAAAAACTAAAACAATTACAAATCATCTGTTAATTTATATAATGTTCTTTTTCTTTTTTTTTCCATAGAGGATTGTCATAGAGTATTATATTATTGCATTCACAACACCGACGGTATTCGGTCCAGGGTACTGGCCGTCGCGTCAATTCGATGACGGTTAACAGAAACTGACGGTGGAAAACCACATAACACATCAAATATGAAAAAAACACTTAACAACATTCATTTTGCCCAAATTTATCAACAAAAAAGATCTATACTTGAAGAAACTTTATCCTCAGACACAGGACCTACAAGTGATAGTCGGTTAAAAATCAACTGGGATTGAGTAACAAATACAAAATAGGCCTGAATCAGTTGCACTTGTTCCAGACACCTGCAGCAAAAAGGTCCCACCAGATGTGGAGAAGGTATACCCCACTAATCCAGAATGTTGAGGAAGAAGGTAACCCACGAGAATTGACAGTAGAAGAAAAAGTAAACAATTATCTGGGGGAACCATTAGCCAGTCCAGATTGTAATGTTGGGAAGTATTGGGCAATACAAAGTGCCAAATACCCTCATTTAAATGCAATGGCAATAAAATGCCTGTCTGCCTACTCGCGACAGTGTTTTCTGAAAAACCTTTCTCAACTTCTCTATAACAGGAGTTATATATGACAAGCGACGAAACTAGCTTGACCCTAAAAAACTATCCTATTTGTATTAATTTTTTACTTTTTATGTTGTTCGTTTGTTTTTAATGGTTGTTTTGTTTTGAGAGACAATATAAATAGGCTTAGGTATATTTTCAAACATCGTAAAACAAGTAAGGTTCAGATTTTTAACTTTAAAATAAGTCATTACTTTTATGTGATATGTTTTTATGCTTTTAAAAATTCCTATTGATAAATCAAGGTTGAAGGTTTTGTGTAGGCTATTACATTAAAACAGAACTTTTAAAAGGTTTTGCCATGTGACCAAGATGTTAACTAAATTAATTATTAGAGAACTAGCATGTAAGCTAATATAACTTGAAAGAATCGAGAATCGACTAAAGAATCGAGAATCGACTAAAGAATCGAGAATCGAAAGGAAAATTTTAGAATCGGCCCCTCCCTAATATATATCCAAGTTAAAGTATTACGTAAACCAAAACACGAAACTATCAGCTAAACTTAGGTAAAGTTATTTAAAATACTGTAAAATTATATGAAATATTTGTAAAACTAATCACCATCAGCGACTTGATTATACTTGTTGGACACTGAAATGTTTTCTTAAAAAAAAAAAAAAAGAAAGTTTAACGAAGCTCTGTAATTAATTATATAGTACATTGTTATTTGGTGTCCAACACTAATTCTGAGTCCCAGATACGGTCGGGATAAAATCCTAAACCGTAATTTTTAAACAGACTACTTATATGATCCACTCGAACTCTGCTTGTTTCAACATCCCATAACGTTTTTAACTGAGTGTATTTTTAAGTAATAGAAATAAAGAAATACGTGGGGGGCTTTACTGAAGTATTACCTTTATATGGTTTTTTACCGGTCGCATTGGATCCAAGACTCCGTTATAGAGAAGGTCCTACAGACCACCCACTGTCGAGACGACACGGTTAATCTATTTAATTAAATATCGAAATCTTGTTGCTGTTCATGACGAGCTGGTTGTAAATTACTTGCGACCAGACTTTTTGTTAACTAAAAGTTGTTAAATTGTTAACTTACACTTGGAGGAAACGTTTTCGTCTTACGACTTCTTTTGCCTCCCAGCTGAGGCTGTAATAACTATTTAATTAACTAATAATTTGAAATATATATTTGAGAATTTATAATAATCCAAATCAATTGTAACGTTATATAGTATCTTTCAATTTAAATCAGAGACACGTTAGCTTATTTAATTCATGTTGTACACTTGAATTGTAAAAAAACACGAAATATGATTACTCAGGTCTTTGCTCCAAGGTTATTTTACCTGAGCTCCTGTAATACCTCTGATTAGTCCGAGATAAACCAAGCAAGATATCTAAGATGAAGTGTTAGTTTCATTATTAAAATTTGTAATAATATTACGCGGCCCTCTGAGGAGGGTTACAATCCTTCTGGAGGTGGGGCACAAAGTGTGTACTTTTGACAATAATTATCATTGAAATAATTTCAATAAAAGCCGCCAACGTAATAAACAATGGGAATTATTCAGGATATAAAATGAAATTTCTTCATCTTAGAGTGAAAATTCAAACGATTCCAGCAAAACAATATACATAGTTATAAAGAATAAATACCCTCTTCATATCTTGGATTCCGATAAAAGTACGAGGGACTAAAATATCTCATTTAAAGGGGAAAATGCAACT
Organism: Prosapia bicincta; assembly: GCA_036971475.1. Classification (NCBI taxonomy): domain Eukaryota; kingdom Metazoa; phylum Arthropoda; class Insecta; order Hemiptera; family Cercopidae; genus Prosapia; species Prosapia bicincta. The sequence goes on along the minus strand of JBAIZL010000009.1, from coordinate 43,823,558 downwards.
GCTGTTACAAAATTAGAATGGTTAGGTAAGGGGATAATATAAAACTTGTACATAATGCTTATTACCTCTAGTAATCCCGTATAGAGTTGGCTGCCGTGAAGGTAACAAAACCATTAGATAAAGTCAAAACACCTTCCTGAGAATCTCTAGAAATGTCTACGTAAATGCTGCGGACATGAATGCCGCCTTGTAGAAGGAAATTGAATAAATTATTTCCTCAGCACACCTCGAGGGATATCAAAGCTGTTGCAATAGGCGCAGCTAGTCTGTCGCCTTCAGCAGACTTTTAGGGCTTTGAATTTGGAATATTTATCAGGCAATTATTCAGTTCCGATTCCCTTCACGCTGATTCCTTCATACATCTTTTTTAAAATATCTACCCTTTCTGAAGCAGACATTCTGACGACAATTCCCCCTCAATCTAGAAATAATACTTCTGTATCCTGTTCTTTCAATATATAAGTTAAGTTTATTTTGCTAAACCAGTTTCTCCTCATATTATGTATGCACAGACAATGAAACATTTTCCTTTTTCGAAACCAATCTGTTATTCTCCTGCCATTTTTCGACAATTTATTTTCCTGAAGTTTGTCCATATTCAAATTTATTTTCTAATATTAACTAAACACTATTTTTAGGCCAGAATGTGATCTTTTTATTTTAAAATGAAACTAATCACCATTAATATTTCCTGGAGTTAATTTATGATTTTATGACAATCTCTTACACATTAACATATATGTTTTTCGTTATCTTCTCTCCTAAAATGAGTTCAGTTATTCTTAGAAAAAATTGTTCACACCTCATCTCTTCGCCATGAGAAAAATATTAATAATATTAAAAATAAATTGTTTTATCATTCTTTTCAATACAAATATTATAAACGTACTTGTCTAAAATACTAAAATACCCCTTTAGCAATTTGCATTTGTTTTGGTATGGTACATATTTAAAATAATGTGTGTGTGTGTGTGTGTGTGTGTGTGTGTGTGTGTGTGTGTGTGAGCGTGCGCGCGCGCATGTGTGTGTTGCGTTGTGTTGTGTGTGTGTTTGTTTGTTTGTTTGTGTGTATCTTTGAGTCTGTGTGTGTTTACTATTTCTTGGTAAAGGTATTTGTTCAAGTAATTACTATCAGAATATCAAAACTTTACACACGTATCACAGGAGTAAACGTGGCAAAACACTGCAAGGTCTAAACAGACAAATCACACGGACAACAGACAAATTAAAGTCAGCGAGAACCGTGTCTTGTAAAAACAGTAAGCTGAGAAATAGTGTAAAACAATCTAGATAAATGTACATCGGTCTCTTACGTGTAGGGGACTCTGTAAGGGTAGCTCACTAGACCCTACTCACATTCCCGTGTTCCAATACTTTCACGGACGCTACAACTTTGGGGATGCTGTCTTGCTACGAGATAAATGTACATCGGTCTCTTACGTGTAGGGGACTCTGTAAGGGTGGCTCACTAGACCCTACTCACATTCCCGTGTTCCAATACTTTCACGGACGCTACAACTTTGGGGATGCTGTCTTGCTACGAGATAAATGTACATCGGTCTCTTACGTGTAGGGGTCTCTGTAAGGGTGGCTCACTAGACCCTACTCACATTCCCGTGTTCCAATACTTTCACGGACGCTACAACTTTGGGGATGCTGTCTTGCTACAGATAAATGTACATCGGTCTCTTACGTGTAGGGGACTCTGTAAGGGTGGCTCACTAGACCCTACTCACATTCCCGTGTTCCAATACTTTCACGGACGCTACAACTTTGGGGATGCTGTCTTGCTACAGATAAATGTACAACGGTCTCTTACGTGTAGGGGACTCTGTAAGGGTGGCTCACTAGACCCTACTCACATTCCCGTGTTCCAATACTTTCACGGACGCTACAACTTTGGGGATGCTGTCTTGCTACAGATAAATGTACATCGGTCTCTTACGTGTAGGGGACTCTGTAAGGGTGGCTCACTAGACCCTACTCACATTCCCGTGTTCCAATACTTTCACGGACGCTACAACTTTGGGGATGCTGTCTTGCTACGAGATAAATGTACATCGGTCTCTTACGTGTAGGGGACTCTGTAAGGGTGGCTCACTAGACCCTACTCACATTCCCGTATTCCAATACTTTCACGGACGCTACAACTTTGGGGATGCTGTCTTGCTACGAGATAAATGTACATCGGTCTCTTACGTGTAGGGGACTCTGTAAGGGTGGCTCACTAGACCCTACTCACATTCCCGTATTCCAATACTTTCACGGACGCTACAACTTTGGAGATGCTGTCTTGCTACGAGATAAATGTACATCGGTCTCTTACGTGTAGGGGACTCTGTAAGGGTGGCTCACTAGACCCTACTCACATTCCCGTATTCCAATACTTTCACGGACGCTACAACTTTGGGGATGCTGTCTTGCTACGAGATAAATGTACATCGGTCTCTTACGTGTAGGGGACTCTGTAAGGGTGGCTCACTAGACCCTACTCACATTCCCGTGTTCCAATACTTTCACGGACGCTACAACTTTGGGGATGCTGTCTTGCTACGAGATAAATGAAGCAGGAGAGTTTTTTCCTTATTTTAATCCTACCTATATCTCACCAACCTTCTCATGCCACTACCAGGGGATTATAACCCGAAAAGGTTGCGGGCCTTGTTTGTCGGTGCTTTACCCACGGATAGATTAACTCGAGTTTACACTATAAGGCTGAGTCACGTCAGAGTTAGATATGACCCTACGATCGGGTCGGCAATCGATTATCTGCTGAGTGACGTTTGGGTGCTCAAATCGATTATATCTCCTGCGATGTGACGTAAAATAATTATAACAATTTTAATGTTTATCTGTTTTTTTTTATTTACAATGCTCACACTAAGTGAACTACCATTCGAAGTTACTTTAGAGTTACAGACCATGTTTCGAGTCCATACGAATAAATAGTAGTACCACCTTCTTCATATTTTAATGTTATATTCACTCACGCGTTCTCACAGAAACAAACCAACACACACACACACACACACAAATACATACACACACACAAACACACACAAACATACACACACACACACACACACACACACACACACACACACACACACACACACACACACACACACACACACACACACATACATACATACATACATACTTTTAATTCAAATTAAAGTTTAATTTTCAGTTACGTTTAACTCGACTGCAGGCAGTTGAATCATTAAATATCCCGTCTTCTTCAATGCCTAACCTTGATTGTAAAAAATGTACCTAATAGAACAAAATCAAGTAATAAGCAAGTGTTGCAAAGTGCTTCATTATTTTGTCAGAACGGAACCATCTATTTATATTATCCCAATGAAACTTTCAGATAACGCATTCATACATCAGATGCGGTGGTGCCACATTGAAGGAAGATGGATGGCTTGATTGTACCCTAAGCTGTAACGCCATCATTCATCCGCCTTTCTGCTTAATCATCCTTTTGTCCAAAGTTCAAATATAAAATTATCCGTTTACAGTAACGCATTAAGCATATTAAAAATGTTTACACTCTTTTCACGTTGCAAAGAAATCCCAACATTTGCACGATGAAGCAAAAGGCTTACCTCTCACGATCAATACAGGCGTCTCTTTATAACTATATATATATATATATATATATATATATATATATTAAATTTTGTATCTCTTTATTCAAAGTCTTTATTCAGTTTAAAATATGGTACTTATTTTCAATAGAAAATTTAAAAGTGATTTTTATTTTGTGTTAGCGTTAGCTTCAAAAAATCTCTTATTCAGGATTGTTATTCTCTTTAAAATCTTTCTTATTCAGGATTATTATTCTCTTCAAAATCTTTCTTTTTTGGGAGTATTATTCTCTTCAAAATCTTTCTTTTTTGGGAGTATTATTCTCTTCAAAATCTTTCTTTTTTGGGAGTATTATTCTCTTCAAAGTCTTTCTTATTCTGTCGTATTATTATCTTCAAAATCTCTCTTATCAGTATTTTTTTTTCAAAATCTCTCTTATTTAGGAATATTATTCTCTTCAAAATCACTTTTATTCAGTATTAATATTCTCTACAAAATGTCTCTTATTCTGTAGCATTATTCTCTTCAAAATCTCTTATTCAGTGTTATTATTCTCTTCAAAATTTTTTATTCAATGTTATTATTCTCTTCAAAACTTCGTATTCAGTGTTATTATTCTCTTCAAAATCTCTTTTTCATTGTTATTTTTCCTCTTCAAAATCTATTATTCAGTGTTTTATTCTCTTCAAAATCTCTTAATCAATGTTATTATTCTCTTCAAAATCTATTATTCAGTGTTTTATTCTCTTCAAAATCTCTTATTCAGTTTTATTATTCCCTACAAAATCTCAAAGTTTTTTTATTCTACCTTAATTTTAAATTTTTTTCTTGGTTTAATTGATTAAAAACATTTTTCCAAAACCTACATTAATACGAAACACATAATTGATGAAACAACATTCATTTCATTGCAACAATAAACGTTAAAAATAGCCTTGGATGAAATTTTACCCATGAGGATAATATTTATCCGCAAAAAAATGTTTATTTTCCACTCGTTTCAGACGGGGAAAGAAATGGATTAGAGTAAGCAGTCACTGCTTGTCTGAGTGCTTTCCATTGTAAGATTTTATTTGATTTTAAATTTCCAGTCATACAGTGATTTAATAATAACAATATGAAATGAAAACCAGAAGACAAAGCGGATCAAATGTTAAACAACAGAGAGGTTTCTTTATTTTTTACTCAAGCTTTAATTAACTATATGCACGTAATGGAGGTTTAATCACGCTAAATAATTCTAAAAACCGAAACTGTAACGTCAAGAACTTCCCGGCGGGGATTTAATAACTTCATAAAAATGTAAATTCAGAAATTGAATGCAAATTGTATACAAAAACTTTCTACCAAGTTTCGCGGAAGTTTGCGTCATTTTTTTAAAGCTCTTTACCTTTGTTGTTTTTTATTTCTTTCGGAACACCTCAATGTATCCTTCATTGAAAGTTGTTTTACTCTAGACAGCTCCCTTGCCCAAACGATCCGTGTTATCTTCTACAGTAAGACTTCCAAGTAAATCCTAAATATAGTTTACTCTGTCCCTACTGAATCCCTTCTTAGAAAGCACAACTGTTCGGACAGACTGTCATTAAATACTTCAGAAACATAACATAACTTTCGCGTTCTGTCCCAACTATAGTATAACGCTCATGCTCACATATTGGAGTCAAACTTATGAATGCCGAACACCTTAATGATTGCACAACCCTGGACTGGGCCCAGGAGTACAACAGTCCCATCTTCAATGAGGCCCATCTCTACTGGTAGCGCGTCGCCAAATGACTCAACTGCCAAGGGTGGGTGTTGGCTAGTAAAAAAGTAAGAATTGGAATCAAACATATACCACTGTTATTTACCAAATAAATCATAAAATAGGATTAATTTAAATTTATTAATTTTTCGTAGTAGATCAATTTATTGTTAGGAGTCAAGTTTGTAATTTGAACGGTTTAGATTTAATGACAGATTTTCTGAACTTAAACAAAAAAATCACTGGTTACTTATTAAATTTAACTTTACTCAAAATTTATGAGTGACCAGATAGTTTCATCGGTAAAACAAACAGAAAAGATTTTTTTACAAATCAACATTCGATAGTTCTAAATATAATATCATCTTACAACAACTTATTTTTCTCTAGGTTTGAGGTTACTGTGTTATAGCTTGTATTTTATAAATTTTATTATCATCCCCCTTTTCTGAATCAACTTGTTAGCTTTTATTTTAATTTTACAAAAATGTAATATATAATGATTAATTAACTGGAACTTTTTTCGATTTGAGTATCTTGGACGATCATCAGAGTTCCCGTGCGTTGACAACGTGACGCACTTTGTGACCAAGGATGCGTTTTTTAATCCTCTCACCTCCGGCTCCCCGGACTTCTTCTACCTCCGGCTCCCAAAACTTAACTGAACTCTTCCTCGACCCCTTGTTTGCTCCTTGCTTTTATCGCTTCCCTTTCTCCTATTTTCCCTACAAATCATCTTTTTTTTAATTTTAGCCAAGCATGTCCTGTCTTGCATTTTTCTCTCTTGCATTCCAAAATATCTTTGTCCCTCGTTGCATGCGCTTTAATGTAGAAATTCCGGATTTTGCCGAAAAAGAATCTACTTTAGTAACTAAGGACCTATGTGTTTACCCCTCATCGATCTACATGTCTGTCAGATCATTGTTTGACTTCCCAAGCTAAACGTTTCTGTTAAATTAAATACTTTTTATCTTTTAAAACTAACGGTAAAGTAACCTTCCTGCCTATAAATTTAAAAATAGATCTATTTCTTATGCCAGACTGCTTCACTAGTAGGTTTCAAATAATGTTTTTCTTATCAGCTACATTTGAACTAATATTCGCTTTCTTGATTATATATGTGTATGTGTGTGTGTGTGTGCGTGTACGTGTGCGCGCGAGTGTGTGTGCGTGTACGCGTGCGCGCACGCGCGTGTGTATGTGTGCAGGTGTATGGTTTATAATTTTATTGTAATAGACTGTCTAGATTGCATTCTTATGGTAAAGGACTTTCTATTGAAGATAACATGGCCATCGACATGTGCATAAGGCTTAATCTAGATAAGCCTTAGCTAGATAATATATGTAGTAACTACATGTATTAGCTAGTTTTATTATTATTTTTTTACATATTGGATTTATTGTCAAGAGTTTGATTGTAATTTTGCCACTGTACTCATTATAAGGAATTCTTTAAAATATTTATGTTGAATTTTAAAATGTAATTCCGATTCTGTTGTTTGTCTAACACACATATTATAACAACTTTAAGCTACTCCCACTTAATCAGCTGCATGCACTTGCAATTAGCCTGCTCACTCTAACGGTATGTGCGCCGTTATAAACCTTAAATAGCAACAGTGTTTGCATTGAAGTGGATGACGTCAGCAAGGAATCCCGTTTAAACTTGTGTGGGGGTAGCTTTGTTGCAGTCTCTAACATAATTGTCTGATATAGAAACAAGGTGCACAGTAATATCAGTAGCTGGCTCTGTTATAGTGACGCTCAGTTTAACTGTAACTGCAAATTTATTGCAGTGCAAAGTGTAGTGACTACATTTTACAAACGTTTGTAAAATATTTTTTTCCGCTTGGATTAAAATTAATTAATTAAATTTAAATAATGAATTAATATTCGAAAAAACTGTACTAACATCAAGTGTCATCCACTACAAGTTTTAAAAAATGTATTTGAACTTAGGTAGATAAATAAAAAGAATTTTATTAACGATTGAAATTTTGAACAAGATATGTGTAATGAGAGTGTGAACAAATATAAGGAATTGAAAAAATAAGGTTGTGGCATTCAGCGTGCGTCGACCTAAGTAAAAATTTTAACAACGACGTCTACAGATATTTGAATTAAGACAAACTTATGATTTTGCGTAATCAAAAATTACCCAAACATTCATTATCAGTCGTTACTAATGTTTTCATTTCAAAAATTGGATTAAAAATTCATAACTTAATATTATCGTTCAATTATTTGTATTTATGGATATTTAAATGAATTAATGTATGTATTAACTGATCAAAACTATTTAATAATAACCTTTTCCCTTAACAATGTTCAATAAATAATGTAACATAACCTACGTGTTAAAACAGCTGTTTTACAAGATAACGTACAACAAAATCAACTGATATATGGAATCATATGTTACCATTTAATTCACTTTGAGGTGACGCAGAGCGTAACCTGATTGAATCTATTCTGACAAAAAATTATACTGGCGTGAAAATGTAAATTTATGATCTTCCAAGTTTTTGTAGAAGTGGCTAAAAAGGTTTTCATTTCAAAAAAACTAAAGCAATACCTACCCCTCCCTGTCAAAGCTTTACCGACTAATCAGCTGTGACCTCGTCTGTCGCCAAACTTACCATCTAGTACAGTGCGCGCCACATAGCTTGACGAAAGTAGGGGAACGGTAGTAGGCCCGAGTTGCTCCTACTACACTTCCCCTAGACTCCCTTGTGAAGTCAACTCATTTTGAAAGTCACTACCGTCTACATTAATACTGACTGAGTGGATTGGAGTTACTGGGTGTAAGCTAAGACTGTATCAGAGGACCTGAAACTAAAAGTTCCATCGTAAAAACAAAATTATAATCAAATACACTTATAATTTTACATTATAATATATAATCAAATTCATTATTTTTAATCATTATTATTATTAAATTCCTACTATTAGCCCACGCTCTCCTAATATATATATATATATTTATATATATATATATATATATATATATATATATATATATATATATATATATATATATATCTTGTACAAATTTTCATTTGTTATTAAAACTCGTTTTTATTCATCCCATCAGGTTCAAAGTTATTTTGTTTAAACCTATAGGGGATGACAATTGATGTTAATACAGTTTTATCAAATATTTATTCAATAATAAAATTATTAATATTGGGGGGGTCTGGGTTGGATTCGAACTAAGTATCTTCATGTTCGACGTGTAGCGCTCTGGCAATCGGCCAACTTTCCCATAACTAGAAATTTACTTCTCAAAGAGATATATGAATTTTTCTTTTACTCCTATCTGGTTGTCGTCGAAACCTTCATTGTATAACCTTAACTTGTTGCCATAGTTACCCCACAAAATCATAAATAATGCTCTAGAAATAAAAATGAAAGAAAAGAATCAATTAAACGTGGATTAACGAAACTGGATTAACGGTATCGAACCTCGTTTCACAAACGGACAATGAGAAAGGAAAGCGAAAAGAACAACACAATGCAAGAGACGAAAAAAGAAAGCGTATAAATAGTAACAAACAAAAATAATAGGCAGATATCATACATAGAAAGGAAAATGGAAAATTGCAAGGAATTTCGCTTTCTATATTGTTATTTTGACATTGTATATACATATTTATATTATTTATTATGAAACGAAAACTAACTTTAAAAAATTGTCTTTGTTGATTCAAGTGGGAATTGGCCTTAAAAGAAAATTCTTTTAATTTTTATTTCACATTCCTAATTTAAATTTTTAAATGTAGCATATTTTAAATTTGATTAAGTAGACCGATTAACATAATGCATAAATTATGAACAAATTTATAAATGACATAAGTACCTGCTGCTGGCATAGACTTAATAAGACAAAAGAAATGACGGGAGATTGTTTTATATAAATCCACAGTATGCTTGTGAAAAGTTTTTTTCCGTGAAATTGTGTTTAATATATTTTAAATCATTGTGAATGTGTTATTATTGGTTTAACAGAATCTTTTTAACAGTTTTTCTTTTCAAGTGAAGTATAATCATGAAGCCTATTCAATATTATGGATTTCAGTCCTTTGTACGCCTTATCTTTGCGAGCCCTACTTTCATTCAGCAAAAACGAACAGGACTGTAATTATAGACGCAGTAGAACAATTAATTGTTGGCTATTGTTGGCTTGATTACCAATCAGAGAGGACATCGTAGTGACGTTATTTCTTAATGCAGGACACTTATTTATTGATTGTGTCGAGTGCAGGAACACCAAACCGAGCAATAATGTTGCTTGCTTCATTTAAAAGCGTTTTGTGTTTTACTTTATTTCTTTTATGTAACGTTAGTTACCAATTTTGCATTTACTGCTATTAAATTTAATTTTTGAGAGAATATTTAGGCCTTACAATCACTCTTATTCGTGTGGTGTATATTTAATTTTCGAATCAAATAATAACGAATCGCCAAAAACTCACAACTCATACATTTTTTCTTAGGCCCGCTTCAATGAATAAATTTAACGTCACATATTTTCAACTGGTTACTTTCATTTCTTATTTTTTAACTGTGCATCAAAAGACTCGGTCGCAGATCCTTCCATATAGAAGTGGAAGATAAGAACCCACCACTACACTTTGTTTTTGGTTGAGCCCTGGAGCTGGGAATAAATGCAGCCACTGACTCGGGACCGACCCGCACATGTTTCGCCAATGCATCATCTACTGGTTATCATACTACGAGGATAAAATTTTGCTTTAAAACAATATCATTATTTTCATCAAATATTTGAAACATACTAAAAACGTTTTGGAAAATTATGTAAAAAACCATAAATATGGACTTTATTACCCTAATTTAAAATTCTTAACTAAGTGAATACGTAATTGCTTACTTGCTGACGCGTTTCAAAACATTCGTTCCTTTTACGAAGCTAACCCTCTACTCGTGGACTCTACTTTTATGAACTATATATTTCAAATTTGACTTGTAATAGGTTATCTGCTAAATAAGCTACGTGTATGCGCCTTTTTTTAAATTTATATATTAAATGTGTTTGCACCATTGGTTTCAAATGACTGATGAAAACAATCATATTGTGTTTTGTAAAATTAAATCCTCACAATAACATAGCCAGTAGGTGACTCATTGGCGAAACATCTGCGGTTTATTGGCGTGGTCGCACATAGTCCCAGCTCCAGGGCTAACGAGATTATAAACCAGGGTTGTCAAACTGGCGGGTCCCCGACTGATTCTGTGCAGCCCGTCATTAGTTTTCCAACGTTGGAAATAAATAGTTATTTAATAAAGTTATTGGATCAGTATATCAGTCAGTTGAAGCCATCTAACTGCCTCAAAATTCACCATTTTGCACCTAATTTTTAAAAAGTTTGACCACGGACAGTAATTTTAATTCCGTCTCCCCTGGTAAATAGATTTCTTGTGTCCTGCACTACACATAGGTGTGGCCCGAAAGATTAATTTTCGGCCCCTACACCTTTCTAAGTGGGACAACTCTGTTATAAACCCTAGGTACAAAATAGTTACACAACCTTAACGAAAATTTCGCTAACACAGTTAGCATCATCAGGAGATTACAAGGGATCTTGTTTGTTTACAGGTTTTATCATTTGTAACCTGATAATGCTAACTGTCGTTGTATAATGTGCCTAAATGAATAACTACGCCACTCCTAGCTCGATATTCTGTAACGAAGTCAAATCTAAAAACTAAATAGGCCTACTTCCTTAATCGAAAGTTGTGTAATCCGTTGATATATGTTTCTGTGACGGATAAACATAGCAGACACATCTCTCACAATTATTTTAAGATCCTCTATGTGACTTCTAGCGCCGTAAATGCGGTGTCCTGTAAATCGCGTCCTGTGAAAATCTCGCCCCGTACGTCCGCACGCAGTGTAAATTGCGCCCAGCAGGTCCTCACTTCACCTGTCAAGTTTATTCAAAATAAAATGATTCCCATCACACTTTATCCAGGCTTTGGACTGGCTAAATGACAAGTCCAAGTTATTGTCATTTAGGCGTGTTTAAAATCAGCTTTAAGCTTTGTCATTTTTTGGTCATTTTTATTTCAATATTTGTATTTTTTATATTTTAATAGTTTTTCCATAGTTAGTCCAATCACTCAAGCTTTTGTAGGAACGATATTGATTTCAAACATAAGACAATGTCCCCATCTTCTTCGTACTTCTTGATTATTTTCCCCAGCCTTTCGTCTAGTTGCATGTAGGTTGTTTTTCTTCGTTTTCCTTCCATGCTTAACTCTATCCTCATTAACGAGCATGCTGAATTTTCTGCCTCTTTCTTCATACATTGGATTACATCTCTGATTTTAGGATGCGGTTTTCCAAGGAGTCCACGGTTGCAGCATTAGCCTTGGCCCCGGGAGTAGCAGAATATTTGGTGGCCAGAATTAGTGTGACTTGACCAAGTTTCACGTGGTCTAAGAATAAGGACGTGTAAAAGGTCCCTAAATGTGATGACCCCTTTTCAAAGTTTCACGTGGTCTAAGATTAAGGACGTGTAAAAGGTCCCTAAATGTGATGACCCCTTTTCAAAGTTTCACGTGGTCTAAGATTAAGGACGTGTAAAAGGTCCCTAAATGTGATGACCCCTTTTCAAAGTTTCACGTGGTCTAAGATTAAGGACGTGTAAAAGGTCCCTAAATGTGATGACCCCTTTTCAAAGTTTCACGTGGTCTAAGAATAAGGGCGTGTAAAAGGTCCCTACATGTGACTACCCCTTTTCAAAGTTCCACGTGTAACTTTGGGACCCACAGAAACTTTGACCTGGTCAAAGAGGAGGGTCATATTTAATAATGATGTAGACTGCTTGTCATTAAAGCTTCATACCAGCAGGGCTCCATTTCTCAACTTCCCGATGGATCCCGCTACATACCCTGTTATTGCCCTATTTATCAAAAACCGACACTTTGATAAATCTTTACCATCTTCTGAGAATTATTAGCTCCAGGTTCATAACATCATTGATTTCATTAAACTCGACTCCTCTACTATCCAAACTTATTACACATTTGATGTTTTTCTATAGGGGTTTTTCTATAGAGATTTTTCTATAGAGGTTTTTCTATAGGGGTTTGTAATCGTGTTAGACGTTACGGGCGAGACTATGAAAACCGGAACATCCGTGGATCACTTAAAATCATCACCAACCTCCCAGTGCAAGCTCGCATTAGCTTCTAAGCCCAGAGTTTGACATGCTCTGACCCTTTCAACACTTACTTTGATGCCGACCCTTTCAACACTTCCCCAATGAGCAAAAGTCCTAGCTTGTCAAAAACCCTAACATAAGGTGCTAGAATAAAAATGTATAAAATTTTGTTACTATTGGGTTTTTGTAAGTGTGTGTGACATAGAAAGGGTGTATTATTTTATTGAGTTTGTCTGGTGAGAGTGAGTTTGTGTGAGTCTGGATACGTTTAGGATGAGGAAATAAGTGGGTTGACACATAAGCTGACACTTGGCCTTGGCGCGGCACTATAGGCGGGGGATGGGTGGGGATTAGGCAAAGACCGTTCTCCGAACATTTCCGCAGATGTAGGAAATCACAACATTTCGTATTTATCTACTATAGTGCCTTCACGAGGGCCGCGAGGACATTGACGCAACCCGCATGACTGTAGACAAGTTTTTTTATCTAGGCTAGTACAGACGATCAGCCAAGTGCCAGCTTACGTGTAAACACCTATACCGCAAGGGACTCCAAACCCATCTAAGTAGGTGTAACTAGTCTGCATCTCCCTGCGGGGTCAGGGTTGCTACATTGAGACTGTTACAGCCAGATTGGGCAATCCCCCCAATTCTCTAATGTTAAATAACAAGTGCTAAAGATTTGCCTGATTTTTAAAACATTTGTATTTTAGAAGGGAATTGAGAAAAAACCATTTGAACTTTAATAGTTTATTAGACGCAGTTTCGGTATGGGAACATGATTTGCTATGCCACATGATCCTTTCTGGCATCAACTGTTTACATACGAGGTGTGACAATTAAGTAACAAGACTGATTTTACTTACGGTATGCAACACCGTCTTATTCACCCGATATGTCACCCTGTTACTTTTTTTTGTTTCCTAGAGCAAAATCTGTGGCCAAAGGAGCCCATTTTGAGTCGATTGCAGACATCCAGGTGGACGTGACGAGGGTACTCGCGGGGACATCCAGGTGGCCGTGACGAGGATACTCGCGGACATCCAAGTGGCCGTGACGAGGATACTCGCGGACATCTCTGTCGAAGCGTTCTAGAAATGTTACGAAGCGTGGGGATTGCGCTGAAATCGTTGTATAGCTGCCCAAGATGACTACGCTTAAGGGGGTAGCATAGTTGTAGAATTATTTTTAAATATACGGTTTTTATGGAATCAGTCTCATTATTTGTCACACCTCTTATAAACATACATGGTCCAACTTTTATCTACCTTTGATAGCATAGTTGCAATTAGACCACTCTGATCGTAAAAGGTACATGTTGCCACACTTATTTCTGCACTTAACAATAACTCTTTAAAAAATTAGGGTTACTCAGTCTGGCTTTACTGCCTTAACTGTAAAGCTTCAAAGCGAAACTGTATCAGTTACTTATTAATTAAGCAAGATATTTCTGTATGTTTCAGAGACTATGAGAGTAATAACATACTGGACAACCTGCTCTCGCGTATGGAGCAGTACGCCAACAACTTGGAGGCTCTGGTAGAGGAAAGGACAGCCGATTACCTGGAAGAGAAGCGCAAGTGTGAGGAGCTGTTATACCAGCTTTTGCCCAAGTGAGTTCATAGAATATCGTATTTAGGTTCTATTTCACTATAGGCCTTCCAGGTTGTTGCATATTCCTAAGTTTATTTAAACCACATTCAATAGCTACATGTATCTGATTATGTTAGGTTTTGTTAGAAAAAAAGTTAAAATATACTAGCTTAATGATAGAGTATCCAGTAGGTCTAAATGTAGGCAATCTTTCTTATATTACATCAACCGTTTTATTTTTTTTTTATAAACTCCTATTTTGAAATTCCTTCTATTAACTCACGCTCTTATTATATATATATATATATATATATATATATATATATATATATATATATATATATATATATATATATATATATATTAGGGATGGGCCGATTCCTAAAATTTTCGATTCCGATTCCGATTCTAAAATTTTCCTTTCGATTCTCGATTCTTTCAAGTTATGTTAGCTTACATGCTAGTTCTCTAATAATTAATTTAGTTAACATCTTGGTCATATGGCAAAACCTTTTAAAAGTTCTGTTTTAATGTAATAGGCTACACAAAACCTTCAACCGTGAGAGTGATATCTGTCTATAATATAATTTATTAAGGTTAAGTTTCGGAGGAATAATACAGTGTTTCTGTTATCCGTCTATTCACTCAACCGTCATGGCCACGGTTCCGACGGTGACGGTTAATCGAGTTTTTACTGTACTTTTTTGTGTTTTGTTCTGACATTTAGTGAGAGAGAGAGAGAGAGAGACGAGCGATGTCAAACGACCAGAAATGGTTACGATCTTGATTGCTGTTGCTTCATAAATAATAATATTTTTGTTTACTTTAATCATTTAATTCATTCAAATCAACTAATACATAAATAAGACATAGTTGGCAATTAATTATTTTTCCACACAAATATAATACATTTTGTTTGGTAACAAATTACTCCACACGCATATTTTAATAGTTAACAAAATAGGAATCGGAATCGACACTTTTATGAATGAAGAATCGAGTATCGACGATTCCTCGATACCACCTAGAATCGACGATTCCTGGAATCGAGAATCGGAATCGGCCCATCCCTAATATATATATATTCATTATTATATTATATATTATTATAATTCATTATTTTTAATCATTATTATTATTAAATTCCTACGATTAGCCCACACTCTCCTAATATAAATATATATATATATATATATATATATATATATATATATATATATATATATATATATATATATCTTGTACAAATTTTCAATCGTTAATAATATACGTTTTTAATCATCCAAACAAGTTCAAATACATTTCTTTTAACCTTAAGTGAATGACAACTGATTAATACAGTTTTTTACAATATGTATTCAATAATTAAATTATAAAACTTTTGAAATCTAGGACGGATTCAAATTGAGTATCTTCATGTTCAAAGTCTAGCGCTCTGACAATGAGTCAACTTTTTCATATCTAGAAATTTATTTCTTAAAGATGTATATGAATTGTACTTTCGCCCTCCCGTCTAGTTATCGTCAAAACCTTCATTGCAACCCTTAAACTGTTGCCGTGCTTACCACACAACAACATAAATAATGCTCTAGGATTAAAAATGAAAGAAAAGAATAAAATAAACAAACTTGATTAACATTATCAAACCTTGCTTCACAGACAATGCGAAAGGAAAGCGAAAAGAAACTACAACCCAATGCAAGCGACGCAAAGATGCGTAAAAATAGTAATAAACAACAATAATAATCCTACACCATACATAAAATGGAAAATGGAGAATTTCAAGTAAATTACCTTTCTATTTTGTCACTTAATATAGTTATTCTGACATATGTGTATACATATTTATATTAATTGTAATTATACAATTTTTTTTAAGAAACTGAAATAAAAATTTTCTTTGTTGATTTAAGTAGGAATTGATTAAAGAGTAAAATGCTATATTACTTGTTTCTAACTAAACCTACACAAAATAGATACTTTACTGCTATTCTGTGATGTAGTATAAATAAGCGATTTGTAATAGAGTTTTTCTTAGTAAATTTTTATTTAACAACATACATTTCCTCAATAATAATATTTATAAAACAATTTGCTCGAACCTTTTAATCAATGTATTGAATGGATTTATACGTTGTTGACAGTATACAGAGCCCTTGAGGGTGTTAATTTATTCCATTGATGAAAAGCTCCGAGCAAATAGTTTTGGAAATATGTTTTAGAGAAAATGTATATAGCTAATTAAATAAATATACTGGAGTATATGTAACAATATATTAGCATTAAGGGACATATAACTGAATCGAACCTATATTTCTGTCTGTTTTCTTTAAGAACTAGTCTCTATTTAATCACAGCTTTTCTCCTTAATTACGTAATGATTTATTGCTTCACTTTTTTGTGACCTGCCTTGTAGTCTTTTTTCTCTTATTTCATGCTTATCACCTGAGTTAAAAAATGTACTTAGTCTAGCAAATTACATTATGTCTTTTATTCAACAGTTCCTTGTTGAGCTTTTGTGTTTTATATTTTATCACTGAAGCTCATGTCTACAACTGTTGTAAGTACTTTCATTTCAATCTTTTTCAATTCTTGTTTCACTTCTAGTCTCCGTACCATAACTACACCTTTTCAATTACTATTTCTCTTAACTGTTGCAGGAGTATTAACATTTCTTATAGTTTTACAAGAAAATTTTTAAGGATAGTTTTCAAATTTTCCTCATATTTATTGGCTTTTATACTGGTTTCTTCAGTTGTGTCTACAACACTTCCGTTAGAAATTCCAGTCTTAGGCAAACTTCTAACTTTTCCCACATTTTCTGCCATTATTTCAATGAAATCTTCACACGCAGCCTAATGAGATAGTTGAAGAAAAAACTCTTGAGCCAGTTCAACCCTCTTGATGTTGACCAGAAAAAGAAAGTATCTAGTTATTCACCTCCAAGGATAGGTCCTGCACAAGTTTTATAAAAGGCCTTCATTTTCTTACTGAGTTCATAAATTTGTTGCACATACCGCATCACTCAAAAGTCTTTTTAGCATTCGTGTTTTTGTTACATCTGTTCATACACCATACAATATAAAATCATTATATAATAAAAATAATAAATAACTATAACCAAATTGAATACTAAGAACTACAGACAAATACCAGAAATAAAATTTAATTTTTTTTGTAAGATTTATTGAAAGAAATTTTTAACAATAACTTTCCAGTATACATTACTTAAAGATAATAAAGTATTATTAAAAACCGTATTTAGTGAACACTTCAATACATACTATCTTGCTGCTGTAGGAATCATGTGTAAGAAAAACTATTATTTTTGTCTTTTTCTATTTTGTTGAAACTAATTTCAAGAGGTGAAAAAGCTACAGGAGTGTTCATAAGACGGTTATAATAAAGCTAACATGTTAGTGGGCACGTAGCGCTTAAACTGAGAAACCCCTTCAAAGCAAATCTTTACTTCCATCAGATTTGATATGTTTCCCCTTTAAACACATATGTTTAATCATCTAGAAGAAACTGTTCTGTCTTCATGCATTTTAATAGATTAAGCTTCTATAATTTAAATCGGTCATAAAAAATCTAGAAACTCTTTTTAAATTTTAAGAAAATCTACAGAATTTTATAAATTTTATTCTCTATACATTTAAAATTTTATGTAATATAAAGCATTTTATGTAAACACTTTTCAGACATTTCTTCTACATTTTACAGGTCGGTTGCAAGTCAGCTGATATTAGGGCAATCAGTGGTTGCAGAAACATATGACAACGTGACCATCTACTTCAGCGACATTGTTGGATTCACTTCGCTTAGTGCAGAGAGCACCCCATTGCAAGTCGTTGATCTTCTCAATGACTTGTACACATGTTTCGATTCCACTATAGAAAATTTTGATGTCTATAAGGTGTGAAATTATTTTTTGTCCAAAAAACAACATAATATTGATAAATGAACAAATTGTATGTTATTATTGTTATTTAATAATTTTATTAATTTAAAAGTGGCTAATTTAATTTTGAAGAATTAGAATGGTACAGCTGCCAGATGGGCAATTAAACTACAATCCAAATTAAATTACATTATTTGTAAATTTACATAAATCCAAACTAAATTTGTAAAGAAATAAACATTAAACCACAAAAACAAATATTGTTACTTACATTTGAGTTTATAAACTTACATTTGTAAGTTTATAATCAAATGGATATACCACAGACTTCAAATTCTGAAAATGTAATTTGAAGTATTAAAAAATAATTTGAAAAGTTAGTTTTTGTTGCAACACCAAATTATATCATTTTTTAAAATTTATTATTTTTAGAAGTACAATTAATAAGGCAATGATTAAATGGCACACAAGGAAATTTAAAGTCATAAACTTGAAGATAAAATTTTAGTAAATAATTTTTAATTTAATAAATAATATTAATACAAATATATAAATAATAATATTAGCAGGGAATACAGTAAATATACTTCATAACAAACGCCTGAACATTGTAGTTGAACAATAATAAAATGAACAGTATAGATGAAGCTTACAATTTAAAACAAAAGTGTTATTTGCATATTAAACTAGCATTTAGAACCAAAAGTCTTGATATTTAAATATAGATTTTTAAGAAATCCTACAAATACATCTTGTTAAAGTGAAAAGAGCTAATACCTTGATAAATGTAAAAATATAAACTTTAAAGTAGAAGTAATTATTGCCTAAATAAGTGAATACTTTCTGACGCATTTCGAAAACAATCGTTTCAATTACTCCTTGTAGAGTGTCGGCTTCTTGAATGAAACAATCGTTTCAATTACTCCTTGTAGAGTGTCGGCTTCTTGAATGAAGCGATCGTTTCAATTACTCCTTGTAGAGCGTCGGCTTCTTGAATGAAACGATTGTTTCAATTACTCCTTGTAGAGTGTCGGCTTCTTGAATGAAGCGATCGTTTCAATTACTCCTTGTAGAGTGTCGGCTTCTTGAATGAAACAATCGTTTCAATTACTCCTTGTAGAGCGTCGGCTTCTTGAATGAAACGATTGTTTCAATTACTCCTTGTAGAGTGTCGGCTTCTTGAATGAAGCGATCGTTTCAATTACTCCTTGTAGTGTGTCGGCTTCTTGAATGAAACAATCGTTTCAATTACTCCTTGCAGAGTGTCGGCTTCTTGAATGAAACGATTGTTTCAATTACTCCTTGTAGAGTGTCGGCTTCTTGAATGAAGCGATCGTTTCAATTACTCCTTGTAGAGTGTCGGCTTCTTGAATGAAACAATCGTTTCAATTACTCCTTGTACAGTGTCGGCTTCTTGAATGAAACGATTGTTTCAATTACTCCTTGTAGAGTGTCGGCTTCTTGAATGAAGCGATCGTTTCAATTACTCCTTGTAGAGTGTCGGCTTCTTGAATGAAACAATCGTTTCAATTACTCCTTGCAGAGTGTCGGCTTCTTGAATGAAACGATTGTTTCAATTACTCCTTGTAGAGTGTCGGCTTCTTGAATGAAGCGATCGTTTCAATTACTCCTTGTAGAGTGTCGGCTTCTTGAATGAAACAATCGTTTCAATTACTCCTTGTAGAGTGTCGGCTTCTTGAATGAAGCGATCGTTTCAATTACTCCTTGTAGAGTGTCGACTTCTTGAATGAAACAATCGTTTCAATTACTCCTTGTAGAGCGTCGGCTTCTTGAATGAAACAATCGTTTCAATTACTCCTTGTAGAGTGTCGGCTTCTTGAATGAAACAATCGTTTCAATTACTCCTTGTAGAGCGTCGGCTTCTTGAATGAAACAATCGTTTCAATTACTCCTTGTAGAGCGTCGGCTTCTTGAATGAAACGATTGTTTCAATTACTCCTTGTAGAGTGTCGGCTTCTTGAATGAAGCGATCGTTTCAATTACTCCTTGTAGAGTGTCGGCTTCTTGAATGAAACAATCGTTTCAATTACTCCTTGTAGAGTGTCGGCTTCTTGAATGAAGCGATCGTTTCAATTACTCCTTGTAGTGTGTCGGCTTCTTGAATGAAACAATCGTTTCAATTACTCCTTGCAGAGTGTCGGCTTCTTGAATGAAACGATTGTTTCAATTACTCCTTGTAGAGTGTCGGCTTCTTGAATGAAGCGATCGTTTCAATTACTCCTTGTAGAGTGTCGGCTTCTTGAATGAAACAATCGTTTCAATTACTCCTTGTACAGTGTCGGCTTCTTGAATGAAACGATTGTTTCAATTACTCCTTGTAGAGTGTCGGCTTCTTGAATGAAGCGATCGTTTCAATTACTCCTTGTAGAGTGTCGGCTTCTTGAATGAAACAATCGTTTCAATTACTCCTTGCAGAGTGTCGGCTTCTTGAATGAAACGATTGTTTCAATTACTCCTTGTAGAGTGTCGGCTTCTTGAATGAAGCGATCGTTTCAATTACTCCTTGTAGAGTGTCGGCTTCTTGAATGAAACAATCGTTTCAATTACTCCTTGTAGAGTGTCGGCTTCTTGAATGAAGCGATCGTTTCAATTACTCCTTGTAGAGTGTCGACTTCTTGAATGAAACAATCGTTTCAATTACTCCTTGTAGAGCGTCGGCTTCTTGAATGAAACAATCGTTTCAATTACTCCTTGTAGAGTGTCGGCTTCTTGAATGAAACAATCGTTTCAATTACTCCTTGTAGAGCGTCGGCTTCTTGAATGAAACAATCGTTTCAATTACTCCTTGTAGAGCGTCGGCTTCTTGAATGAAACAATCGTTTCAATTACTCCTTGTAGAGTGTCGGCTTCTTGAATGAAGCGATCGTTTCAATTACTCCTTGTAGAGTGTCGGCTTCTTGAATGAAACAATCGTTTCAATTACTCCTTGCAGAGTGTCGGCTTCTTGAATGAAACGATTGTTTCAATTACTCCTTGTAGAGTGTCGGCTTCTTGAATGAAGCGATCGTTTCAATTACTCCTTGTAGAGTGTCGGCTTCTTGAATGAAGCGATCGTTTCAATTACTCCTTGTAGAGTGTCGGCTTCTTGAATGAAACAATCGTTTCAATTACTCCTTGTAGAGTGTCGGCTTCTTGAATGAAACGATTGTTTCAATTACTCCTTGTAGAGTGTCGGCTTCTTGAATGAAGCGATCGTTTCAATTACTCCTTGTAGAGTGTCGGCTTCTTGAATGAAACAATCGTTTCAATTACTCCTTGCAGAGTGTCGGCTTCTTGAATGAAACGATTGTTTCAATTACTCCTTGTAGAGTGTCGGCTTCTTGAATGAAGCGATCGTTTCAATTACTCCTTGTAGAGTGTCGGCTTCTTGAATGAAACAATCGTTTCAATTACTCCTTGTAGAGTGTCGGCTTCTTGAATGAAGCGATCGTTTCAATTACTCCTTGTAGAGTGTCGGCTTCTTGAATGAAACAATCGTTTCAATTACTCCTTGCAGAGTGTCGGCTTCTTGAATGAAACAATCGTTTCAATTACTCCTTGTAGAGTGTCGGCTTCTTGCATGAAACAATCGTTTCAATTACTCCTTGTAGAGTGTCGGCTTCTTGAATGAAGCGATCGTTTCAATTACTCCTTGTAGAGTGTCGGCTTCTTGAATGAAGCGATCGTTTCAATTACTCCTTGTAGAGTGTCGGCTTCTTGAATGAAACAATCGTTTCAATTACTCCTTGCAGAGTGTCGGCTTCTTGAATGAAACAATCGTTTCAATTACTCCTTGTAGAGCGTCGGCTTCTTGAATGAAACAATCGTTTCAATTACTCCTTGTAGAGTGTCGGCTTCTTGAATGAAACAATCGTTTCAATTACTCCTTGTAGAGCGTCGGCTTCCTGAATGAAACAATCGTTTCAATTACTCCTTGTAGAGCGTCGGCTTCTTGAATGAAACGATTGTTTCAAAAAAGTGCCACCAAGTGAGTTCTCAAGTTTTCACTCATTTATGCAATAATTACTTAAAGTTTAATCAGTGAATTCAAAATGATTACAACCAACTACTTTAAATTAGTTCTTATACTTTAGTTCAGTGATGTATGAGATGTATAGTCCATTTTCAACTTGGCCATTAACTCATCTAAACAGGATACTTCTGAAACCTAATCCTAACACATACAAGGTGTTAATGCTGTTTCAGAAATGTTTTTATACTTTTATAACAGTATAATTTAGTAGCTTTATATTTAAATAATGTGATATAAAATTTTTAAAGGTTTAACAGAAAGATCATTTTGTTATGTTTCTTGGAAGAGTTTTAAAAAATATGAATTCAAATTGTTCCACTATATGATAGTGCAACCTTACATTTGCTCTAGGTTCATCGGCATATTGGTTTGTAAATTATTTTTATTCAATTTTTTTACCAATTATACTTTATTAAGTTTGCTACAAAACACTGTTGCATAGGCATAAATTTATGTGAATATAAAAACGTATACCAGTAACTAAATTATATTTTTTGTATTGTCTTTCAGTTATTTATTATAATTTACATTCACTGAAACCTTATTCAACATAAAGTGGAACAAAAACTTAAGATTGTTTAAATAATAAATGCGGTTGACATGGGAGTCGGGTACAATTAAAATTACTAACAATATTAACATTAGTTCACAAATAAACATGGCTACAAAGAAATTTCTTATACTTATAAAACATTACATAACCACTTAAATGAGTAATGTCAACAAAAGAATTTTAATATTATTGACATAACAATTTCAAACTATTACTGACATTATTAAAAGGGGTAAAAACATGGATGAAACTCTCAATCTTAATGTGGTGTATAAAGTAAAATGTAATGCATGTGAGACCAAGTATGTTGGTGAAACTAAGTATGAGTAAGCATGAAGAAAGAAGTATAAAACTTGATGCACCTCCTTCGCCTATCATATTGGACCTCATCAAAGAGATAGTTTTGATATTAAAAATCCTCAGGTTTTGGACTATGAAAGTAATTGACGACTTATTTTCTCTGAGATGGCCCATATTAAGTTACAGAAAAATGCTATTATTTAGGGGGACACTAAAAAATTACCATATGTTTAAACACCACTTATTCAAAAACTTAAAAATCCTTAGTTATGATTAGTTTAATTATTTGAAATTTGGCAGGTTGTTTTGCAATGTTTATGTTATTTGGTTTGGGTATTTTATAACTGTAAATGTAATTAATTCCTGACTTATAAGCGGCGTAACTGTAGTAGTGGTTTACCATTGTTTCGTGTTTTTTCGAATAAAAAAAGTGTTTTTTCGAAACGTTCTTCGAATATACCCGCATGACACTTTCTATATTCGACTACATTTTAAATAACGTCAAAGAAAAACTACACAAGAATTCAAACTTTCGAAAGTGTATTTCTCCACAGGAAAAACTTATTATGACATTAAGGTTATATTAAACTCTTTGTTTAGATATCTGTTGTGATACCGCTTACATTTTTGATCCCAAAGTGAACGCCTTTCCTCAACAAGGGTCATTAGATGCTCAAAATCCATGGTCAATTAAAACGAAGACAGCTATTCGTTCGTAATAAAACTGACGAAAAAACAAATATTTTGTTCTGATATAACTAGACATACGACTTTGTAAGAATTCGTACAAACACATTGGAATCAAACTAACCACGCCCATAACATCATGGTGATTGTTTACTTCTGACAATTTTGTACGAATTCGTAGAAATACGCATGGCTACTTTTTCTTACGAATTCCAATTCAATGTAACCGCCCACTTAACTAAAACCCTTTACTTTAGTAGGGTTTTTTTTATTAACTTGGGAGCGGGATTAAACTGCCCGAAGCGCTGCTACCTTAGGTATATTGTACTTACCTCCCTGATCTAGTCAAAGAGCCCCTTCCCTCTTACCAGGTTTAGACGTTTCCTGACTAGTGTTTTACCTTCAGCATCCTCTTCCTCTTCCTCTGGTTCATCTTTGAAGATACCCGTATTATGCAGATGTTTCCTTAGTCCACAGTGTCCCGTGAATAGACCTGTGGCTATCCTCAATTCCTGCCTAGACAGATAGATGAGACTCTCCTGCAGCCCCAAGGAAGGTTTCCTAAGGGTTAGCTTACTGTGTCTCATTCCTTCGGCCCTGACCCAGTGCTCACAGTCTCCTTCAGCCATCCACCTTCGCACTGCAATCTTGACCATGGATTTGGAAATACCTACCGCCAACTCCGGTCCAATTAGGGGAGTTGAAGACCCCTCTCTAGCCAGTGCATCTGCGGCTTCATTTCCAAATATTCCCCTATACCCTGGCACCCAACCTATCTTGATTTGATTGTGCCTTGCCAGGGCTTCTAGGTTATTTAGGCCCTCTCTGACTATGGCCAAGGTGACCACATGTCCGTTTAATGCCTTAATTGCTGCCTGACTGTCAGAGAAAATAGCAATCCGGGTCCTGTGTATTCTCCTTCTCGCTATCTCTCCCAGACAGGCATATATAGCATATATTTCGGCCTGAAAGACAGAGGTATGCCTCCCCAAGGAAAAAACTAGCTTTACCCTATGAATTTTACAATACACCCCGCTCCAGTGCCGAAGTCCATCTTGGAGCCATCTGTGTATCAGATCCGAGCTCCCGATGTTACTGACCCTGACCATTCCATCATAGTTTGGTGGGCCTGGTCAGGTGCAAACGTCCGAGTAAGGTGGTCACTGCCCATCTCCAAGACAGGTTCTTTGACCACGCACTCGATACTCATATGTCCCGAAACATCTGGGAGATTAGCCCAGTTGTTCGAGTTATGCAATCTCCATGCTGGGGTTTGGTGCTCGTGGTTGATTGCTTCCCACCTGTTGCACCTCACCCCTCACAACATCCAAGCCCTGGACGTTAGCATGCTCGGCTCGCTTTTGGCCTCCCCTGCGTTGTGTGCTCAGGATTATTGCCCCTCCCGCTGCTCTCGCCTGATCTCTTCGGAGCCGCCTTCTGGCCGCTCCACTCATACGCTTTCTCCGTAGAGAAAGCGTGCTCAACTCTACAACCATTTCACTGGTTTCTGCAGTCGGCAGCTTGGTAGCCGCCCCCGCACCACCAGTGGTGGTTGCCGTTGACACATCTGCTACAGACTCACGGTTTGCCGTCTCATTGGCTCCCGCTGTCTGTGCAGACTCAACATCAATTTGTGTACTTACTTAGTCCATTGGCTTCCCAAGTATGGGGGAAAGAACGATCAACCAGAGCAGAACCCCCACTGCCCTGGCAAGACAACATACAATGAGGTTTTGTCTGGTTCCTCAAGGGGATCGTGTGCTACTGCATTTTATACCCTGCAGCCATTCATCCATCGGCACGATGCCTACCACCTTGGATTGGGCATTCAGTCACTGACCTTGAAACACACCCCAAGTTCAGGACATTATTACCTGTTGCTCATGAAGCGAACAGCATGCTTTACTCTCTTTTGTTACAACTGTGTCGTTAGGGTAGTTTCCCGCCCATACTTCACAGCCGCATTGCCCTTGGTTCACCTGGGAGGTGAGAGTAGCATTGTGAGGACTTAATTCCCAACTACCCCAGTCCCCAGTCAGAGCAGTTATTTCTACCACACCCAACCGGTTGACTGACGAGGAGGGATAATTCCTCACCTTTGAACCATTGCCTTGGTCCGGGCCTGCTTATTCAGAAACCTTCCGGAATCCTTATTCACAAGTAACCTACATATCTGTAGGCCGTTCCACTATCCGCCACCTGTGGACCCGCCCAGTTGCTAAGGCAAGCTATCTGGGTTAGTAGGGTTAGCTTCGTAAAGGAAACGAATGTTTTGAAACGCGTCAGCAAGTAAGCAATTACGTATTCACTTAGTTAAGTATTATTTAATTATAGTTTAATCAGTGAATTCAAGATGATTACACCAAGCAACTTTAATCATTAAAAGTATAAGAACCTAACTTTATGCAAGTCCTAATGATACAAGATCTCAACTGAGAGTTTTATCCGGTTCTTGATCAATTATTTCAAGCTTTTAAATCTTTAATATGACAGTTACATTGTTTGAAAGTCAATATCTAAAGGAAATCTTGAACTTGCTTGTTATAATCATCTTGAATTTACTGATTAAACTATAATTAAATAATACTTAACTAAGTGAATACGATTGTTCATTTCCTTTTAATTATTGCAAAATCTTAAACTTTAATCGACAGGTAACGTCATTTAGAAAGCAAGATATGTCACATGGATTAGGTTTGTATGAAGGTAGCAAATTTTAATAATATATTTTAAACTTTAACCAATCTATTTAAATTCACACTACAGTTAAAATGTATTGTTACACTTGAACAAAAAAAATGTAACCAAAAGCTGAAATTATGGTATTCTGGTAATTATAATAATATGGTATTTATTAATTGGCTATTCAGAACACATAATTAATTAATTGATGACAAATATTAAATAAAATATGTTATGATTTTTTGTTTCTCAAGTCATTGATAATTGTTTCATTGTAGGTTATAAATTTTCAATATAACGAAGGTTATTTTACTTTGTACATAATTCGAAGGAGTGTATGGCATTTGCATGATCATATACTCAAAATATTTATGTCAAGATATTCGCAGTGAAATTGGCATGATGACATTGGTATGACCAATCTGTCATATAAAAATTTCTGGAAACTAATAGTTCAATGGTTTTACAAAAATTTTCTTTCATGAAACATATGTGATATTTCACTTTCAATATTATAACAAAAGCTAAACATAAATAATGTGTTTACAACTAATGTTAGGTGGAGACCATAGGTGATGCATACATGGTAGTGTCCGGATTACCTGTAAGGAATGGCAACCTCCACGCCAGAGAAATTGCCAGAATGTCGCTAGCTCTGCTAAAAGCTGTTCACACATTCACAATTCGCCACAGGCCCAAAGACCAACTGAAACTGCGCATTGGTATGCATACTGGTGAGTGCTAAAGTTTTATGTTTTCAATTTAGTTTTAGAAAACTTACATAAGGTTACCTCAGGCACAGTGTGAAATGGTTTAGTCAAATCAGTTTACAATATTTGTGTTAAAAGTCTTACCTAGAAAAAAACATCACATTATTTATTTATACATATAAATAAACTACATTTATATGTTTAGTTTAAATTATGTATATAATTTAGGTTATAAATAATTTTATAATTAATTATCACATGTTTCTGTAATTTTTTGTTTGTTTGTGCATCCACTTATATTTTAAATACAAGTGTAAACGAATAGCATATATTTATAAAAATAAAAGCAGTAGAATAAATAATATTTTTTATGGAAAAGTTATAATTCAGTATTAAATTACTTGAAATACTTTCATTTACAAACACGTTTATCACATTTTGGTTAAATGGTGTTGTTACTTTGGTATCTTTTGGATACTTCAGATGTTTATAATTTAAAATTGATTAAATTTCATCAGTTATAAAAAAATTAATAAATACTGCAAATTACCACACAACTTAGTAATATGGGAGCTTACAGTGTCTTTTTTTCAGGAGTACAATTAGTAAAATCACAATGTACAACGTTATCAAGTAAATATTGAAAATGATCCAAAGCTTCTGCAGAGAGATCTTATGATACAAATACATATATAAATCCTTAACTCACTAAATTCCCACTTCTAACGTATACAAATTACAATTAATTGAGAAGTTTCTAGTACAAACAATCTTCTGATCTTAATAAATATATTATAAATTATTTAAGAAATATTCATATAAATGCTCTTCATATTAAATTTAAAGTTCTTTTTGTTGTTAGACTAACACAAAACTCCTTCAGTTAATATAAAATAGTTAGTAAAAATTTAATCAGATCTCATTCAAATATGCCTGCTAGCTTTTCATCGTTGCCTTGGCTAGGTAGTCATACTTTAGATCTGTATCAATTTATTTCACTATTTTTTTATCTTGCACTGTTCATTTATATATTGGACTAAGAGACATAAATATAGCTTCACTTTTAAATACCTTCTTGGGGCTTTATATTATTTCAATGCTTCTTTTCATATTTACATTAATAACAATCAATTTAGCCAGCCTCCATTAAAGTCCAATGCTTACCTATACAGACTTTGGTTGCAAAGCGACAATTAAACAGCTCGCAACTCCAATGTTTAAACTCACAGCTTACAGTATCCACTAATAAAGTTATATATAGATTATAACGAAACTTTTTATTACATAATTAATAAATTAGATGAATGAAATTTGCTTTGTATTTCGAATATGCAATATAAAATAAATTACTATCGGACTCATATTAATATATTACACTAATTAGATTGTAAACCAGAATTAATTATTATAATTTTTAGCACGGTTTATTACCTTTTAAAAAGTGAATTGATTATTCATCCTTAACATTTTTACGTCTACATCCTAGTATTTATTCAGTCTACATTTTTCATTATTGAAGATTAGCCCACTCACACCCTCCTAAGATAATTATTGAGAGCAATAGAAATCATAAAAAGCCTTCTATTCAACATAAAATATGTAATAGTCAATTGTTTAACTACCCAAGTGATTAGTTGTTTAACTTCATTGGAGTCCTGAATTTAAATTCCATAATAACATTGTACACTTAATTAAGTTTGAAATACAACTTGTATAATATAATAAAATTTAAGTTTTATCCTGAAAATATTAAAATTAAGTACCATGGCAAAAAAGTAAAAAAGAACAAGAAATTATATTACAATAAAAAAACAAGTGTGTTGATGGTAATTAATTTATAGTGAATTGCATTTTACTATTTACTGCTCAGGTATAATATTTATATAGTATTTATGAAAACTTAATTAAACAACATTACTAAACAACAACTTAAAGCAACTGTGGCGTAAATGTTTATATTAATTAAAACAACATCTCACCACAAATTCAACAAATTTTATTTTAACCTTATGTACATTTCGACTACAAAGTAATCATCTTCAGAGGTATTTTTACAAATAACTCATTATTATTATTTGTAAAAATACCTCTGAAGATGATTACTTTGTAGTCGAAATGTACATAAGGTTAAAATAAAATTTGTTGAATTTGTGGTGAGAGGTTGTTTTAATTAATGTAAACATTACTAAAAGTTGTTTCCTTATATTTCATAATATTTTAAATGTTTTACTGAAATGGAAAATAACGAAATATTCTTTGGAAATTAGTATAAATTAAGTATTTTCTAATCCTAGTATAGATGTATTAAACCTAATCATAAATATAGAAATCTTGTTGCTGTTCATGACGAGCTGGTTGTTATTTACTTATTACACTTTTGCTATTACTTGCGACCAGACTTTTTGTTAACTAAAGGTTGTTAAATTGTTAACTTACACTTATAAATCTGGTCGCAAGTAATATCAAAAGTGTAATAAGTTAACGTAATTATAGAATTACTTATTTAGCTGTCATAAAAAACAATAATAATTATTTAATAATTGAATATATATATATATAATATATATATATATATATATATATATATATATATATATATATATATATATATATATATATATATATATATATAGATCATTCATATCTGTGTGAGAGTTGTTCACAGATTGTATTTAGAGAGTTTGAAACTTGCAGAAAAGATGAAAATGCATGTAAAATATTAAGCATGCTTATTGATCATGGATTTTGGAGTTCATCCAACCAGACAACACTGTCTGCTTTGAAGTGGAATGTTTTCTCTGACCTCACTTAAAGCACTTTAGCTACTGTAAATAAGAGAATTACCAAGGTCAATACTAAGTGATTTTACATTAAATGTGTTGACAGTAACATAAAGATAGAGTCTCTGTGAGAAATATTAAATGGTTTATTTTCATAGAAAACTTGTTGGTTGGTAAATATGTGTCTGGAATCGTAGACTTTCTTTAGAAATAATTAGCTGTCTATTAATTGGTAAATGTTTTAAAAGAAGGCATGATTTATAAAATTTCAATATGGACTGGTGAAATGATTGTGTTGGTTCTCATTAAGTATTTAATAACTGTTAAATATCTGTCTGTTAAATAACAGTAGTCATTTTTATATCAAAATGTTGAAAAATATTTGTTGATTCCATCTTCACGTGAGCTATTACGAGGGGCATTCTTAAAGTAAGGACCGTTTGAAAATATTAAAAACAAACAAAAAGAGATTTGCAAAAACTAATTTTATTTTTGGAATCTACATACTTTTATCTATTTTTCTACATAGTTTCCAAGTTTTTGTAAACACTTATCATATCGCACAAATAAGTTTTGGAAACCTTCTTCAGTCGACCAGCAAAACACCATGCCTATCCCAAAACACGGACGCCATGATCTTGCGCTGTGACAAAGTCTGTTTGGCTTTGACCTTTACGGGAAATTGCGTGTGTCTCCATTCCATGCTTTGTTGTTTCGATTCGGGAGTGAAATGCGAAACCCACATTTCGTCTCCAGTTACGATTCGACTCAGCATGTCGTCACCATTTTCGTCATAACGTGTCAGAAAATTCAAGGAACTCTCGAGTCTTTTGTGTTCGTCCTCCTTCATCAGGAGTTTAGGGACCCAACGCGATTACAGTTTCTTAAAGTTTAATTTTTTATGAACAATTTTGTAAATCGCAGACCTCGAAACTTCCGGAGATTCGTGTGAGAGAGTAGTGATCGTGAAACGTCTGTTGTCACGAATTTTCGCTTCAACTGAAGCCAGCAAATCGTCTGACATTAGAGATAGACGACCAGATCGCGTTTCGTCATGGACATTGTCGCGGCAATCTTTGAAGTCTCGAACCCACTTACGCACTTTTCCTTCACACATGGCATTAGCACCGTAAACTTCAGAAATCTGTTGGTGAATTTGTGCAACAGACATGTTTCTTGCCGACAAAAACCGTATAACCGAACGAACTTCGCAAGGAGCAGGCGATTCGATAACCTTGAACATTTTGCAAGCACAGAACACAACGCACAGGTTAGCTACACAGCTGTAACTGAGCGTAGTTGTTGGGCTCGTTGTGGCGTGCACGCAAGAGGGAATATAAACAAACGGCCCTTAGTTTAGAAATACGCTTAGTAGTTTTCACTAAACACTTGTAATATTCAAAAACTTTTAAATGTTTATAAATTTGCCTAAAGTAGCACTTACTTTGTTTGTTGAGGACGGCCGTTTCGGGAGATGTGTCCCATTGTCAACTCCCTACGCACTGAGTTGACGATGGGACACATCTCTTGAAACTGCCGTCCTCAACAAATATAAGTAAGTGCTACTTTAGGCAAGTTTGTAAATATTACAAGTGTTTAGTGAAAAATATATAACTGTCTTGAACAGAAAAACCTATAAACTATGAACTCATCCATACTTCATAAATATCCGTTTCTTTGGAGGTGTCCACTCTTCACAGAGATCAATGAATAATAGTAAAAAAATTTGGCTTACTAAATTATCTGTGAAAACAGTTTTAGCCATATCTTTTTATATTAATAATTTTAGAAATATTTATTTTTTTAAAAAAATTATCTTTTTCCAATAAATAGGACCCTGTGTGGCTGGAGTTGTCGGACTAAAGATGCCTCGTTACTGTTTATTTGGAGATACAGTAAATACTGCTTCCAGGATGGAGTCTAATGGAGAAGGTAATTTCAAATTATAGCTGTTATTGTAATAGGAGTGGTGTGACAAACTGTAGCTACTTAGGTTATGATGTTAAATAATGTTGGAAGAAATCATCACCTTTAATTTCAATTAATAAAGTTTCAATTTAAAATAAATGTATTTTGTTTCTTCTTTAAAATCTAGCAAAAGACTTTCTGTAAGTTTCTGCAACACTGCACGCGTTATAACCTAACCTAACCCAACCATCCTAGCATAATCCTACCACCATCCTGACGGGCAGTAATATCTATATTTATCATTAGAATTAGGCTAATCCTCATAGATTCAAAAAGTTGCTGTAGCTAATTTTAAGTAACTGAATTTTTTTCAGCTCTTAAAATTCATGTCAGTCCTCAGACCAAAGAAGTTATAGACACATTTGGAACTTTTGAAGTAGAACTTCGTGGGGAAGTAGAGATGAAGGTATGTATTATGATATACCTTATTGTTCAGTTTTAGTTATAATTTTACTTCTATCTCTTTCCAACATATGTTTTAACAAGAGTAAACTAGGAACCCCCTTTATGTTTAATTTGGAAGGTCTGTAAAAAATTAATAAATTACGTCATTATATGAAAGCTTATTAGCAATTTGTCTTTGAAATAAATTTTCAGAATTACTATTATTGGTGGCAAAAAAACGGCTAGTCTTGTGTGAAATGAATACTAGCTTTATTTGGCATAACCAATTTATACACCAACATAACAATCAAAGAAACAATAAACATACATAAACAAATGTTAATAGAGAACAACATACCAGACAACATAGCCAAAGAAATAAGAGTGTTAACAGAAACAATCACTTCTCAGAATTACTTCACATACGACAACAAATACTACTCCCAAAACAAAGACACTACCCTTTGGATCCCCTATTTCAAGCATATTGCCAGAAATATTCATATACAACCTCGAACAAAAATATATCATTAACAAAAAATACCAGTATAATATACTGGTACAGATATGTAGATGACATCCTAATCATATACAAAGATAACATAAGGCACATAAACACCTTCCACAAATATTCAAACAAGTTACACAATAATATAAATTTCATGCTCGAAACAGAACAAAATCAACTTCCTAGATCTCCTGATAAAAAAACACAACAACAAACACACATTCAAAATATATACAGAAAGCCCACCACCATTAACAGAGTGATACATGTACTTCCTATCACCCCATACAACACAAACTTGCTGCATTTCATGATACACACTCTAATCAACATAGCCTTGAAGACAAATTAACGAACTCAACATAATAAAATTCATAGCCTATAAAAAACAAAGACAAATACACCCTGACAGAAAACATAATGC
Organism: Prosapia bicincta; assembly: GCA_036971475.1. Taxonomy (NCBI): domain Eukaryota; kingdom Metazoa; phylum Arthropoda; class Insecta; order Hemiptera; family Cercopidae; genus Prosapia; species Prosapia bicincta. The sequence goes on along the minus strand of JBAIZL010000009.1, from coordinate 43,790,508 downwards.
ACAAAAAACAACACACACATAACACAATGAAAAACAACAAAAATACATAGCATTAACACATCACGACAACACATAACAAAAAATAGCTTCCTCATTCTGAAATATTAAATACAAAGTAGGGTTTAAAACATCTAACACAACTAAAAAACACACAGTACAAAACTACACAAGAACAAACATGACAGGGCAAGAGTATACATGATGACATGCAACAACTGTCCCAGTTTTTACATAGGTCAAACAGGGAGAGCCTTTACCACACAATATAAGGAACACATAAATATCATAAAAAACTCACAACCCAAATCAAACTTTCCCATAGACATACAGAATACATTACAAATGTATACCAATATAGACCCTAATCTAAAAATCCTTTACTACATCAAAAAAGCAACAAACTAAATATAACTGAAAACTATGAAATACACAAACGCCACAAAAACCATCCACAACACATTCTAAATGACAAAACACACTCACAATCAAATACTATATTTGAACACATAATTAACAACTACTCTATGAACAGTAATACACCACAGACTCACACTAATACAACAGTAATACACCACAGACTCACACTAATACAACAGTAATACACCACAGACTCACACTAATACAACAGTAATACACCACAGACTCACACTAATACAACAGTAACACACCACAGACTCACACTAATACAACAGTAACACACCACAGACTCACACTAATACAACAGTAATTCACCACAGACTCACACTAATACAACAGTAATACACCACAGACTCACACTATTACAACAGTAACACACCACAGACTCATACTAATACAACAGTAATACACCACAGACTCACACTAATACAACAGTAATACACCACAGACTCACACTATTACAACAGTAATACACCACAGACTCACACTAATACAACACTCTGAGCAACAGTCTTGTCCGTAACTGACGGCATTGAACAATGCACAGACCTGGTGTGAAACGTGCCTGATGAAAATTATCAGTTAGTAGAAGTTTTTTTGCTAAGTGATACCTATAGTAGTAATTTATTAAAAATACTTCAAAATGTACAACACAAAAACTGCAAAATTTTCAGCGTCATATTGTTTCCAGTGATTAATGTCAATGACAATTTTAGATTCCACACAATTGACACCAAGAATACTATCCACAATACATTCTAAATGATAATACTAACTCACAATCAAACACTATATTCAAACACATAATTACACCCACTCAACAAACAACTCATCAGAAAATACCAAATCCACATACTCACAATAATATAACTCACCTGAGTAACAGTCTTGCTCATAACTCACAATCTATGTTCACCCCCAAAGAGAAACAACCTAAAAGTACTTAAAAACCCAATAAAACGACTCGAGAGATAGCTAGTCAAAGTCCAGAATAGCATTTAAAGATTAAAATTTATAGGAGGTTTGCTAAAAACTAACTGCTACAGAAGACATCCTGACTTGTCATCAGTGTCTAGAGTGTTTAAGGGTATATTAGTACGCTAGATCGAAAAAATAAGGTTTCAATATTGTCATCAATGAATGTGGTTAATACTATTTTTGTTTAGATTCTGTACGGTATACACTACTAGCCAACTCAGTTAAGTAAAGTCAAATATGTTGGATTTTGTAACTTTTTAAAGAAGTTCCTTTACACTGCAGTTTTTACACAGGTAATTCCGTAGTAAATTTTAGAACAAAACTAAATAAAAAACTAAAAAAATATTAAAACATAAATTATGCTATTACATACTTGGTCGAGCAGATCAAAATGATGATCAAGACCATCATTTTGGTTTTTACAACAATATTTCAAAAAGAACTTGAATAGACTAACAGAGGGATCTGGGGAAAGATAAATGGCTGCTTAAGTGTGACTATATTGCTAACTACTATTAGCTGCCAATAAAATAGATGACCACAATAATGATCTGTTGACTAATATAGTGTTGAGTACAAGTCATGTTCTACAAACATTTTTCCTCTTGTTAAATAAATTTTATCTGAACCTCTACTCAAGTCCTTTAAAAGTAAAAATTTTAAATACTTTTATTTCTGGCTGTAAGCGTTACTTAAATTACAAGCTACCAAGTGTCGAAACCTAGACTATAAAGTAGTCAAAATAGAATAACCATTTAAATGCTTTATGTTTAACAAGCTTATAGAAAAAGAGGAAATGAATAAATCTAGATGACTAAAAATGTTATTTGACTTACAAATTTTGTTATACAAAAACATATTATAAACTCTCAACATTAAAACTCTGATCAGTTTATTGTCTCTGCCACCAGTAGGGATGTCCTCAGAACAGTGTCTCTAAGTAGGAGCAGAATTGTAAAAGAACTACTTGCAAATTTATTACAAATATCATCATGAAAATAACTACTTGAAAACCATACTTTATTGGGAAAAACCCAAAGAATGTTGTTATTGTTAAAATATAGCAGATTTAGTAAAAATATTATTTATATAGTTTAACTAAATTCAACAAATTAAAGAAAGTACTTCAATAAATACATAAAAGAATGGTGAGGTTTCAAACATGGTTTAAAGAAAAACCAAATTACTTACAGTTAATGTTTATTAATTTAATTTGTCATTTCAAACAGTTTTTTTTTCACATAATTAATAAATTTCAATATGTGTGCCCTTAGTCACTCGACAAATGTCCAAATAATACTTAATTTCTCCCCAAACATTCGTTAACATTTCTTCTGTTGTGGTTGTCATTGCTTCATTAATCCTGATTTTTAAGTTATTCAGGTTGTGGATTTTTTTAAAATAATCAACGCTCTTGATGTATTCCCAAGGTGTCAAGTCTGAGCTCCTTGGAGGCGTAAGTTCTTGCAGACCTATCCATCGATCTAAAATTTTTCGTTTAAAGAATTTGTGACCAATACACTGAAGTGTGGGGAGCACCATCTTGTTGGAAATGAAGTTGATGAATGTTTTCAGAGATACCAATATATCATCTAGAAATTTCCCTACAATCTTTCTACGAATTACTGAAACCGCACCATTCTTTTATGATAACCCAGTATACCATTGAAGTTATTTACATTTCATAATAAATAACTATTATTCTGCTTCAAGTAAATACAAGTTTTGATCTGAACAGATAAAGATGAAAATGAAAAATATTTATTTATTTGAGCGTATTTAAAGGGACGATAGACAATCTGACATTTGTTTCTGTGTTAAATACTTCATTTTTAAATTTTTAATGCTTTTTTGTAGGTAGTAGTAACATTAAAATAATTAATAGCATTGAACTCTTGAATATTTTCTACTCCAAAGTGACTTAGAAAAGAAGACTGACAGTCGATAAACCTTATCTTCTGATTGTTAAAAATGTTGGTAAAATGTGTGTACTAAACCATTAGCAAATAAATTTTTCAGCTTAAGGGATTTAAGCAATTATTGTATTTTTTTAGGGTAAAGGAAAAATAACAACATATTGGTTACTTGGCGAGAAGGTGCCTCCAGTTCTACCAACTGCTCCAGCTCCTATGCAGTTACCAATAACGGTGAACAACACAGCAAGACACCTAAATAATGTAACTAATAGTAGGCCATTTGCCAACAGTAAAACAAACAATGAGAACGTAACGGCTTTGACACCCCTCCTTCAAGGCGATGCTTCGACGTAAGTACGCTGTTTCCACAGTACAACTAATTCTACGCTTATTTAGGCTGAAACTGTGTACATAGAGACATTACCATAGTTCTAGGAAATAAACTCTTAAAATCTTGCTTTATCGTTTCTTAAATATTATACGAAACACTCTCATCCTTCCATTTATAATGAGATAAATGTTTTCAGTATTAAAAAACTAAATTCTCCTACTTTATGATCTTATGTTGATGTTTCCTTGTGAGTTTATGACCTTTATTTAATGACTAGGAAAGAAAATAACAATAGTGTCATAAAATCATTTAAATTTTGTAATTATTATAAATAATTTTATCCATTTTACTGATTTTAATTGCAATGCAACATTGATTATAAATATAAAATGCTTATCAAGCATTATTTCAAGCATTACGGTTTTTATAATTAGAATTTTGCTCAATGAAAATTTTAAAAATTGTATATGATGGTATTGATTGGCTGGCCAGATTGTTAAAACATAAAGCTTATAATTTTGTTATGAAAATAATTGTTGATTTTTATAATTTGTAAATAAGTTTTAATAAATATTAAAAATATCTAGGAAATGTAAAGCAATTATATATTTATTTTTACATTATCAATGGTTTAAGAGCAGTTAAAATACATTTGTAACATCAATTAAACATATAAATGATAGTGGTTCTGTTAAGTTGTTAATTTTTCTAATTGTTACCTATATTTGCAAGTTGAGAGTTCATAGAATGACCATGTTATTTAAATCAAAATTTGTATTGTTTAAGATCTCAAATACTTTTACATGTTATACCATAAGTAACTGTACATATGGAATTGTCTTGTTTTTATACTTTTAGTGAAGTAACTTGTGTTTATGACCTTTTTTATTTGCATTAAATACAAAATATAGACCAACACATCTATGATGTAAATATATTTTTAATAAAGTTATAGTATCTAAAAGTATAATTGTATTTGAATGTGTATAATACAGAAAAAACTTCAAAGAAAGCGTGTAGTTAATTACTTATAACCTAACAACAGTTTAATGTGACTGTTATATGTAACATTGTACAGGAATTATTAACTGTCTTTTAGTAACATAATTTTTAGAAGGCTTCATTGAAAATATTTTTAAATGCTTCATTTTATTTTTAAAACTAATAATTTTTATAAAAATTACAGACTTATGAATTTTTATTTCTGTTTAAAATTATATCTAAATTTATATTTTCAAATTGTGTTTGATTATAAAACAAAAAGCAATTGAAGATAGTTCAGTCTAGCTTTAAGTTTTGTTGTTCTCGTACTTTAGTTAGGAATTTTGCATAACAGATAATAAGAAACTTCAAGTATACTACTTAAAATATTTTATGCAATACCATATAAAAGTTAAGCTCAGTATATCTTTGGCTAACAATGTTAGAAGAAAGTGTGTAAATCATGTTTTTTGTTAGCAAATAATGCTAGTTTCCAAAACTTTCATTTTTTTATTATGACGAGCTACAAAGTATCTCAAACTATTGATAATGAATCACTGTTTGTTACCATATCAAAAAACTCTTTGACAAAACAAAAATTAATCACAATAAATAAATGCATAATCAAATAACAATGTATCAAATCATTAAAGATAATTTAGGAATCAGTTTTTATGGAAGAGTGTTCACTACCCATTTCATTAAAATGTAAAACATATTACGTAGTCTTTATCCGTAGTTTATATTTATTCACTATTTTATAATTAAATATTTAATCAGTCATCCATATTTGAAATTACACCAACTGAGTGGAACTTCTCAGTAGTTGTATTTCATACTAGTTGAGTGCATTTCTTAAGTATTATTTCAATTTATATCCCAAATCATTGAACTACTGTTAAACATCTCTGCTTATAAATATCAATATGTTAATTAGTTCATATTTTTAATCATAAAATCTAAAATTGAAAACAAAAAAGAAAGGTGTAGTGGGAAAAATATAACTTGTTGAGTGAAACACATTTTGCGTAACACTAAAACACTTGTCTCATAGAACATTTTATGATTATGTTTTACTATTGCCTAAAAATACCTGAAAAAACTGGCTAATATTGGTTTGGCGTCATGGACAAAGATAAATACAAAGTTTTTTCTTTTAAAAATTGTATATATCTTACGGATGTACTTTTTTAGTGCAATAAATGAGTAAACATTAGACACGAGTAAACAGTATAAAACACACTTTGCAGCTGAACTACAAACAAATGGGAAGTTCACACCATATTTATTTCCTTACTTTTTAAAAAATGTTTTAACTTGCCTATAGTAGCACTTACTTTGTTTGTTGAGGACGGCCGTTTCGGGAGATGTGTCCCTTTGTCAACTCAGACCGTAACTCGTTAGGTAACTCGAGTTACGGTCTGAGTTGACAAAGGGACACATCTCCCGAAACGGCCGTCCTCAACAAACAAAGTAAGTGCTACTATAGGCAAGTTAAAACATTTTTTAAAAAGTAAGTGATTACTAGTAGCTCACGCGAAGATGGAATCAACAAATGTTCATATTTATTTGTATTGAGTTTTCCTCTCCATCACAAAAGAACACTTGAGCCATGTCTTTCTCTTCTGTATTTAGTCAGAGGGCGTTGCTCTTTTTATTGTTAGATCTCCAAGGCTGTCACTATGGGATGACATGCACTTAATGAAAGGTTTGCAATCTCTGGGGGCCTCTTGAGCCATGGCTCAACAAGAAGTTGTTCAGCTTTTTCAATGAACTTAAACTGTTTTGTATTAGATATACCATTGATAACATAGTTATAAAATGTGTGCTTTTGATGTTGCAACACAAATAGATTTATAATAGCCAAATGCTAACGCCTTGTTTTTTTTCCCAAAGAACAAATACCATATCTAAAATATCAACTCCATATTTCCTGAGGGTGTAAAAGCAAACTATTTATTGCTTTCTTAGTTTCTATAGTGTGATGCAGGGTGGACATAAGTAGAACCATGTTTTATTGACATATAAGGATGTACAGTTCTTGTACCATTGAACCAAGATTTAGATGACTGATCAAGAAGCTCTCCAGTTTTGAGAAATGTATTAAATGCTACTCTCTTGTGTTTTTCATGGTTCCCAATAATGTAAGACCAACTCTTCCATTACATCAACACTGGAAAACTAGTTATCTTTTGTAATATTAAGGTTAGTGTTGATGGGTTTGGACAAACAAATAAGAGGTTTGGTCAGTTTATTTTTATTATGATACTCTGGAGGTAGTCTAACACCAACACTTCCAGTTTAAAAATTAGGAAGTCCTGATATCACTTTGATACCAAATTTATGTGGTTTTAATTTATGTGTATTTTATACATCCTAAAACTACACCTACCTCTAAACGGAATCTGCATCTTAACAACTGTAACATGTTTCACATAGGAGCTGTATATTTTTTGGGCATTCTCTCCAACTTATCGGGGATAACTGTTGATTTATCATTTATCTTCTTTGCTGGCAAGTAGCTATACTACACCTCAAAACAGGCAGAATCTGACACCATACTATAGACATTGCAGCATTAAAATAAGGTCTGTTTGTTGGGTCCTTGGTGAAAATTTAAATAACGGTTTTAATAACAACTTGGAACAACTGTTGTGTAATGTTTTATTTCAAATAAATAAAAACTCTTAACCACAAAAACTTGTTATTTAAATCCTGATGTAATTATTCCAAGAATAACTGGATTAGGCCTTAGGTTTCATCTTTAAACTATTCAGAAGGTTGCTTGCCATAATTGTAAACACTAAATAAGCAAGTTTTTTATTTTACTATGATTTTTCACTCATCACAAGAAGTACAGTCATCACTTTTAATTCATAATAACTGTCAAAAATAGTAATAATTCATAACAGTAAAAATTAAAACATTTTACTCTAAATCTCAAAGCACACTAGTTTATTACAACTACTAGTTTCAACTACGGTGTCTCCTTCATCAGTATTTGGATACTGTATAGTTAGATTTAGAGTAAGCTGTTTTAATTTTTATTGTTGTGAATTGTTCTTACTAACTAAGCTCTAATTAACTTAATAGTAATAATTGTTTTCAATTTAATTTAATTATTCAATTATTTCGATTAAAAATAGTAATAATTGTTTTATAGAATTTACTTATAAGAGTTGTGAATAGCTAGCACATGGAACTTGTGCTTCCATTGGTTTCATACAGCTAAATATCTTCCTAAACTATTTTTAGCACTAGAGATGCTCATGTTGTTTATATTAAACAAAGTTTGATTCTTCATTGGCACTAATTCATTATATTCTGAATAAAACTGAAATAGGGCTTTGTGGAGTCATGACAGAGAAGGGAGGCTGTGGGCCAGGTGGAACACTTGTTACTCACAGCCACTAGGTAATCACTAACTAGGTTAGTAGTAGTACTTAATCACTAGGTTAATTTGATAAGTAAGAACCTATAGGCTACTCTACAATAGTTTTGTTAAACATGTTATTTTAAAATATAACAAAATACAATAAAACTTGATTTTTATTATGATAAAAACCTATTATTCTTTATTTCTAAACTACTTAACTATGTTTTACTTAAACATATATAATAAGCGTATTCCTGAATAGTTTTGAGAGCTGATATTGTTGAATCGTAAATTAAAATCTTTAGAGTTTATGTTTTTAAATTGAACTTCGATTTTTAGTGATTGTAAGTAACAAATATATTGAACAATTAGGCCTAAAAAAATACACAACAGACAGATTATTTGCTCTTTCTATCTTCAATAAAGTGTACACACACACACACACACACAAATACTGACTTTTAACAAATATCAAAAATAAAATATTTTTTACTCAGTGGGTCTCAAAATTAAGTTTCCACTAAAATCTAAACATTTATTTTTCTAATGATCACAACAGTTTCCCCAACATATAATGCAGGTCTTGAGGAAAGTTAAGAATTAAAAAGTTAAACTTGATCATTTTAAATAAACTTTATCATTTTAAGGTCGCTAAAGTTTTGAGAATACGCTTTATAATTTTAGAGAATAAACTTCACTACACTACAAGAAAATCACTCTCAGTGACAATGAATGTTATATTGGAGCTTCGCTTAGCTTCGAGCCTGCTGCCCCGACAGAATCTGGGTTGCTATTTGTCCAAATGTTAATGAACACCAATCCTCTAAATCCTAAATTTTGTAGAGTACTATTCTAGTTTGATTCAGACTATAATATTAATTTGCCAAAGAAACCTATTGAGAAGTTTTTTTCTATACTTTAAGAATATTTTGTGACATTATAGATAAAATTAGTTGGTCTTGATTGATTAGTTTTCTCTCAATAAAAATTTTTTCTCAACTGTATGTTACATGATGTGTTACCAATAGGGAATAATTTGTTGTATATAAAATGTTGATAATCTTTGTTGCCAAATTTGAAATCCATAAACCTTTAATTTATGAAATGTAAAAATATAAACACTATTTATTATACATCTATACTTAGATATAAATATTTGTCTCATACAATACCTATTGATGTTAAGAACTACTAAACAATAAAATGTACTGTTACTTAAACTAATTATAAGTGAGTGTTTATAAAATATCTATAAAATACTTGACACAATGGATATTTTTACAGTTTAACAATTTAGGGAACAGGCCAGAATACTGGCATTTTAACTTATAAAGGAAATATGTAAATGTTTATTATTCAATGTAAATATAAATGTATTTATATGTCATAAATTATTTGACATCGTAATTTGTATCGTAAGTACGATTTAAGGCTAAAATACTTATTCTTCTTACTTTAATAAGGTTAATTAGTTATAATATTAGTTGTATTAATTTCCTACTTTATTTATTTTTATTATCATGATTTGCTTTAATTTTGTTTTAATGTAGGTTTTAAGTAAATAAATCTATCAAAACTGTAAACATTTCAGCAAGTGCTGCACTAAAAAATATACAATAAATTATAATAAAATATTAGTGCCAAAAATATATTCTAAAGGAATGCCAAAATTATAAGAATTAACATAAAATGTTTTATACCTTATTGTGAGTAACATTTACTGTACTTATATGTATTGCTTGATTCCATCTTCACATGAGCTACTAGTTTTTAACTAAAAACACTTGTAAATATGTTACACTTGCCTATAGTAGCACTTAACTTTTATAGTTGCTGAGGACGACCACTTTGGGGATTTGTCCCATTGTCAACTCAGAGCATTACTGACCTCATGGTTTTTTTTTTAGTTACGGTCTGAGTTGACAATGGCACACATCTCCCGAAACGGCAATCCTCGGCAATTATAAAACTTTAGTGTTACTCTAGGCAAGTGTAACATATTTACAAGTGTTTTTAGTATTTACCTTTTTGTTTACTGAGTATGCCCATTTCAGAAGATATATTCCATTATCAGCTCACTGTAATGTTGGACTGAGTCGACAACACGACACATCTCCTGAAAGCCCATTCTTAGTAAACAAAAACGTAATTGCTACTATAGCCAAGTCTAACATGCCAATATGTGTTTTAGTCTACTTGTACTTCTTTAAGTGTTTCAAAACCTTTTACCAGTTGGTTAAGATAGCTCATGTCTAGAAACCCAGTAAATTAACCTCTGCAAGGTTAATAAACTATATAGGCCTGCGGTTAGTAAATAAATTCTGTTTACCATGTCAAAACTATCATTACTTCATACTGGTTGATCCAAACACTTCCAATAAAGAAAAGTTATGAGATTTCTTCACTTAAAAGTACTGAAAAAATACAAGTAAAGTGTATTGTGTCACTGTGTATGCCAGTGAAGTGTGTTGGCGCTGCAGAAATAAATGAAAATAAATTCACTAATTATATTTAAGTTGATTATTTATTTTCAAAATGAATTATTAAAATTGAAATTCGTATAAAATAGTATACTTTTTCCCAATATTCTTCAAACATGTTTACTTTTGGTTGATTTTTTCTATTAAATGTAGATAAAATTCTACTTATCATTTAATTATTTTTTTAAAGTAGACTTGTGTTTAAAGATGATTGGTAATGTTAATTTTCATAATGTACATTTTTGGATTCTTCAACGTACACATAAATTACTTGTATTATGGTAATACTACTTGTATTTTTGATGTAACAATATTTTTTTTTTTAAAGTAACAATTATATTTTAAAAATTTCAATTACCTTTGATTGTTTCAAATAGCATATTCCCAATCAGTTTCATTTCCTTCTGTCCTTCTTCATGCTTTTACAGAAATATTTTTCATTTGTCTTTTATCTCTTTGTAACTACGAATAATTGTTTGTGTTTTTCTTGTATTTTTGGTAAATGATAAGGATGGAAGTCAAGTGTAAATTCATGGTACTTTTTCCTTATCACCATTTTATTTCATTACTATGTCTAAGACTATATTTTGTAAAAACTTTGTATATTTCAATGTTTACAATGTCTTGCATTAAATCCTATAATGTAACTATAGAAGCAATATTTATTCAAACCTAATTCTTTTGTTTTTAGATATATTTAAGAAAATGCATCTTTACTTCAAGTTTACTTCACTTATGATAGAGTGAAACATTGTGTTGGAAATTACAAGATATTTTACAAGTGTAACTACTATTTATGTATGTATGTTAAAGAACACTTTCCTGTACAGTATAATTTGACTGCGTATGTATTCTTGTAGTTTTGTTCCAAACATGTTAGGTATAAGGATTCTTTCAGAATTCTCCCCTTTTTACGTATTTCTCTCTTCCTTTTTACATAAGAAGATACATCCAGGCTTTTGCATGTTCATATTTAACCACGATCCAAAAATCATCAGAATTTTTTATTTAAACATTTTTTTTCTTTTTTTCAATTCTGACTGCAATAATATTCATATTTTGCTTTGTAATTACAACTTCTATTTTAGTATATTTTTTGGAAATGTCCTGAATAGTCCACATACCAGTTGCCACTTTATTGCCAAAAATCTTTGTCATTTTGTTCATTTTTAACAGAAAATATTATTTTATAAGTAATTATTGCGTAACTGAGAGAATACTAGAGCAGGTGGGCTTCGTCAATGAAATGATTATTTTGAACATGTCAGCAAGTAAATTCAAAAATATTCACTCAATTTTACATTTAAAATTTATAAATAATGTCTTTCCAAGATTGTAATTTTAGTACCCTAATGAAAAACTCAACTAGGGCTTACTTAAAAAATACTGATCTAGAAGCTGCTTGGAAGTGTTGTTGAGGTTTTAACCTGGGTTCGCTCGCACTATGGAAAATCCCGTAATTACTCACGCCGATTGGGCAAATCTAACAATTATAATAATTGTTATATGTTTTAAATTATAAATTTCAATTGTATGGATTATATTAGGCTTTAAACTTCTTCATTCATTAAAAAACAATTTATTAAATACATTTATGACATGTTTATATGTAAATTTACAGAGAAAAGCTAGGGTATTAACAGTAGCACAACAACTTGTGTCGTCAGATTGCTCCTAACACAGCACTCACGTGATCGCTCGCACGTGTTGATGCTCCCTAATATGGGTAACGCCTGGCACTTCTCTCACCCCTTGTTACCCTCTCAATCAAGCTATTTGCTCGAAATTTGAATAGTAACTGGCAAACATCCACGAGAAAGCATATTTAGAAGCTCAGTTGCATACAAGAAAAAGATAAAATAATTCCTTCAGAGCAATTAAAAATTTTAGATTCAACCTAATACTGAGAGCGTTCCCGGATTAAATATAGATTTTCTATTATGTGACGAACAAAAAATTAAATAATCAAACCCACTACAAATCACATATATATTTGACCACTTTATAGAAAACCTGCGTAATAACCGTTCTTAGTTTAACTTAATAATGCTTCCCCAGTGGCCAACCTAGACCCTTGTGAAGACTGTTTATTATGATTGAAAACAATATGTCTCAGAATATTTTTTATAAATTTACTTAATTTGTAAGTTCAAATTATTGTTATTTATAAAATTATAACAGAAAATATTTATTGTATATACATGAGCTAAACTGACACAAATTATCCAGTTTAAGGAATAAACAGTGATGATTTGTTCTAACTTTTGGTTATTGAGGGTGTAGAAACGAGCTGCCTAGTCAAATTAGGCAAATAGGACCATATTTTGACAAGAATAAACTGGGGAAGGAAGAAATAAAACAGATTTTTAACAAAGAGGACGATCGTAGGTAATCATAACTCATTCTAGTAAGAAGAAAGTAACAAAAGGAAAATTAATGGCAATGGTAAAGTCAGTTATATTTCAAAGATGAGGTAGGGTCTTTTAATAAAGAGAAGGCTATTAGTATTAGGGTTGGGTTGTATATGAAGAAGAAATCATAAAAAAGATAAAATTAATGAAGCCAAAAAAACAGTGGTCGATAGAATTAAATCAATGCTCTTTGGAGTGGTTTTGACATTTAAAAAAGTGCTACAAATATGATGGCCCTGAAAAATATTTAACATAAAGTCTGGCAAAGGATAATGGAATTATAGTAAAACTCTGTTAACAATTCAATTAATTACAAATAAGAGACATACACAAAACTCAAAAATTAATCGTTTATTTCAATGACAAAGTCATCCTCATCAGTGAGAGTTGCTACTACAAACTTTAACTTAAACTCACTGATGATGATGATTTTGTCATTGAAAAGCGTATGAGTTAGTAAATGATTAATTTGTGAGTTTTTTGTACGTCTTTTATTTGTTTTAACATAAGCTCAAAGAATAGTTGTGATTCAATTATTATTGTGTTTAATTATACCTTAAATATTATAAATATGTTTTGGCATACCTAAAAACAAAATTTTGATTTCTTACAAAAAAAAACTATTTTAAAAAGATATTTTATAAATAGAGGGACCTTGGTAAGTAAAACTCTAATTAATTTTTTTTAATTAATTAAAACTCATTTATTTTTAAAACAATAAATATTATAGTAACTAATCATATGATTAATAATTAATAATATATTTAATACAATTTAGAACAACTTTTTTAATGAAACAACAGTTATATTTTAAAAATTTAAACACACATTAATTTAAAAAATCTTTATTAAAATTATATTTGTATAACATACTTTATCTCCCTCATATTATATTTTGTAACACTACACAAAAATGTAGGTCTAATCAAAAATAAATTAAAAATGTAATAAGTTAGGGAGAGACTTATTCACACAGAGATTTGCACAATACATATTAACAAAATAGGTACTTCCCAACAAACCTGTAACACAGTATATAGAGAACAGAGTTTGCAGCATAAACAAATATTTCACAAATCATTTTAATACACTTATTAATAAACTATAATATATTAAAAAAATAAACTAAATAACATTCTTACATAATAATGTTCGTTATTATTTAATGTTCTAAAAATAATAGTAATGCCTAAATAGTACACCTATGAGAATGTTCCTTGACAGTACTCCTCACGACTGTTTTAACAACTGTACAAGCTGATGTCCTATGGAACAGTATTATGTTAGTAAGTACATCAAATTTAGTTACACTCTGAAATTTTGTTCCATCTGAATGATGTGTTTTTAGATTTTTAGTTCGTTTGCAAATTTCTTGATAGTTAACAAAATTGTTAGCAATAGGCCTTCATTCAATTTCATTTCAATAGCTTTTGAATAGCCTACTCAAACTTTAGTAATACTTTGGACATGCGTCCAGTAGTTTATAAATCACAAGACATAGCAAGGTGCTTGGCCAACAGATGCGAAGAGAAGTACTAGAAGGGAGCACACAAACACAGTGCTTGTCCAACCTTGCTGCTACACATTTCAGTCCGACACAACCACTGTGTCTTCTTCACCACTGTGCGGAATTCTAAGAGAAGAGTAGAGAACTGTTTGGTTTTCCACCTCTACTAGACAGTGAACTCCCCTCCTTGCTATATCTTGTGAGTTAAACAGTAGTCACATCATACAGACAGGCACAGTCACTTTCTGTGGGGAGTACAGTCTTGGAAGTTGACTGATCACACCTTGAAAAACAACTCATGATGAAGGCTGCCCTTTACATCTCTTCCAAAAACAACTAAATATATATTAAACATAATAAGCACCTAGAAAGTTATACAGTAAATAAGGAAGCTCTCCAAGATAAGAGAAGCTTAATATAATTAAAATGTATTATAGTTTGCGTATATTACGCCAAGAGTTGTACATAATTTTAATACTAATGTCTTTGATAATAAAATCTTTAACATATCAAGCACCTAGAAAGTTAAACAAGGAAATTCACCAAGTTTAACTATTCTTGTGAGTGGATAGTAGATAAAATATTGTTGGAAGGAAAACTTTTCCATCAAGGATACTCAATATTGTAATTGTACACCAACTTATCTTAAACCAACAATCAGTACACAGTAATACTGAGCCAAGAATGGTCATCTGTTAATGGACATGAGAATAACTTGAAATGAATATAGAAGGCACTGATAAACAACGCACAGTTAAAGGAAGGGCAATTATAAGAATATATACTAGATCTGAGAAAAAAGGCAATAATCAAAAATTAGACTACTCAAAGAAGTAAGCTCATACTCTAAAATATGCTTTTTATGTAATCATAACCAGAAAATAATCATAATAATAATCATAATCATTATGCATCATTGTTGAATCAGAAAATAATAATCAACCAAATCTTCATGTAAAAAGATTAAGAAGATCTGTTTCATGGAAATAGAAAGTTACTGTCTGGATATTCTTTAAAGTAAAGTTCAAAGTATACTAAACTACAA
Organism: Prosapia bicincta; assembly: GCA_036971475.1. Lineage (NCBI taxonomy): Eukaryota > Metazoa > Arthropoda > Insecta > Hemiptera > Cercopidae > Prosapia > Prosapia bicincta. Next base: position 43,775,066 of record JBAIZL010000009.1, on the reverse strand, counting down.
GTTATGTTCACCACTTTTATATCTGATTCACCCTCATATGGGTAACAAATATAAAATACTTTTACTGGTTGTATATAAATACATATTATATAAACTACAAAGGTTCCTTAAACTGTGCGTTCCTTAAACACTAACTTCATATCATTTGCACTAAAAAGAACAATTTCAAAACTTAAGTCTAATTCCTGCTCAACCTGAATGGATGTAACTTGAAACTTAGCCAGTACCATTGCTAACACTGTCTTTAGTTCCAAGATGGCTAATCTCTTTCCTGAAACAGATTAATCCAGTTTGTGTAAATGTAATAAAAAATTTGTAGTTATTCATTTACAATATGATCACTCATATACAAACAGGGAGATTCAAAAAGGAGGCCTTACAACATTGGAAATTCACATACAGTAAAATTTCTCATATTTGGATTAATGTGGCGACAACCCTTAATGTGGATAACAAAAAATCCGGATATGGAAAGCCTATGTAATAATGTTCATTTGTAGGCCTACTACGAAATTACAATTATTCCAATTAGAACCAGATGTATGATTGCTTTAAGTAAATAAGTTTTACTTATTGAAGATTATAATATATTTTGATAACAACATAGAACTGTACGTTCAATTTGTTACATGCCTGTATCTACAGTTCCTTATTACAGTACTGTACTTACATATGTACATTAACAGTTTTGGTAAAAAACACGATGTAATGGGGTTTGCTTGTTTTGTTGAACACATTTCTTTGATAGAATAACCATCACCTGCTGTTGCCTTGTCTTACTGTTCAACGTATTCGATCAGCTGGTCAAATTCCTGGAAAGTTCCACTATATGTAATGGTTTGTTTTCTTTCGTCATCTTCGGCATGAGTTGGCTGTGTGTTCACTAAGTCTATAATATAATAATTCAAGGAATAAAGACGCTTACTATATTTTTATATTATGTCCAGATTTCAGAGGTTCCAGATGAGATGTTTTACTGTACATCTTAAAGGCCTACAAAGCTAGTTTAAGTGTTATTTTGTAAAGAAAATTTTACTTACATAATTAGCTAGTATTGATTCGCACCATAATGAGTGCTAGCAGTAGCTGCGTTAAAAATTGCTGCCTTTATTAGACTTGACGAGCTAAATGTGTGTTTCTCTTTGAAGAATCATAGTTAGCAACAAAAGTTCAACATAATTCCTGTACTAAGTAAAATAAGGCCACATTTTATGATTGGTTTGATTGTTTTGTAGAATCTGGGTGCTTGATAAGACGTCAGAAATCATCAAATGATGAAGACTAAGCACATATGATGAAGTTGTTGACCAAGTGAGTCAAAGTTTTGCCACAGCCCTATCAAATCGACCCTATGAAAAAATTCACTACAGATGGGATGTGTGCAGGGCAACCAACGGAAGTCATATAGAACATCTTTAGTTTAAGGTTAACACTTGAAGTATTTTCCTACAAAAGAACACTAAAACCAGTTCCACTACACTTCTTTTAATAAATTTGTTGTTAAGTCCTTTTCAAATCAACTTGCATTGTAATATTGTATACATACAAGTTTATATAGTAGTAAGTTTATTTAAACCGTTTTAAGAAAGTTTTGATGTGATATGTTACCTATAGGTATATTGAATACATGTTTCAACATCCTTTAATATCTTGTTCATGAAAAACGATAATATATACTAATTTACTTGAGAGTTATTGTATTTAATAAAAACTTCACACAACCACTAATTATTAAAATCGTCAGATGTAACTTGAATTGGCCAAGTGTGAAATACAGCTGCTGATACTATCAGTAAATAGTGGTTTTGTTATGTTTTTATTAAATTAAATACACACACACATATACATATATATATATACATATATATATATATATATATATATATATATATATATATATATATATATATATATTTAATAAATTAAAAGCATTTCAAAAACAAGAATACTTTTAATGCATATATTATTCTTTTTTAAACCTTTTCGTCGATAAAACAGTACCAGCATCTTCAGGAAAATAATATCTGAATAATATTAAAAAAGAATAATATATGCATTAAAAGTATTCTTGTTTTTGAAATGTTTTTAATTTATTAACTATATTACAATAAAACATATCACCATATTTAATATTTAATATAAATATAAAATATTTTTTCTTGTTTAATAATTTAAAACAAAATAGGTTATTCAAATACAAGAATATTTATTAATTTATAATCACAGCTTTTCGTTGGTTAACAGTACCAACATCATCCATATACATTTAATATAAATAAATAAATATATATATATATATATATATATAATAAATTAAAAATATTTCAAAAACAAGAATACTTTTAATGAATATATTTATTCAAAGCTTTTCGCCGATAAAATAGTACCAGCATCTTCAGAAAAATAATTAACTAATAAAATATTTTTACAAAATTCAAATTTTGTAAATTATTTTTACAAATAAGTTTGTAAAATTATTTTATTAGATAATTATTTTCCTGAAGATGCTGGTACTATTTTATCGGCGAAAAGCTTTGAATAAATATATTCATTAAAAGTATTCTTGTTTTTGAAATATTTTTAATTTATTAACTATATTACAAGAAAACATATCACCATATTTAATATATATATATATATATATATATATATATATATATATATATATATATATATATATATATATATATATAACTTTTCAAGATGAAAAATACAATAATAAAATTATAAAAATTTTGATTTACTCACCTACGCAATTCCTTGGTCCTGCGCTAAATGGAATGTAAGCATAAGGATCTGTGTGAACATTTTCAGGTAAAAACCTGTCAGGATCAAATTTTTCTGGATTAACAAAGACAGCAGGATCCCTATGTAATAAGAAAATATTCATAACAGCTGTTGTCCCAGGCACTAATACTCCAGCAGCTGGAAGAAAATTTTTAAAGTAATACATATTTAAATTTTCATGGAAAAAATATCATATTCTTACAAAACCTTTATTTTGATGAGAGATTGTATTTAAAAAATTAACGATTTGCTGAAATTAAATTTAAGCCAATTAAAAAAAATTGAACTGATACAACACACTAATCCATTATATACAAATGAATATTTTATTTGATTAAAATATTTACTAATGGTTTAGTTATAGAAAGATTAAAACACACTTAACCAAATAAATGAATTCATAACTCAAGATTGTTAAAGAATCTGTTTTATTTTAATAAAAAATAAAGTTTGTTAGAGTAGTTTAGGTCTCTGAGAATGTCAACTTGCTGTTCAGTATGATGTTATTTTTATTTATTTATTGCTACTGTTATAGAAAAAATCACTTAAATATTTATGATTTATTAGAAAAAAATTCTTTACTTCTGCAGAAATAAAATTATTCTTCGTATTTAAATGAAAACAATTAAAAAAATATAAAAGTGATATTAAAACCATTTTTATTTTAAACTTTTCCATTAATCCCTTTATAAATTTATGTTTTTAGTGACATGAACAGTTTTAGTAGAATATAATATATAATGACTACTCTTTATAACATGAATTGTAATAAGTTATAAGAGCCTAATTAATTACTTAAAGAACTGAGTGAAAACTATTAACTTACTGTTGTGTACAGTAACACAGTAAGTTGACAGCCAGCACAGTAAGTTAACAGCCAGCACAGTAAGTTAACAGCCAGCACAGTAAGTTAATAGCTTCACTTAGTTCTTCAAATAATTACAAATAATTTAATCAGTGAAATCAAGATAATTAAAACTACCAACTATAATTTATGAGGTATTAAGAAGATACAAGATCTTTGAACATGAAAAAAATATTTTTTTCACTTTTTATTACAAGAGGAAATGTCTACCTTAGTTCATTCCTTCTAGATCTTCAGTCACTACTAACTAAGGTTAGGACATCAAAAAGTAATTTATCCGAGATGGACTTGCGATATTTTTCACCAATATTATCATATCCGATATATTGGAAACATTGATATTTTGAGGTGATATATTTGCACTTGCATACTAAGTATGTAGGATAGAAGTCATCATGGTGGGTGACTATTACCAGATAGCAGCAAAGGGTTTCAACATTTGAGAATGTTCGAGATGGAACGCATAAAAAAGTTGATGGGGGCAACAAGAGCCAATCAGACCCTCGAGACCCCTATGGGACAATTCATTCAAAATTGGCGGTGGAAAGATATTTCACTGCCAAACTCATCCCTACATCAATTGGCTAAGAAATATCTGTCAGTCGTTGTAACATCCGTTCCAGGAGGGGCTTTTCTTAAAAGCTGGTGGGGGGGGGGGTCTTAGCATAAAGGAGCAGACTAAAACCCACTCAGATAATATGCATAAATTCTTGGGCTTTTAAGGAAGAGATCTTAAAGGAAAATAATTTTCATTTTATAAAGGAAACAAAAAAATTGTCTATATTTGTAAATGTAGGTGATAATTTTTAATTCCTTAAAATTTTTAATTCCTGTATTTTTTACACAATTTTAAAAAAAATATTGTTTGATTTTAATGATAATATCTAGATATTAATATTCACTGGTAGTTAAATTGATAATATCAAATATCGAAGTACCAACCCTACTTCTAACCATCAGAAAACAAAAGCCTAAATGGAACTTAGTGGTAAAACATAGAAAATTCAATACTATATAGATACAGAATATTGAGTATTTCCAAGTTCTATAGAGCATATTTGCTTTTTATTTATAATATTTTAATATTACTTTTTAATATTTAAATAATCATATTAATAAATTAAATAATTATAAATATTAATTAAATAATAATAATATTTAATAATTTACTTTTTAATAAATACTAGTTTCTATTTATTTATTTATAAATAGTTTCTTCATTTAGTTTCAAAATGATACTGCTATTTCATTTAGTATTTTATTTATTTTATATCCATATATATATAGATATATACTTGCATACTATATTAAATTTTGCATATATATATATATATATATATATATATTAAAACATCATAGGTTATTCAAATACAAGAATGTTTATTAATTTATATCCAAAGCTTTTTGTAGGTACTGTTTACCAATTAAAAGCTTTGGACATAAATTAATAAATATTCTTGTATTTGAATAACCTATGTTGTTTTAAATTATTAAACAAGAAAACGTATTTTATATATATATATATATATATATATATATATATATATATAAAATACATCGTCATATAATATATATATATATATATATATATATATATATATATATATATATATATATATATCGGACATTTTTCTAGGTCTTTTAATAATTAATTATGTGGTCTTATTTTTGTATTACACATTTACAGATTAAGATAACTCACGTGTTTCTAATGGGGATCTTATTGTCCTTCCTACTAATGGTGCAACTGGATATAACCTCAAAGACTCCTTTACACATCTATCAAGAATGTCAAGCTGTTTGAGAACTTCTAATGATGGAACCTCATCAACTAAATTTGGGCATAGTAGGTTGATTTCCTCTACGATTTTTTCCTTTTAAGGCAAAACCAAAACATTGTAATGCAAATAATGTAAGTGATACATAACTGTGTCTACAACTGATTAAACTGAAACCGGTAAGATCACTTTGAAAACATCTATAGGAATACACCACAAAAACAACATTTAATAAGGCTTCTTTTGAAAACAAGAATAAAAAAAAACAATTTTCAAGTCAATTCCTACACAGTTCAACAAAGATAAATTTTATATTAGTTTCTTTTTATTTTATAATTACAACTAATATAAATATGTATATACATATGTCAGAATAACAATATTAGGTGGCAAAGTAGAAAGCGAATTTCCTTGGAATTTTCCATTTTCTTTCTATGGTGTTGGATTACTACTTTTATTTGTTACTATTTATACGCTTCTTTTTTTGTCACTTGCATTGTGTTGTATTTTTTTTTCGTTTTCCTTTGGCATTGTCCGTATGTGAAGCATACCGTTAATTCAGTTTGTTTATTTATTTTATTCTTTTCATTCATTTTAATTACTTGAGCATTATTTTATGACATTGTGTGGTAACCATATCAACAAATTAAGGTTGAGCAATGAAGGTTTCGTTGCAATAGAAAAATTTATATACTTCTTTCAGAAATACACTTCTAACTATGACAAAGTTGGCTCGGTAGCCATCAAGATACATAGATAACATCAAGATACTTGTACCGACCTATATCCCCCAAATTTTTATAATTTAATTATTGAATAAATATTTGTAAAAACTGTGTTACATCAATTGTCATCCAATACAGATTACAAAAGTATTTGAACTTGAGTGGATAAATAAAAAGGTATTTTATTAACGATTGAAAATTTGTACAAGATATATATCTGGAGAGTGTGAGCTAATAGATGTAATTTGAAAAGACTATGATACAGATTAAAATAAATTTCAAGGCTCTGGACCATGATCTAATGCTAAATAGGGCACTTAAGATTGTGTCAAAGTACCGCCGGGGGGTTACTTATACCTCATAGAAAATATTGAATTTTTACTACTCTAAAACTTATGTTTTAGGCATATTTAGCACTAAAAATTACTTAAGTTGAGACTAAATCTGTGTTTTTCAGGTCATAGTATAGTATTTCATTTAATATTTTTCGATGAGTACCTTGAACGCATTTATATTTTGATTCCTGTACCATTGACATTCATTGAAGTTGTCTTATTGTTTTTTTTTTGCTACTCAAAAAATGATAATGCTCAAACAATTTCTAATTAAGATCTAAATTCTAAGACCATGGGCAGCAAAAAACAAATCAACGTTTGACAGTTATATGGGATATTTATTGTTATAAGTTGATTTGGTTTTTTATAATGGTTTTGTAACGTGGTGGATAAATTGATATAATTCCTAATGAAATTAGATGTTAAATATTGCAGTAATTCGTTACACAATTAGTTACACATGATATCCAGATGAGATTGCTTTTACTTAATTTAAAGTACATTTTAATTTATCTATTTGACATTAAAAAATTCCCGCATTTCAAAAAATAGAAACTTGTTAATACTTTATACCATGACCATTTAAAGTTTGAAAGTTAAATTTAGCTTTTTCCATCACTTTATGTCTAAAATTATAACTTATCTGAACTGTAACAAGAGAGGTAGAACATGGCTCTGGTTTCATATCTCGCCATTCTGCATTTTGGATTGGTGTTGGTTGGGATTTGGAACCTCGCCGGGTGTTGAGTCTTAGAGTAGCAACATTTCTTCGAACAAAAATAAATATCTCGTTTTGTTTTCTGAAGCTGCTTTAATATGAAAGATTACCTAAAATAATGTTACAGTTTCAAAATTTACACATGGACAATGTTACTAACAATGTTTGTCCGCTTCTCTTGCCATGACATCTCTGAAACGTGCTTTAAACTGGTGGGCCTAATTAATCATTGACAATCTTCAAAATTGTTAATTATATATATATATATATATATATATATATATATATATATATATATATATATATATTTGTTGATTCCATCTTCAACATGAGCTACTAGTTTTCATTAAAACACTTATAAATATTTACAAACTTGCCTATCGTAGTACCTTACGGTCTGAGTTGACAATGGGACACATCTCCCGAAGCGGCCGTCCTCAACAAGTATAAGTAAGAAACCTATGAAAACCATGAGATCAGTTAAAGTCCGAGTTGACAATGAGACACATCTCTCGAAACGGCCGTCCTCAACTAATATAAGTAAGTGCTACTATAGGCAAGTTTGTAAATATTTACAAGTGTTTTAGTTAATTATATGTTAGGGCCTACTTATGGTTTGTGTTACGCCTCTTATTTACTAAGCAGTTATTTTTTAACTAGCAGTCCTATTGTAACAATAATATTTTTTATACATAAATATTATTATAAAATAATAATACATTTTTATATTTTGGTCAGGGTAAGGGGGCAGCCTCCCTTACCCCTCCCTTCAGTGTGCCACTGAAGGATTCATCACATCAAAGTGTAGATAATTTGAATGTATTCAATGGGTTCAAGTTATATCTAATTTTTTATCTATTTGTCTCATTAGTTCCAATTTGTGCAGGTAAAATGTCGTATTTCTAGTCCCATTGTCGATGCAAAAAATCACAGTTATATTCAAACTACAGACTCTTTATCTTTGAGATCATGATGCTAATGGGTTAGCTATTCAGGCTTTCTAAGGTGTCTAATAAAACAATTCAAGTCATAGTGTTAAATTAAAGCTGAATATTATAAAATTAACCAATTGAAGTAGACACACAAGTTTGATTTTTGATGTAGCCATTCCGTACTGAATGCTGATACACAGTGTAACTGAATCATGGTCGAGGTATACAGATATTTGTCAATGATATTCTTTATTTCCGTACTAAATCATGTTGATTTATTCTCCTCACATTTGAACTTGAAGGGGATATTTTATTTTGGTTATTTAGCTAAACTATTACTGGTGTATTTTTAAAATATTTTAAGCTAGCATGCACCTACTCAGCAGCTGATCTCGTCTGATCATATATATTTCTTATTTGTGGACACAAACAGATACAATTCCATTTATATGTAGGTTAATCACTTTAAGATTAGTTTATGACTCTTCAAACTTTAAATTTTCTAAATTTGTGAAAACACACTGAGACAGAACGTTTCCGATCGCTATTTGGCGATTTTCATCAATGCCTTCTGCTTGGAGATGTTGAGTTAAGCAGTGGCAATTTTAAAGGCAGGTTTTTGATAGTATCAAAGAGTATGTGTGATTTGTATTGGGTTTGTTTCTTTAATATCTTTGTACTTTGTGTTTTTCTGTGTCTGTAAATTTCATATTGTTCTACAGTGTTTAGATGATCCTTTTTTGGACCTTTTTTGTTGATGTGTAAGATTTCTGGGTTATATCAAATGCCTGCGTATTTGTGTCCTGTTTCTTTTATGTCCTTATAAAATGCTGAGTTGGTGTTCTGTTTGTGTTCCTCGACTCTTTGTTTAAAGCTGCCACCTGTTTGTCCAATGTAGAATTTATTGCATTTGTCGAAGTTAAGTTTGTATTCGCCTGGTGCTTGTAGTTTATCTTTGTTGTTGGTGTTGTGTTGTATTTTGTATTGTAAATTGTTATTAGTTTTGTATGCTATTTTATATCCTGGTTTTTGAAATTTGTGGGCTATTTTACTTGATGTTTTGTTTATGTATGGTATTGTGACATGTATGGTATGTATTTTTTTCCCAGACACTGATGAAGATTGGCACATAGTGATCGAAAACGTTCTGTATCAGTAACTTTTAACAAATTTACTAAATTTAAAGTTTGGATAGTCATAAACTATTGTTTAAGTGATTTAAAAAATTAATTTAGGTGTTTTTTTTTCTTTTTATTGTACCATAGTTTGTCTATTATTGTGGTGTTGTATCCATTTGTGTATGTGAAATATTTAATGGTGTCTAGTTCTTTGTTAATGTTTTCTGTGGTCATTGGAATTTCTTTAAGTCTATGAAGCATGGATCTGAAGGCAGCGTGTTTGTGTTGGATAGTGTGGTTTGAAGTGTTGTGGATAAGTATCTGTCCTGGGTTTTCTGTAAATGTTGAAGCTGTGTTTTTCTTTGTGGGTTTTAGTTATATGTAGGGTTTTAGTAGTACTTTTATAAAATGTATAGGTTGGCATATATAAAAGAGGACTTTACCTTGAAAATATAAACTAAAAAATATGTTTCACTTATTTACATACAAGAATGATAATAATTAAATGTTCATACATCTGTTAAGTATGAGTAACAGCAACATTAAAAACAAACAAAAATTTTAAATTTATCCCAAATAATGATTTTATACCATTTGAACGAAAGTCTACAAAATTCCCAAAACCAAGTGCTGTCAACAAAACCTCAATGGGTTAAATGTTTGAGAGAGAGAAAGACAGAACATTAGGGCTGGTAAGTTAAGCATTAATCAATACAATGTACAACATATTTATAAACCACTGGCACCTTGTTTGAAGCAGAAAATGATACATCACATACCCTATACAAGACTTGCTACAAGGCTGAGGTGGAAGTAATTTCTTACTGAGATGGGTGTTGTAACAAAAACTAACATTAACCCTTAGCGCTCGGATTTTTGTAACATGCTTTGCTTCCCCACTTGTAATTAAATTGAGACAAATTCCTCTCCTGGAAGTTTCATTATTGTTTATAGAAAACTTTGTTTTCTCTTACATGATTTTAGTAAACTAAGCTATTTTTATTTACTAATACAGTATGTACATGATTTTATTATCTTATTTGTAGTTTTGCAGAGTATGATATTTTTGAAAACAGTCTTCCGGATGAAGTCCTGGTTTTCTGCCGCATGTTTTGTAGTGAAAAACTTTCCCTTCTACCTCCTTTTATCTGTTACTGCAAACTACACAATCCTTAGAACTATTTTTATCATTGGAAAAGATTGAATGTAATTTCCCATTCAGTCTTTCTTCTTTGTCAGTAGTTGATGGCCGACCCCTCTCACTGTACGGGTTATTCCTGATATCACAAATGCGTTCCCTCACCAAGTTTTGGCGAAACTATTTTTGTTTAACATGATTTTCTCTCATTTCCTTTTTTTTGTTATTATAGATAATAAAACTATTTACTACAGCTACATCTAATAGCCAGAAAAACATTGTCCTCCACCATTTATTTGTTTGCTTCATAAAACTGCAAGGTTCATTATATTGAACAGCTAAATCTACACCACCCATAAACCGGTTATATTTACAAATATCTGTTGGTTTAATTATTTTGTTTATGAAACTGAACTACATTCTAATATCTCAGTATCAAGTAAAAGATCAGGAATTTCAGAATCACTAATTGTACGTGAAGCCACGACAAACTACGAGTAAACAAATAACCGGCAAAACTGTTACCTACTTGCAGCTTACAACGTAGCGGCAAACTAGATTTTGTGATGACTCACATATTCCTAGGCATTTTCAACTTAGTTCACATTATTTTCAATAGAGTGTAGCACCAAAAGGGGAAAAGATTGAATGTCATGGGCTTCGCTGCAGACGAGTTATAGGCATTTGAAAATCGTGTCGGGTGACCCCCGACATACGAGTAAACTGCAATATACGCTTGGCGGGGCTCCCCCGACAGTCGAGTGCTAAGGGTTAATATATACTGTTAAAGCCACTACAACATTTACACCATTCAGTTTTTAATTAAAATCTCATTCATCCAACCATTTTCTTGCTCTCATCCAGTTGGGATTTCACCTTTTGTTAGCATTTTCCTTCTAAATATGATGTACATTGAAACCTTTATATAGTTGGTCGATATGCTCAGAATAACTGTTACTATGGATCTTCCATTTCCTGTTGATATTGTAATCGATTTTTCTCTATTTCTATTTCTTGTTACATTAGTTGCCATTTTGAAATAAACAATCTTCATCTTCTATCATTTTAAAGGATTTATTTACAATGGCTTCTTCAATTTATAACATGACAGAAACCAAACCGTTTCTCATTGAAACCACTTGGAAGCCATTAAACTAGACTTGTTGCTTCATAGCTCTAATTTGTTAGCAACATATGTTTGCACCAACCTAAGCTCACTTTAAAACATCTGAAGCTTCATTAGCTATTTCACAAGTTTCTAAACTTATAATTTCACAAGTAATTGCAATCCAATTTCATATTTTTTAAACACAAGTATACGAGTATTCAACTACTCTTCTTCTACAGGTTCAACTTGCCTTTGAAAAGATTCTCACAAAAAGATTTCCTTACAGAACTGGGATTTTTGAATTGTAGTTTATTTATTCATCACCATCCCTCATTATCTTCAGTTACAATGTATCTTTCTGCAGTTGTTATATCTTTCAGCTTTGTTTTACTATAATATACTAAAAACCCATGTTATACGTAGTTACTAAGGACACCACGATTTACATTTTCTTGCTGGTATGTATTGTTTTTCAATACGATATAATATACATTTATGTTCTGCTATATTTACACTTACTATTACGAGTCTCGTGCTAAGTTACATAGCGTTATATCTCATTATTTCATGATATTATAATCGCTATCTAGCACTATTGCCTGAGTTTGTTCACATAATGCGTAATAACTATGATAAATGACTAGAACGTTTTTTGGTGTTAGTCATAGGATCATAACTGGCACTGACTGAGAATTTAATTTCCACTTAAAATCTGAGTCATTGAGTAGTAGTAATAGTTATATTGGAATATAATCGAATATAACATTTGTATTATTTGATTCCATCTTCACTTAAGCTGTATCTCATCACTCGAAAGCTACCGAGCAATCAATTGATAGAAAACAAATAGCTAGCCCTATTCAAAAACATTGTTTAAATTAGAGGCCACTGCTAGGAAATTGCAGTCATTGTGGTCGTTTAGAAAACAGATATTAGTAAATTAGTTCAAAACTTCATGCAAATGATCTGATTAATATGACAAATCGAAAACAATAATAGCGGCCTTTCGGCCTTGTCACATCTATATTGTTGTAACATAAATACTATACCTCATATTATAATTTCTGTGGAATGGTTTTTTGCTTCCTCTACTCTTCCCCCTGTCTGGGTTCGGTCTTTGAGTTCGAACACCAGCTTACGTGTGACAAGCTATACTAGTTTTTAACTAAAACTCTTGTAGATATGTTAGAATGTTACACTTGCCTATTGTAGAGCTTACTTTTTTTATTATTGAGGATAGCCATTTTGGTAGATATGCCCCATTGTCAACTCAGACCATAACTCTAGACTGTTATTTTCTGAATTGACGATTAGAAACAGTTTCCAAATCAACTGTCCTCAATAATCAAAAAACTAAGTGATGATACTATAGACAAATGTAACATAATAAAATACAGTATATACAAGTACACTTTAGGTATTAATTTGCCAAAAAGACCACTACTTACTGATATTTTTTGGTAAGTAGTGGTAAGTAATTTAGTGGTTTTTTGCCAAGTTAATACAAAAATTGTAATTACAGAAAAACCTCAAGATGCACAACACAAAAACTGCAAATATGTATTAGTGTTTTTAGCTATAGCATTTGTTATATCTATATGAGTGGCATTGACGGGCAGATGTAAATGCTCAGCTATTTATTCCACATGTGAGCATAAACAATATGTTGGCATTAAAAAACTACTCTTTAATATTATGCAAATGCCAGTTCTGCTATTTCCTAAAAAATAATACTTTTAATAAAATAACATCACTACCATTTACATTTTATATAATTACAAATTAATTAGGTTATAGTGTTTGTTTACCACATTTATAAAAAGAAACATAATGACCTAATTAACCAACAGACAACATATAAAGAAAACACGCTGTTCAAAAATATGATACATAGAACAGCCGATGAAATTAATATGACGTCAACTACGAAGTACCAACACCACAGTCTGGAAAACACCATCAGCAAAATCGACAATGGTCAAGTGAACGAAATTGTCTCATCGCAAAGTAAAAATGAATTACACTCAATGGTGGAATAATTGTTTACAACTAACGTGTAATATATATATATATATATATATATATATATATATATATATATATATATATATATATATATATATATAATACATATATTACATTTCAAAAGAATTAAACATGCTTAAGTAATATAAAACATTTTTATTGTTTAGTTAGCTGTAGTCTTGTTATTATGATAGATAGCAGTGATGAGAAGTGATTTGCAAACCTGTGATTTAGTCACTGTTATTCGTAAATCACAGTCCAACTGTTTCACATTGAGATGAAGTAGCAGGTTCTTGCATAACTAAAATGTGATGGAGTGGCAAATCATACCTACCCATGAAGCGGGACCCAAACTGTTTACAATTGTCACACCCAGATAGGCGCTAAGGTCATTGATTGTAAACTATCCTTTGTATCTGTGGGGGGACCTGAGGTCGGAGTGGGATGTGTTCCATTCACTAATTTAACAAACAGTACGAAACAAATGATCTGGAAATTAGAACCTGTTTTTTTAACTTTTATTGTGATTCTTAGTTTCTTTTTCTCACTGACTATGACTGTGATTTGTGTTGGAAACCTGTGCTATTGTGATTGTGATCGCTAAAGATAGTTCTGAAACAAATTTGTTTAAAGTAACTCCTTATTCATTTATAAATAATTTGTTTCATATAGGTTGCTTAGTTTTAGGTGTTATTTTTTGTATATATTACAACAAGTTCGTGCCTAAAAGTGAAATGGCTAGAGTGAACAAAAGAAACGTAGAAGACGAAATCGGATTGTAATTTGGACATTGTTTACTGAAGAAGAAAATGATAAGGAAAGACAAATGGCATTTTGTAACATTTGTAAAAATAAGTTTTCTTCAAAACTTTAATATCGAATGTTAAAAGGCACATGACCTCAAAGCACCCGACCGTTTCAATGAAGTTTTCCATTTTTGTTACAGAACCTCATTTGACTTCAGTACAAAAAGAACCAATGGTAAGTAACTGTTATAGTTATTACTGTTATTACAACCATCAATAATATGAAAAAAAATTAATAAGCCAAATATCACTAAAATTCCTGTATTTATTTGTTGTAACAGTTTTATTAAATATGAATTGTATTAAGCTATATGAAATTATACCAAATAATAAATAAAAATGCAAACTATACACTAATTCTTTATTTGATATTTATGAAAACAGAAAAATGTTTTTGCTAACTTTTAAAGTTTTACTATTTTTACACACGTTTTAAAAATTTGTGTTATTCAATTTCTTTTATTATCTCACAATCTCCCTATATATATATATTTAGGTTAGTTTTGGTTGGTAAAGATTATTTAGATTTTTTGAACTAGGAGACTGACAGACTTACCTTGCTAAGAGTCCACTCTGTAGTCTTGAAATAGAAACACATAAAAGCGCTTAAACAATGATATATTTCAACCACACAGTGGTCTTTGTCAATCAAAGAGAAAACACAAAAAGAAATATGAGAGAATGAAATAAAATAATTATAAATTGTAATCACAGATTGTGTAGAGTAGAAATCAGATGTCATAGATGCACAGATTAAAGATATATATATTGTTTCCATGAGCATATGAGTGATTATAGTTTATATAAGTATGTCAGGGGGAAAGAGATTGGAGACGTCTAAGGCTATTAGGGAAACAAAGAAAAAAAAATATGAATGGATTTATTGATGTTGAGGTTAGGATATTCTCTGGACTTGGTATACTACTGGTATGATAGTTCCCATCTTCTCAGTTCTGAGGGATTGCAATCAGGGGGGAGTGATTTAATTATCTTTGTGGTATAGCAGTCATCAAAAGTTGTGATGTTGTGACTCGCAGCATGTTGATGAGCTGTTGGTCTATCCATATTCATAATTTTAACATCATGTCTGTGGTCATTCATTCTGATATTCAGACCATCCGTGGTCAGGCCTATGTACTGTGCTGAGCAAAGTTTACATTGTAGCTGGTATATGACATTTTTCGATGTACAATTATGATAACCCTGTATTTTGAAGACCATTTGTGTTGTTTGGCTGTTGAAACTATTTGCTGAGGGGTGTATTGGACACGTCTTGCATCTAGGTCTATTGCATGGGAAGGAGCCATGAGGAAGTTTGTGTGGTTTCTCTGCATCAGGGTCTGGTAGTTTAGGATGTACTAGGATGTTTTTCAAGTTGGGAGGTTGCTTGTACCAAATTTGCGGTGGATCGGTGAAAAGATTTTTGGTGTGGACGGAAGTTTGAAGAATTTTGAAGCCATCTCTCAATATCTTGTTGAGTTTATGTAGACCAGGATGGTAGTCTGTTATTAAAGACAGTTTATTTTGTTCTGTTTGTGGTTTATGGTGAACCGAGGATTGTGCTGAATGAATTTGGTTTTCAATGAGTCTTTTTGGGTATCCTCTTCTAAGATATCAACAGCCTTCCAGAGAAGAGGATACCCAAAAAGACTCATTGAAAACCAAATTCATTCAGCACAATCCTCGGTTCACCATAAACCACAAACAGAACAAAATAAACTGTCTTTAATAACAGACTACCATCCTGGTCTACATAAACTCAACAAGATATTGAGAGATGGCTTCAAAATTCTTCAAGCTTCCGTCCACACCAAAAATCTTTTCACCGATCCACCGCAAATTTGGTACAAGCAACCTCCCAACTTGAAAAACATCCTAGTACATCCTAAACTACCAGACCCTGATGCAGAGAAACCACACAAACTTCCTCATGGCTCCTTCCCATGCAATAGACCTAGATGCAAGACGTGTCCAATACACCCCTCAGCAAATAGTTTCAACAGCCAAACAACAAAAATGGTCTTCAAACTACAGGGTCATCATAATTGTACATCGAAAAATGTCATATACCAGCTACAATGTAAACTTTGCTCAGCACAGTACATAGGCCTGACCACGGATGGTCTGAATATCAGAATGAATGGCCACAGACATGATGTTAAAATTATGAATATGCATAGACCAACAGCTCAACATGCTGCGAGTCACAACATCACAACTTTTGATGACCGCTATACCACAAAAATAATTAAATCGCTCCCCCCTGATTGCAATCCCTCAGAACTGAGAAGGTGGGAAATATCATACCAGTGGTATACCAAGTCCAGAGAATCCCCTAACCTCAACATCAGATAAATCCATTCATTTTCCCCCCCCCCCCAATAGCCTTAGACATCTCCAATCTCTTTTCTCCTGACAGACTTATATAAACTATAATCACTCATATGCTCATGGAAACAATATACGAGGTGTGGCTAGAAAGAAACCGAACTGATGCTATAAAAAAATTTTATTTTCCATTATTTACAATTTGATGTTATCTCCTTCAATGTACTCTCCTCCTCGGTCTATACACCGCTCCATACGAATTTTCCACTGTTCATAGCAATGCTGCAGATCATTTTTGGTAAGTCCATACATTACTTCCGTCGCTTTTTCTTTTACTGCTTCAACACTCTCAAATCTAGTTCTTTTCAAAGCTGACTTGACTTTAGGGAAAAGAAAAAAATCACAGGGGGCCAAATCAGGTGAGTAGGGTGGATGGTCTAAGATGGGAATGTTGTGATTGGCTAAAAACGTCTTCACTGACAACGCATTGTGAGCTGGGGCATTGTCTTGGTGCAGGATCCATGGATTTCCACAAATCGTTCCGTTTTCTCCGTACTCGCTCACGTAGGGTAGTCAGGACGCTAATGTAGTAATGCTGATTCACTGTTTGTCCCTCTGGTACCCAATCAATGTGTACAATCCCTTTGACATAAAAAAAGAACAATCATCATTGCCTTGAATTTCGATTTTGACATTCGTGCTTGTTTTTGTAGTGGAGAATCAGGAGATTCCCAATGCATCCATTGGCATTTGGTTTCGGGATCGTAAGTAAAAAACCACGATTCATCACAAGTAATAACATTTTGTAAAAAGGTGGGATCACTTTCAATGTTTTCTAGGATGTCAGAACAAATCATTCTTCGGCGTTCCTTCTGTTCAATTGTCAGACACTTTGGAACCATTTTTGCACACACTTTGTTTATGTTGAAACTTTCATGAAGAATCTGCCTAACACTTTCCTTGTCAATTCCTGTCAACTCAGACATTGCTCTGATTGTTAAACGGCGATCTTCTCGAACAAGTTTACCGATTTTTTCAATGTTTGCATCAGTTTTTGCTTACAATGGTCTGCCAGTGCGAGCGTCATCACTTGTGTCTTCGCGGCCATCTTTAAATCGTTTAAACCACTCAAACACTTGTGTTCGCGATAAACAATCATCGCCGTACACTTGTTGCAACATTACAAACGTTTCACTTGCAGATTTTCCAAGTTTGAAAAGAAATTTGATGTTAACACGCTGTTCTTTCTGTACACTCAACATTTTTCCGACGCACAGACAAAACGTCAACTACTTAGAACAGACACCACAGGCAGACTGAGTGCAGGAGGCAGATGAAACTCAAGCAGTAGGCGGAGCAAGAGTCACGTGACAGGCCAGGCGACTTTCAGCCTTATTGCATTTGTTTTATTGTTTCACCTGTGCTAGTTCGGTTTTTTTCTAGCCTCACCTCGTATTTATCTTTAATCTGTGCATCTGTGACATCTGATTTCTACTCTACACAATCTGTGATTACAATTTATAATTATTTTATTTCATTCTCTCATATTTCTTTTTGTGTTTTCTCTTTGATTGACAAAGACCACTGTGTGGTTGAAATATATCATTGTTTAAGTGCTTTTATGTGTTTCTATTTCAAGACTACAGAGTGGACTCTTACCAAGGTAAGTCTATCAGTCTCCTAGTCCAAAAAATCTCTCTCTCTCTCTCTCTCTCTCTATATATATATATATATATATATATATATATATATATATCTTGTACAAACTTTCAATCGTTAATAAAATACGTTTTTGTTCATTCAGTCTACTTCAAATACATTTTTTTTTTTTTGTGAATGACAATTGATGTTAATACAGTTTTTTCAAATAATAATTCAATATCAGGAAGCCGATCTACAATTGGATCATACTCCGATTGAGTTCTAAATTTTAAATATTATATTAGGATTTTTTTTTCACTTAATAAATTAAAATAACATTTTTTAACATTGTTTATAATAAATTAATTACCATTAAAATCTTTTCGATTTTTGAAATCTAAAATTTTTAATCGACAAAGATTTAGGTAATGATATTTTTAAACTATTTTTTTTTCTTTTACGTAATAAAATATAGGACATCAAAAGGCATGGTGAAAGGCATGTGAAATAAAATAACGGGAATTTTTATAAATGTTATTTACATTTTTAGTAACATTTTGATAATTTATTTAAGTTGATAAATTAAAAGCGGCTAAATTTTCAAGAAAAAACCCTCATCTTGTTCACATAGTTACCAATAATATAATATAATAAGTTAATAATATAACTATTAATTATTATAAAACAATCAAACTGACATGGTCAACTGACTTATCATTACCTACCACCTCAATAACTATAAGCAACTGACAATCACAGTTAAAAATCAAAATCACGGTTTAAAATCACAGTTATTTGAATGTAGCAATCCCAGTTTGACCTGATAGTGTGAAATCACTATTAGTCACATCACTGGTAGATAGTGATGTTTATTATCACAAAACTGTTATCTATTTTAATATATTTTGAGGGAACAGAAAAACACATTAGAATAAACCAATTTCAAAATACTGAAAATTTGCTAAACGTAAGAATAAAATTAACATTATTCCCAATGACCTATTTATTATTGGAATTGCCTTTCTTTTTCCTATGGGAGTGTAAAACATAAGGGTCTATTCAGGAGCTTCATCTTTATTTTACCTAAACAACATAACTTTAGAGCTAAACATACCTGCCATTCAGGATTGTGGCCAAGGGCAAACAGAGTAAATGAAATAGCAGATGCAACGGTATCATGACCCTGAAATGTGTAGAATATTATGTTACAGAATTTACATTTTATTTGAGTAATAGATTTAATTAACACATAACAAATTCTTTACTTTTATATAAAAGTACCATTAATCTTTCTGATTTACAAAGTTAAATAAAAAACAAGTATTATCTCAAAACAATTATTTTAAAAATAAATTTTTTTAAACGTTTGTTGATTCCATCTTCATGTGAGCTACTAGTAATCACTAAACACTTTTAAATGTTTTAAACTTGCCTATAGTAGCGCTTACTTTGCTTGTTGAGGATGGCCGTTTCAGGAGATGTGTCCCTTTTGTCAACTCAGACCGTAACTCAATTACGGTCTGAGTTGACAAAAGGGACACATCTCCCGAAACGGCCGTCCTCAACAAGCAAAGTAAGTGCTACTATAGGCAGGTTTAAAACATTTAAAAGTGTTTAGAAATTTTTTTTAAAGTTCAAGTTTTTTAACTATATGATACTGTCTCTAATTCCCACTCATATCGTGTATTAAGAAATAGCTATCATCAGATAAAATTATAATAGAAGGAATTTAAATTATTATGATGTAATTTGAAATTTCTGATAATTATCAAGCATGCAGTTTTAATAAAAACTTGGCACTAATATTAGCTAAAATTTTTTTAAAATATAACTTGATTGTTGTAGATTTTTTTAACTTTTTTTACACTCATTGTATTTACTAGGGTTTTCTTTACAAAGACATTGAACAATTTATTTTTTTAATAGCAGTAGAAACCAATTTTAGGCACATACATACATACATACAGACACACACACACAC
Source organism: Prosapia bicincta (assembly GCA_036971475.1). Lineage (NCBI taxonomy): Eukaryota > Metazoa > Arthropoda > Insecta > Hemiptera > Cercopidae > Prosapia > Prosapia bicincta. The sequence continues at coordinate 43,754,781 of JBAIZL010000009.1, read as the reverse complement.
ACACACACACACACACACACACAAACATCCACATGCACATACACATGCATTCACACACACCACACATACACGCACACATACACGCACACACACGCACACACACACACACACACACACACACACACACACACACACACACGCATGGACACACACACACACACACACACACATATATGCACATACACACAGCAAATATAAAAGGTAATAAATACTGTATATTCAAATGATATTTATATCATTTAACTTACTGCAAACATGAATGTATTTACTTCATCTAAAATATCTTTCTCAGTGATTGTAGGATCGTGTTCTGAATATTCCAAAAGCAAGTCCAGTAGTGTAGTTTTCCTTTCTATAAAAAATTAAAACAACACAGATATTTTACTAATTCAACTATTACTATTTATAAAATAGATCTTTGGAACGAAATTTCTTAATTTTCTTAAAATAATAAGAAGAGATTATTTCTACAATATGAGCAGTCAGAATCAACAAAAAATACTAATAAAGGACATGAACAACAGAATTAAAGAGTGCATGTCAAATATTTCATTATTTAATGAAGTTTTTATAAAAACAACGTGAGTAGTCTGATTTGGATAATTTTGAACGCACATAGATGAGGTTGTGCTTCAGTAAATTACCTTGTGACAGTTAGAATTACCTTTGAACATTAGAGCTGCTAACTGTTCAATAAAGTAGACCTAGCTCTGAATATTGCGAAACATTTAGTAGGTTTTTCAAGAAAAATGTAACCATTTCTGTGTGAATTTGTTGTTCATAAGCTCACTTTTTTGTTTAAACTTGTAAAATAACTACTGTAATGAGAGACTGATGAAGATTGCTTAATGAGTTCATCTCAGTGAGTATTTTATAAGTTTTCTACATTTATAAGTTCTGTATGTCGTTATTTTACAGATTAGAAACATAGACACTTTTTATTATAATTTAATCATGTTTTAAACAATGATAGGTTTAGTTCTAACAAAGAACTGTAACTAAAAACACTTGTGAATTGTTACACTTGCCTATAGTAGCACTTACTTTATATCGTTGAGGACGACCGTTCGGGAGATGTGTCCTATGTCAATTCAATGTCTGAGATCACAATGCGACACATCCCCCGAAATGGCCTTCCTCGACAATATAAATTAAGTGCAACTCTAGGCAAGTGCAACATAGCTACAAGCGTTTTTAGCTATAAACTAGTAGCTCTCTTGAAGATGGAATCAATAAAAAAAAACTGTAACTTTAAACTTAAAGACAACTCAGTAATCATTTCAAGTTTCTAACCAGGCCCTCCCAGAGAAAATTTGGGCCTCTGAGCAAACATTAATACGGGCCCCTGGGCAAATTAGACTAAGGGCCCCTTCATTACTTCCAACATAGGCCTATACAGCCCTGTATTTTGCAAGACATTACAAATACATTATTGCTACATTATTATGGAAACAAATAATTATATGATTATGGAACAAAAGGAGTAACTATCTACCGCAGTAAAGAAAACATCAAAGTCTATTAATCTAGGTCTATTGCAACCTACTCGGCATATATTATGAAAGAGTTGAATAAACTCAACATAACATGATATGTTGAATGTCAATTCCAAAATCTCTGTCAACTGTTAATTCTGAATTTAGCATAATGCATCCTTGGTATTTTATAATACATGGTTTTGAAAACATAGTATATTTGGTAGTGCCTATAGGTGACTCAGCACCAGATTTGGCTGTCATAAATTACTTACTTACTCTACTTTATCCAACGCCCGCCTGTGGCAGATGGGCCATTTGACACCGAGCCTCCCAGTAGCGAGCAGTGAGGTCGTCAAAAGCATGGTTGAGTTTGGGGCAGGTGAGCAGGTGACTTGCCACCATAATTTCTGTGGAACAGAGTGGACACACGTTCGATTCAGCTATGCCAAGCCGGTGTAGGTGAGCCTGCAGATAGTCGTGACCGGTTTCCAGGCGGAACCTTGCAACAGCTTCACTTCTCTTCAGATGACCAGGTATGTGACCTGGGATCGCTAATTTTGTCCATATTTTGCACGTAGATGCGTTTATTAGTAGGTTCTTTTTTTTCCTGGCGAAAAACCAATTGTGGTTATCATCGCCAAACAGAATCTGACACGGAACGCAATATTTTAAGTAAAAACCAATTGAATTTAAATACAACAAAAATTATAAAATGAAAAATAACAACAATAACTGTGAAAATAATCTCACTATACTGGTGGGATCTGTATATTGCCAAAAACTCCTGGTGGTACACCACATTAGGAGTATTGGTTTTTATAAAACTGGACAATGAAAAATCAAAGCGAGGCGTTTTTATTATCCATGGAGGTAGACAGCACATCGATCGTTCAAACGTAGTAGGAAGTTCCGACTCTAGATTATCAATTATGCGCGACGTCCGAATACCGAAAGGGGCGGTTGAACGTTCACGTGCATTATAAGATGGTTCGTAGTGGTTATTAAACACTACATTAAATGCCGGATGTTTAGGTTTGCTTCGAAGACCAGATATATAAGATATTTGTAGCATCTGACGTCGTCTTGAAAGAGCGGGTTCCCCAGCCTCGACAAGAAGACTAGGGATTGGGCTAGTTCTAAATGCACCAGTAGCAAGTCTAAGTCCAGAGTGGTGGACAGCATCGAGAGTTTTCAGAACTGTAAGTCGTGCGGATGAATAGGCTCGACAGCCATAATCAATGCGCGATCTAACGACCGCGCGATAAAAGCGAAGCATACTAGTTCTGTCTGCTCCCCAATTCGTTCCACTAAGGACTCTTAACATATCCAATTTCTTGTTGCATCTCACCTTCAAATCACGAACATGTGGGATCCATGAGAGTCTTTTTTTAAATAAAAGACCTAGAAATCGAACACTATCCATGATTTGAAGTTGAATCCCATCAAGATAAAGGATCAGTTCCTGGTGTTGCCTATGACGACTAAATGCTACACATTGGGTCTTCGAAGCAAAGACTTTAAAACCTGTAGTTCTTGACCATTCCTCTAATCTGCTTATTGCTAAATGTAAAGATCTTTCCGCAGTTGCCATACTACGAACAGGCACATATATACAAAAGTCATCTACAAAGAGTGAACAGTGAACCGGAGATCGTATATAACTCGTGATACTGTTTATTGCAACAACAAATAGTGTGACGCTCAACACGCTGCCCTGCGGTACACCATTCTCCTGTTTATAACTGTTTGAATACGTGCCTCCAAGACGAACGCGGAAAGATCTATTTGATAGAAAGTTAGCTATGAATGCTAAGACATTCCCTTGTATACCCCATGATTTTAAAGTGTTCAGAATTCCTCTTTTCCATGCCATATTGTATGCCTTCTCAAGGTCGAAGAAAACAGCAACGAGTGTTTGACGCAAGAGTAAGGCATCTTGAATAGCGGATTCTAACAAAACCAATTGGTCAACGGATGATCGTACTTGCCTGAAACCACACTGTTCGTTGCAAATAAGGTCATTGGTTTCTAGGTACCAGACAAGACGGCGGTTGACCATCTTCTCCAGTAGTTTGCATGAGACGCTTGTAAGGGATATAGGTCTATAACTACTGGGATTAGTTTTGTCTTTACCTGGCTTCAGAAGAGGAATTACAGTCGATTCTAACCATGCATTGGGGAAAGAGCGCTCCTCGAATAAACGATTGTATATTCGAAGGAGGACAAGTTTCGCCGATGACGGTAGATGTTTCAACATGGAGTACACAATGGACTCAGGATCTGGTGTAGAGTCCTTCGTTGACTCAAGAGCTGACTCCAATTCCCCTATAGAGAAAAGAGTGCTTAAAGGACAGTCCCCAGACAACCCAACAGTAAACGGTATTGCTTCTTCCTTCAGTTTATAAACCTGGAATAATCTATTATAGGCTGTAGTAGCAGAAAATGATGTTCCAAGTACATTAGCAATGTCATCACGGTTTGTGATTAATCTTCCATCCGGTTGCTTCAGCACAATGGCTGGCAACGGAGTGGAAGTACCACAAACTGACCGTAGTTTCCTCCTCACTGTGGAGGGCGGAGTTGTTCCTGAAATTGTGCTAATGTACTCTTCCCAAGAGTTCTTTCTACTCAGCCTAAATATCGTGTGCATTCATCGTTCCACCACGGCACAGGCGGTCGGCGTGGATGTGCAGAGGTTTTTGGAATGGTCTCTACAGCGGCATTTAAAATAGCTTTTGAAAAATTTTCTATTATTTCATCAATGGGTGTCATATAATCCATGTCAAGAGATGCAAAGTAATTCGATTAGGAGTTCCAGTTGGCTTTTTGCAAAATCCAACGGGAATTTCAAGCATAACAGGGTTGGGAGTCACATAAATTGATCTTAATAGGCACATGGTCACTTCCATACAAATCATTGAGTACCGACCATGTGCATCTAGTAGCTAATTGAGGGCTGCAGATCGATAAGTCAACAGCTGTCCATCCACCAGTAGATGCTGCTAAATGGGTAGGCGAACCGTCATTTAGCAGACATAAGTCCAGTTCCGTTCTCACACTCTCCACAAGTTCACCTCGAGAGTGGCTAGTCGGAGATCCCCAAACCAAATGGTGGGCATTGAAATCTCCTACCAATAAGAAAGGAGTCGGTAACTGGCTTATCAAATTCACTAAATCACTGTATTGCAGATTTTCTTGTGGTGGCGAGTAGACACAACACACAGTGATTGTATAAGGGATAGCTGTTTGAACGGCTACTGCTTGCAAAAGGGTTATTAAGTTTAGATGGCTACGCCATCTCTAGCTCGGTCTTCTGCAATGAAGTCTGATCTGAAAACTGAATACTCCCTTAAATGAAAATTATGCGATTGTTGGAGATGCGTCTCCTGTAGACATATAAACATCGGATACACATCTTGCACGAGTACTTTAAGATCTTCTATATGACTCCTAACACCGTTGACGTTCCACTGTATCACTGACTTCCTAAGCAAAGACATTTATTAGCTTAGCAAAGGATTTATTTGACATCCATTGGTGCTCTCTCCTTTCTTGCCTGGTTTTTAGACGTCTCAGGCTTACATTTCTCAGATTCCATATCCACCCGTTCAGGGATGGAATTTGAGGAAGTTTTGGGTTTATGACGGGTAGTTTTTACATTCCCTCCTTTGTTAGCATTTTTTTTAATACCCGGTAACGACGGTGGCGATGTGGTCTGACGTAATACTGGTCTCCGTGGTTTGGATTTTTCCAACGTCTTCTGCACAGAAGGTTTATTATCCGTTGATAATATCTTCTGCACAGAAACACAAGGCTCACTTAGTGATTTATTTCGTGCTCCAATCCCTCCAGTGGAAGGGATAGGTACACGAGACAAAACACTATCCGTTGCTGCAGGTTGTACCAAATTCAAAGACGGACCATTTGTGACTAAGCACAAAAGGCGAGACACTTGTTCAGTAAGAGCTTCAATCTTCTTGGACAGCTCAGCACAGTTGGTACAAGACGATTTTGAAGCGGTCAGGGTAGCGGCATAAGTCTTACTGTCTGCCTTTGGCTGAGTGGATTTATAGAGTTTTTGGCCTCTGGAAACGACAGCTTGTCTTTCGCCATGATGCCTAGGATAGCTTTCTCTTCCTTAAAGGTAGGACAGTTGTAGGATCGCGCTGGGTGGTCACCACCACAGTTGGCGCATTTCGGAGAACTAACACATTCCTTATCATAATGGCCTTCAACGCTACATATACCGCATACGTTCTGCTTCGAACACGTAGAGCTGATATGCCCAAATCGCTGGCACTTGAAGCAGCGCCTAGGGTTAGCCACGTATGGTCTCACTGAGAGCCTTTGGTAACCTGCATGTAAGTATTCGGGTATTTCCGGTTTGGCAAAGGTGACAATAAAAGAAGCTGTTGCTACTTTTTCTCCTTTGTCCATTTTCATGATAGGGACAACGTCCGTAACTGACTGAGACGACATTTCAGACTTAATTTCATCAACTGGAAGGTACATTAAATCCCTACATGTGATGACCCCCTTTGAATAATTCAAGGATCTGTGGGGAGCCACAGATACCTTGACCTGGTCAAAGAAAGAGGTAATTTTAGATAGAGCACGGGTTTGTCTCTTGGTGGAAGTCGCAACTAACATTTTTCCTTTTCTAAGTTTCTTAATAGAGGCTACTGGACCTCCAGCACAGGCAGTAATAGCCTTGTTAATCAGGAAAGGAGAAACTTTGGAAAGATCTTTCCCTTCTTCGGCACTAGATACAACTAAATACTTTGCTGATGGCAATGTCTGTGACGTTGCCACCATCAACTTTTTACTCAAATCTTTACTAATTAGATCGTCAGGAGAATCCTGGCATGTCCTCTTCAGACTAGTCATATTTGACGTGGTTTTTGAATCCATAAATATTTTTTGCCTGCCATCGTGTCAAGCGTTACGGGCGAGACTATAGGAACGGGTACATCCTTAGATCACATTAGGATCATTTCCAACCCTCAGAACTCTGAGGCCTATAGCTTTTCTCCTTAGCTCGACTGGATAGGCATCAGTCGAGAACTCGTAATACTGTGCACAGGCTACACAGATGATTCAAAAATATGTATAAATCTCTCAAGAGCCAATTATATAGCAAAAAGTAAAAAAATGTTCCTGTAAACATAAGTCTGAAAATTATCTATTAACTAGTTTTAGCCTGCAAAAGATATCTCTTTTATTTTGGTTTCTCAGTATAACGTCACATTGATATTGGTATTACATTTTATATAATTTGCCATTATTTGGACAAAAACTATGATAAATTTATCCCAAATAAATAACAGCATTTTACTGGAATAATTTTTATCACCCTCCTGTACATTTCAGTTGCAAAAACAACTGATCTCTAAAATAGTTTTTTTGTGCAACAAAAATGGTTTTTTTTTGCAACAAAAATGTTTTTTTGTGCAATTAAAATGTTGTTTTTTGTGCAACTAAAATGTAAGTAACATTAATAAAAGTCATTTGGATTATTAGCTATTACTTATTAAATACTTACTGCTTGAAATATCAGTTCCATTCCTGTTACTTTCATGAATGACTTTCTGAATCCTGCACACTTTGTTTTTCAGAATATAGTTGTTATTTGCCTGTTTATTTATCAGTGATTCAAAGTAGCCATTACTGTAAGTGTCTGATTTATTCTTTACCTCACTATGTGAATCATTTATATCAAATTTTTTTTCAAAAGTACAGTTGCTCAGTTTATTTTCATCACGTTTTAATTTTCTTTCTGCAATTACCTGAAAGTATTCAAATGTTAATTCAAGTGTAAATATTATTCAAACTGGCTTGTGAGTTAACTTTATAAACAAAATGAGTTTAGATAACTCACAATTATAAGACTAATTTCATACCCGTTTTGATGAAACGTCATAACTAAAAGACTTTTAGTTCAAGTTATATGTTTGTAGTAGCATCACTGATGATGATGATGACATAAGTCATCAAAACACAAATGCAAACAATAATATTCAAAATTATATTACAAATGTCTTTAAATATAGTATTTTGCTTATTGAGATCTCCATATTATTTTCATATTTTAAAAAAAAATACTTTTCAAGTCCATCAATGATTCTGTACCAAAAATGTATAAGAATTTAACTTTACTGCTATCTAAAGCTGTTCATGGTCAAAATCAGCATACTGTTTTCAATAGATCTTGGGAAATATTTACATTTTATACTATAAAAAGACGAATATGCATTACATCTAACCAAATTGTTTGATTTAAGCAAACAGAAGTTGAAAGTTATTAAATGCTTCCTAATGCTCATATTATGGAATTAAAATTTTATATTTTTTAAATTTATCTTCACGTAAGCTACTAGTTTTCACTAAAAGCACTTGTAAATATTTTACAACTTGCTTATAGTATCACTTACTTATATTTGTTGAGGACGGCTGTTTTGGGAGATGTGTCCCATTGTCAACTCAAACTGTAACTGTAGTTCACAATGGGACACATCTCTCAAAACGGCCGTTCTCAACAAATATAAGTAAGTGATACTATAAGCAAGTTGTAAAATATTTACAAGTGTTTTTAGTTTTAAAGTTTTATAATTGAGAGTTGTGTACATATATTGAGTTGTGTATATTTATAATGAGTGTTTTATTATAATTATACCATTACAATATGAATTGACCAAAACAGTAACTAAAAATAATATATGTATTAATTATGTAAATAAAACTCTCCTAATAAAAGCTGTACAAATATGACTATTAAAGACTATACTACTCATTTTTAACTCAAAATAGGACTAAACACTTGTAAATGTTTACGAACTTGCCTATAGTAGCACTTCTTATATTTGTTGAGGACAGCCGTTTCGGGAGATGTGTCCCATTGTCAACTCAGACCGTAACTGACCTCAAGGTTACGTAGGTTAGGGTGGGGTCCCGGCTAACTGGCCTGAGCAACTGGGCGGGTCCACAGGTGGCGGATAGTAGGACGGCCTACAGATATGTAGGTTACCTGTGAATAAGGATTCCAGAAGGTTTCTGAATAAGCAGGCCTGGAGCAAGGCAATGGTTCAAAGGTGAGGAACTATCCCTCCTCGTCAATCAACCGGTTGGGTGTGGTAGAAATAACTGGTCTGACTGGGGAGACTGGGGTAGTTGGGAATTAAGTCCTCACAATGCTATTCTCACCTCCCAGGTGAACCAAGGGCAATGCGGCAGTGAAGTATGGGCGGGAAACTACCTTAACGACACAATTGTAAAAAAGAGAGTAAAGCAGGCTGTTCGCTCAATGAGCAACAGTTAATAATGTCCTGAACTTGGGGTGTGCTTCAAGGTCAGTGACTGAATACCCAATCCAAGGTGTAAGGCATCGTGCCGACGGATGAGTGGCTGCAGGGTATAAAATGCAGTAGCACACGATCCCCTTGAGGAACCAGACAAAACCTCATTGTATGTTGTCTTGCCAGGGCAGTGGGGGTTCTGCTCTGGTTGACCGTTCTTTCCCCCATACTTGGGAAGCCAATGGACCAAGTAAGTACACAAATTGATGTTGAGTCTACACAGACAGCGGGAGCCAATGAGATGGCAAACCATGAGTCTGTAACAGATGTGTCAACGGCAACCACCACTGGGGATGTGGGGGCGGTTACCAAGCTGCCGACTGCAGAAACCAGTGAAATGGTTGTAGAGTTGAGCACGCTTTCTCTACGGAGAAAGCTTATGAGTGGAGCGGCCAGAAGGCGGCTCGGAAGAGATCAGGCGAGAGCAGTGGGAGGGCCAATAATCCTGAACACACAACGCAGGGGAGGCCAAAATCGAGCCGAGCATGTTAACGTCCAGGACTTGGCTGTTGTGAGGGGTGAGGTGCCACAGGTCGGAAGCAATCAACCACGAGCACCAAACCCCAGCATGGAGATTGCAACTCGAACAACTGGGCTAATCTCCCAGATGTTTCGGGACATATGAGTATCGAGTGTGTGGTCAAAGAACCTGTCTTGGAGATGGGCAATAACCACCATACTCGGATGTTTGCACCTGACCAGACCCACCAAACTATGACGGAATGGTCAGGGTCAGTAACATCGGGAGCTCAGATCTGGTACACAGATGGCTCCAAGATGGACTTCGGCACTGGAGCTGGGATGTATTGTTAAAACCCAGGGGCAAAACTAGTTTTTTCCTTGGGGAGGCATACCTCTGTCTCTCAGGCCGAAATAAATGCTATAAATGCCTGTCTGGGAGAGATGGCGAGAAGGTGAATACACAGGACCCGGATTGCTACTTTCTCTGACAGTCAGGCAGCAATTAAGGCACTAAACGGACATGTGGTCACCTCGGCCATAGTCAGGGGGTACCTAAATAACTTAAAAGCCCTGACAAGGTACAATCAAATCAAGATAGGTTGAGTGCCAGGGCATAGGGGAATATTTTGAAATGAAGCTGGAGATGCACTGGCCAGAGAGGGGTCTTCAACTCCCCTGATTGGACCGGAGCCGGCGGTAGGTATTTCCAAATCTATGGTCAAGATGGCAGTGCGAAGGTGGATGGCTGAAAGACACTGTAAGCACTGGATCAGGGCTGAAGGGATGAGACACAGTAAGCTAACCCTTAGGAAACCTTCCTTGGGGCTGCAGAAGAGTCTCATCTATCTGTCTAGGCAGGAATTGAGGATAGCCACAGGTCTACTCACGTGACATGGTGGACTAAGGAAACATCTGCATAAAATGGGTATCTACAAAGATGAACCAGTGTGCAGATTATGCGGGCAGGAACTGGAGACTGCCACACACATTATTTATAGATGTGAAGCACTTGCCGAGAGGCGCTTCAACCTCTTTGGTGATGGGACAGCTCTGGTGGATGCTGAAGGTAAAACACTAGTCAGGAAACTCCTAAACCTGCTATTTGACTAGATCAGGGAGGTAAGTACAATATACCTTAAGGTAGCAGTGCTTTGGGCACTTTAACCCACTCCCAAGTTATTAAAAAAATTTTTTTAAAAATAGGGTGGGGTGGGATATTATGGTGGTGTAGGTGTATTTTGTGAGTATTAGGAGTTATGATGTCAAAAAGTGTGTGTGAGTTGTAATTTAATTATGTATTGAGTATGTGTGTAGGGTGTAGTTTGAAGTGTCTGTATATTTCGTATTGTTCGGTTATGTAGCGTTGGTTATTTTTGTGTTGTTTATGAAGAGTTTGTAGGTTAGATGTTATGTCTAGGTAGTCATGTTTTGTGGAGTTGAGATGATCGGTGAAGTTTGATTGGTAGTTACTGTTTGTTAGTGCTTTTATATGTTCTTGGTAACATGTGTAGAAGGACCTCCCTGTCTGGCCTATGTAAAAACTGGGGCACGAGCTGCAAGTTAGTTTGTAAACTCCAGTTGTAAATGTCGTCGATTTTGTTGTTGGGTTTAAATTGTTTATTGAGAGTGTTGTGTGTGGAGTAAGCTATTTTGTAGTTGTATTTTCGTAGTGTGTTGGTTAGACTATGGGTTTTGGAAGATCCGTATGGTATTTATAAGTATTTTATGAAATTGTTGTGTGTTTGTATTTGAGTTATTAGGTTTATTTTTTATTGGTTGTATAATTTGTCAATCATTGTTGGGTTGTATCCTTTAGTTTGTGCTATATGTTTTATGGTGTTTTACTCCTGGTAGTGTTCTTCTTTGTCTAACGGTGTTTTAGGCAGGCGATTTATCATGGTGTTGTAAGCAGCTAGTTTATGTTGGTGTGGGTGGTTTGAGGAGCTGTGAATGGTTGTATTGGTACTAGTGGGTTTTCTTTATATGTTGAATTTATGTGTTTGTCTGTTCATTTAATTGTGAGGTCTAGAAAGCTGAGAGAGTTTTGTTGTTCTGTTTCGATGGTGTATGTTAGTTTTGGGTGTATGGAATTAAACAAATTCTTCATAAACAACACAGGAATAACTAACGCTACACAACCGAACAATACGAAATATACAGACACTTCAAACTACACCCTACACACATACTCAATACACAATTACATTACAACTCACACACACTTTTTTACATCGTAACTCCTAATACTCACAAAATACACCCACACCACCATAATATCCTCCCCCCCTAACATTCTAACCTACGTATACCTTGAGATCAGTTACGGTCTGAGTTGACAATGGTACACATCTCCCGAAACGGTCGTCCTCAACAAATATAAGTAAGTGCTACTTTAGGCAAGTTTATAAACATTTACAAGTGTTTAGTGATACCTAGTAGCTTACGTGAAGATGGGATCAAAAAAATATCAAACTATGACATATGATAAAATAAGACACTTCTCTCAAAAATGCAATAACTATACATTATTTATGTGGGTGCATTATTGATGAAGTTTTTATTTAGGCCTATATAATTATGAAATTTATTAGATAATGTTCAAGATGGAAAGAAATAAGACTACTTTGTTTATTTCCATCTTGAACAAGAGCTGATATAAACACAATAAATATACACAACTCACAATTATAAAACTTTAACTTAATGCACGTTTCAATGACTCAGATCATCATCAGTGATGCTACCACAAACATATAACTTTAACTAAAGAAATAGAAATAACTAATTACAATTATATGTTTGTGGTAGCATCACTGATAATGATGGCATAGGTCATTGAATTATGTATTAAATTAATGTTTTGTAATTGTGAGTTGGGTATATTTATTGTGTTTATAATGTTAACTCACAAGCCAGCTTAAATATTGTTTAAAAGAGCTATTATGTTTAAAAGATTTATAAATAACTTGATTATTAATATAAATCCTCTAGTGATTTTAGAAGCTAACAGGTCCCATTGTACACTTGATCCCATTTGTCAACAAAATTGTCTGCTACTCTAGACAAGTATGCATAGTGAGTGATGAAGCAAGAGTATACAGCCTACTGTAGTTATGCTCATCTTAAAGTGCCTAGAAACACATCTCTATAATGTACAACGAGGCGGAGGAGACACTGATGAAGAGCGACACATAGCGATCGAAAACATTCTGTCTCAGTAAGTTTTAACAAATTTACTAAATATAAAGTTCGGATGGTCATAAACTATTGTTTAAGTGAGATTCACCGAACGTAATGGACTACAAAATTCAAGAATTACTATTATATCAATTTAACTTTAAACAAAAATTTTGTTATTGATATTTCCCAGTAGATTTATTTTGTACTTGATCAGTTCATTGTTCAATGCTATGAGTTGTGTCCTTGACTAGCAACATTGATTAATGAGCTGACCAATAAGTGAAATATGTCTGGGATAAATTTAAAGTACAGTCCAATCCCGGTAACACGAAATAATAAATGTACGACCATTTCAGATTACCGGAATGTACACTTCCTATGTGTACCTACAAAGTAAATACGGCTTCATGTATACTTATATGGCATTATAAAGTACGTACAAACTAATGTTAGGTAGAGTTAATTAAGAACAGTATAGTACAATAATACCTGTAAGAAAACACCAATTGAAACATATATTTTTTGTTCAACTTGCAGTTGTCTGTATTGTGCTGTACATCTTGATGTTTTTCTATTCTTACACTTATTGTAAACTTGGAAAAACAAACCACTACTTACTGATATTATTAAGTAGAAGCCTTTTGCGCAAGGTCAGTGCATTATTCAGTGCTGTAAGTCACGGTCATGAGTATTGACAAAAGTGTAATGTATTTTTTAATTGAAACAGGTTTTAATCATGTAAATTTAATAAATTAAATAATCTAAAATTACATACATTTTAATCACTAACTATTTCCAGAAATTTTTTACAGAAAGGTACTATATCATCCGGATTATTAGACAGTATTTCTCCTGTGGTAGAAAGGCACTGAATTCCATATCTTTTTTTGAAATTGTCAAGCCAATGATCACTGGCTTTAAACTCTTACTTCTTGGGGCTGAGTTCTTGCAGGAACCATGTGTATAGAGCAGTTTCTACCAAAGCCACTTTACTCATTGTCACTGTTTTCCTCGCACTGCTACCTTACTCTATAGAAGACACAAACGACAAAATGTTTTCTTTGTTTTTCTTTATGTCACTGATTCTTGAATTTCCAATCCCAAAATCTTTCGCTAATATTTTAGCAGGTATCCCGGAATCAGGTCTTTTTAGAATGTCGCACTTACCTAACAACGAAAGTGTTATGTGTTTTCTTTTAAGGAAAGAAGACACCATTATAAAATTAAAGTTTAACACATTGCAATGACAAAACAATTCTACTGTTTGCTTGGTGTAAATGTTGAAACTAAACTGCTGCAGGCTGACTTACCAAAAGAGATCAATACATCGAGATCACTACAAAGTAAACAATGTTGCCTTTCTTCTTTGAACCTCTCTTATAGCCATTTATTTATTTCTCATTTTAATATTTCAAAAATCATTTCAGATTAGTGGGAGTTTTGGACTACCAGAATTCGGATCACTTGGACTGGACAGTAGTGGGTTTTGACCGTTAAATTATTGAATAAGTGTCAGTTATAAAACTTCAAAACGCACAACCCAACACAAGTATTTTATATCATTATTTTCTTTTCATAAAACCAACCCTCTTCAAATTAATTTTTTTGTTTTTATTTCCATTATAGCTAGGTATAAAAATAATTTCATATTAACAACACATTATGTACACAAAAAAGTTGCAAGTAATCCCAGTTTCCACGTAATACTATGCCTATTGTGGATGCCCAACAATCCCAATGGATATTGAGTGCTTTCTTTGTGAATCATTTAGTTGACACTATCAAAGGTAATGATTTCTTATTTTTTACAACCAAACCTATCCTAACTAGATACTTGTAGCTGTAATTTCATATAAATTAGGTACTTAGTAATACAATATTCTTTCATATTTGGTAAGCAGTCATTCATAAAAAATTACTTCATAAAGAATTGTTTCCTGAGGTTATGTTCTGTTGGATATGGTTACCATTATTTATGGTCTAAGATATTAAAATGCCTTTAATTTGGATTAGAATTTATTAATTTTTTCTTTAAAAAGTAGTATATATGTAAATGAAAAAAATGAAAGTGTAAGCGTTTGTCAATCACTACAGCAAATATTATTCTATTTTTAATAGTGAAGTTTCTAAGAATTTAATGTAGGTTACTATCTGAAACTCTTGAATTTTTTAGTCCATTACGTTTGATGAATCTTAATGAATCACTTTATGTGACATTGGGATCAAAAACGTTATGCCTCAGTAAGTTTTCACAAATTTACAAAATTTAAAGTTCGGGTAGTCATAAACTATCTGTTAATTAGTAGACTTACTATATACAGGCGTGAGTTTAAAAAGTTAACTTACGTTCATCACAAACCCATGAATTTTTTTCAGTAGGTGTTTCTGTTCTAAACCAATTGGAGTATTATTGAAAATTACATCTGGTTTCAGAATAGGTGTGATAAACCTCCTGCACACTATATCAGCCAACCTGCAGAAAATAAAAATGATGTTAGTAAGCTAACAACTTTGTATCAAATTTGTGATAAAAGGTTATATGCTTTTAATTTAAATAAAAACAATCTCATTACATATTTTCATATGTTTTATAAATCAAGTAGTTTTTAAACTGTTTTAAACTGTTTTTAAACTTGTCATACAAGTCATTTTCATATGCTTAAAATTATCTATACATGGAAGTAAACCTTCAAATTTAATAAATAACAGTCTTTGATAAATAACTCTTGACCAAATTTCTTCACCCTGCTTTTAAATAAACAAGACCCAATTTAGTAGCCAGATTATGAGGTTGAATCTTTTTAATACTTTAATACAGAAAATATTTATTATCAAAATGATTGTGAAACTCTAAAACTAAAGTACATTCAAGGAAACACTGATATAGTCAGTTTTTCCACACTGAATTCAAATAGTTATGCTTCTGTGTGGCAAAAACATTATTACATTTTTTATTAAAATAATTTACTCAATAGAAGTATTTCTGTGAAATGATAAAAGTAATACCAATACTACAGGTATCAAAAGTACAGATAAATGACTAACCAGTGAGCATTGAAGATTGAAGCGAGTGAGTAATAAGAAAAAGATTGGTGATGGGGAAGATTTGTTTTTTTTTATTAAACATAAAAAGAATTTTAAGAGGCAAAGTACAAAAAAAAAATTATCTTGTGGACCATATTGTCTATTATATCAATGATGATTGGTGAAACCTTTATATTTGTATGACATTATTTAAAGACTTGCCAAACCTATAATTCAAATAAATGTATGATAAACCTACTAATATTAATCATTTTTGATTGCACTAGGCCAGGGGTTTTCAAACTTATTGGGTCCACGCCCCTTCTCTTAAATCCTCCCACACACCCTTCCATATTGAAAACATACTTTTTATTTATACATACTTTCATAAGAAACATGATATACATTTCTAGTTCAAGCTTTAATTTGTGAGGTAAATTTTATCTGATAAGAGAAAAATCTGTTAGTGAGATGCTTGATTTTACATTTTTTACATTAGCATGTCTATTAGAGGTGTTATTTTAGTAAGAGCAAAACCCAAATCATTAACAACATCAAGTTTGTTCCTATAATATTAAATATATTTAATTTATCTTATTATTTTCCAACTTGTCTCGTGCCCTCACACTAAACCAATAACTAGGTGAAATGTCACCATAAAAGAAAAATGTTATAAGTTTTTTCAAAACAAAATAGAACTCTACAAAAGTGAAATCTGCCCGATGGGGTTGGAGCTGCCGCCATCTTGACAAATGGGAAATTCACATCTTGCCAAGTCGGTGAGCCTTGTAGCCAATTTTACAGTAATAGCCTATGGCAGTGGTGGGCTGGCCTTTCAGAGCATTCAAACTTACAACACTACTCCCTACCCAGCCACAGACTGGTTCCTATTCTGCTTTAAATCAAACTATCATGGCTGAATATATTCTTGGTTGCTATTTACCCAGTTATATTAAGCAATTTCTTTAAATATTAAAAAAAAATCTTTTTTTGTGTTGAATTAGTATAAATTTATGTAACTTCAAGATAATATTATATTAATAGTAAAAATATAATTGTTTATTACCTTGCAATTGCCAACACGTAATCACTATCAACATTTATCTGAGCACTGACTGACGTTCCCATCACTGTATCTGAATTTTTAAAATAAACAGAAAAAATTAACAATTAAAAATTGTAATTTGTTTCAATAGTTTTGTAAATCGTAGTTAAAAGAGTATTCCATTATTTTTTTTAATAGATAATGAATTATTTTAAAATAGGTTAAAACTTTATTGCCTATGTAATAGACACATACTTAAATTTCCTAACTAAAACAGTGAATTACTTACCACAGATTAAATCAAGTGCTAAACGCTTTGCAAAAGGAAATATAACTACTTCTTTTCCAGTCTGAGAATTTATTTTCAACTGTTCGAGGAATATAAGTGTTTGTTTCCTAATTGGGCCTGAAAACTGATTTAAAATTGTGCAGTGAAAGCTGGGTAATATCAGTTGTCTATGCTTCACCCACTTCAAACCTGGAAAATACATTACGAAGTTAATTTTCATTCTCAGTCTTTATTTTTTTATTACATTTATATGTATTTTTTAAAACATACTTTTTTTTAAAACAAGTAACAAAAACAATATATTTTTTAAAGTAAATTCTAACTTGGTTCAACACACAAATTTTATTTGAGTTACTTTTTACTAAATAGTTACAATTAATATAAATAATGTAACATAGCCTATGCGTTAAAACAGCTGTTCTGCCACATAACCTATAATATAGAATCAGCTGTTTTATGAAATCATATGCTATTACTTATTGCCAAAAAAGACAAAATAACTATATTGCATACCATGCCCCTGTTGTGAAATGTTTTGCTCCCATATAAAATTAAAATTAATTTGTTGTTAAATGTAATAATTGGATTATTATTTGAAAATAAACTGTAGGCCTATTAACATCAAGTGTCATCCACTATGAGTTTAAGAAAATGTATTTGAACTTGAGTGGATAGATAAAAAGTTATTTTATTAACAACTGAAAATTTTAAAAAGATTTATATATAAGGAGTGTGTGAACTAATAGAAGGAATTAAATTAATGTTATACTAAAATATTACATACCCAACCATTGTGTCCCCTAAATTGATGCTTAAATACTGATATATATACAAAATGTAACAATTTTTATACAGTTTTTGTGTTGAGCTTTATAAACAAGTTTGGATTCAATCTCTGTTGATGATGAAACATTTCAGGAGATAGAAACCTACAGGCTGATCTTCTTTTTTGAAAAAACACACACTTAGGCTACACACAAATTCTACCTCCTCGTTCATGTCTTTGTTTTTTCAATCTCTAATTTTATTTGAACTTAAACTGTTAGTGACTTCTGAACATTATACCTAAACACATAACAGCTCGTAAAATAAAGCTACAGTACCAAGGTAGATGAGATGCTTGTTAGAGCTAATAAAAAAAATAGCTTTCAACTTCTCCTCTACTAGCACAGTCTAGAATTGTTTTCATAACTAGATAAACTCCACAATCTATGCCTAATGGTTTAGCAGTGCAAAGGACTATCACTGTGTTACAAAGCAAACAACCACCAAAGGCTAAAACAGGCCTGCCCAGAAAAATTCCGGGCCCCTGGGCAAACATGAGTGAAACATAAGTAATACCTGTGTTTCCCCTTCATTACTTCCAACATAGGTCTATACAACCCTGTATTTAGCATTGGGCTAAATAATAATTTACTATAAATAATAATAAGTAATTATATTAATAATAATTTATTCTTGAATTTTGTAGTCCATTACGTTCGGTGAATCTTATTAATCACTTAAACAATAGTTTATGACTATCCAAACTTTTTATTTAGTAAATTTGTTAAGTTTATCTCAGTAAGTTTAACAAATTTACTAAATAAAAAGTTCGGATAGTCATAAACTATTGTTTAAGTGATTAATAATTTATTATATAATAATATTTATTGTAAATAAATGACTACCTTAATAAATGTTAAAACCAATTGCCTTATTGAATCTAATCTGTGTACATTTAGTTTCCTTGAAATAAACTGCCGATAGTTTACAGCAACTAAGACATTGTATTTTGTATAAATATAACATTTCATTCACTAAGTATTACTTTGCCAATAAAAGCTTGAACAATTGTACATTGTACTCTTTATACTTTATTGGTATAATGTGTGTATCTCTCCTATGGTTTTGTCACACGAATAATTATTTTCCACAGTAAAAAAACAATAACCTAACTGGGCCCCACTTCACCAGTTCTCTCTTCAGTGCAAACCCCTGGGCATTTGCCCCCCTCTCAGGGCGGACCTGGGCTAAAATAACACATTAATTTTAAATTAGGGTAAAATAATTCATGAAATCAGCCTGTATACCTTTTATAATGTACAGTAAACATTCTTGTTTTTTATTAAACTAATGTATACCATTTACTCTTACATTATTGCGTTTAAAGCAATGTCGTACTAGGTTTATACACTTTTTCACCATTCATACAACTGTTGAGTAGAAAATTGTGGAAGCTATTTTTGAAAATTGTTTTCATTTCTTCATTACCTCTTCTCTATTATTCATTAGTATAACCTTTTCTCTAATATTTCATTTCCGGCTGGAGAAATTAGTAAATATCCACCATTGTTGCTAAACCACCAGGATAATACGGGAGGGGAGGGAAGTTATTCTGAACCAAAACAACATGGCAAATATAACGATTTAAATAGAGTATGTTATTTTACTATAATTATCACACTACTTGGTTAAATTAATTTCATTTTCTATTTGGAAAATAAAGTGTGTTTTTTCATCAAATATTCACTTTTATTATCTATGTTTCTATTTCTATTGGTGGTTAGGAACAAATATAAATGACTATGATGATTAGGTAGTAAAAATATGAATTTTTCTGCTAGATTTTCATTCTATAATATATATCATATCTTGAAATTAGATGGCTGTATTTTTCTGTAACGTTTATGTAAAGCCTGTAACATTTATGCCAGTTAGCGACAAATAACATTAACAATAGAAAATATTTTTTTAAATAAAACCCACTAACCATAATACAAAATAAAGTAATTGTAATAAAGAGTTTTGTATTGTGATTAGTGGGTTTTATTTATTTAGTTAAAAAATTAGTCCACAATACTCAACAAATTTATTAAATACAAAATAATAATGATAAGAATTGTAATGATATTTGCAATGAACTGTTTACTTTAGTTAATTATGAAATTAAATTGGAATTTCAATCAATATCCACTTTTTGCATCACAGTAAAATTATTAATACCCACTTTAATTGTAATGATTATTTACTACCTTAATGAAAATATGTTTAGGACACAATCTGTTAACAATTAACAATATTATCCTACCTTTGAAACAAACACACTAAATAACTCTAATCATAGAATATATATAGTAGTCTTGAAATTCCAAGTCCCTATTTTGCCAGCTTCTGTTAATAAATTCGAGCCTTGCTTCAAGTCGGCTAAGCCGCCCACCGTGTAAAAACATTTCCACGTCAGCAATGGCGATTTCATACACAGCTAAAGTGCTGATAGGATGGATAGAGAACTATTCAGAGAGGGATTTTTTAATGAGTTCGTCCCAGAAACTGAAAAGTTTTTGAAAACAAGGAATTTGCCTCTAAAGTCAATTTTACTGTTAGGCAAAGCACTGTCGCATCCCGATGAAGATCAACTGTGCTCTGATGATATCCGTGCTTTATATCTTCTATTAGCAAATGTTACAAGCCTAATCCAGCTGATGGATCAGGGTATTTCTAGAATGTATGATAAAAGTACACGTTACCTTTACAATCTCTCTTGGAAGCGACTTAAAGGGAAGAAAGCATTGTAGGCTTTTAGAAAAAATTATATTTATGGGAGTTATGTACTGGGTAGCCAAATTATGGAACAAAATAAAAGAAGAAACATCAAGTAAGTCGAGGAATAAAATCTTGAGTAATAATGAAACTGTTGAGTGTTATTGATCCACAGGAAGAAAAGATTTGACACTTCCTACCAAGAAACTTCCATGGTTGTAAACATTCCTATGTGAACAATTTGAGATAACAGATGTTATGATTATTGATATGATACATAAAAACTACTGAAGGCAGTGATGAGAATAAAGATGAAGGTTCTACCGAGACAGTACAAGAAAGGAAAATTAGTAACAGTGCGGTGAAGGAACGACTGCCTTGGAAACTGCACTATGCTATATTGAACAACATACAGACACCATGCCAAAAAAGATGTGTTTCTGCTAAGGCGTCTACGTTACACTAGAGCACGAAAACAATCTGATAAGCAAACGCAGAAGACACAAAACAACTTTTTCTGAAAAAATATAGGAGCCATGATGAAGCATGTATTCCAAAGCAACATTAAATTATGTAATTACTGTAATAAATTAGGTTTTATAAATGTATCTTGTGCATTCTTAAATGTAGAATTAGGGTTCATTACAACTCCTGTTTTCATTTATGCACATGAGTTTTCGGTAATCCGATGAGCTCTCTGTCCCATATCCACCTCGAATTATCGAGACTCTATATATATTTACCATATTTTAGTAATTATTATAATTATGTACTTATTATATTTATGTATATTATATAATATAAAAATTATTACAATTATATAATTATTACTATTAATAAATTATTTAGTATTTATTTATATATATATATATATATATATATATATATATATATGTTTAGGTTAGTTTTGGTTGGTAAAGATTATTTAGATTTTTTGGACTAGAAGACTGACAGACTTACCTTGGTAAGAGTCTACTCTGTAGTCTTGAAATAGAAACACATAAAAGCACTTAACCAATGATATATTTCAACCACACACTGGTCTTTGTCAATCAAAGAGAAAACACAAAAATAAATATGAGAGAATGAAATAAAATAAATATAAGTTGTAATTACAGATTGTGTAGAGTAGAAATCAGATGCCACAGATACACAGATTAAAGATATATATATATATATATATATATATATA
Source organism: Prosapia bicincta (assembly GCA_036971475.1). NCBI lineage: Eukaryota > Metazoa > Arthropoda > Insecta > Hemiptera > Cercopidae > Prosapia > Prosapia bicincta. Next base: position 43,733,237 of record JBAIZL010000009.1, on the reverse strand, counting down.
TATATATATATATATATTGTTTCCATGAGCATATGAGTGATTATAGTTTATATAAGTCTGTCAGGGGGAAAGAGATTGGAGACGTCTAATGAGGCTATAAGGAGAAAAAAAATGAATGGATTTATCTGATGTTGAGGTTAGGGGATTCTCTGGACTTGGTATACCACTGGTATGATAGTTCCCATCTTCTCAGTTCTGAGGGATTGCAATCAGGGGGGAGTGATTTAATTATTTGTATAGTATAGCAGTCATCAAAAGTTGTGATGTTGTGACTCGCAGCATGTTGAGCTGTTGGCCTATCCATATTCATAATTTTAACATCATGTCTGTGGCCATTCATTCTGATATTCAGACCATCCGTGGTCAGGCCTATGTCAGGCCTAATTTCGTGGTCAGGCCTAATTTCAGCACAGTACATAGGCCTGACCACGGATGGTCTGAATATCAGAATGAATGGCCACAGACATGATGTTAAAATTATGAATATGGATAGGCCAACAGCTCAACATGGTGTGAGTCACAACATCACAACTTTTGATGACGGCTATACCACACAAATAATTGAATCACTCCACCCTGATTGCAATCCCTCAGAACTGAGAAGATGGGAACTATCATACCAGTGGTATACTAAGTCCAGAGAATCCCCTAACCTCAACATTAGATAAATCCATTCATTTTTTTTATTTTATAATAGCCTCATTAGACTTCTCCAATCTCTTTACCCCTGACAACTTATATAAACTATAATCACTCATATGCTCATGGGATCAATATTTATATCTTTAATCTGTGCATCTGTGACATCTGATTTCTACTCTACACAATCTGTGATTACAACTTATATTTATTTTATTTCATTCTCTCATATTTCTTTTTGTGTTTTCTCTTTGATTGACAAAGACCACTGTGTGGTTGAAATATATCACTGGTTATGTGCTTTTATGTGTTTCTATTTCAAGACTACAGAGTGGACTCTTACCAAGGTAAGTCTGTCAGTCTCCTAGTCCAAAAAATCTATCTATCTATCTATATATGTATATATATATATATATATATATATATATATATATATATATATATATATATATATATATATATATATATATAGGTCTATATGTTTAAATGACTTTAATGTCTTTATTGTTTCTAAAGCTAAGTGGTCCCCATCAGTGACAAGTATTGATCCTATTTTAAATGTTCAACTTTTTTATTTTATAACCTAAACATACCTTTGCTTGTTATTAAGCCTTCCCCCAACCAGTCTTTAACAAGTGTGTACTCAAAATTCTTTTCAGTGTGAACTTGTGATGTTACTAGAGGCTACAACAAAAAATACAGAAAAATATAGTATTGACACAACTTAATAACTGTTGCTTAGAAAAGATGAAATAATTTTAAATATATAGAAATCGAAAACTAACTTGACATTGATAATAAAATTAACTATAAAAGGTAAAATTAAACTAAATTTTTCTTTTAATTAAGAAAGTTCAAATATTTAATATTAATAGTACAATATTAAAATAACAATATAATATTAATAGTTAAATTTCATAACTGTTACATATAGAGCCTAGTTAAGCTATAGTTATTTTTTATTTCACCCAAAATTTAATATATTTTGAACAAATGATACAAATTGTATATTTTATCATCTCTTAGTAGATACAATTCACACTGGTTCAGTAATATTTAGATACAAACTAGAGGATAGCTTATCTCTCACAGCATTGGGAAATGGTCAGCCATGGAGGTTTAAGACCTATTGTCAAGAAGCAGGGGCAGGGCCATGGCCTTGTGGTGGTTGGGGTATATGTATGGGAGGTTGCGAGTTAGGTTAGATTAAAAACAATGGATTTGAGTTTTTATCCTATTAGGATAATTGGTGAGTATTTTAACGGCAGTTATAATAGACTTGGTCAGTGACAAGATTATTTTCTGGCATAGTTTTAAAAATAATAATTCAATTAGGCCTACACTTTTTCAACATGGACTAAATCGTTTTCACTACTATTTGAGCTAATGTGAGATTGCTGCAAAGTAGTAAGAAAAGTCAATCCGGTGAAAGAGTTAGGAGACTGAGTTGGTTTTCCAAAAACCCCTTAAACTCTTTTTAAGTCTACCCGCTGGAGTGGAATGACTCCTCTGTCTCTTTATCTCACCCCTCCTTTATTCGAGATTGAGGGAGAGAGGCTGACTGGCGCTCAGTCCACAGATCAGGAAACTACCTGGCTACCCTCGCTGGAGTGGAAAGACTCCTCAGTCTCTTTATCTCACCCCTCCTTTATCCGAGAGTGAGGGAGAGAGGCTGACTGGCACTCAGTCCACAGATCAGGAAACTACCTGGCTACCCTCGCTGGAGTGGAAAGACTCCTCTGTCTCTTTATCTCACCCCTCCTTTATTCGAGATTGAGGGAGAGAGGCTGACTGGCGCTCAGTCCACAGATCAGGAAACTACCTGGCTACCCTCGCTGGAGTGGAAAGACTCCTCTGTCTCTTTATCTCACCCCTCCTTTATCGGAGAGTGAGGGAGAAAGGCTGACTGGCACTCAGTCCACAGATCAGGAAACTACCTGGCTACCCTCGTCAAACCAAGAGGGTGTTTGGATAACAGTTCTCCACCCCACAGCATTGTACATGCAATAGGCTGCAGACAAACATGGCAATGAGTAAATAAATGTTATTTGTGGTTTAGAGGTTTTATTTATTTAAAAATAAACATACTGTGCTTCAGAAAGTTGGTGGTTTTAGTCATGCATTTAATAGTTAAAAATATTGAATTTATTTTTTATGAGCCATTTGATAAAAATTTCTTTTAGTCTTGCTGCCTACCAAACGTCAGTTCATTGAGCCTTAAAAATATTCAGAAATACAGAAATAGTTTTAGATTAATTTTCATCATTACTTTATAAAATAATGAATATTTATTAATTAATGGCGGCCAGGATAAGCACATTTGACCCTTTAAAAAAACAGCGTGTAGCACTTTGGTGAGTGCCGACAGAAGTGACTACTTCTTATCGAGCGTTATGACTATATGTGCATTAATAAAATTGTATTAGAAGCTTAGAAAATACTTTAAGGAACAAGAACAGCCACGGAGAATAAAACACCTGACGTGCGAAAGCATTGAAGTCATCTCACTTCCAGGAGTTCTGTAACTTTATAGCACTCTTATATATCCAAGCATTCGTGTCATAAAGTCCAGATCCTCTCTGTCTAACTTGGTATCTACAAAGAACCTGTTCAAAGGTGGGTTTTATTAAAGTGTCAGAATTCCACTTAAATTATTCGCATTATATATGTCCTTGGGTGATTTTTTATACACGAACTTTGAGCATTACCGTTCCTAAAATTATGTAAACATTCAGAAAATGAGATGTTACACTCTTGAAGTATAAAGTAAAAAGTTTAATTGCTCTAATATTTTTATTTTATAATAAAATCACACAAAAAAGAACTTAAATGATTTTGTGTGATTATATTATAAAATAAAAATATTAATAATAATTAAATATTAAGCTGATACAATTTTATTAACGCACATATTTTACTGATTGATAGAAAACAAGTTTTACATTTACTTATTACTTTTATATAACCATGTGTAAGAAGTGCTCTAATGAACTGGATATTATTAGTTCTATCATCGTTTTTTAATAGTTTTAAGTCATTTTTAAACCATATTCTATCACAGATATCACAAACATTACCAAAATCATTATCATAGAATTGCTTTTTCATTTCTAAATGTGCACTGGAATGTCTACTATACACTGAGTACTGCTGACGAGAATGAGAATGTTGTGAGTGTTTAATTCCAGTTTCTTCGTGACCTTGTGAAATAATGTTTGGTTCATCTACTTGGGTAATGCTACTACCTAAATTATCAAAATTAATTATAATTTCTGGCTGCTGATGTTTTTGCAAATTAACAATAGCGAATTTGAATCAGAATCTGAAGTTGAGTCATTAACATTTTTTGAATCATAATTTAATTTAATTTCAGTAGTATTTTTGTTAACAAATGGGACATCTAACCAAGATGGGGCGGGTATTTGAGAACATAATCTTGATAATTCTCTTGAACGATATATAGATAACTGGTTTAGTCCATCTTTTTTTGCCTTTTTCATTCGCTCCCGCATTATATTACCCAATCTTTGTAATTCTTTTTTTTATTTAGTTTTGCTTGTTCTTTGTTTTCTACTTCATTTATGTCTATTATTTTTCTTTCAAATTCATTCTTACTATTATCTGAATTTCTGTCATTGCCTCTGTTAGTTGATTGTGACGAAGCAGAGAATTTTTCCATTAAAGTTATTTCCTTAAAAAAATTTTATTTTCAATATTAAAATTCATTTATAGTTATTAATTATCAACATATTCACGTACATACGAGATATGTATGAATGTAGATAACATCGATTGTTTGCATACACATTCATAAAAAATTTATTTAAGATAAATATATATATATATATATATATATATATATATATATATATATATATATATATATATATATTGTTTATGTGTGAATATAATATATATATATATATATATATATATATATATATATATATATATATATATATATATATATATATATACTATATATAATATCTATAATAATATAATATATATATATATAATATATATATATAATAGAAATATATATATATATATATATATATATATATATATACGTTATATATACTGTTTATATACACATTTTTATATGATTTTGTGTAATTATAAAATATCATCAATATTTTTTTAAGTTTGAAAACCACGTGCTCAAGTTGGTACATATTATATATATATATGCTGCTGCATTTAAATAATCCATAACCGTATAATATACATTTTTATATAAAGATAAATAAATATATATACATATACAATATACATTTATGCATATACATATAGAACAAAATTCATCACTGATTTTTAAATTATCATATATATATATATATATATATATATATATATGCATATGATAAATTAAAAATAAACTCTTGCCACAATGTATCAGCCGAGACTGTCGAGAGTAATACAAGTAAATGTATATCTATATATATCAAGCGTTTCGCGACAGATGTAATCGAATCAATCCTGTGCAAAAGTATACAATATACCGAGCGATAAGAAGTAGTCACTTCAAAAATGTCTCTATAATTTGATTGTATGTAAACACAATATTATAAATTCACATCTATTACAAAACTCTACATAAGTCCATAACAACTTTAAACACATTATCAATTTCAATTTTCTGTAACATCCATAAAGTTTCTAGAAACATGGGCCTTTAATAATATTAGTTTCTAATATTAGCTTTATACAAAAGTTGTAGGTCTGTGAGTGTTTGTGTTAGTTTTTGTAAAAATAATAATAGTTATAATATAATATTTAGAAATATCTAAGGCAAAACTAAAGAGGTGAAAAACTAAATGTATGTATATGTTGGAGCTGAAAAGAAATCTGTAATTTCAAAATCATAATAAATCATACTTGGAAAAAACAGAAAATTTAACAATTAAAAAAAAAATATACAGTATTCAATTATTACAAACATGTGTGTCATATATTTGAATATTACAAAAAGCCCAAAGATGCTGTAGGTAAGTTCAGTGACACTAAAATGTAAATTGGTGACTGTTTTAGACACAGGAAATATGCTCATTTGCAAGTTGCACTTTTAACAATCACTCTTTGTACTTGTACAAACAGCACAGTTGCATCAATAAGCCATCTCCATAGCTAATTAGAAAGCATTCAAGATGGCCCCCAGCAACACCTCTGTTTAAAATAGAAATGGTCTGGTCAAAGGAAACTATAAATTAGTAGCATTTTGACCAAATCTGATTTCTTATGTACTCTATTTGTGTGTGTGTCTGTGTTGTTGATAGTCCTTAATAATTTTAATTTACAACAATATTATATTTTAATCATTCATCTAGACAAAACTATGTTGCAATTGCTACCATTAATTGCATTTGGACTTTGCATTGTTTTAAGTTGGTCCACGAACCCTTTCAGAGATATTACAAAATTTGCTTTGCAACAAGAAATATTGCTGTCTGAACATAATGTTTATAGTTAGAAGAATTATCTTTTCTCTGCTTTTAAAAGTTTAATTTTTCCAATAAACTTGTTGGATTATTTACTTTGTTTATTATTCTTCAAACCAGATATTGTGTGTCTGTGTCTGTGTGTGCTTGTATGTGTATGTGTGTGTGTATGTGCTTGTATGTGTGTATGTGTATGTGTGTGTGTATGTGCTTGTATGTGTATGTGTGTGTGTGTGTGTGTGTGTATGTGCATGTGTGTCTGTGTGTTTGTGTATTGGATCGAATCCTTTTAATAGATGACCTAAATATAATATGAAAGTAACATTGGCATATAGCCCCACCTAAACACTGAAAAACATTCATTAAAAAATTTTTTTTTACTAAATAAATAAATATTTTAAACTGTTGTTGATTTTCAGATATGGCAAAAAATATCATTCAGTAAAATAAAAAAAAAAAAATAATAAAAAAAAAGATTACATCAAAACAAACCAAATTCCAAAATTAAAGTTAGGCTGTAACCGGTCATAGATAAGTTAGGCTATGATCATACATAGATACACTAATTAACACTTTCATTTGATAATCTTACCTTAATCACATCAGCTTTATGAAGGAACACGAAGGGACGCATGCCTACCCAAAGGCATAAAGTTCCATTGGAATTCTTTTTGCTTTCTGTTATTATAAGGCGCAGAAAATCTGAAAAATGATGATTGATAGTAAACTTACATTAAAAAAAAAATACATTTCAACTAAATATAATGAAACCCAACTACTAGTTGATTTGTTCAAAGTTGATAAAAATTAATTGAAGAAGCAGCTCATGCTCTTAGAAAAAAATTTATTGTAGTAATCCTATAATTATTTCTGAAGACCTGGTACATTTTGAACGCCCTACTTCGTACTAGTTGAGACCAGGTCGACTATGGGCAAGTAGCCCTGCTTATTTCTTAATTTCTGAATTTTCCATTCTTAAGGATTACCTAATTCCAACTACCATTCTTTACCCTTCTTCTTACAAGAAACTGTTGTTACATGGACATCTTACCCATTGCTAGACACCTCTTTATGACTCACAAAGAGACACCCCTTATGATCCTAAAAGAGACACCTCTTTACAACCCACATAGAAATACCTCTTATGACCCACAAAGAGACACCTCTTTACAACCCACATAGAAATACCTCTTATGACCCACAAAGAGACACCTCTTATGATCCTAAAAGAGACACCTCTTTACAACCCACATAGAAACACCTCTTATGACCCACAAAGAGACACCTCTTATGATCCTAAAAGAGACACCTCTTTACAACCCACATAGAAACACCTCTTATGACCCACAAAGAGACACCTCTTATGATCCTCAAAGAAACATCTCTTTACAACCCACATAGAAACACCTCTTATGACCCACAAAGAGACACCTCTTATGATCCTAAAAGAGACACCTCTTTACAACCCACATAGAAACACCTCTTATGACCCACAAAGAGACACCTCTTATGATCCTCAAAGAAACATCTCTTTACAACCCACATAGAAACCCCTCTTATGATCCAAAAAAGAGAACATCCTATGATCTACAAAGAGACACCTCTTTATGACTCACATAGAGACACTTCTATATGATGACCCCAAAGTGACACCTCTTTATGTTATCCCACATAGAGCCACCTTTTTCTGATAACCCACATAGAGCCACCTCTTTATGACGACCCACAAAGAGACACCTCTTTATGATGCTCCACACTGAGGCACCTCTTTATAATGTCCCACATAGAACCACCGCTTAATGATGACCCACAAAGAGAGACTTCTTTATGATGCCCCACATAGAACCACCTGTTTATGATGACCCACAAAGAGACACCTTTTATGATGACCCACCAAGAGGCACCTCTTTATAATGACCCTCAAAGAGAAACCTCTTTATGATGACCCACATAGAACTACTTCTTTTTTATGACCCAGATAGAGCCACCTCTTTTTGATAACCCACATAGAGCCACCTCTTCATGACCCACATTAAACTTCAAGTTTGAGATCCTGTATTAATACCATGATCCCTCCTCCCATTTCCTCTAGCAGAGGGTTTATGTCCCTGCCTTATACCTAGCTATGACAACAACCCTCTCCTTATCCATTCTGACAGATTGCCTTAAAATACAAACGTTCTTGAAAATTGTCTTATTCTCTTTATTTTTGAATCCATTTGAAAAAATTACAAAAAAAAAGTATTTGTATGTAAAAAATTTGTATCTACTCATAAATCTTTTTGAAGCGACTTTTTTTTTAAATTTACTCATCTTGAAAAATTATGAACGATGTTTCTTTCAATTTTGCTCTTACTGTACAAGGTTTTAAAGAAATGGGTAATGGCGTGTGTGTATGTGTGTGGGAGGGCGTGTGTGTATGTGTGTGGGGGGGCGTGTGTGTATGTATGTGTGTGAGAGAGAGAGAAAGTAAGAGAGAGGGACGGAGAGTTCCGACCATTTTCTGCATTTTTTCTCTTGCTTCACATAACTTCCACAAATTATTTTCTTCATTCTACTTAGTATCATAACAATTACATTCAGCATGATTAAAAAAGTGATATTCCAGTTACCATTCCAAAACTTACGTTCCACTCTGTACCTGTTCCTTGTAAGAAAATCAGAGCTTTTGGTATCGTTCGTCTCAAGAGATTGAGGTTTGTACTTTCTCGATGGAACGAACCGCCTTCAACTTGCATCTCTTACACGACCTACTTTTATCAATGCAGCATGCAACTGTCTGGCTTCGTGGCCTTGACGTCGCGTCGACTGCAACGTGGTTCTAAAAAAAAGCAACGAATTATGCAACGTGCATGCATCCGGCCTTGACAGTGCACCTCGACCTCGGTGAACGCATTACAATGGACTTCTAAACAGGTACTGCAGTTTGGATTCGAATTCGTAAACAAAATTAACGTTTTCTTTCATAATACAAGCTGTAAATGTAAACCCAATAGCTATAGACTTAAAACATTACTGGATTTAGCTATTGTATTCCTATCGTTTCCTTTCGTAATACAAGTTGTAAATGTAAACCCAATAGCTATAGACTTAAAACATTACTGGATTTAGCTATTGTATTCCTATCGTTTCCTTTCGTAATACAAGTTGTAAATATAAACCCAATAACTATAGACTTAAAACATTACTGGATTTAGCTATTGTATTCCTATTGTTTCCTTTCGTAATACAAGTTGTAAATGTAAACCCAATAGCTATAGACTTAAAACATTACTGGATTTAGCAATTGTCTTCCTATCGTTTCCTTTCGTAATAAAAATTGTAAATGTAAACCCAATAACTATAAACGTAAAACATTACTGGATTTAGCTATTGTATTCCTATCGTTTCCTTTCGTAATACAAGTTGTAAATATAAACCCAATAACTATAGACTTAAAACATTACTGGATTTAGCTATTGTATTCCTATCGTTTCCTTTCGTAATACAAGTTGTAAATGTAAACCCAATAACTATAGACTTAAAACATTACTGGATTTAGCAATTGTCTTCCTATCGTTTTCTTTCGTAATACAAGTTGTAAATGTAAACCCAATAGCTAAAGACTTAAAACATTACTGGATTTAGCAATTGTCTTCCTATCGTTTTCTTTCGTAATACAAGTTGTAAATGTAAACCCAATAGCTGTAGACTTAAAACATTACTGGATTTAGCAATTGTCTTCCTATCGTTTCCTTTCGTAATACAAATTGTAAATGTAAACCCAATAACTATAAACGTAAAACATTACTGGATTTAGCTATTGTATTCCTATCGTTTCCTTTCGTAATACAAGTTGTAAATATAAACCCAATAACTATAGACTTAAAACATTACTGGATTTAGCTATTGTATTCCTATCGTTTCCTTTCGTAATACAAGTTGTAAATGTAAACCCAATAGCTGTAGACTTAAAACATTACTGGATTTAGCAATTGTCTTCCTATCGTTTTCTTTCGTAATACAAGTTGTAAATGTAAACCCAATAGCTAAAGACTTAAAACATTACTGGATTTAGCTATTGTATCCTATCGTTTCCTTTCGTAATACAAGTTGTAAATGTAAACCCAATAACTATAGACTTAAAACATTACTGGATTTAGCTATTGTATTCCTATCGTTTCCTTTCGTAATACAAGTTGTAAATGTAAACCCAATAGCTGTAGACTTAAAACATTACTGGATTTAGCAATTGTCTTCCTATCGTTTCCTTTCGTAATACAAATTGTAAATGTAAACCCAATAACTATAAACGTAAAACATTACTGGATTTAGCTATTGTATTCCTATCGTTTCCTTTCGTAATACAAGTTGTAAATATAAACCCAATAACTATAGACTTAAAACATTACTGGATTTAGCTATTGTATTCCTATCGTTTCCTTTCGTAATACAAGTTGTAAATGTAAACCCAATAGCTGTAGACTTAAAACATTACTGGATTTAGCAATTGTCTTCCTATCGTTTTCTTTCGTAATACAAGTTGTAAATGTAAACCCAATAGCTAAAGACTTGAAACATTACTGGATTTAGCTATTGTATCCTATCGTTTCCTTTCGTAATACAAGTTGTAAATGTAAACCCAATAACTATAGACTTAAAACATTACTGGATTTAGCTATTGTATTCCTATCGTTTCCTTTCGCAATACAAGTTGTAAATGTAAACCCAATAGCTGTAGACTTAAAACATTACTGGATTTAGCAATTGTCTTCCTATCGTTTTCTTTCGTAATACAAGTTGTAAATGTAAACCCAATAGCTAAAGACTTAAAACATTACTGGATTTAGCTATTGTATTCCTATCGTTTCCTTTCGTAATACAAATTGTAAATGTAAACGCAATAACTATAGACTTAAAACATTACTGGATTTAGCTATTGTATTCCTATCGTTTCCTTTCGTAATACAAGCTGTAAATGTAAACCCAATAACTGTAGATTGAAACATTACTGGATTTAGCTATTGTATTCCTATCGTTTCCTTTCGTAATACAAATTGTAAATGTAAACCCAATAACTGTAGATTGAAACATTACTGGATTTACCAATTCTTCTAGCTAATATTCTATGTAATTACCTATCTATAGCCACATGGATTAGATAAAGCAATAATCAATGCAATTATCTTATATCCACCAACATATAATATAAAAAGTATGATTCTATGCAATTAAATGTCACTAAGGCCATTTAATATATAAAGTCATATTCTATGTAATTACCTATCTCTAACGAAATAGATTAGATAAAGTAATATCCTATTAAATTACCTATCATTAAGGACATATAACATATAAAGCAATAGCATATGTAATTACCTATCCCAAAGATATACAATACATAAAGCAATATTCTATGTAATTACCTATCACTAAGGACATATAATAGATGAAACATCTTTCTGTAATCATCTTAACTTTGAAGAGATATATTATATAAAATAATATTCTATGTAATTATCTATCACCAAAGATATATTATTACAGATAATGCGATAGTATATTTAATTACCTATCATTAAGGACATATAATAGATGAAACATCTTTCTGTAATCATCTTAACTTTGAAGAGATATATTATATAAAATAATATTCTATGTAATTATCTATCACCAAAGATATATTATTACAGATAATGCGATAGTATATTTAATTACCTATCACTAAGGACATATAATAGATGAAACATCTTTCTGTAATCATCTTAACTTTGAAGAGATATATTATATAAAATAATATTCTATGTAATTATCTATCACCAAAGATATATTATTACAGATAATGCGATAGTATATTTAATTACCTATCATTAAGGACATATAATAGATGAAACATCTTTCTGTAATCATCTTAACTTTGAAGAGATATATTATATAAAATAATATTCTATGTAATTATCTATCACCAAAGATATATTATTACAGATAATGCGATAGTATATTTAATTACCTATCATTAAGGACATATAATAGATGAAACATCTTTCTGTAATCATCTTAACTTTGAAGAGATATATTATATAAAATAATATTCTATGTAATTATCTATCACCAAAGATATATTATTACAGATAATGCGATAGTATATTTAATTACCTATCATTAAGGACATATAATAGATGAAACATCTTTCTGTAATCATCTTAACTTTGAAGAGATATATTATATAAAATAATATTCTATGTAATTATCTATCACCAAAGATATATTATTACAGATAATGCGATAGTATATTTAATTACCTATCATTAAGGACATATAATAGATGAAACATCTTTCTGTAATCATCTTAACTTTGAAGAGATATATTATATAAAATAATATTCTATGTAATTATCTATCACCAAAGATATATTATTACAGATAATGCGATAGTATATTTAATTACCTATCATTAAGGACATATAATAGATGAAACATCTTTCTGTAATCATCTTAACTTTGAAGAGATATATTATATAAAATAATATTCTATGTAATTATCTATCACCAAAGATATATTATTACAGATAATGCGATAGTATATTTAATTACCTATCACTAAGGACATATAATAGATGAAACATCTTTCTGTAATCATCTTAACTTTGAAGAGATATATTATATAAAATAATATTCTATGTAATTATCTATCACCAAAGATATATTATTACAGATAATGCGATAGTATATTTAATTACCTATCATTAAGGACATATAATAGATGAAACATCTTTCTGTAATCATCTTAACTTTGAAGAGATATATTATATAAAATAATATTCTATGTAATTATCTATCACCAAAGATATATTATTACAGATAATGCGATAGTATATTTAATTACCTATCATTAAGGACATATAATAGATGAAACATCTTTCTGTAATCATCTTAACTTTGAAGAGATATATTATATAAAATAATATTCTATGTAATTATCTATCACCAAAGATATATTATTACAGATAATGCGATAGTATATTTAATTACCTATCATTAAGGACATATAATAGATGAAACATCTTTCTGTAATCATCTTAACTTTGAAGAGATATATTATATAAAATAATATTCTATGTAATTATCTATCACCAAAGATATATTATTACAGATAATGCGATAGTATATTTAATTACCTATCATTAAGGACATATAATAGATGAAACATCTTTCTGTAATCATCTTAACTTTGAAGAGATATATTATATAAAATAATATTCTATGTAATTATCTATCACCAAAGATATATTATTACAGATAATGCGATAGTATATTTAATTACCTATCATTAAGGACATATAACATATAAAGCAATAGCATATGTAATTACCTATCCCAAAGATATACAATACATAAAGCAATATTCTATGTAATTACCTATCACTAAGGACATATAATAGATGAAACATCTTTCTGTAATCATCTTAACTTTGAAGAGATATATTATATAAAATAATATTCTATGTAATTATCTATCACCAAAGATATATTATTACAGATAATGCGATAGTATATTTAATTACCTATCATTAAGGACATATAACATATAAAGCAATAGCATATGTAATTACCTATCCCAAAGATATACAATACATAAAGCAATATTCTATGTAATTACCTCACACTAAAGACATTTAATAGATGAAACATCTTTCTGTAATCATCTTAACTTTGAAGAGATATATTATATAAAATAATATTCTATGTAATTATCTATCACCAAAGATATATTATTACAGATAATGCGATAGTATATTTAATTACCTATCATTAAGGACATATAACATATAAAGCAATAGCATATGTAATTACCTATCCCAAAGATATACAATACATAAAGCAATATTCTATGTAATTACCTATCACTAAGGACATTTAATAGATGAAACATCTTTCTGTAATCATCTTAACTTTGAAGAGATATATTATATAAAATAATATTCTATGTAATTACCTATCCCAAAGATATACAATACATAAAGCAATATTCTATGTAATTACCTATCTATAGCCACATGGATTAGATAAAGCAATAATCAATGCAATTATCTTATATCCACCAACATATAATATAAAAAGTATGATTCTATGCAATTAAATGTCACTAAGGCCATTTAATATATAAAGTCATATTCTATGTAATTACCTATCTCTAACGAAATAGATTAGATAAAGTAATATCCTATTAAATTACCTATCATTAAGGACATATAACATATAAAGCAATAGCATATGTAATTACCTATCCCAAAGATATACAATACATAAAGCAATATTCTATGTAATTACCTATCACTAAGGACATATAATAGATGAAACATCTTTCTGTAATCATCTTAACTTTGAAGAGATATATTATATAAAATAATATTCTATGTAATTATCTATCACCAAAGATATATTATTACAGATAATGCGATAGTATATTTAATTACCTATCATTAAGGACATATAATAGATGAAACATCTTTCTGTAATCATCTTAACTTTGAAGAGATATATTATATAAAATAATATTCTATGTAATTATCTATCACCAAAGATATATTATTACAGATAATGCGATAGTATATTTAATTACCTATCATTAAGGACATATAATAGATGAAACATCTTTCTGTAATCATCTTAACTTTGAAGAGATATATTATATAAAATAATATTCTATGTAATTATCTATCACCAAAGATATATTATTACAGATAATGCGATAGTATATTTAATTACCTATCATTAAGGACATATAACATATAAAGCAATAGCATATGTAATTACCTATCCCAAAGATATACAATACATAAAGCAATATTCTATGTAATTACCTATCACTAAGGACATATAATAGATGAAACATCTTTCTGTAATCATCTTAACTTTGAAGAGATATATTATATAAAATAATATTCTATGTAATTATCTATCACCAAAGATATATTATTACAGATAATGCGATAGTATATTTAATTACCTATCATTAAGGACATATAACATATAAAGCAATAGCATATGTAATTACCTATCCCAAAGATATACAATACATAAAGCAATATTCTATGTAATTACCTCACACTAAAGACATTTAATAGATGAAACATCTTTCTGTAATCATCTTAACTTTGAAGAGATATATTATATAAAATAATATTCTATGTAATTATCTATCACCAAAGATATATTATTACAGATAATGCGATAGTATATTTAATTACCTATCATTAAGGACATATAACATATAAAGCAATAGCATATGTAATTACCTATCCCAAAGATATACAATACATAAAGCAATATTCTATTACCTCACACTAAAGACATTTAATAGATGAAACATCTTTCTGTAATCATCTTAACTTTGAAGAGATATATTATATAAAATAATATTCTATGTAATTATCTATCACCAAAGATATATTATTACAGATAATGCGATAGTATATTTAATTAAATATCATTAAGGACATATAATAGATAAAGCAATTGTGTATGTAATTACCTATCACTAAGGACATATAATATATAAAGCAATAGTATATGTAATTACCTATCATGCGCGCGCGCGCGCGCGTGTGTGTGTGTGTGTGTGTGTGTGTGTTTGTGTGTGTGTATTTGCAATACTTATAAATTAAAACTATTTATTGATTTATATGACTGACCGAGTAGAATGGGAACTAACATCTCACTCTGTCCAAAGCCAAGATTTTTTTCAAAACTATACGGTTGCGCGAACACTTTGAAAAGCACAGTAAACTACTAAGGAAATGTTGATATTCAGGGTAACAAAACAAAAATCCATCCCTTGTTTGTCGGAGTCGGACACTATCATTAGCAATCGGTCGCAGTCGTTTTCATATATTTGATGGCACAACAATTATTACGGAATCGGAAAGAACTTAAGTCAGACCTTGAGGAAGACGCTGTACGTTCGGAGGAAGGGCGGGGGAGCGTTCCTTATGGTCCTGTCCGTCAGTAAGAAGGATAAGACTCTGACCAACAGCAGCCACATATAGGTTTACACGTAAACACCGATTTAACGGCAAACATTTATTTACATAAACAGTGTTTTCCGCAGTAAATTTTCTCCACCTGCAAACTCGCTCCACATATTCTTTAATTGGAAGTGTTTGTTAGAAATTGTTAATGTTTTTGAAAACTATATGCAGGCCTGGATTAACCATTAGTCGCGGACCATGGGCCCAGCATACCAGGGGTGGGCAGGTGTACGGGAAAATGTACTACTTCAAATAAAAAAGGGTTGATATTGTTTCCCATTTTAAATTCCTTTCATTAGCTCACACTCTCCTGAAATATATCTTGTACAAATTCCTTCCATTAGCTCATACTCTCCTGAAATATATCTAGTACAAATTCTTTCCATTAGCTCACACTCTCCTGAAACATATCTTGTACAAATTCTTTCCATTAGCTCACACTCTCCTGAAATACATCTTGTACAAATTCCTTCCATTAGCTCATACTCTCCTGAAATATATCTTGTACAAATTCCTTCCATTAGCTCACACTCTCCTGAAATATATCTTGTACAAATTCTTTCCATTAGTTCACACTCTCCTGAAATATATCTTGTACAAATTCCTTCCATTAGCTCATACTCTCCTGAAATATATCTTGTACAAATTCCTTCCATTAGCTCACACTCTCCTGAAATATATCTTGTACAAATTCCTTCCATTAGTTCACACTCTCCTGAAATATATCTTGTACAAATTCTTTCCATTAGTTCACACTCTCCTGAAATATATCTTGTACAAATTCCTTCTATTAGCTCATACTCTCCTGAAATATATCTTGTACAAATTCCTTCCATTAGCTCACACTCTCCTGAAATATATCTTGTACAAATTCCTTCCATTAGCTCATACTCTCCTGAAATATATCTTGTACAAATTCTTTCCATTAGCTCACACTCTCCTGAAATATATCTTGTACAAATTCCTTCCATTAGCTCACACTCTCCTGAAATATATCTTGTACAAATTCCTTCCATTAGCTCACACTCTCCTGAAATATATCTTGTACAAATTCCTTCCATTAGCTCACACTCTCCTGAAATATATCTTGTACAAATTCCTTCCATTAGCTCACACTCTCCTGAAATATATCTTGTACAAATTCTTTCCATTAGTTCACACTCTCCTGAAATATATCTTGTACAAATTCCTTCCATTAGCTCACACTCTCCTGAAATATATCTTGTACAAATTCCTTCCATTAGCTCACACTCTCCTGAAATATATCTTGTACAAATTCTTTCCATTAGCTCACACTCTCCTGAAATACATCTTGTACAAATTCCTTCCATTAGCTCATACTCTCCTGAAATATATCTTGTACAAATTCCTTCTATTGGCTCACACTCTCCTGATATATATCTTGTACAAATTCCTTCCATTAGCTCATACTCTCCTGAAATATATCTTGTACAAATTCCTTCCATTAGCTCACACTCTCCTGAAATATATCTTGTACAAATTCCTTCCATTAGTTCACACTCTCCTGAAATATATCTTGTACAAATTCCTTCCATTAGCTCACACTCTCCTGAAATATATCTTGTACAAATTCCCTCTATTAGCTCACACTCTCCTGAAATATATCTTGTACAAATTCCCTCTATTAGCTCACACTCTCCTGAAATATATCTTGTACAAATTCCCTCTATTAGCTCACACTCTCCTGAAATATATCTTGTACAAATTCCTTCTATTAGCTCATACTCTCCTGAAGTATATCTTATACAAATTTTCAATCGTTAATCAAATAATTTTTTATTCATTCAATCAAACATTTTTTCAACCTATGGTGGATGACAATTGATATTAATACAGTTTGTTCAGATATTTATTCAAATATTAAATTATAAAAATTTCGATGATTCAAATTGAGTATCATTTTGTTCAAAGTTTAAGACTTGTTGGCACTAAGCCAACTTTCCGTAGCTAAAAATGAAATTCTCAAAGATCTATTTGAAAACAGTACATTGTATGACCTTAAATGGTTACCATGGTTACCACAAATTATCATACATAATGCTCTAGGATTAAAAATGAATGAAAAGAATAAAATAAACAAACTGGAATAACTTTATCGAACCAAGTTTCACAAACGGACAATGCGAAAGGAAAGCGAAAAGAAACTACAAAACAATGGAAGCAAAGAAAAAAAGAAAGCTTGTAAATAGTAATAAATAAAAATAATATTCCAACACCAAACATAGAATGGAAAATGGAAAATTGTAAGGAACTTCGCTTTCTATTTTGCCATCTAATATTGTTATTCTGACATATGCATATACATCTTTATAATAATTGTAATTATAAAATAAAAAGAATCTGAAATAAAATTTTTCTTTCTTGATTTAAGTAGGAATTGCCACTAAAAAACCTTTTGTATATTACTTGTTTGGAATGTATTACTGAGTTTAGGTTCTGAATATTATTGTTCATTGTATTAAACTGCGTACAATGTACTTATTGTTCGTTGAAGTATCGTGGTTGCCAGTTAACGTAGACCCATAAGGTAATTGTGTAGAGCGTGACGCAAATCTATCGGAGAAATATTGATAAATACACAATAGGTTTGGATTTGTTGAGATCATTAAAATATTTAGAGCCTCAGATATTACAAAACATTGATTTTATTGATTTTACTTTTTCAGCAGACGCGTTTCGCACTACTGCGATTCAATGCTGTGAGTCACGGACAAGACTGTTGCTTAGGTGTGTTGTACTATTGTGAGTCTGTGGTGTGGTGGTTCCGTGGTGTCGTTGTTCATAGAGCCGTCGTTATTTATGTGTTTGGATATGTAATTTGATTGTGAGAGTGTTTTGTAGTTTAGAACGTGTTGTGAATGGTTTTCATCATGTATGTAACTGTGGTGTTTAGTTGATGCTTTTTTAAATTCTTATTG
Source organism: Prosapia bicincta (assembly GCA_036971475.1). NCBI lineage: Eukaryota > Metazoa > Arthropoda > Insecta > Hemiptera > Cercopidae > Prosapia > Prosapia bicincta. The sequence goes on along the minus strand of JBAIZL010000009.1, from coordinate 43,714,208 downwards.
TTAGTTCACATTCTCCCTACGCGCGCGTGTGTGTGTGTGTGTGTGTATGTGTGTGTGTGTGTGTGTGTGTGTGTGTGTGTGTGTGTGTGTGTGTGTGTGTGTGTGTGTGTGTGTGTGTGTGTGTGTGTGTGTGGTGTGTGTGTGTGTGTTTGTGTGTGTGTGTGTGTGTGTGTGTGTGTGTGTGTGTGTGTGTGTGTGTGTGTGTGTGTGTGTGTGTGTGTGTGTGTGTGTGTGTGTGTGTGTGTGTGTGTGTGTGTGTGTGTGTGTGTGTGTGTGTGTGTGTGTGTCTGTGTGTGTGTGTAGGTTTGTCTTATGATGTTGGAGACAATCAGTTTAAAAAGATAGTATTACACGAAATAATTTGATGAAGTAATTGCCGAGCACATCTGCCATGATGGCAGCTACGCGCTGCAAACCTCTGTACGAAGTGTTACAGGACGGGTTAGGCGCTTGTTTACAGAGCACAAGTGAAGCGATATGTCGTGACCATGACACGCGCAAGACACTTCCGGATTAGAAGTATACGCCTAAATAAGGACGGTTAGTTTCAGTCAAGGTAATTTTGCTGACACGTGTTCTGAAAGTTAGGTAAACACACTGAAATTCGCCATATTAGCAACTACTTCAGCCAGCGGTTTCCCAGAGGACGGCAGTTTTCGCCGGGTTATGGATTGTTTATAGTTTTTAAGTGGTAAGTCATTTATTACAAAGAAATATAAAGAGTCCTGGACAAGCAGTTTTGTAATGCATTTTCAAGAGTGGAGATAGAATTGGGTTTTTCCGGAATCCAGACAACAACGAAGGATGGGAAAGGGTTGTTAAGGTATCATGATTTACCGTGCACAGAATCGCGTCCCTTGGATAGGTTTATTTATTGAGCTCTACGGCGGTAGATCTTAGACTCAATCGGTGACATAAAGACACTTGTACAGCTAAGTATTTACCTCTCCCTCAACCACTGACTACCCATTACACTACCTTTGTAACAAAAAGGGTTAGATTAAAGTGGGTAGACCTAAAGAAAAGGCACAATGGACCCATCCGGGGTGAAGGGATGGGGTAGGGTGGTGTGATGAAGTTAACAGAGTAATATTCACTTGGTGTCTCATAAACCAAAAAATGAGACAGACAACACCATAACAATTTTGGAAGTTTTGATTTTGTTTTTACAAACCCTGACATGATGTGAACGTCGTTGGTAATCGCCTCAGGTACAAGTTACAGATATGCTTTCCCAGAGGACGACAAATTCCCCAAGCTGCAGAAAGTTACTAAGGGGAGGGGCGTCGTTGGCAATCGCCTCAGGTATAGGTTAGAGTTATGCTTACCCAGAGGAAGACAATCTCGTCGGGAAGCAAAATGTTACTAAGGGGGCTGTCTTTAGCAATCAGTTCATGTATAGATTAGAGGTATGCTTTCCCAGAGGACGACAATCTCCCCGGGGGTCCAGAATTCTTTGACATCATGGCATTCCAGGTGTATGATAGCGTACCTGAAGTAGATCTGTTCTCTACCGCGTGATAAAGAGGGTCCACTATCATGTCCCTTGTACGACGAAAGATAGGTGGATGTCAAGGTAGAACTAGTTAAGGCTAACGACCGGACATAATTCTCCCTAGATATATTGAAGAATTATTTCAAGGTCTTCTTCAACCGGGATGAAAGGTACGATCAGGGGTATTGAAGGGTACTACCAGGGTATTGAAGGGTACAGCCGGGGTTTTGGAGGGTACAACCGAGGTATTGGAGGGTACAACCGGGGTGTTGAAGGGTACAACCGGGGTTTTGAAGGGTACAATCGGGGTATCGGATTAAGTATTGTAATAAATCGTAATTCGAAAACTCTGGCCACTTGGCACTGGAGAAAAATGAACGGGAGACGCAATTTGGGCGTCTAGTTATAAACAATTCTAAGGATTTCCTCAAAGAATCGCAAAGTGAATTCTATTTTACAAACGCAAGAGCAGTGCTCTAGAACGGGATCTGGATCCTACACTGTAATGGAGGGCTATCGTGACTAGCCCTGAAACGCTAATCCCCTTCATCGGTCGAAGATAATGTAATTTCATGTTTAATTTGCTTGCATGATGGTAATAAGGTCTAGACTAACAACAAATTTTTAGATCATATTTTCGCTCTTTGGGAAAAGCGATGAGCTGATTAAATTTTCTAGAAAGAAAAGGATATTAGTGGCGAATCTTTGCTGATTCGGTGAGTGGAGTCCTGAACCGATAATGACATTATTTACTCACACCTTCTGCCGCCGTGACATTTGCGAAAACATGAGTAGGCCTATCAAACGCCTTGGTGGACATTAGAAATCTTGAACTCGCCTCGACATGCACTTACAGTGGAGCGTTGATTATGTAAATGCTTATTTGCCTCATTGCTCGTTACTGAACAGGTTTGCCTAAACACGACAAAACTGGATTTTACTTACACTGCTTCATACTTGATAAATTGTTTCTATAAATACATGCACACAATTGCTCATACTCGTGAAATAACTTGATTTGAATTCATAGACATAGAACATGTAGCCCTCTCGGTGTTCGACAAATCTTTAAACGGACCATGACTTTTTTAGTCTTCTGGAAGGTTTTGGATTTTGTTGCAAGGAAAACTAAGTTGATTTCCATAAAACCACACACTCAGGACTGTCTCAGACTAGAAAGACTGTACATGTAAGTTGGGACTGTACATGATATCCAGACTTAATGTAAGGACAATTGCTGCACGCAAGAAATTTGCATAAATACTTAACACGGACAATCTAATTATAAAACTGATTTATATGCATAGTTTTCTCACGAACTTCTCGCCTCTTTACAGGAAACTGGTTGATAGTTAACGAATTGATAATGTACAACTAGATTCCTGTATTTGCAATGAACTCACGATGTATATGTAATTCAACTACTACTAGACCGAGTAATCATTGCGCTCTGGAACTACCGCTACTGTGCTGCTAATATTCCCCTCTTCGGCCGCAATGTTTATTCGATCGGGTAGTAGTGTTGGTAGCCACACAAACCTAATTATACCAACTAGTGTCCGTAGCCTAATTTACAAATAGCTAACACATCCTAATTAGTAAAACGCTTAACATTCAAACACTTAATGAAAAACAAAACAAACCCAAAACTAAATTAGGAAACAAGTAGATTACTGATAAGAGTGGCGACTGGTAATTTCCTTGAATGCCATTTCTATGGTAACGATTCTTTAGTTAAGCTTCAGGCTAGAGACGGCGCGGCGGCTGGAACGACCTGACAGAGCCGGAATGCTCGTTAATTGACAAACTGTAATTACAAACACACTCTAAAAATAACAATGCTACAACGTTTACCGCCACAGAAACGATAGGTTATGCACTTGGCAATGTAAACGGACATTTAAACCTGATAAAACATGCTATTTAACTTGTGACATCTTTGTTGATATGGAAACCCTGGTTGACGTCTCTTGAACCGACGGATCTAATCATGAAGGTTTTCGAGTTCCGTTGTGACCCACTCTCCTAGATTTTATGGCGATCTGAATCACACAACCTAATACGACCTTTTTACTGGCAAACTTAAGTTTCACCACAACACCTAACACCCTCTCATTACATCCAATCTAAAGTTCTCATCATACCACCTAATATGCCCTCTTTACTGACGAAATCTTTACTGACGACAATCACGATACTTGAATGCTTTTTTAACTGAAGACCTAAAGCGCCCACCACACCACCTAATATACCCTCTTTACCTCCGACATACATTTCTCATCATACCACCTAATATGACATCGTTACTGGCCAGCTTAAGTTCCATCACACCACCTAATATACCCTCTTTACCTCCGACATACATTTCTCATCATACCACCTAATATGCCCTCTTTACTGACGAAATCTTTACTGACGAAAATCACGCCACTTGAATGCTTTTTTAACTGAAGACCTAAAGTGCCCACCACACCACCTAATATACCCTCTTTACCTCCGACATACATTTCTCATCATACCACCTAATATGACATCGTTACTGGCCAGCTTAAGTTCCATCACACCACCTAATATATCCTCTTTACCTCCGACATACATTTCTCATCATACCACCTAATATGACATCGTTACTGGTCAGCTTAAGCTCCATCACACCACCTAATATACCCTCTTTACCTCCGACATACATTTCTCATCATACCACTTAATATGACATCGTTACTGGCCAGCTTAAGCTCCATCACACCACCTAATATGACATCGTTACTGGCCAGCTTAAGTTCCATCACACCACCTAATATACCCTCTTTACCTCCGACATACATTTCTCATCATACCACCTAATATACCCTCTTTACCTCCGACATACATTTCTCATCATACCACCTAATATGACATCGTTACTGGCCAGCTTAAGCTCCATCACACCACCTAATATACCCTCTTTACCTCCGACATACATTTCTCATCATACCACCTAATATGGCATCGTTACTGGTCAGCTTAAGCTCCATCACACGACTTAACAACATTTCTTTACTGCAAAACTAAAACTGCCATCACACCACCTAACACCCGCTTTACTGCCGATCTAAAGTTCTCATCACGAACCTACTATGCCCTCTTTACTGACGACCTAAAGATCCCATCACCCCACTTTAATGCGTTTTTTACTGAAAACCTAGAATTCCATCACACCTACTGCCGACCTAAACTTGCAATCACGCCATCTAAATGCTAACTTTACTGCCAACCTAAATACCCTATCACGCCACCTAAATGCCATTCTTACTCCCAACCTAAAGTTCCCATCACGCCACCTAATATGCCCTATTTACTACCGACAAAAATGTCCAATCACGCCCCTCTTTCTGACGACCTAAAGCTCTCATCACGCCACCTAATATGGCGTACTTACTTGTAACCTAAAGTTTCCATCACTCCACCTAAATATCCTGCTTACTACAAACCAATTGTTTCCGACACGCCAAATAATATGCCCTGCTTACTGCTGACCTAACGTTCTCATCACGCTACCTAAAGTTCCCATCTCAACCTAAATTCCCCTTTCTAATGTCAACCTAAATTTCCCATCACGCAATCAAGTATTCCTTCTTTACTGACGACATAAAGTTCCCATCACGCCACCTAATATGCCCTATTTACTACCGACAAAAATGTCCAATCACGCCCCTCTTTCTGACGACCTAAGCTTCTAATCACGCCACCTATATACCACGCTTACTTAAGGAGGGCCCTTAACTGCACCTAAAGTTATCACCACGAAACCTGAATGATCTGCCCACTGTCAACCTAAACTTCCTATCACGCACCCCTAAATGACTCCTTTACTGCCGCCCTAAAGGTGATATCATGTCACCTAAATGCCCTCTTTACTGTCGACCTATATCCCTTATCACACCATATAAATTCCCTGCTTGCTGCCGACTTAAACTTTCCATTAGACCACCTAAATACTCCCTCTACTGCCGACATAATCTACCCAGCACGTCATTTAAATCACCCCCTTACTGCCGACCTAAAGCTCCTATCACGCCACATAAATGCCCTGCTTACTGGCAACCTAAAACTCCTATCACGCCACGTAAATGCCCTGCTTACTGCCGACCTAAACTTCCCCTCGCGACACCCACATTCCCTTCTTACTGCCCAACCTAAAGCTCTAATCACTCCACCTAAATGCCCTTCTCACTGCCAATCTAAAGCTCCTATCACGCCACATTAAATTCCCTTCTTACTGCCGACCTAAACTTCCCATCATGACACTTACATTTCCTTCTTACTCCCGATCTAAAGCTCCTACCACGCCACTTAAATGCCCTTCTTACTGCCGAGCTAAAGCTCCTATCACGCCATCTAAATGCCTTTCTTACTGCCGAACTAAAGCTCCTATCACGCCACATAAATGCCCTGCTTACTGCCGACCTAAACTTCATCACGACACGTACATTCCCTTCTTACTACCGAACTAAACTTCCCATCATGACACTTACATTTCCTTCTTACTGCCGAGCTAAAGCTCTTACCACGCTACCTAAATACCCTTCTTACTGCCGACCTAAAGCTCCTATCACGCCACTTAAATGCCCTTCTTACTGCCGAGCTAAAGCTCCTATCACGCCATCTAAATGCCTTTCTTACTGCCGACCTAAAGCTCCTATCACGCCACATAAATGCCCTGCTTACTGCCGACCTAAACTTCATCACGACACGTACATTCCCTTCTTACTACCGAACTAAAATTCCCATCATGACACTTACATTTCCTTCTTACTGCCGACCTAAAGCTCCTATCACGCCAAATAAACCCCCTGCTTACTGCCGACCTAAACTTCATCACGACACGTACATTCCCTTCTTACTACCGAACTAAACTTCCCATCATGACACTTGCATTTCCTTCTTACTGCCGAGCTAAAGCTCTTACCACGCTACCTAAATACCCTTCTTACTGCCGACCTAAAGCTCCTATCACGCCACTTAAATGCCCTTCTTACTGCCGACATAAAGCTCCTACCTCGTGACCTAAATGCCCATCTTACTGCCGAACTAAAGCTTCTACCTAAAATTCCCATCATGACACTTACATTTCCTTCTTACTCCCGATCTAAAGCTCCTACCACGCCACTTAAATGCCCTTCTTACTGCCGAGCTAAAGCTCCTATCACGCCATCTAAATGCCTTTCTTACTGCCGAACTAAAGCTCCTATCACGCCACATAAATGCCCTGCTTACTGCCGACCTAAACTTCATCACGACACGTACATTCCCTTCTTACTACCGAACTAAACTTCCCATCATGACACTTACATTTCCTTCTTACTGCCGAGCTAAAGCTCTTACCACGCTACCTAAATACCCTTCTTACTGCCGACCTAAAGCTCCTATCACGCCACTTAAATGCCCTTCTTACTGCCGACATAAAGCTCCTACCTCGTGACCTAAATGCCCATCTTACTGCCGAACTAAAGCTTCTACCTAAAATTCCCATCATGACACTTACATTTCCTTCTTACTCCCGATCTAAAGCTCCTACCACGCCACTTAAATGCCCTTCTTACTGCCGAGCTAAAGCTCCTATCACGCCATCTAAATGCCTTTCTTACTGCCGAACTAAAGCTCCTATCACGCCACATAAATGCCCTGCTTACTGCCGACCTAAACTTCATCACGACACGTACATTCCCTTCTTACTACCGAACTAAACTTCCCATCATGACACTTGCATTTCCTTCTTACTGCCGAGCTAAAGCTCTTACCACGCTACCTAAATACCCTTCTTACTGCCGAACTAAAGCTCCTATCACGCCACATAAATGCCCTGCTTACTGCCGACCTAAACTTCATCACGACACGTACATTCCCTTCTTACTACCGAACTAAACTTCCCATCATGACACTTACATTTCCTTCTTACTGCCGAGCTAAAGCTCTTACCACGCTACCTAAATACCCTTCTTACTGCCGAACTAAAGCTCCTATCACGCCACATAAATGCCCTGCTTACTGCCGACCTAAACTTCATCACGACACGTACATTCCCTTCTTACTACCGAACTAAACTTCCCATCATGACACTTACATTTCCTTCTTACTGCCGAGCTAAAGCTCTTACCACGCTACCTAAATACCCTTCTTACTGCCGACCTAAAGCTCCTATCACGCCACTTAAATGCCCTTCTTACTGCCGACATAAAGCTCCTACCTCGTGACCTAAATGCCCATCTTACTGCCGAACTAAAGCTTCTACCTAAAATTCCCATCATGACACTTACATTTCCTTCTTACTCCCGATCTAAAGCTCCTACCACGCCACTTAAATGCCCTTCTTACTGCCGAGCTAAAGCTCCTATCACGCCATCTAAATGCCTTTCTTACTGCCGAACTAAAGCTCCTATCACGCCACATAAATGCCCTGCTTACTGCCGACCTAAACTTCATCACGACACGTACATTCCCTTCTTACTACCGAACTAAACTTCCCATCATGACACTTACATTTCCTTCTTACTGCCGAGCTAAAGCTCTTACCACGCTACCTAAATACCCTTCTTACTGCCGACCTAAAGCTCCTATCACGCCACTTAAATGCCCTTCTTACTGCCGACATAAAGCTCCTACCTCGTGACCTAAATGCCCATCTTACTGCCGAACTAAAGCTTCTACCTAAAATTCCCATCATGACACTTACATTTCCTTCTTACTTCTGATCTAAAGCTCCTACCACGCTACTTAAATGCCTTTCTTACTGCCGAGCTAAAGCTCCTATCACGCCACCTAAATGCCCTTCTTACTATCTACCTATAGCTCATATCACGCCACCTAAATGCCCTTCTTACTGCCGACCTAAAGCTCCTATCACGCCAAATAAACCCCCTGCTTACTGCCGACCTAAACTTCTCATTACGACACGTACATTCCCTTCTTACTGCCGAGCTAAAGCTCTTAAATGCCACATAAATGCAATACTTATTAACGACCTAAACGTCTCATCAAGACACGTACATTCCCTTCTTACTGCCGACCTAAAGCTCCTATCACGCCACATAAATGCCTTACTTACTGGCGACCTAAACTCCTCATCACGCCACCTAAAGGCCCTGCTTACTGCCGGCCTAAAGTTCCAATGACGCCTCCTAAATGCCCTGCTTTAGTGATCTGTATACAATCAGACATTTCGCCAGCGTCACAACAGAAAATTGTCGCAAAAACGGGTATAATTTTGTATCTGTTAAAACACTCGGTAGCTAATACGATTGGTCTAGCTACATATTTGTATTTATGTTACAAAAAATAACTCCTAAACAAGAAGAAAATTGTTTTAAATGTAATTTAAAGCCTAAGTATCGGTCAATACTAAAAAACGAAAGAACATAACCTGAATACACAAACACATATCAGATTTTACAATTTGATTGTTTCTCTATAAAGCAGAGGGCAATTTTATATCACATTCAATTATTAGTCTTAAAACTGGGAACAAAGTCATCTCTCCAGGATAGGTAGGTGACCCGTTCGTTGTTCTGTCTTGGTGTATTTAACCCTTATACTTATATGTACATAAAACGAGTAAACACACAGCTGCGTTTAGTAAACCTTTACAAATGTCAAATAACTAATAATTATTGTATTTATAAAGTTTGTTGAATTATTTGTTTTTTTTTATTAATCCATTGAAATCGCCTGTATTTAGTAAGTTTTTATTTACTTTACCATTTATTATTAAACACGAAAGATATTATAAACAGCTCTAAAGTTACTTTATACAAAAATATCATACAATCATTTATTCTTATCATTTTACAAACATTTTCAACTCAATAATATAAATTATTTTCTACATCAGGTGATTTTTTTCAAGATATTTGTCTGTATTTATATTTTTAGTTACCTTTTCATGCCGTTCATTACCTTAGCTCATTAGACTAGCTATTAAATAAATATAACATTAGTTTATGACTTCCGAACTTTAAACTTCCTTCATGACTTAACTTCCTTTATGGCTTTTAAAGTCATAAACTATTGTTTAAGTGAATAATTAAGATTCGCCGAACGTAATGGACTACAAAATTCAAGATAATAATTTACTTAATCCTTTATACTTCGGTGGGAATAGTACTGAAGCCCTAAATAGAACTTCAGAACTACAATCGCAAAAATTTGCCCTAGAATAAGTAGATTTTAATCAACTAAAAATTGACATTTTAAATAATGTTTTGTAGTAGTGGATAATCTGTACCACAAGCTGCATTTTCCGACATTTGCAACCTCTGGTGATGGTAACTGTGTTTAGAAAAGGTTCTGTAAATGTCTATTGTAGTTAAGGGTTTTTAATTGTTAAGTAGGAACGTACTGCAATACCCAGAGTGAATCGTATATCACAGAACAATTATAAAAATAAAAACTAAATAAGATAATTCTTATGTTTTACATACTCAATGTTTTCCCATTCATTCTATAATCAAACTTATTATCAAACCTATAAGTTTCTATTATTTGTCACCTCCTGAGAGAACATTTATAATTTTTTACAGTTTCTTGCGTTGTGTATAATAGATAAAACGGATTTTAGTCTGCCTTACTCAAGGCCACGCGCAGGATTTGAATACAGTTCAAGGAAATTAAAACGGCCAGGTTTATTTTAAACACTTCCTTCAACCACTTAACAAGATATTCTCATAGGCAGTTATTTTCACAATTCCGACTTTGAAGGAAAAAACAACATTTTCTGTCTAAAAAACATTTTGTTTTTGGAAAATTCACTGGGATCGAACTCAATACTTTCAAGTAATCAAACAGATATTAGTATAGCACGAAGCATGTACTGTTAAAAGTGGATTACAATCAAAATAAAGGTAAACTATTCGAAACAAAAATACTCCCTAAAAAAATTAGATTTCAATTTAATTTTTCCGCCCTTCTTAGAGGTAGTGTTTAGGTTTTAAGTAAGTGTTTTGAGGTTGCTATCGGATACCTCAGACAATGTTCAAAAAGCTTAAACCATGGCAACAGACAGTGCAAAAAATGTAAAACTTTGAAAAACTCCAGATCCGTAAGCTAAGGATGTGAAACTCTCCAGAGTAAAAACAGCCATTGCTAGCGTAAACATTTATTGTATTAACTAAATTAAATGAATTATTTGTCAGGAGAATTCAAATAGGTGACAGATTATTAACAGAGAAGGTAATATTATGAGATAAAGACCGGGAAGTAGCGCATTTCTTGACAGCCTACTGACGCTGAACGAGGAAGATGAGTTCGTGAAACTAAAATTTTAAGATTTTTTAACAGTTTTAAGGCGAACACCCAGTATGACTGTTACCACCTACAAAGGATAACCTGTCAATGCAGACGGACACAATAACCCAGCTAAGAGGATAGGGAGTCATGGTATCACTTGCAGGGAGTCGAGTCCTTAAAGCAGGTCTATAGTTTATCTTGATCAGAAGCTTTATATCCTGCTTGCAAAAAATAAATTTAAAAAGGTGTAGTTATGTCTAAGGGAAGAACATAACAATGGTCTATACCCTGTTTAAATTCCTACGTAACTAATTATTTAATTTATTTCAATATTGTCAATAGATACAAAAATAATAACAATTAATAATTTTTATCTCCTGTAATAAGTTTTAGTTTTGAGACAAAAATATTCGATCAAGTTAAATAACTTCTGATATTGTGTTTTTCCTATAGCTGTTCGTCTGAACCTGATGGTTTATTAATTACTACAAGGCGCCATCCTTTTTCCTGTTCAGTCTAAATTTTATTAAAAATTATAATTTTTCTAAAATTTATTATTATGTGGGACCGTTATGCTTTTTTTAGCTTACCAAACCTGGTAAATTTGAATCTTGGAAGATTAAATGCTTTGCTAACAATTTTTTAACTGCAAAGTTTTGAAGTAAGCTACTTTCCATTTCTTCTGAATAGCAAATACTTGCTTATGAAGTTACAAAAAAATTGATACTAACTCTACTCTTCAAGTTGATACACAATATGAAAATATTGGAAAGAACCCCAATACCACAAAAATAATCAAAAATAACAAATAATACAAGTTACTTAAGATTAAACCCTTATGTACATCATCATTATCAGAGGGTCTTATTACAAAATTACAATCTAGCAAACAAGAAGTCACAAACTAGAGTGATGTATCTGGAAAGGATCACTCTAGTTTGTAATTTCTTGTTTGCTAGATTGTAATTTTTGTAATCAGACCCTCTGATGATGATGACATGGTCATCGAAATGTACATAAGGGTTTAATCTTAAGTACTTGTTTTATTTTTAATTTTTTATTATTTCTGTGGTATTGGGGTTCTTTCCAATATGTTCATTGTTTAATATAAAATGTCTAAAAAAATATTTACTTCTTTGAGATATTGTATTTTTTTATTCAAAAGTGGTAAAACGAAAGTAAATTTCCACCCTGTAGCTTTGATAGCGTCCTCAGTCAGAACCCCATGGGTACCCGTTTCATAACTAACTCTAATACGATAATAGTCCATTAAACTAGTTTCTTATAAACACAAAGCTGTTTATCAGCCATTTTATAACTTTTAAATATTTGTTTCCTGATTTCACCAAACTTTTACACTTTAATTTGATTTACTTGCTCTTTTTTTAAAAAGATTTTGATTTATTGTACATTAAGTCTTTAAAAATATTTTATATGCCATCTTGAATTACCTTTCCAGTTACTGCCTTTTTTAGTAAATCCGGGAATATAATATGCTATTTATTTAATTCTTTAAAAAATATAATGAATACGTTAATAGTCCATTAAACTAGTTTCTTATAAACACAAAGCTGTTTATCAGCCAAATTATTATTATTTTTAAATAGTGGTTTCTTTATTTCATCAAACTTTTACACTTTAATTTGATTTACTTGCTCTTCTTTTAAAAAGATTTTGATTTATTGCATATTAAGTCTTTAAATATTTTATATGCCATCTTGAATTACCTTTCCAGATACTGCCTTTTTTAGTAAATCCGGGAATATAATATGCTATTTATTTAATTCTTTAAAAAATATAATGAATACGTTAATAGTCCATTAAACTAGTTTCTTATAAACACAAAGCTGTTTATCACCCATTTTATAACTTTGAAATATTGGTTTCTTTATTTCATCAAACTTTTACACTTTAATTTGATTTACTTGCTCTTCTTTTAAAAAGATTTTGATTTATTGCACATTAAGTCTTTAAATATTTTATATGCCATCTTAAATTACCTTTCCAGATACTGCCTTTTTGTAAATCCGGGAATATAATATGCTATTTATTTAATTATTTAAAAAATATAATGAATACGTTAATAGTCCATTAAACTAGTTTCTTATAAACACAAAGCTGTTTATCAGCTAAATTATTATTATTTTTAAATATTGGTTTCTTTCTTTCATCAAACTTTTACTCTTTAATTTGATTTACTTGCTCTTCTTTTAAAAAGATTTTGATTTTTTGTACATTAAGTTTTTAAAAATATTTTATGTCATCTTAAATTTCCTTTCCAGTTACTGCCTTTTTTTAGTAAATCCGGGAATATAATATGATATTTTTTTAGTTGTTTTAAAAATATAACACATAATTCTCTGACCTACACAAAAAATACGGCCTGAAAAATATTACAAGAAAAGTTATTCTCGACTTTTTATATTGAATTATTTCATATTTTTAATAAACAGTTGAAAAATTGCAATAATTCACAAAATATTTTAAAGTATTACAAAAACCATTTATATTATTTTTGCTTTAAAAAAAAAAATATTTTAAGTTAACTTTGTTATTGAAAATTTAAAATCAAGTTAAAATGGTTATATCGTAAAAAAGCGTATTTTTTCACATACCTGCTTGAGATCCCAACAAGCTGAGGGAGTTTCCAAGTATAGGCCATGCTTTGGGGCCGGGAAATTTGCGGAAGTTACTGACAAAGTTGAGTCTACGGTGAATCAGGTACAAGCACACGGCCACCAGGCCAAACAACAACCACACGAGCGCCATCTGTTCTACTGATACCCAACGTGTCAATTGGCTACGCTTATATACGCAAACTAAACCTAACTAACCCCTAACCCGAGGCAAAGGTTACATGGACATCTGAAAAACGGCAAACATTCCGTCTATATCGGTTCCTACGGGTAGAGGGGGGATCTTGTGAAACGATCTCGCGCAAAACAAACATTCAAACTGTTTGAATATATACACTTAATTTGAAATGTATTATTTAGATGGATAACCTTAGCTGGCCATTTATAAACATAATTCATTTAAAACAAGTTATATAAAAAATATTTTTAAAGTAATTCCTACAGATCTTAACGTAGACAAATTTTATTTTAGTTACCTTAGAGCACTATTTATGGTGCAACAGTTAAATGTTGTAAAATAGAGGTTTCGACGCAATCAGAGGAGGGGAAAATTTCATATACATCTTTGAGAAATATATTTCTAGGTATTGGAAAGTTGACGCACTCCAAAGGCGCGCTAGACTTCCAACATGAAAATTCTCAGTTAGAATCCGGCTGGAACTCAAAAATTTTATAATTTAGTTATTGAATAAATATTTGAAAAAACTGTATTAACATCAATTGTTATCCACTATAGGTTAAAAAAATATATTTGAACTTGATTGGATGAATAAAAACGTATTTTATTAACGATTGAAAATTTGTACAAGATATATATCAGGAGAGTGTGAGCCAATAGAAGGAATTTGTACAAGATATATATCAGGAGAGTGTGAGCTAATAGAAGGAATTTGTACAAGATATATATCAGGAGAGTGTGAGCTAATAGAAGGAATTTGTACAAGATATATATCAGGAGAGTGTGAGCTAATAGAAGGAATTTGTACAAGATATATATCAGGAGAGTGTGAGCTAATAGAAGGAATTTGTACAAGATATATATCAGAAGAGTGTGAGCTAATAGAAGGAATTTGTACAAGATATATATTAGGAGAGTGTGAGCTAATAAAAGGAATTTGTACAAGATATATATCAGAAGAGTGTGAGCTAATAGAAGGAATTTGTACAAGATATATATCAGGAGAGTGTGAGCTAATAGAAGGAATTTGTACAAGATATATATCAGGAGAGTGTGAGCTAATAGAAGGAATTTGTACAAGATATATATCAGGAGAGTGTGAGCTAATAGAAGGAATTTGTACAAGATATATATCAGAAGAGTGTGAGCTAATAGAAGGAATTTGTACAAGATATATATCAGGAGAGTGTGAGCTAATAAAAGGAATTTGTACAAGATATATATCAGAAGAGTGTGAGCTAATAGAAGGAATTTGTACAAGATATATATCAGGAGAGTGTGAGCTAATAGAAGGAATTTGTACAAGATATATATCAGGAGAGTATGAGCTAATAGAAGGAATTTGTACAAGATATATATCAGGAGAGTGTGAGCTAATAGAAGGAATTTGTACAAGATATATATCAGGAGAGTGTGAGCTAATAGAAGGAATTTGTACAAGATATATATCAGGAGAGTGTGAGCTAATAGAAGGAATTTGTACAAGATATATATCAGGAGAGTGTGAGCTAATAGAAGGAATTTGTACAAGATATATATCAGGAGAGTGTGAGCTAATAGAAGGAATTTGTACAAGATATATATCAGGAGAGTGTGAGCTAATAGAAGGAATTTGTACAAGATATATATCAGGAGAGTGTGAGCTAATAGAAGGAATTTGTACAAGATATATATCAGGAGAGTGTGAGCTAATAGAAGGAATTTGTACAAGATATATATCAGGAGAGTGTGAGCTAATAGAAGGAATTTGTACAAGATATATATCAGGAGAGTGTGAGCTAATAGAAGGAATTTGTACAAGATATATATCAGGAGAGTGTGAGCTAATAGAAGGAATTTGTACAAGATATATATCAGGAGAGTGTGAGCTAATAGAAGGAATTTGTACAAGATATATATCAGGAGAGTGTGAGCTAATAGAAGGAATTTGTACAAGATATATATCAGGAGAGTGTGAGCTAATAGAAGGAATTTGTACAAGATATATATCAGGAGAGTGTGAGCTAATAAAAGGAATTTGTACAAGATATATATCAGGAGAGTGTGAGCTAATAGAAGGAATTTGTACAAGATATATGTCAGGAGAGTGTGAGCTAATAGAAGGAATTTGTACAAGATATATATCAGGAGAGTGTGAGCTAATAGAAGGAATTTGTACAAGATATATATCAGGAGAGTGTGAGCTAATAGAAGGAATTTGTACAAGATATATATCAGGAGAGTGTGAGCTAATAGAAGGAATTTGTACAAGATATATATCAGGAGAGTGTGAGCTAATAAAAGGAATTTGTACAAGATATATGTCAGGAGAGTGTGAGCTAATAGAAGGAATTTGTACAAGATATATATCAGGAGAGTGTGAGCTAATAGAAGGAATTTGTACAAGATATATATCAGGAAAGTGTGAGCTAATAGAAGGAATTTGTACAAGATATATATCAGGAGAGTGTGAGCTAATAAAAGGAATTTGTACAAGATATATATCAGGAGAGTATGAGCTAATAGAAGGATTTTGTACAAGATATATATCAGGAAAGTGTGAGCTAATAGAAGGAATTTGTACAAGATATATATCAGGAAAGTGTGAGCTAATAGAAGGAATTTGTACAAGATATATATCAGGAGAGTATGAGCTAATAGAAGGAATTTGTACAAGATATATATCAGGAGAGTGTGAGCTAATAGAAGGAATTTGTACAAGATATATATCAGGAAAGTGTGAGCTAATAGAAGGAATTTGTACAAGATATATATCAGGAGAGTGTGAGCTAATAGAAGGAATTTGTACAAGATATATATCAGGAAAGTGTGAGCTAATAGAAGGAATTTGTACAAGATATATATCAGGAGAGTATGAGCTAATAGAAGGAATTTGTACAAGATATATATCAGGAGAGTGTGAGCTAATAGAAGGAATTTGTACAAGATATATATCAGGAAAGTGTGAGCTAATAGAAGGAATTTGTACAAGATATATATCAGGAGAGTGTGAGCTAATAGAAGGAATTTGTACAAGATATATATCAGGAGAGTGTGAGCTAATAGAAGGAATTTGTACAAGATATATATCAGGAGAGTGTGAGCTAATAGAAGGAATTTGTACAAGATATATATCAGGAGAGTGTGAGCTAATAGAAGGAATTTGTACAAGATATATATCAGGAGAGTGTGAGCTAATAGAAGGAATTTGTACAAGATATATATCAGGAGAGTGTGAGCTAATAGAAGGAATTTGTACAAGATATATATCAGGAGAGTGTGAGCTAATAGAAGGAATTTGTACAAGATATATATCAGGAGAGTGTGAGCTAATAGAAGGAATTTGTACAAGATATATATCAGGAGAGTGTGAGCTAATAGAAGGAATTTGTACAAGATATATATCAGGAGAGTGTGAGCTAATAGAAGGAATTTGTACAAGATATATATCAGGAGAGTGTGAGCTAATAGAAGGAATTTGTACAAGATATATATCAGGAGAGTGTGAGCTAATAGAAGGAATTTAACAAACATGTTTTACAAAAACATAAATCCAATTTTAAACATTCTCATTTGTTGTAATTAACAAAAATTGCGTACCCTTGGTAAGGGCTTAGAATTTACTGGCTAAACTGGTTTTACCGGAAATTAATTTAACAACATAGTATTTGGATGTTTATACAAACGCGCGCACTTTGTAAAACCAAACATTTCCGTCCTACTCAAGCAATGGGAACGTAACATCTTCAAGGTTGCAGTTTTTATAAAACTTTTTTTCACCATCGTTAAATTCAATCGAAATTTCATCAGAAAAGACACTGATGAAGATCGCCACATAGCGATCGAAAACGTTCTGTCTCAGTCAGTTTTCACAAATTTACAAAATTTAGAGTTCGGATAGTCATAAACTAATGTTAAAGTGATTAATTAGGATTCAGCGAACGTGATGGATTACAAAATTCAAGAATTAGTAAATGCTCCTTGAAATGCAAAAGTAATAAAATCTGAAAAAATAACTGAAAAATTGGCAACCAAAGTGAATGTTTTTTTCATTGTTTTTAATTACAAATCTATTTTCATGCTGACATATCTGTGGTAATAAGTTGCTTTACAATGGTGATATTTACATAGGAAATTTTGAAATGAAAATCTAAGGGACTGAAGTATAAAAAGTCATAATTTTGCACGCTTTTATTTAACTCTTGCGAGATGGCTGCCCGAGGACAGCGGCCATTCTTTAGTGGACTCTCAGAAACTCATTTGTCGGAATTCCTGATAAGGAATGAGTTTCCAAGTATATTGTTAACGGTTACACAAAATTACGAAAAATATACAATTTTACCATAAAATTAAGGTGTGAAAATTATAGGTTAAAATTTCGACTAATGTAATTCAAATTTCGTAATAGATTTTTCGCCCATGTCTATAGATAGATTCATCTATTTTTGATGGCAATGGATAAGCCAAACATATAAATAATAGATTAAACAGAGTAAAGTAAAGTGAATAGAAATACTCAACTACGCGTCATCAAATCCTTCGCACTTCAGACTCCGAGTAGTTGGGCTCACCTTCTTCGTGCCCTTGACATCGCCGTAGCAAACGATTTACATCTCCCTTTCAAGGTCTCCTCCATGACACTCTTAGATCCGATCATTTTATCATCAATACGTTTCGCATACTTTTCCCCCTTCCAGTTTTAGAAACGTTAACTAGAGAGAAATCCACGAATATCAGTTAAGCCCCAATTTCTCCTATCTGTGCCTACAGTTGGCGACCTCTTCCTTCATATCTAAAATGTGATCTATCTGCTGTCATCTCCAAAATCCTCTCTCTCGTTCAGGCTAATTAATGGAGGTCTTTCTCTCCTGATCACATCTTCGTAAAGAAACGTCATCTACGGCGCATACGAAATCTCTGATAGTCAAAAGGCTCCTAAATCAGTAGGTCTTCTTGGTTAAAGTCTTGGTGGAAGGTCACGCCAACAGCACGTTAGGTAATTTGAATTCTTTAGAAGGCACCGTGTGGAAGACTATCCTACAGACGCTGGAAAGAACAAATCACTAGTCAGCTGGTTCGAGAGGCTGTTAAACCTGTCTTCTCCCTCGCAATCAGGGCTGAGGCCTTGTGAAGCACAGTTTTCGCCTATCCTCCTCGAGGACTTCTACAATGCCGTGAACAAGTAGGTCCAGGAACCTTTAACAAACAATACAAACTCCTGAATCGATCCGACAGCTACTGGAACATTTCTCACCCTAAAATTTCAAAGATTTAGAACCCCTCCTACATTCCTGTATCTTTTCGCCTTTAATAGAGTCTGACATTCTGGGCTCATTTACAAATCGGATATCAGCCACCTACCATCACACAATCTTTACCTGCCTGATAGAAACTTTACTGTACTATCTCTGTAGACTTATCTTGACAGACCTATCGCTACAGGGTGCCACAATCATCTGTTGGTCATTAACTATACATGCTACGAGTTTACACAACACAATGTCCCTGCTCTCTCTCCTGATGTCTATTTCTCCTTTACCAGGATGAATAAGCTTCCGTAGCGTTACTAAAGCTACAAAAACTCCTGGATATCCTGTTACAGTGGGTCTAGAAAAGGAGATCTTCTGTAAACAGCGAGAAGTATAAAACCATCTGGTTCACTTGGCGAAAAAATCCATAGAATCAGTCATCACCTCTGACGGAAGGTGAATCAACGGGAGATCTACGGAGAAGTATCTTAACACTCACAACAAACACCGGCCCACTTCCATCACAGCTACCTCTGCTCTCGACAAAGGCAGAACCATCCGAGCTAAGCTTCTCACTCCTCCAGACACAGTTTTATATCACTCAAAGCAAAATAATTCGTCCGGTCGTTACGTAAGTTGTTCCTGCATGGTTGCGTCAAACCAGAATAAATCACCAGTAAGGTGGAACTTTTAGATAGGTGATTAAAAAAATGTATGTTAAAAGAGCCTCCAGAATATTACAATAAACCTCGCTAATTTATTTGCCTGTTAGATTATTATTAATTACCCTCTAATTTGAACGTAACTCACTCTCTTCTCTTCCTATACTACCTAACAGAGTATCCGTTTCATGATCTTCCATTCCTGTTTTCCTTTTCTTTCTCTTTTCGGTCATGTACGTAACTCACTCTGTTTCCTTCTTTTTCTACCACACACAACTTCCTCCATGACATTTCATTAAACCAGGTTAGCATTTCCTTTAGTACGTTTACGCTACGCAATAGGTTCTCTTGTTGTACTATCTTACGAAACTTTAGCCTCATGATCTTTAGATATGGGTTTTTTTCTTTCTTCTTCTTCCCGTTTACGTTACGCACTTTGTTATTTTCGTTTTCAATCGTACGGGACTTCAGCTCCATGATTGTTCATTCAGGTTTTCCTTTTCTTATTTTTTACCTTCTTTCTAACTTCTTCCATGACATTTCATTCCAGCAGGTTACTATTTCCTTTAGTACGTTTAAGTTACACAATAGGTTCTCTGGCTGTTTTACATTACGAAACTTTAGCCTCATGATGTTTCGTTGTTTTTTTTCTTTCTTTTTTCTTCCGTTTACATTACGCAAATCGATATTTTCCTTTTCAACCATACGGGAGTTCTGCTAAATGATTTTTCATTACGGTTTTCCTTTTTTTCGTCCTTTTACCTAACGCTCTCTGAACTCCTCCTGTTCTGCCTTCGAAGCTTCTGCTGCATGATCTTCCACTTCGGGTTTCCTTTAATTTCTCTTTTAGTCCGTTAACGTTATGCAGTAGGTTCTCTTACTGTTCTACCTTACAAAACTTCAACTTCATGATCTTTCGACCCAGTTTTTTTCTCCTTCCTACCAATTACGTTACACAGTCTGTTCTTTTCCTGTTCTACCATACACAACTTCAGCTCCATGATGTTTTTCTTCTCCAGGTCCCCTTTTCTTTGTATTTTCGTTGTTTACTTATACCATTTTGTATTTTTCCAGTTCTACAGTACGCAATGTCAGATCTATGATGTTTTTTTTCTCCGTGTTCCTTTTTCATTCTCTTTATCCGTTTACGAAAAGCTCTCTGAACCCTTCCTGTTTTGGCATTAACACTTCCGCTTTATTATCTTCCAATCCCGATTTCAGTTTCTTTCTCTTTTTGTTTGTTTACTTAACTCTCTCTGAACTCTTCCTGTTCTCCTATCTTAGCTTCCGTACCTTGACCTTCCATTCCGGGTTTCCTTTTCTGTGTTGTGCCCCAGTGGTTACCTGCCTTTTGTAACACCCTATATTTTCAAAAATGTCATAATAGATATTTCAATTCAAAAACGCAATAACTAAATTGCTTGTAATTAAGTTAAAACAATTAAAATATTATAGAAACCCATTAAGATTCCAGATAACAGAGAATGTTCTGGAAATAATTCAAGGAATGTCTGAATACTATAAAAACCACAGGACCACAATCACCCATTACCAATCTCAGTAGATTGCTCGAGGAGCGTGTTGCTCCTCGAATCAGAAGAGTATCGCATAATAAGAAGTTTTTGTGAAGTAGTAATTCTATTAATGTGAAGTATAGAGTTTTTGAGAAGTAAGTGTATTAAAGGAAATAATAAAGTGATAAATAAGATCGAAGAAGAAGTTATTATTTTAAATAACCTACAAATACAGGAATCACATCTCCAAAACCGTTGGGCTCTCTCAAGAACTCGGCGGCCCGACATCTGTCTTTTTATCAGTTTACGTTAAATATCGAAATCTTGTCGCTCTTCATGACGAGCTGGTTGTCAATAACTTATTACCCTTTTGCTATTACTTGCGACCAGACTTTTTGTTAACTAAAGGTTATTAAATTGTTAAGTTACACTTGGAGGAAACGTTTTCGTCGTACGACTTCTTCAGCCTTGTCGATGCTTCACCAGACGAAGCTGAAGAAGTCATAAGACGAAAACGTTTCCTCCAAGTGTAACTTAACAATTTAACAACCTTTAGTTAACAAAAAGTCTGGTTGCAAGTAATAGCAAAAGTGTAATAAGTTTACGTTACGCACTCTGTTTTCTTCGTGATCTACGTACGGAACTTAAGCTCCATGATCTTTCATTCCAGGTTTTTATTTTTGTTTCTTTATTCGTCCGTCAACATAAGTACTTTTCCTGTTCTACCATACCCAGTGGCAGTAGTTCACATATCCCAGAACTACTGGTCGTTGTTATAGAGAATCAAACTTGTCATTAGGTCATATATCCTAGAACTCCAGTAAGATGTTGTAGTTAATAAATTGTTGTTGTTGAATTTTCGAACGTTGACAAAATATTTTTTTTAAATATAATATTATAGGTGAAATATGTCTTATATAATATACAATAAGCATTTAATATGTTACATTAAAGCATTCATAATGAACTCATTGATAAAGAGCCTCAAGAAATAAAAACAAATTACACAATGACGCAAAGGAAATACTCACGGTTAATGCAATTACTTTATCCAATGCCAGATCTTGGCATTTCTGCCATTCTCCTCCTAGCCTCTCAGTAGAGACAATGCTGGCTTCGGTTTTCCACATCTTGCAATGCTGTGCAATTCTGAAGATGTGGAGCGACCATCTTTTGACGGTTGCACAGAGGGCAAATATCTGAGGCTGCTAATCCTGTTTTATATAGATGGGCTTGCAGATAGTCATAAGCCGTAAGCATTCTGAAAATGCAATGCTGTTACTTGGTTTTCGACAAAAAAATCTCGATAGAGATTAGACTATGTTGTTAACAAATGAGTATAAAGCTGGAAAGATCAAGAATCTAGGAAGAGGAAATAAAGTATACATTACTAACAAACCTAAAATAATAAGAGACTTTATGGGTGGAATGGACGCCCATGACCAAATGTTGCATCAATACATCGCTGACCGTAGATCGGGAAAGTTTTGGTAAAAGGTTACTTTTAAATTTCTTAACGAGGAGGAATTGAATTCATAAATTTTTTAGAAACAAAATACCACCAATCCTATGACTAGACCAAAATTTCCAGTCACCTTAATTGACAGTTTATCAGCTAACTGGTTCGATGTCAAAGATTAGAGACAGCCCATTTTAGAGAACGATGACAGTGGTGATAAAAATCAAGGTGGAGGAGACTCTGGATAGTTATCTTCTTATTTTGAAAAGCTTCTTAACAAGAAGGAGAGAAATTGCTGTAAATGTAGTGCAGCCAATACCAGAATGGGTTAAGAGAAAGAAATCTACCTGCACTTGTGAAAAAGGACTACACACAAAGTGTTTTCCACTTCACAAGTGTTAGTGTATGTACCACAAAGCCTTTTTCTGTGACAATAAGACACCATAACATTTGATGAAGCTAAAATAGAATTATTCGTGTTTCTCTTGTTATATTTTAAATTTTACAAGTGACTTAATTAGTTATTTTTAATTTTGTGCATTCATATGTTATTCTCTAGTTGTACCTGTGGAACTAAATGTGCACTTTTTAGTTATAAACCTATATCTCAGTGGTTTGTGGATATAACTATGTGAAATTTGGAATAAAACTTTATTTTATGTGTACAAAGACAAGATGGTTTTATTTGAAAACTGATTTTTAATTTTATATACTCTATATAAAATGGAAATAAAAATTTTGGAATTTTTTTGTAACATTTTTTTTATAATTTGTTTTATCTTTATTATAATGCTAGGTAAGTGTGCCTTATAGTAAGTAGAGTTTTAAAGAAGTGCATTAAAAAAAGGAATTATAACAATCCATTGATAAATAAAACGTTGGTGAAATCTTCGTTAGACCACAGCATATTTAATAAATCATAGCCGGGACTCAGACAGATACCCACGCGAAAAGTCCCGGGATCAAAAGGGTTAAAACCCGTGACAGAAACCCATACCATTTATTGCTTAGATAAGAATGGCTAACTATTCATATTACCATTGACCATTCACTTTAGTCGTTCCTATTGCGAATGGGTTTTGTATGGGTTTATTCGCGGTGGCTCATTGTCTGACTTTACAAGTATTTTGTGGTAGCTTTACAATATTATAAGAATACATATATAAGTATATAACCCTATTATAGGGATTTTATATTCCAGTCAATAACCTTGACTATATCATGTAGTATTTTATTTACAAATATCATTTTGTAAGACTCCGTTACACACGGAGCGGGAAATTCCCGCATCTTTTAGTTAATTTCGTAATATTACTAAACTCAATTTGATTAATTAATACTTGTAATATTTGAGTAAAACTCGAGGACATCTTCCCTTTAACCTCAACACACCAGAAAAATCTGTTTCCGTTGATTTTGAGACGATATCCAGCACACAAAGACAGTATAAAAGTGGTTTAGACGGAAATCCCCGCCTATGCTTGTAACGGTGTCATTCTTTGATGTTCAACACATTATTATTTGATTTTATGATGATGACTTGTAATATGTATGATTGGTTTTATTTGTCAAAAATGGACTTTAACTTAAAATGACTTTATTAATTTAGATAGTATTTTATAAAACTCCGTACCGAAGTCTTAAGTCGGCGAGGGATTTCCTGTCTACGCGTTTAACAGTGTTACAGGAGGTAAAGTTTGCTAGTGGGATTTGAGTAAAACTCCGTGCCGAAGTCTTAAGTCGGCGAGGGATTTCCTGTCTACGCGTTTAACAGTGTTACAGGAGGTAAAGTTTGCTAGTGGGATTTGAGTAAAACTCCGTATCGAAGTCTTAAGTCGGCGAGGGATTTCCTGTCTACGCGTTTAACAGTGTTACAGGAGGTAAAGTTTGCTAGTGGGATTTGAGTAAAACTCCGTACCGAAGTCTTAAGTCGGCGAGGGATTTCCTGTCTACGCGTTTAACAGTGTTACAGGAGGTAAAGTTTGCTAGTGGGATTTGAGTAAAACTCCGTATCGAAGTCTTAAGTCGGCGAGGGATTTCCTGTCTACGCGTTTAACAGTGTTACAGGAGGTAAAGTTTGCTAGTGGGATTTGAGTAAAACTCCGTATCGAAGTCTTAAGTCGGCGAGGGATTTCCTGTCTACGCGTTTAACAGGGTTACAGGAGGTAAAGTTTGCTAGTGGCATTTGAGTAAAACTCCGTACCGAAGTCTTAAGTCGGCGAGGGATTTCCTGTCTACGCGTTTAACAGTGTTACAGGAGGTAAAGTTTGCTAGTGGGACTTGAGTAAAACTCCGTACCGAAGTCTTAAGTCGGCGAGGGATTTCCTGTCTACGCGTTTAACAGTGTTACAGGAGGTAAAGTTTGCTAGTGGGATTTGAGTAAAACTCCGTATCGAAGTCTTAAGTCGGCGAGGGATTTCCTGTCTACGCGTTTAACAGTGTTACAGGAGGTAAAGTTTGCTAGTGGGATTTGAGTAAAACTCCGTACCAAAGTCTTAAATCGGCGAGGGATTTCCTGTCTACGCGTTTAACAGTGTTACAGGAGGTAAAGTTTGCTAGTGGGATTTGAGTAAAACTCCGTATCGAAGTCTTAAGTCGACGAGGGATTTCCTGTCTACGCGTTTAACAGTGTTACAGGAGGTAAAGTTTGCTAGTGGGATTTGAGTAAAACTCCGTACCGAAGTCTTAAGTCGGCGAGGGATTTCCTGTCTACGCGTTTAACAGTGTTACAGGAGGTAAAGTTTGCTAGTGGGATTTGAGTAAAACTCCGTATCGAAGTCTTAAGTCGGCGAGGGATTTCCTGTCTACGCGTTTAACAGTGTTACAGGAGGTAAAGTTTGCTAGTGGGATTTGAGTAAAACTCCGTATCGAAGTCTTAAGTCGGCGAGGGATTTCCTGTCTACGCGTTTAACAGGGTTACAGGAGGTAAAGTTTGCTAGTGGGATTTGAGTAAAACTCCGTATCGAAGTCTTAAGTCGGCGAGGGATTTCCTGTCTACGCGTTTAACAGTGTTACAGGAGTTAAGTTTGCTAGTGGGATTTGAGTAAAACTCCGTACCGAAGTCTTAAGTCGGCGAGGGATTTCCTGTCTACGCGTTTAACAGTGTTACAGGAGGTAAAGTTTGCTAGTGGGATTTGAGTAAAACTCCGTATCGAAGTCTTAAGTCGGCGAGGGATTTCCTGTCTACGCGTTTAACAGTGTTACAGGAGGTAAAGTTTGCTAGTGGGATTTGAGTAAAACTCCGTATCGAAGTCTTAAGTCGGCGAGGGATTTCCTGTCTACGCGTTTAACAGTGTTACAGGAGGTAAAGTTTGCTAGTGGGATTTGAGTAAAACTCCGTAACGAAGTCTTAAGTCGGCGAGGGATTTCCTGTCTACGCGTTTAACAGTGTTACAGGAGGTAAAGTTTGCTAGTGGGATTTGAGTAAAACTCCGTATCGAAGTCTTAAGTCGGCGAGGGATTTCCTGTCTACGCGTTTAACAGGGTTACAGGAGGTAAAGTTTGCTAGTGGGATTTGAGTAAAACTCCGTGCCGAAGTCTTAAGTCGGCGAGGGATTTCCTGTCTACGCGTTTAACAGTGTTACAGGAGGTAAAGTTTGCTAGTGGGATTTGAGTAAAACTCCGTATCGAAGTCTTAAGTCGGCGAGGGATTTCCTGTCTACGCGTTTAACAGTGTTACAGGAGGTAAAGTTTGCTAGTGGGATTTGAGTAAAACTCCGTATCGAAGTCTTAAGTCGGCGAGGGATTTCCTGTCTACGCGTTTAACAGGGTTACAGGAGGTAAAGTTTGCTAGTGGGATTTGAGTAAAACTCCGTATCGAAGTCTTAAGTCGGCGAGGGATTTCCTGTCTACGCGTTTAACAGTGTTACAGGAGGTAAAGTTTGCTAGTGGGATTTGAGTAAAACTCCGTATCGAAGTCTTAAGTCGGCGAGGGATTTCCTGTCTACGCGTTTAACAGTGTTACAGGAGGTAAAGTTTGCTAGTGGGATTTGAGTAAAACTCCGTAACGAAGTCTTAAGTCGGCGAGGGATTTCCTGTCTACGCGTTTAACAGTGATACAGGAGGTAAAGTTTGCTAGTGGGATTTGAGTAAAACTCCGTACCGAAGTCTTAAGTCGGCGAGGGATTTCCTGTCTACGCGTTTAACAGTGTTACAGGAGGTAAAGTTTGCTAGTGGGATTTGAGTAAAACTCCGTACCGAAGTCTTAAGTCGGCGAGGGATTTCCTGTCTACGCGTTTAACAGTGTTACAGGAGGTAAAGTTTGCTAGTGGGATTTGAGTAAAACTCCGTATCGAAGTCTTAAGTCGGCGAGGGATTTCCTGTCTACGCGTTTAACAGTGTTACAGGAGGTAAAGTTTGCTAGTGGGATTTGAGTAAAACTAAGGACCGAAGTCTTAAGTCGGCGAGGGGTTTCCTGTCTACGCGTTTAACAGTGTTACAGGAGGAAAAGTTTGCTAGTGGGATTTGAGTAAAACTCCGTACCGAAGTCTTAAGTCGGCGAGGGATTTCCTGTCTACGCGTTTAACAGTGTTACAGGAGGTAAAGTTTGCTAGTGGGATTTGAGTAAAACTCCGTATCGAAGTCTTAAGTCGGCGAGGGATTTCCTGTCTACGCGTTTAACAGTGTTACAGGAGGTAAAGTTTGCTAGTGAGATTTGAGTAAAACTCCGTATCGAAGTCTTAAGTCGGCGAGGGATTTCCTGTCTACGCGTTTAACAGTGTTACAGGAGGTAAAGTTTGCTAGTGGGATTTGAGTAAAACTCCGTATCGAAGTCTTAAGTCGGCGAGGGATTTCCTGTCTACGCGTTTAACAGTGTTACAGGAGGTAAAGTTTGCTAGTGGGATTTGAGTAAAACTCCGTATCGAAGTCTTAAGTCGGCGAGGGATTTCCTGTTTACGCGTTTAACAGTGTTACAGGAGGTAAAGTTTGCTAGTGGGATTTGAGTAAAACTCCGTATCGAAGTCTTAAGTCGGCGAGGGATTTCCTGTCTACGCGTTTAACAGTGTTACAGGAGGTAAAGTTTGCTAGTGGGATTTGAGTAAAACTCCGTATCGAAGTCTTAAGTCGGCGAGGGATTTCCTGTTTACGCGTTTAACAGTGTTACAGGAGGTAAAGTTTGCTAGTGGGATTTGAGTAAAACTCCGTATCGAAGTCTTAAGTCGGCGAGGGATTTCCTGTCTACGCGTTTAACAGTGTTACAGGAGGTAAAGTTTGCTAGTGGGATTTGAGTAAAACTCCGTATCGAAGTCTTACGTCGGCGAGGGATTTCCTGTCTACGCGTTTAACAGTGTTACAGGAGGTAAAGTTTTCTAGTGGGATTTGAGTAAAACTCCGTACCGAAGTCTTGAGTCGGCGAGGGATTTCCTGTCTACGCGTTTAACAGTGTTACAGGAGGTAAAGTTTGCTAGTGGGACAGTGTTACAGGAGGTAATGTTTGCTAGTGGGATTTGAGTAAAACTCCGTACCGAAGCTTAAGTCGGCGAGGGATTTCCTGTCTACGCGTTTAAGTGTTACAGGAGGTAAAGTTTGCTAGTGGGATTTGAGTAAAACTCCGTATCGAAGTCTTAAGTCGGCGAGGGATTTCCTGTCTACGCGTTTAACAGTGTTACAGGAGGTAAAGTTTGCTAGTGGGATTTGAGTAAAATTCCGTATCGAAGTCTTAAGTCGGCGAGGGATTTCCTGTCTACGCGTTTAACAGTGTTACAGGAGGTAAAGTTTGCTAGTGGGATTTGAGTAAGACTCCGTACCGAAGTCTTAAGTCGGCGAGGGATTTCCTGTCTACGCGTTTAACAGTGATACAGGAGGTAAAGTTTGCTAGTGGGATTTGAGTAAAACTCCGTACCGAAGTCTTAAGTCGGCGAGGGATTTCCTGTCTACGCGTTTAACAGTGTTACAGGAGGTAAAGTTTGCTATAGGGATTTGAGTAAAACTCCGTATCGAAGTCTTAAGTCGGCGAGGGATTTCCTGTCTACGCGTTTAACAGTGTTACAGGAGGTAAAGTTTGCTAGATGGATTTGAGTAAAACTCCGTATCGAAGTCTTAAGTCGGCGAGGGATTTCCTGTCTACGCGTTTAACAGTGTTACAGGAGGTAAAGTTTGCTAGTGGGATTTGAGTAAAACTCCGTATCGAAGTCTTAAGTCGGCGAGGGATTTCCTGTCTACGCGTTTAACAGTGTTACAGGAGGTAAAGTTTGCTAGTGGGATTTGAGTAAAACTCCGTATCGAAGTCTTAAGTCGGCGAGGGATTTCCTATCTACGCGTTTAACAGTGTTACAGGAGGTAAAGTTTTCTAGTGGGATTTGAGTAAAACTCCGTACCGAAGTCTTCAGTCGGCGAGGGATTTCCTGTCTACGCGTTTAACAGTGTTACAGGAGGTAAAGTTTGCTAGTGGGATTTGAGTAAAACTCCGTACCGAAGTCTTAAGTCGGCGAGGGATTTCCTGTCTACGCGTTTAACAGTGTTACAGGAGGTAAAGTTTGCTAGTGGGATTTGAGTAAAACTCCGTATCGAAGTCTTAAGTCGGCGAGGGATTTCCTGTCTACGCGTTTAACAGTGTTACAGGAGGTAAAGTTTGCTAGTGGGATTTGAGTAAAACTCCGTATCGAAGTCTTAAGTCGGCGAGGGATTTCCTGTTTACGCGTTTAACAGTGTTACAGGAGGTAAAGTTTTCTAGTGGGATTTGAGTAAAACTCCGTACCGAAGTCTTGAGTCGGCGAGGGATTTCCTGTCTACGCGTTTAACAGTGTTACAGGAGGTAAAGTTTGCTAGTGGGACAGTGTTACAGGAGGTAATGTTTGCTAGTGGGATTTTGAGTAAAACTCCGTACCGAAGCTTAAGTCGGCGAGGGATTTCCTGTCTACGCGTTTAAGTGTTACAGGAGGTAAAGTTTGCTAGTGGGATTTGAGTAAAACTCCGTATCGAAGTCTTAAGTCGGCGAGGGATTTCCTGTCTACGCGTTTAACAGTGTTACAGGAGGTAAAGTTTGCTAGTGGGATTTGAGTAAAACTCCGTATCGAAGTCTTAAGTCGGCGAGGGATTTCCTGTCTACGCGTTTAACAGTGTTACAGGAGGTAAAGTTTGCTAGTGGGATTTGAGTAAAACTCCGTACCGAAGTCTTAAGTCGGCGAGGGATTTCCTGTCTACGCGTTTAACAGTGATACAGGAGGTAAAGTTTGCTAGTGGGATTTGAGTAAAACTCCGTACCGAAGTCTTAAGTCGGCGAGGGATTTCCTGTCTACGCGTTTAACAGTGTTACAGGAGGTAAAGTTTGCTAGTGGGATTTGAGTAAAACTCCGTATCGAAGTCTTAAGTCGGCGAGGGATTTCCTGTCTACGCGTTTAACAGTGTTACAAGAGGTAAAGTTTCCTAGTGGGATTTGAGTAAAACTCCGTACCGAAGTCTTAAGTCGGCGAGGGATTTCCTGTCTACGCGTTTAACAGTGTTACAGGAGGTAAAGTTTGCTAGTGGGATTTGAGTAAAACTCCGTATCGAAGTCTTAAGTCGGCGAGGGATTTCCTGTCTACGCGTTTAACAGTGTTACAGGAGGTAAAGTTTCCTAGTGGGATTTGAGTAAAACTCCGTACCGAAGTCTTAAGTCGGCGAGGGATTTCCTGTCTACGCCTTTAACAGTGTTACAGGAGGTAAAGTTTCCTAGTGGGATTTGAGTAAAACTCCGTACCGAAGTCTTAAGTCGGCGAGGGATTTCCTGTCTACGCGTTTAACAGTGTTACAGGAGGTAAAGTTTGCTAGTGGGATTTGAGTAAAACTCCGTATCGAAGTCTTAAGTCGGCGAGGGATTTCCTGTTTACGCGTTTAACAGTGTTACAGGAGGTAAAGTTTTCTAGTGGGATTTGAGTAAAACTCCGTACCGAAGTCTTGAGTCGGCGAGGGATTTCCTGTCTACGCGTTTAACAGTGTTACAGGAGGTAAAGTTTCCTAGTGGGATTTGAGTAAAACTCCGTACCGAAGCTTAAGTCGGCGAGGGATTTCCTGTCTACTCGTTTAAGTGTTACAGGAGGTAAAGTTTGCTAGTGGGATTTGAGTAAAACTCCGTATCGAAGTCTTAAGTCGGCGAGGGATTTCCTGTCTACGCGTTTAACAGTGTTACAGGAGGTAAAGTTTGCTAGTGGGATTTGAGTAAAATTCCGTATCGAAGTCTTAAGTCGGCGAGGGATTTCCTGTCTACGCGTTTAACAGTGTTACAGGAGGTAAAGTTTGCTAGTGGGATTTGAGTAAAACTCCGTATCGAAGTCTTAAGTCGGCGAGGGATTTCCTGTCTACGCGTTTAACAGTGTTACAGGAGGTAAAGTTTGCTAGTGGGATTTGAGTAAAACTCCGTATCGAAGTCTTAAGTCGGCGAGGGATTTCCTGTTTACGCGTTTAACAGTGTTACAGGAGGTAAAGTTTGCTAGTGGGATTTGAGTAAAACTCCGTATCGAAGTCTTAAGTCGGCGAGGGATTTCCTGTCTACGCGTTTAACAGTGTTACAGGAGGTAAAGTTTGCTAGTGGGATTTGAGTAAAACTCCGTACCGAAGTCTTAAGTAGGCGAGGGATTTCCTGTCTACGCGTTTAACAGTGTTACAGGAGGTAAAGTTTGCTAGTGGGACAGTGTTACAGGAGGTAATGTTTGCTAGTGGGATTTGAGTAAAACTCCGTACCGAAGTCTTGAGTCGGCGAGGGATTTCCTGTCTACGCGTTTAACAGTGTTACAGGAGGTAAAGTTTGCTAGTGGGACAGTGTTACAGGAGGTAATGTTTGCTAGTGGGATTTGAGTAAAACTCCGTACCGAAGCTTAAGTCGGCGAGGGATTTCCTGTCTACGCGTTTAAGTGTTACAGGAGGTAAAGTTTGCTAGTGGGATTTGAGTAAAACTCCGTATCGAAGTCTTAAGTCGGCGAGGGATTTCCTGTCTACGCGTTTAACAGTGTTACAGGAGGTAAAGTTTGCTAGTGGGATTTGAGTAAAACTCCGTATCGAAGTCTTAAGTCGGCGAGGGATTTCCTGTCTACGCGTTTAACAGTGTTACAGGAGGTAAAGTTTGCTAGTGGGATTTGAGTAAAACTCCGTACCGAAGTCTTAAGTAGGCGAGGGATTTCCTGTCTACGCGTTTAACAGTGATACAGGAGGTAAAGTTTGCTAGTGGGATTTGAGTAAAACTCCGTACCGAAGTCTTAAGTCGGCGAGGGATTTCCTGTCTACGCGTTTAACAGTGTTACAGGAGGTAAAGTTTGCTAGTGGGATTTGAGTAAAACTCCGTATCGAAGTCTTAAGTCGGCGAGGGATTTCCTGTCTACGCGTTTAACAGTGTTACAGGAGGTAAAGTTTGCTAGATGGATTTGAGTAAAACTCCGTATCGAAGTCTTAAGTCGGCGAGGGATTTCCTGTCTACGCGTTTAACAGTGTTACAGGAGGTAAAGTTTGCTAGTGGGATTTGAGTAAAACTCCGTATCGAAGTCTTAAGTCGGCGAGGGATTTCCTGTCTACGCGTTTAACAGTGTTACAGGAGGTAAAGTTTGCTAGTGGGATTTGAGTAAAACTCCGTATCGAAGTCTTAAGTCGGCGAGCGATTTCCTATCTACGCGTTTAACAATGTTACAGGAGGTAAAGTTTTCTAGTGGGATTTGAGTAAAACTCCGTACCGAAGTCTTGAGTCGGCGAGGGATTTCCTGTCTACGCGTTTAACAGTGTTACAGGAGGTAAGGTTTGCTAGTGGGATTTGAGTAAAACTCCGTACCGAAGTCTTAAGTCGGCGAGGGATTTCTTGTCTACGCGTTTAACAGTGTTACAGGAGGTAAAGTTTGCTAGTGGGATTTGAGTAAAACTCCGTACCGAAGTCTTAAGTCGGCGAGGGATTTCCTGTCTACGCGTTTAACAGTGTTACAGGAGGTAAAGTTTGCTAGTGGGATTTGAGTAAAACTCCGTATCGAAGTCTTAAGTCGGCGAGGGATTTCCTGTCTACGCGTTTAACAGTGTTACAGGAGGTAAAGTTTGCTAGTGGGATTTGAGTAAAACTCCGTACCGAAGTCTTAAGTCGGCGAGGGATTTCCGGTCTACGCGTTTAACAGTGTTACAGGAGGTAAGGTTTGCTAGTGGGATTTGAGTTAAACTCCGTACCGAAGTCTTAAGTCGGCGAGGGATTTCCTGTCTACGCGTTTAAAAGTGTTACAGGAGGTAAAGTTTGCTAGTGGGATTTGAGTAAAACTCCGTATCGAAGTCTTAAGTCGGCGAGGGATTTCCTGTCTACGCGTTTAACAGTGTTACAGGAGGTAAAGTTTACTAGTGGGATTTGAGTAAAACTCCGTATCGAAGTCTTAAGTCGGCGAGGGATTTCCTGTCTACGCGTTTAACAGTGTTACAGGAGGTAAAGTTTGCTAGTGGGATTTGAGTAAAACTCCGTATCGAAGTCTTAAGTCGGCGAGGGATTTCCTGTCTACGCGTTTAACAGTGTTACAGGAGGTAAAGTTTGCTAGTGGGATTTGAGTAAAACTCCGTACCGAAGTCTTAAGTCGGCGAGGGTTTTCCTGTCTACGCGTTTAACAGTGTTACAGGAGGTAAAGTTTGCTAGTGGGATTTGAGTAAAACTCCGTATCGAAGTCTTAAGTCGGCGAGGGATTTCCTGTCTACGCGTTTAACAGTGTTACAGGAGGTAAAGTTTGCTAGTGGGATTTGAGTAAAACTCCGTACCGAAGTCTTAAGTCGGCGAGGGATTTCCTGTCTACGCGTTTAACAGTGTTACAGAAGGTAAAGTTTGCTAGTGGGATTTGAGTAAAACTCCGTACCGAAGTCTTAAGTCGGCGAGGGATTTCCTGTCTACGCGTTTAACAGTGTTACAGGAGGTAAAGTTTGCTAGTGGGATTTCGAGTAAAACTCCGTATCGAAGTCTTAAGTCGGCGAGGGATTTCCTGTCTACGCGTTTAACAGTGTTACAGGAGGTAAAGTTTGCTAGTGGGATTTGAGTAAAACTCCGTATCGAAGTCTTAAGTCGGCGAGGGATTTCCTGTCTACGCGTTTAACAGTGTTACAGGAGGTAAAGTTTGCTAGTGGGATTTGAGTAAAACTCCGTACCGAAGTCTTAAGTCGGCGAGGGATTTCCTGTCTACGCGTTTAACAGTGTTACAGGAGGTAAAGTTTGCTAGTGGGATTTGAGTAAAACTCCGTATCGAAGTCTTAAGTCGGCGAGGGATTTCCTGTCTACGCGTTTAACAGTGTTACAGGAGGTAAAGTTTGCTAGTGGGATTTGAGTAAAACTCCGTACCGAAGTCTTAAGTCGGCGAGGGATTTCCTGTCTACGCGTTTAACAGTGTTACAGGAGGTAAAGTTTGCTAGTGGGATTTGAGTAAAACTCCGTACCGAAGTCTTAAGTCGGCGAGGGATTTCCTGTTTACGCGTTTAACAGTGTTACAGGAGGTAAAGTTTGCTAGTGGGATTTGAGTAAAACTCCGTACCGAAGTCTTAAGTCGGCGAGGGATTTCCTGTCTACGTGTTTAACAGTGTTACAGGAGGTAAAGTTTGCTAGTGGGATTTGAGTAAAACTCCGTACCGAAGTCTTAAGTCGGCGAGGGATTTCCTGTCTACGCGTTTAACAGTGTTACAGGAGGTAAAGTTTGCTAGTGGGATTTGAGTAAAACTCCGTATCGAAGTCTTAAGTCGGCGAGGGATTTCTGTCTACGCGTTTAACAGTGTTACAGGAGGTAAAGTTTGCTAGTGGGATTTGAGTAAAACTCCGTATCGAAGTCTTAAGTCGGCGAGGGATTTCCTGTCTAAGCGTTTAACAGTGTTACAGGAGGTAAAGTTTGCTAGTGGGATTTGAGTAAAACTCCGTATCGAAGTCTTAAGTCGGCGAGGGATTTCCTGTCTACGCGTTTAACAGTGTTACAGGAGGTAAAGTTTGCTAGTGGGATTTGAGTAAAACTCCGTATCGAAGTCTTAAGTCGGCGAGGGATTTCCTGTCTACGCGTTTAACAGTGTTACAGGAGGTAAAGTTTGCTAGTGGGATTTGAGTAAAACTCCGTATCGAAGTCTTAAGTCGGCGAGGGATTTCCTGTCTACGCGTTTAACAGTGTTACAGGAGGTAAAGTTTGCTAGTGGGATTTGAGTAAAACTCCGTATCGAAGTCTTAAGTCGGCGAGGGATTTCCTGTCTACGCGTTTAACAGTGTTACAGGAGGTAAAGTTTGGTAGTGGGATTTGAGTAAAACTCCGTACCGAAGACTTAAGTCGGCGAGGGATTTCCTGTCTACGCGTTTAACAGTGTTACAGGAGGTAAAGTTTGCTAGTGGGATTTGAGTAAAACTCCGTATCGAAGTCTTAAGTCGGGGAGGGATTTCCTGTCTACGCGTTTAACAGTGTTACAGGAGGTAAAGTTTGCTAGTGGGATTTGAGTAAAACTCCGTATCGAAGTTTTAAGTCGGCGAGGGATTTCCTGTCTACGCGTTTAACAGTGTTACAGGAGGTAAAGTTTGCTAGTGGGATTTGAGTAAAACTCCGTATCGAAGTCTTAAGTCGGCGAGGGATTTCCTGTCTACGCGTTTAACAGTGTTACAGGAGGTAAAGTTTGCTAGTGGGATTTGAGTAAAACTCCGTACCGAAGTCTTAAGTCGGCGAGGGATTTCCTGTCTACGCGTTTAACAGTGTTACAGGAGGTAAAGGTTGCTAGTGGGATTTGAGTAAAACTCCGTACCGAAGTCTTAAGTCGGCGAGGGATTTCCTGTCTACGCGTTTAACAGTGTTACAGGAGGTAAAGTTTGCTAGTGGGATTTGAGTAAAACTCCGTATCGAAGTCTTAATTCGGCGAGGGATTTCCTGTCTACGCGTTTAACAGTGTTACAGGAGGTAAAGTTTGCTAGTGGGATTTGAGTACAACTCCGTACCGAAGTCTTAAGTCGGCGAGGGATTTCCTGTCTACGCGTTTAACAGTGTTACAGGAGGTAAAGTTTGCTAGTGGGATTTGAGTAAAACTCCGTATCGAAGTCTTAAGTCGGCGAGGGATTTCCTGTCTACGCGTTTAACAGTGTTACAGGAGGTAAAGTTTGCTAGTGGGATTTGAGTAAAACTCCGTACCGAAGTCTTAAGTCGGCGAGGGATTTCCTGTCTACGCGTTTAACAGTGTTACACTAGGTAAAGTTTGCTAGTGGGATTTGAGTAAAACTCCGTACCGAAGTCTTAAGTCGGCGAGGGATTTCCTGTCTACGCGTTTAACAGTGTTACAGGAGGTAAAGTTTGCTAGTGGGATTTGAGTAAAACTCCGTATCGAAGTCTTAAGTCGGCGAGGGATTTCCTGTCTACGCGTTTAACAGTGTTACAGGAGGTAAAGTTTGCTAGTGGGATTTTAGTAAAACTCCGTATCGAAGTCTTAAGTCGGCGAGGGATTTCCTGTCTACGCGTTTAACAGTGTTACAGGAGGTAAAGTTTGCTAGTGGGATTTGAGTAAAACTCCGTATCGAAGTCTTATGTCGGCGAGGGATTTCCTGTCTACGCGTTTAACAGTGTTACAGGAGGTAAAGTTTGCTAGTGGGATTTGAGTAAAACTCCGTATCGAAGTCTTAAGTCGGCGAGGGATTTCCTGTCTACGCGTTTAACAGTGTTACAGGAGGTAAAGTTTGCTAGTGGGATTTGAGTAAAACTCCGTATCGAAGTCTTAAGTCGGCGAGGGATTTGCTGTCTACGCGTTTAACAGTGTTACAGGAGGTAAAGTTTGCTAGTGGGATTTGAGTAAAACTCCGTATCGAAGTCTTAAGTCGGCGAGGGATTTCCTGTTTACGCGTTTAACAGTGTTACAGGAGGTAAAGTTTGCTAGTGGGATTTGAGTAAAACTCCGTACCGAAGTCTTAAGTCGGCGAGGGATTTCCTGTCTACGCGTTTAACAGTGTTACAGGAGGTAAAGTTTGCTAGTGGGATTTGAGTAAAACTCCGTATCGAAGTCTTAAGTCGGCGAGGGATTTCCTGTCTACGCGTTTAACAGTGTTACAGGAGGTAATGTTTGCTAGTGGGATTTGAGTAAAACTCCGTACCGAAGTCTTAGGTCGGCGAAGGATTTCCTGTCTACGCGTTTAACAGTGTTACAGGAGGTAAAGTTTGCTAGTGGGATTTGAGTAAAACTCCGTATCGAAGTCTTAAGTCGGCGAGGGATTTCCTGTCTACGCGTTTAACAGTGTTACAGTAGGTAAAGTTTGCTAGTGGGATTTGAGTAAAACTCCGTACCGAAGTCTTAAGTCGGCGAGGGATTTCCTGTCTACGCGTTTAACAGTGTTACACTAGGTAAAGTTTGCTAGTGGGATTTGAGTAAAACTCCGTACCGAAGTCTTAAGTCGGCGAGGGATTTCCTGTCTACGCGTTTAACAGTGTTACAGGAGGTAAAGTTTGCTAGTGGGATTTGAGTAAAACTCCGTATCGAAGTCTTAAGTCGGCGAGGGATTTCCTGTCTACGCGTTTAACAGTGTTACAGGAGGTAATGTTTGCTAGTGGGATTTGAGTAAAACTCCGTACCGAAGTGTTAGGTCGGCGAAGGATTTCCTGTCTACGCGTTTAACAGTGTTACAGGAGGTAAAGTTTGCTAGTGGGATTTGAGTAAAACTCCGTATCGAAGTCTTAAGTCGGCGAGGGATTTCCTGTCTACGCGTTTAACAGTGTTACAGGAGGTAAAGTTTGCTAGTGGGATTTGAGTAAAACTCCGTATCGAAGTCTTAAGTCGGCGAGGGATTTCCTGTCTACGCGTTTAACAGTGTTACAGGAGGTAAAGTTTGCTAGTGGGATTTGAGTAAAACTCCGTACCGAAGTCTTAAGTCGGCGAGGGATTTCCTGTCTACTCGTTTATCAGTGTTACAGGAGGTAAAGTTTGCTAGTGGGATTTGAGTAAAACTCCGTATCGAAGTCTTAAGTCAGCGAGGGATTTCCTGTCTACGCGTTTAACAGTGTTACAGGAGGTAAAGTTTGCTAGTGGGATTTGAGTAAAACTCCGTACCGAAGTCTTAAGTCGGCGAGGGATTTCCTGTCTACGCGTTTAACAGTGTTACAGGAGGTAAAGTTTGCTAGTGGGATTTGAGTAAAACTCCGTATCGAAGTCTTAAGTCGGCGAGGGATTTCCTGTCTACGCGTTTAACAGTGTTACAGGAGGTAAAGTTTGCTAGTGGGATTTGAGTGAAACTCCGTATCGAAGTCTTAAGTCGGCGAGGGATTTCCTGTCTACGCGTTTAACAGTGTTACAGGAGGTAAAGTTTGCTAGTGGGATTTGAGTAAAACTCCGTATCGAAGTCTTAAGTCGGCGAGGGATTTCCTGTCTACGCGTTTAACAGTGTTACAGGAGGTAAAGTTTGCTAGTGGGATTTGAGTAAAACTCCGTATCGAAGTCTTAAGTCGGCGAGGGATTTGCTGTCTACGCGTTTAACAGTGTTACAGGAGGTAAAGTTTGCTAGTGGGATTTGAGTAAAACTCCGTATCGAAGTCTTAAGTCGGCGAGGGATTTCCTGTTTACGCGTTTAACAGTGTTACAGGAGGTAAAGTTTGCTAGTGGGATTTGAGTAAAACTCCGTACCGAAGTCTTAAGTCGGCGAGGGATTTCCTGTCTACGCGTTTAACAGTGTTACAGGAGGTAAAGTTTGCTAGTGGGATTTGAGTAAAACTCCGTACCGAAGTCTTAAGTCGGCGAGGGATTTCCTGTCTACGCGTTTAACAGTGTTACAGGAGGTAAAGTTTGCTAGTGGGATTTGAGTAAAACTCCGTATCGAAGTCTTAAATCGGCGAGGGATTTCCTGTCTACGCGTTTAACAGTGTTACAGGAGGTAAAGTTTGCTAGTGGGATTTGAGTAAAACTCCGTATCGAAGTCTTAAGTCGGCGAGGGATTTCCTGTCTACGCGTTTAACAGTGTTACAGGAGGTAAAGTTTGCTAGTGGGATTTGAGTAAAACTCCGTATCGAAGTCTTAAGTCGGCGAGGGATTTCCTGTCTACGCGTTTAACAGTGTTACAGGAGGTAAAGTTTGCTAGTGGGATTTGAGTAAAATTCCGTATCGAAGTCTTAAGTCGGCGAGGGATTTCCTGTCTACGCGTTTAACAGTGTTACAGGAGGTAAAGTTTGCTAGTGGGATTTGAGTAAAACTCCGTATCGAAGTCTTAAGTCGGCGAGGGATTTCCTGTCTACGCGTTTAACAGTGTTACAGGAGGTAAAGTTTGCTAGTGGGATTTGAGTAAAACTCCGTATCGAAGTCTTAAGTCGGCGAGGGATTTCCTGTCTACGCGTTTAACAGTGTTACAGGAGGTAAAGTTTGGTAGTGGGATTTGAGTAAAACTCCGTACCGAAGTCTTAAGTCGGCGAGGGATTTCCTGTCTACGCGTTTAACAGTGTTACAGGAGGTAAAGTTTGCTAGTGGGATTTGAGTAAAACTCCGTATCGAAGTCTTAAGTCGGCGAGGGATTTCCTGTCTACGCGTTTAACAGTGTTACAGGAGGTAAAGTTTGCTAGTGGGATTTGAGTAAAACTCCGTACCGAAGTCTTAAGTCGGCGAGGGATTTCCTGTCTACGCGTTTAACAGTGTTACAGGAGGTAAAGTTTGCTAGTGGGATTTGAGTAAAACTCCGTTTCGAAGTCTTAAGTCGGCGAGGGATTTCCTGTCTACGCGTTTAACAGTGTTACAGGAGGTAAAGTTTGCTAGTGGGATTTGAGTAAAACTCCGTATCGAAGTCTTAAGTCGGCGAGGGATTTCCTGTCTACGCGTTTAACAGTGTTACAGGAGGTAAAGTTTGCTAGTGGGATTTGAGTAAAACTCCGTATCGAAGTCTTAAGTCGGCGAGGGATTTCCTGTCTACGCGTTTAACAGTGTTACAGGAGGTAAAGTTTGCTAGTGGGATTTGAGTAAAACTCCGTACCGAAGTCTTAGGTCGGCGAGGGATTTCCTGTCTACGCGTTTAACAGTGTTACAGGAGGTAAAGTTTGCTAGTGGGATTTGAGTAAAACTCCGTATCGAAGTCTTAAGTCGGCGAGGGATTTCCTGTCTACGCGTTTAACAGTGTTACAGGAGGTAAAGTTTGCTAGTGGGATTTGAGTAAAACTCCGTACCGAAGTCTTAAGTCGGCGAGGGATTTCCTGTCTACGCGTTTAACAGTGTTACAGGAGGTAAAGTTTGCTAGTGGGATTTGAGTAAAACTCCGTATCGAAGTCTTAATTCGGCGAGGGATTTCCTGTCTACGCGTTTAACAGTGTTACAGGAGGTAAAGTTTGCTAGTGGGATTTGAGTAAAACTCCGTACCGAAGTCTTAAGTCGGCGAGGGATTTCCTGTCTACGCGTTTAACAGTGTTACAGGAGGTAAAGTTTGCTAGTGGGATTTGAGTAAAACTCCGTACCGAAGTCTTAAGTCGGCGAGGGATTTCCTGTCTACGCGTTTAACAGTGTTACAGGAGGTAAAGTTTGCTAGTGGGATTTGAGTAAAACTCCGTATCGAAGTCTTAAGTCGGCGAGGGATTTCCTGTCTACGCGTTTAACAGTGTTACAGGAGGTAAAGTTTGCTAGTGGGATTTGAGTAAAACTCCGTATCGAAGTCTTAAGTCGGCGAGGGATTTCCTGTCTACGCGTTTAACAGTGTTACAGGAGGTAAAGTTTGCTAGTGGGATTTGAGTAAAACTCCGTACCGAAGTCTTAAGTCGGCGAGGGATTTCCTGTCTACGCGTTTAACAGTGTTACAGGAGGTAAAGTTTGCTAGTGGGATTTGAGTAAAACTCCGTATCGAAGTCTTAAGTCGGCGAGGGATTTCCTGTCTACGCGTTTAACAGTGTTACAGGAGGTAAAGTTTGCTAGTGGGATTTGAGTAAAACTCCGTACCGAAGTCTTAAGTCGGCGAGGGATTTCCTGTCTACGCGTTTAACAGTGTTACAGGAGGTAAAGTTTGCTAGTGGGATTTGAGTAAAACTCCGTACCGAAGTCTTAAGTCGGCGGGGGATTTCCTGTCTACGCGTTTAACAGTGTTACAGGAGGTAAAGTTTGCTAGTGGGATTTGAGTAAAACTCCGTACCGAAGTCTTAAGTCGGCGAGGGATTTCCTGTCTACGCGTTTAACAGTGTTACAGGAGGTAAAGTTTGCTAGTGGGATTTGAGTAAAACTCCGTATCGAAGTCTTAAGTCGGCGAGGGATTTCCTGTCTACGCGTTTAACAGTGTTACAGGAGGTAAAGTTTGCTAGTGGGATTTGAGTAAAACTCCGTACCGAAGTCTTAAGTCGGCGAGGGATTTCCTGTCTACGCGTTTAACAGTGT
The DNA here is from genome assembly GCA_036971475.1 of Prosapia bicincta. NCBI lineage: Eukaryota > Metazoa > Arthropoda > Insecta > Hemiptera > Cercopidae > Prosapia > Prosapia bicincta. Next base: position 43,673,538 of record JBAIZL010000009.1, on the reverse strand, counting down.
TACACTAGGTAAAGTTTGCTAGTGGGATTTGAGTAAAACTCCGTACCGAAGTCTTAAGTCGGCGAGGGATTTCCTGTCTACGCGTTTAACAGTGTTACAGGAGGTAAAGTTTGCTAGTGGGATTTGAGTAAAACTCCGTATCGAAGTCTCAAGTCGGCGAGGGTTTTCCTGTCTACGCGTTTAACAGTGTTACAGGAGGTAAAGTTTGCTAGTGGGATTTGAGTAAAACTCCGTATCGAAGTCTTAAGTCGGCGAGGGATTTCCTGTCTACGCGTTTAACAGTGTTACAGGAGGTAATGTTTGCTAGTGGGATTTGAGTAAAACTCCGTATCGAAGTCTTAAGTCGGCGAGGGATTTCCTGTCTACGCGTTTAACAGTGTTACAGGAGGTAAAGTTTGCTAGTGGGATTTGAGTAAAACTCCGTATCGAAGTCTTAAGTCGGCGAGGGATTTCCTGTCTACGCGTTTAACAGTGTTACAGGAGGTAAAGTTTGCTAGTGGGATTTGAGTAAAACTCCGTATCGAAGTCTTAAGTCGGCGAGGGATTTCCTGTCTACGCGTTTAACAGTGTTACAGGAGGTAAAGTTTGCTAGTGGGATTTGAGTAAAACTCCGTATCGAAGTCTTAAGTCGGCGAGGGATTTCCTGTTTACGCGTTTAACAGTGTTACAGGAGGTAAAGTTTGCTAGTGGGATTTGAGTAAAACTCCGTACCGAAGTCTTAAGTCGGCGAGTGATTTCCTGTCTACGCGTTTAACAGTGTTACAGGAGGTAAAGTTTGCTAGTGGGATTTGAGTAAAACTCCGTACCGAAGTCTTAAGTCGGCGAGGGATTTCCTGTCTACGCGTTTAACAGTGTTACAGGAGGTAAAGTTTGCTAGTGGGATTTGAGTAAAACTCCGTATCGAAATCTTAAGTCGGCGAGGGATTTCCTGTCTACGCGTTTAACAGTGTTACAGGAGGTAAAGTTTGCTAGTGGGATTTGAGTAAAACTCCGTACCGAAGTCTTAAGTCGGCGAGGGATTTCCTGTCTACGCGTTTAACAGTGTTACAGGAGGTAAAGTTTGCTAGTGGGATTTGTGTAAAACTCCGTATCGAAGTCTTACGTCGGCGAGGGATTTCCTGTCTACGCGTTTAACAGTGTTACAGGAGGTAAAGTTTGCTAGTGGGATTTGAGTAAAACTCCGTATCGAAATCTTAAGTCGGCGAGGGATTTCCTGTCTACGCGTTTAACAGTGTTACAGGAGGTAAAGTTTGCTAGTGGGATTTGTGTAAAACTCCGTATCGAAGTCTTACGTCGGCGAGGGATTTCCTGTCTACGCGTTTAACAGTGTTACAGGAGGTAAAGTTTGCTAGTGGGATTTGTGTAAAACTCCGTATCGAAGTCTTACGTCGGCGAGGGATTTCCTGTCTATGCGTTTAACAGTGTTACAGGAGGTAAAGTTTGCTAGTGGGATTTGAGTAAAACTCCGTATCGAAATCTTAAGTCGGCGAGGGATTTCCTGTCTACGCGTTTAACAGTGTTACAGGAGGTAAAGTTTGCTAGTGGGATTTGAGTAAAACTCCGTATCGAAATCTTAAGTCGGCGAGGGATTTCCTGTCTACGCGTTTAACAGTGTTACAGGAGGTAAAGTTTGCTAGTGGGATTTGTGTAAAACTCCGTATCGAAGTCTTACGTCGGCGAGGGATTTCCTGTCTACGCGTTTAACAGTGTTACAGGAGGTAAAGTTTGCTAGTGGGATTTGTGTAAAACTCCGTATCGAAGTCTTACGTCGGCGAGGGATTTCCTGTCTACGCGTTTAACAGTGTTACAGGAGGTAAAGTTTGCTAGTGGGATTTGAGTAAAACTCCGTATCGAAATCTTAAGTCGGCGAGGGATTTCCTGTCTACGCGTTTAACAGTGTTACAGGAGGTAAAGTTTGCTAGGGGGATTTGTGTAAAACTCCGTATCGAAGTCTTACGTCGGCGAGGGATTTCCTGTCTACGCGTTTAACAGTGTTACAGGAGGTAAAGTTTGCTAGTGGGATTTGAGTAAAACTCCGTATCGAAATCTTAAGTCGGCGAGGGATTTCCTGTCTACGCGTTTAACAGTGTTACAGGAGGTAAAGTTTGCTAGTGGGATTTGAGTAAAACTCCGTACCGAAGTCTTAAGTCGGCGAGGGATTTCCTGTCTACGCGTTTAACAGTGTTACAGGAGGGAAAGTTTGCTAGTGGGATTTGAGTAAAACTCCGTATCGAAGTCTTAAGTCGGCGAGGGATTTCCTGTCTACGCGTTTAACAGTGTTACAGGAGGTAAAGTTTGCTAGTGGGATTTGAGTAAAACTCCGTATCGAAGTCTTAAGTCGGCGAGGGATTTCCTGTCTACGCGTTTAACAGTGTTACAGGAGGTAAAGTTTGCTAGTGGGATTTGAGTAAAACTCCGTACCGAAGTCTTAAGTCGGCGAGGGATTTCCTGTCTACGCGTTTAACAGTGTTACAGGAGGTAAAGTTTGCTAGTGGGATTTGAGTAAAACTACGTTTCGAAGTCTTAAGTCGGCGAGGGATTTCCTGTCTACGCGTTTAACAGTGTTACAGGAGGTAAAGTTTGCTAGTGGGATTTGAGTAAAACTCCGTATCGAAGTCTTACGTCGGCGAGGGATTTCCTGTCTACGCGTTTAACAGTGTTACAGGAGGTAAAGTTTACTAGTGGGATTTGAGTAAAACTCCGTATCGAAGTCTTAAGTCGGCGAGGGATTTCCTGTCTACGCGTTTAACAGTGTTACAGGAGGTAAAGTTTGCTAGTGGGATTTGAGTAAAACTCCGTATCGAAGTCTTAAGTCGGCGAGGGATTTCCTGTCTACGCGTTTAACAGTGTTACAGGAGGTAAAGTTTGCTAGTGGGATTTGAGTAAAACTCCGTACCGAAGTCTTAAGTCGGCGAGGGATTTCCTGTCTACGCGTTTAACAGTGTTACAGGAGGTAAAGTTTGCTAGTGGGATTTGAGTAAAACTACGTTTCGAAGTCTTAAGTCGGCGAGGGATTTCCTGTCTACGCGTTTAACAGTGTTACAGGAGGTAAAGTTTGCTAGTGGGATTTGAGTAAAACTCCGTATCGAAGTCTTAAGTCGGCGAGGGATTTCCTGTCTACGCGTTTAACAGTGTTACAGGAGGTAAAGTTTGCTAGTGGGATTTGAGTAAAACTCCGTATCGAAGTCTTAAGTCGGCGAGGGATTTCCTGTCTACGCGTTTAACAGTGTTACAGGAGGTAAAGTTTGCTAGTGGGATTTGAGTAAAACTCCGTACCGAAGTCTTAGGTCGGCGAGGGATTTCCTGTCTACGCGTTTAACAGTGTTACAGGAGGTAAAGTTTGCTAGTGGGAATTGAGTAAAACTCCGTTTCGAAGTCTTAAGTCGGCGAGGGATTTCCTGTCTACGCGTTTAACAGTGTTACAGGAGGTAAAGTTTGCTAGTGGGATTTGAGTAAAACTCCGTACCGAAGTCTTAAGTCGGCGAGGGATTTCCTGTCTACGCGTTTAACAGTGTTACAGGAGGTAAAGTTTGCTAGTGGGATTTGAGTAAAACTCCGTACCGAAGTCTTAAGTCGGCGAGGGATTTCCTGTCTACGCGTTTAACAGTGTTACAGGAGGTAAAGTTTGCTAGTGGGATTTGAGTAAAACTCCGTATCGAAGTCTTAAGTCGGCGAGGGATTTCCTGTCTACGCGTTTAACAGTGTTACAGGAGGTAAAGTTTGCTAGTGGGATTTGAGTAAAACTCCGTACCGAAGTCTTAAGTCGGCGAGGGATTTCCTGTCTACGCGTTTAACAGTGTTACAGGAGGTAAAGTTTGCTAGTGGGATTTGAGTAAAACTCCGTACCGAAGTCTTAAGTCGGCGAGGGATTTCCTGTCTACGCGTTTAACAGTGTTACAGGAGGTAAAGTTTGCTAGTGGGATTTGAGTAAAACTCCGTATCGAAGTCTTAAGTCGGCGAGGGATTTCCTGTCTACGCGTTTAACAGTGTTACAGGAGGTAAAGTTTGCTAGTGGGATTTGAGTAAAACTCCGTACCGAAGTCTTAAGTCGGCGAGGGATTTCCTGTCTACGCGTTTAACAGTGTTACAGGAGGTAAAGTTTGCTAGTGGGATTTGAGTAAAACTCCGTACCGAAGTCTTAAGTCGGCGAGGGATTTCCTGTCTACGCGTTTAACAGTGTTACAGGAGGTAAAGTTTGCTAGTGGGATTTGAGTAAAACTCCGTATCGAAGTCTTAAGTCGGCGAGGGATTTCCTGTCTACGCGTTTAACAGTGTTACAGGAGGTAAAGTTTGCTAGTGGGATTTGAGTAAAACTCCGTACCGAAGTCTTAAGTCGGCGAGGGATTTCCTGTCTACGCGTTTAACAGTGTTACAGGAGGTAAAGTTTGCTAGTGGGATTTGAGTAAAACTCCGTACCGAAGTCTTAAGTCGGCGGGGGATTTCCTGTCTACGCGTTTAACAGTGTTACAGGAGGTAAAGTTTGCTAGTGGGATTTGAGTAAAACTCCGTACCGAAGTCTTAAGTCGGCGAGGGATTTCCTGTCTACGCGTTTAACAGTGTTACAGGAGGTAAAGTTTGCTAGTGGGATTTGAGTAAAACTCCGTATCGAAGTCTTAAGTCGGCGAGGGATTTCCTGTCTACGCGTTTAACAGTGTTACAGGAGGTAAAGTTTGCTAGTGGGATTTGAGTAAAACTCCGTACCGAAGTCTTAAGTCGGCGAGGGATTTCCTGTCTACGCGTTTAACAGTGTTACACTAGGTAAAGTTTGCTAGTGGGATTTGAGTAAAACTCCGTACCGAAGTCTTAAGTCGGCGAGGGATTTCCTGTCTACGCGTTTAACAGTGTTACAGGAGGTAAAGTTTGCTAGTGGGATTTGAGTAAAACTCCGTATCGAAGTCTTAAGTCGGCGAGGGATTTCCTGTCTACGCGTTTAACTGTGTTACAGGAGGTAAAGTTTGCTAGTGGGATTTGAGTAAAACTCCGTATCGAAGTCTTAAGTCGGCGAGGGATTTCCTGTCTACGCGTTTAACAGTGTTACAGGAGGTAAAGTTTGCTAGTGGGATTTGAGTAAAACTCCGTATCGAAGTCTTAAGTCGGCGAGGGATTTCCTGTCTACGCGTTTAACAGTGTTACAGGAGGTAAAGTTTGCTAGTGGGATTTGAGTAAAACTCCGTATCGAAGTCTTAAGTCGGCGAGGGATTTCCTGTCTACGCGTTTAACAGTGTTACAGGAGGTAAAGTTTGCTAGTGGGATTTGAGTAAAACTCCGTATCGAAGTCTTAAGTCGGCGAGGGATTTCCTGTTTACGCGTTTAACAGTGTTACAGGAGGTAAAGTTTGCTAGTGGGATTTGAGTAAAACTCCGTACCGAAGTCTTAAGTCGGCGAGTGATTTCCTGTCTACGCGTTTAACAGTGTTACAGGAGGTAAAGTTTGCTAGTGGGATTTGAGTAAAACTCCGTACCGAAGTCTTAAGTCGGCGAGGGATTTCCTGTCTACGCGTTTAACAGTGTTACAGGAGGTAAAGTTTGCTAGTGGGATTTGAGTAAAACTCCGTATCGAAATCTTAAGTCGGCGAGGGATTTCCTGTCTACGCGTTTAACAGTGTTACAGGAGGTAAAGTTTGCTAGTGGGATTTGTGTAAAACTCCGTATCGAAGTCTTACGTCGGCGAGGGATTTCCTGTCTACGCGTTTAACAGTGTTACAGGAGGTAAAGTTTACTAGTGGGATTTGAGTAAAACTCCGTATCGAAGTCTTAAGTCGGCGAGGGATTTCCTGTCTACGCTTTTAACAGTGTTACAGGAGGTAAAGTTTGCTAGTGGGATTTGAGTAAAACTCCGTACCGAAGTCTTAAGTCGGCGAGGGATTTCCTGTCTACGCGTTTAACAGTGTTACAGGAGGTAAAGTTTTCTAGTGGGATTTGAGTAAAACTCCGTACCGAAGTCTTAAGTCGGCGAGGGATTTCCTGTTTACGCGTTTAACAGTGTTACAGGAGGTAAAGTTTGCTAGTGGGATTTGAGTAAAACTCCGTACCGAAGTCTTAAGTCGGCGAGGGATTTCCTGTCTACGCGTTTAACAGTGTTACAGGAGGTAAAGTTTGCTAGTGGGATTTGTGTAAAACTCCGTATCGAAGTCTTACGTCGGCGAGGGATTTCCTGTCTACGCGTTTAACAGTGTTACAGGAGGTAAAGTTTGCTAGTGGGATTTGAGTAAAACTCCGTATCGAAGTCTTAAGTCGGCGAGGGATTTCCTGTCTACGCGTTTAACAGTGTTACAGGAGGTAAAGTTTGGTAGTGGGATTTGAGTAAAACTCCGTACCGAAGTCTTAAGTCGGCGAGGGATTTCCTGTCTACGCGTTTAACAGTGTTACAGGAGGTAAAGTTTGCTAGTGGGATTTGAGTAAAACTCCGTATCGAAGTCTTAAGTCGGCGAGGGATTTCCTGTCTACGCGTTTAACAGTGTTACAGGAGGTAAAGTTTGCTAGTGGGATTTGAGTAAAACTCCGTACCGAAGTCTTAAGTCGGCGAGGGATTTCCTGTCTACGCGTTTAACAGTGTTACAGGAGGTAAAGTTTGCTGGTGGGATTTGAGTAAAACTCCGTATCGAAGTCTTAAGTCGGCGAGGGATTTCCTGTCTACGCGTTTAACAGTGTTACAGGAGGTAAAGTTTGCTAGTGGGATTTGAGTAAAACTCCGTAACGAAGTCTTAAGTCGGCGAGGGATTTCCTGTCTACGCGTTTAACAGTGTTACAGGAGGTAAAGTTTGCTAGTGGGATTTGAGTAAAACTCCGTATCGAAGTCTTAAGTCGGCGAGGGATTTCCTGTCTACGCGTTTAACAGTGTTACAGGAGGTAAAGTTTGCTAGTGGGATTTGAGTAAAACTCCGTTTCGAAGTGTTAAGTCGGCGAGGGATTTCCTGTCTACGCGTTTAACAGTGTTACAGGAGGTAAAGTTTGCTAGTGGGATTTGAGTAAAACTCCGTATCGAAGTCTTAAGTCGGCGAGGGATTTCCTGTCTACGCGTTTAACAGTGTTACAGGAGGTAAAGTTTGCTAGTGGGATTTGAGTAAATCTCCGTACCGAAGTCTTAAGTCGGCGAGGGATTTCCTGTCTACGCGTTTAACAGTGTTACAGGAGGTAAAGTTTGCTAGTGGGATTTGAGTAAAACTCCGTACCGAAGTCTTAAGTCGGCGAGGGATTTCCTGTCTACGCGTTTAACAGTGTTACAGGAGGTAAAGTTTGCTAGTGGGATTTGAGTAAAACTCCGTACCGAAGTCTTAAGTCGGCGAGGGATTTCCTGTCTACGCGTTTAACAGTGTTACAGGAGGTAAAGTTTGCTAGTGGGATTTGAGTAAAACTCCGTATCGAAGTCTTAAGTCGGCGAGGGATTTCCTGTCTACGCGTTTAACAGTGTTACAGGAGGTAAAGTTTGCTAGTGGGATTTGAGTAAAACTCCGTATCGAAGTCTTAAGTCGGCGAGGGATTTCCTGTCTACGCGTTTAACAGTGTTATAGGAGGTAAAGTTTGCTAGTGGGATTTGAGTAAAACTCCGTACCGAAGTCTTAAGTCGGCGAGGGATTTCCTGTCTACGCGTTTAACAGTGTTACAGGAGGTAAAGTTTGCTAGTGGGATTTGAGTAAAACTCCGTACCGAAGTCTTAAGTCGGCGGGGGATTTCCTGTCTACGCGTTTAACAGTGTTACAGGAGGTAAAGTTTGCTAGTGGGATTTGAGTAAAACTCCGTACCGAAGTCTTAAGTCGGCGAGGGATTTCCTGTCTACGCGTTTAACAGTGTTACAGGAGGTAAAGTTTGCTAGTGGGATTTGAGTAAAACTCCGTATCGAAGTCTTAAGTCGGCGAGGGATTTCCTGTCTACGCGTTTAACAGTGTTACAGGAGGTAAAGTTTGCTAGTGGGATTTGAGTAAAACTCCGTACCGAAGTCTTAAGTCGACGAGGGATTTCCTGTCTACGCGTTTAACAGTGTTACAGGAGGTAAAGTTTGCTAGTGGGATTTGAGTAAAACTCCGTACCGAAGTCTTAAGTCGGCGAGGGATTTCCTGTCTACGCGTTTAACAGTGTTACAGGAGGTAAAGTTTGCTAGTGGGATTTGAGTAAAACTCCGTATCGAAGTCTTAAGTCGGCGAGGGATTTCCTGTCTACGCGTTTAACAGTGTTACAGGAGGAAAAGTTTGCTAGTGGGATTTGAGTAAAACTCCGTACCGAAGTCTTAAGTCGGCGAGGGATTTCCTGTCTACACGTTTAACAGTGTTACAGGAGGTATAGTTTGCTAGTGGGATTTGTGTAAAACTCCGTATCGAAGTCTTAAGTCGGCGAGGGATTTCCTGTCTACGCGTTTAACAGTGTTACAGGAGGTAAAGTTTGCTAGTGGGATTTGAGTAAAACTCCGTATCGAAGTCTTAAGTCGGCGAGGGATTTCCTGTCTACGCGTTTAACAGTGTTACAGGAGGTAAAGTTTGCTAGTGGGATTTGAGTAAAACTCCGTACCGAAGTCATAAGTCGGCGAGGGATTTCCTGTCTACGCGTTTAACAGTGTTACAGGAGGTAAAGTTTGCTAGTGGGATTTGAGTAAAACTCCGTACCGAAGTCTTAAGTCGGCGAGGGATTTCCTGTCTACGCGTTTAACAGTGTTACAGGAGGTAAAGTTTGCTAGTGGGATTTGAGTAAAACTCCGTATCGAAATCTTAAGTCGGCGAGGAATTTCCTGTCTACGCGTTTAACAGTGTTATAGGAGGTAAAGTTTGCTAGTGGGATTTGAGTAAAACTCCGTACCGAAGTCTTAAGTCGGCGAGGGATTTCCTGTCTACGCGTTTAACAGTGATACAGGAGGTAAAGTTTGCTAGTGGGATTTGAGTAAAACTCCGTACCGAAGTCTTAAGTCGGCGAGGGATTTCCTGTCTACGCGTTTAACAGTGTTACAGGAGGTAAAGTTTGCTAGTGGGATTTGAGTAAAACTCCGTACCGAAGTCTTAAGTCGGCGAGGGATTTCCTGTCTATGCGTTTAACAGTGTTACCGGAGGTAAAGTTTGCTAGTGGGATTTGAGTAAAACTCCGTACCGAAGTCTTAAGTCGGCGAGGGATTTCCTGTCTACGCATTTAACAGTGTTACAGGAGGTAAGGTTTGCTAGTGGGATTTGAGTAAAACTCCGTATCGAAGTCTTAAGTCGGCGAGGGATTTCCTGTCTACGCGTTTAACAGTGTTACAGGAGGTAAAGTTTGCTAGTGGGATTTGAGTAAAACTCCGTATCGAAGTCTTGTGTCGGCGAGGGATTTCCTGTCTACGCGTTTAACAGTGTTACAGGAGGTAAAGTTTGCTAGTGGGATTTGAGTAAAACTCCGTACCGAAGTCTTAAGTCGGCGAGGGATTTCCTGTCTACGCGTTTAACAGTGTTACAGGAGGTAAAGTTTGCTAGTGGGATTTGAGTAAAACTCCGTACCGAAGTCTTAAGTCGGCGAGGGATTTCCTGTCTACGCGTTTAACAGTGTTACAGGAGGTAAAGTTTACTAGTGGGATTTGAGTAAAACTCCGTATCGAAGTCTTAAGTCGGCGAGGGATTTCCTGTCTACGCGTTTAACAGTGTTACAGGAGGTAAAGTTTCCTAGTGGGATTTGAGTAAAACTCCGTACCGAAGTCTTAGGTCGGCGAGGGATTTCCTGTCTACGCGTTTAACAGTGTTACAGGAGGTAAAGTTTGCTAGTGGGATTTGAGTAAAACTCCGTACCGAAGTCTTAAGTCGGCGAGGGATTTCCTGTCTACGCGTTTAACAGGGTTACAGGAGGTAAAGTTTGCTAGTGGGATTTGAGTAAAACTCCGTACCGAAGTCTTAAGTCGGCGAGGGATTTCCTGTCTACGCGTTTAACAGTGTTACAGGAGGTAAAGTTTGCTAGTGGGATTTGAGTAAAACTCCGTACCGAAGTCTTAAGTCGGCGAGGGATTTCCTGTCTACGCGTTTAACAGGGTTACAGGAGGTAAAGTTTGCTAGTGGGATTTGAGTAAAACTCCGTACCGAAGTCTTAAGTCGGCGAGGGATTTCCTGTCTAAGCGTTTAACAGTGTTACATTAGGTAAAGTTTGCTAGTGGGATTTGAGTAAAACTCCGTATCGAAGTCTTAAGTCGGCGAGGGATTTCCTGTCTACGCGTTTAACAGTGTTACAGGAGGTAAAGTTTGCTAGTGGGATTTGAGTAAAACTCCGTACCAAAGTCTTAAGTCGGCGAGGGATTTCCTGTCTACGCGTTTAACAGTGTTACAGGAGGTAAAGTTTGCTAGTGGGATTTGAGTAAAACTCCGTACCGAAGTCTTAAGTCGGCGAGGGATTTCCTGTCTACGCGTTTAACAGTGTTACAGGAGGTAAAGTTTGCTAGTGGGATTTGAGTAAAACTCCGTATCGAAGTCTTAGGTCGGCGAGGGATTTCCTGTCTACGCGTTTAACAGTGTTACAGGAGGTAAAGTTTGCTAGTGGGATTTGAGTAAAACTCCGTATCGAAGTCTTAAGTCGGCGAGGGATTTCCTGTCTACGCGTTTAACAGTGTTACAGGAGGTAAAGTTTGCTAGTGGGATTTGAGTAAAACTCCGTACCGAAGTCTTAAGTCGGCGAGGGATTTCCTGTCTACGCGTTTAACAGTGTTACAGGAGGTAAAGTTTCCTAGTGGGATTTGAGTAAAACTCCGTACCGAAGTCTTAGGTCGGCGAGGGATTTCCTGTCTACGCGTTTAACAGTGTTACAGGAGGTAAAGTTTGCTAGTGGGATTTGAGTAAAACTCCGTACCGAAGTCTTAAGTCGGCGAGGGATTTCCTGTCTACGCGTTTAACAGGGTTACAGGAGGTAAAGTTTGCTAGTGGGATTTGAGTAAAACTCCGTACCGAAGTCTTAAATCGGCGAGGGATTTCCTGTCTACGCGTTTAACAGTGTTACAGGAGGTAAAGTTTGCTAGTGGGATTTGAGTAAAACTCCGTATCGAAGTCTTAAGTCGGAGAGGGATTTCCTGTCTACGCGTTTAACAGGGTTACAGGAGGTAAAGTTTGCTAGTGGGATTTGAGTAAAACTCCGTACCGAAGTCTTAAGTCGGCGAGGGATTTCCTGTCTACGCGTTTAACAGTGTTACAGGAGGTAAAGTTTGCTAGTGGGATTTGAGTAAAACTCCGTACCGAAGTCTTAAGTCGGCGAGGGATTTCCTGTCTACGCGTTTAACAGGGTTACAGGAGGTAAAGTTTGCTAGTGGGATTTGAGTAAAACTCCGTACCGAAGTCTTAAGTCGGCGAGGGATTTCCTGTCTACGCGTTTAACAGTGTTACATTAGGTAAAGTTTGCTAGTGGGATTTGAGTAAAACTCCGTACCGAAGTCTTAAGTCGGCGAGGGATTTCCTGTCTACGCGTTTAACAGGGTTACAGGAGGTAAAGTTTGCTAGTGGGATTTGAGTAAAACTCCGTACCGAAGTCTTAAGTCGGCGAGGGATTTCCTGTCTACGCGTTTAACAATGTTACAGGAGGTAAAGTTTGCTAGTGGGATTTGAGTAAAACTCCGTACCGAAGTCTTAAGTCGGCGAGGGATTTCCTGTCTACGCGTTTAACAGTGTTACAGGAGGTAAAGTTTGCTAGTGGGATTTGAGTAAAACTCCGTATCGAAGTCTTAAGTCGGCGAGGGATTTCCTGTCTACGCGTTTAACAGTGTTACAGGAGGTAAAGTTTGCTAGTGGGATTTGAGTAAAACTCCGTACCGAAGTCTTAAGTCGGCGAGGGATTTCCTGTCTACGCGTTTAACAGTGTTACAGGAGGTAAAGTTTGCTAGTGGGATTTGAGTAAAACTCCGTATCGAAGTCTTAAGTCGGCGAGGGATTTCCTGTCTACGCGTTTAACAGTGTTACAGGAGGTAAAGTTTGCTAGTGGGATTTGAGTAAAACTCCGTACCGAAGTCTTAAGTCGGCGAGGGATTTCCCGTCTACGCGTTTAACAGTGTTACAGGAGGTAAAGTTTGCTAGTGGGATTTGAGTAAAACTCCGTATCGAAGTCTTAAGTCGTCGAGGGATTTCCTGTCTACGCGTTTAACAGTGTTACAGGAGGTAAAGTTTGCTAGTGGGATTTGAGTAAAACTCCGTACCGAAGTCTTAAGTCGGCGAGGGATTTCCTGTCTACGCGTTTAACAGTGTTACAGGAAGTAAAGTTTGCTAGTGGGATTTGAGTAAAACTCCGTATCGAAGTCTTAAGTCGGCGAGGGATTTCCTGTCTACGCGTTTAACAGTGTTACAGGAGGTAAAGTTTGCTAGTGGGATTTGAGTAAAACTCCGTACCGAAGTCTTAAGTCGGCGAGGGATTTCCTGTCTACGCGTTTAACAGTGATACAGGAGGTAAAGTTTGCTAGTGGGATTTGAGTAAAACTCCGTACCGAAGTCTTAAGTCGGCGAGGGATTTCCTGTCTACGCGTTTAACAGTGATACAGGAGGTAAAGTTTGCTAGTGGGATTTGAGTAAAACTCCGTACCGAAGTCTTAAGTCGGCGAGGGATTTCCTGTCTACGCGTTTAACAGTGTTACAGGAGGTAAAGTTTGCTAGTGGGATTTGAGTAAAACTCCGTACCGAAGTCTTAAGTCGGCGAGGGATTTCCTGTCTACGCGTTTAACAGTGATACAGGAGGTAAAGTTTGCTAGTGGGATTTGAGTAAAACTCCGTACCGAAGTCTTAAGTCGGCGAGGGATTTCCTGTCTACGCGTTTAACAGTGTTACAGGAGGTAAAGTTTGCTAGTGGGATTTGAGTAAAACTCCGTATCGAAGTCTTAAGTCGGCGAGGGATTTCCTGTCTACGCGTTTAACAGTGATACAGGAGGTAAAGTTTGCTAGTGGGATTTGAGTAAAACTCCGTATCGAAGTCTTAAGTCGGCGAGGGATTTCCTGTCTACGCGTTTAACAGTGTTACAGGAGGTAAAGTTTGCTAGTGGGATTTGAGTAAAACTCCGTATCGAAGTCTTAAGTCGGCGAGGGATTTCCTGTCTACGCGTTTAACAGTGTTACAGGAGGTAACGTTTGCTAGTATGATTTGAGTAAAACTCCGTATCGAAGTCTTAAGTCGGCGAGGGATTTCCTGTCTACGCGTTTAACAGTGTTACAGGAGGTAAAGTTTGCTAGTGGGATTTGAGTAAAACTCCGTATCGAAGTCTTAAGTCGGCGAGGGATTTCCTGTCTACGCGTTTAACAGTGTTACAGGAGGTAAAGTTTGCTAGTGGGATTTGAGTAAAACTCCGTATCGAAGTCTTAAGTCGGCGAGGGATTTCCTGTCTACGCGTTTAACAGTGTTACAGGAGGTAAAGTTTGCTAGTGGGATTTGAGTAAAACTCCGTACCGAAGTCTTAAGTCGACGAGGGATTTCCTGTCTACGCGTTTAACAGTGTTACAGGAGGTAAAGTTTGCTAGTGGGATTTGAGTAAAACTCCGTACCGAAGTCTTAAGTCGGCGAGGGATTTCCTGTCTACGCGTTTAACAGTGTTACAGGAGGTAAAGTTTGCTAGTGGGATTTGAGTAAAACTCCGTATCGAAGTCTTAAGTCGGCGAGGGATTTCCTGTCTACGCGTTTAACAGTGTTACAGGAGGAAAAGTTTGCTAGTGGGATTTGAGTAAAACTCCGTACCGAAGTCTTAAGTCGGCGAGGGATTTCCTGTCTACGCGTTTAACAGTGTTACAGGAGGTAAAGTTTGCTAGTGGGATTTGTGTAAAACTCCGTATCGAAGTCTTAAGTCGGCGAGGGATTTCCTGTCTACGCGTTTAACAGTGTTACAGGAGGTAAAGTTTGCTAGTGGGATTTGAGTAAAACTCCGTATCGAAGTCTTAAGTCGGCGAGGGATTTCCTGTCTACGCGTTTAACAGTGTTACAGGAGGTAAAGTTTGCTAGTGGGATTTGAGTAAAACTCCGTACCGAAGTCATAAGTCGGCGAGGGATTTCCTGTCTACGCGTTTAACAGTGTTACAGGAGGTAAAGTTTGCTAGTGGGATTTGAGTAAAACTCCGTACCGAAGTCTTAAGTCGGCGAGGGATTTCCTGTCTACGCGTTTAACAGTGTTACAGGAGGTAAAGTTTGCTAGTGGGATTTGAGTAAAACTCCGTATCGAAGTCTTAAGTCGGCGAGGAATTTCCTGTCTACGCGTTTACCAGTGTTACAGGAGGTAAAGTTTGCTAGTGGGATTTGAGTAAAACTCCGTACCGAAGTCTTAAGTCGGCGAGGGATTTCCTGTCTACGCGTTTAACAGTGATACAGGAGGTAAAGTTTGCTAGTGGGATTTGAGTAAAACTCCGTACCGAAGTCTTAAGTCGGCGAGGGATTTCCTGTCTACGCGTTTAACAGTGTTACAGGAGGTAAAGTTTGCTAGTGGGATTTGAGTAAAACTCCGTACCGAAGTCTTAAGTCGGCGAGGGATTTCCTGTCTACGCGTTTAACAGTGTTACCGGAGGTAAAGTTTGCTAGTGGGATTTGAGTAAAACTCCGTACCGAAGTCTTAAGTCGGCGAGGGATTTCCTGTCTACGCGTTTAACAGTGTTACAGGAGGTAAAGTTTGCTAGTGGGATTTGAGTAAAACTCCGTATCGAAGTCTTAAGTCGGCGAGGGATTTCCTGTCTACGCGTTTAACAGTGTTACAGGTGCTAAAGTTTGCTAGTGGGATTTGAGTAAAACTCCGTATCGAAGTCTTGTGTCGGCGAGGGATTTCCTGTCTACGCGTTTAACAGTGTTACAGGAGGTAAAGTTTGCTAGTGGGATTTGAGTAAAACTCCGTACCGAAGTCTTAAGGCGGCGAGGGATTTCCTGTCTACGCGTTTAACAGTGTTACAGGAGGTAAAGTTTGCTAGTGGGATTTGAGTAAAACTCCGTACCGAAGTCTTAAGTCGGCGAGGGATTTCCTGTCTACGCGTTTAACAGTGTTACAGGAGGTAAAGTTTACTAGTGGGATTTGAGTAAAACTCCGTATCGAAGTCTTAAGTCGGCGAGGGATTTCCTGTCTACGCGTTTAACAGTGTTACAGGAGGTAAAGTTTCCTAGTGGGATTTGAGTAAAACTCCGTACCGAAGTCTTAGGTCGGCGAGGGATTTCCTGTCTACGCGTTTAACAGTGTTACAGGAGGTAAAGTTTGCTAGTGGGATTTGAGTAAAACTCCGTATCGAAGTCTTAAGTCGGCGAGGGATTTCCTGTCTACGCGTTTAACAGTGTTACAGGAGGTAAAGTTTGCTAGTGGGATTTGAGTAAAACTCCGTACCGAAGTCTTAGGTCGGCGAGGGATTTCCTGTCTACGCGTTTAACAGTGTTACAGGAGGTAAAGTTTGCTAGTGGGATTTGAGTAAAACTCCGTATCGAAGTCTTAAGTCGGCGAGGGATTTCCTGTCTACGCGTTTAACAGGGTTACAGGAGGTAAAGTTTGCTAGTGGGATTTGAGTAAAACTCCGTATCGAAGTCTTAAGTCGGCGAGGGATTTCCTGTCTACGCGTTTAACAGTGTTACAGGAGGTAAAGTTTGCTAGTGGGATTTGAGTAAAACTCCGTACCGAAGTCTTAAGTCGGCGAGGGATTTCCTGTCTACGCGTTTAACAGGGTTACAGGAGGTAAAGTTTGCTAGTGGGATTTGAGTAAAACTCCGTACCGAAGTCTTAAGTCGGCGAGGGATTTCCTGTCTACGCGTTTAACAGTGTTACAGGAGGTAAAGTTTGCTAGTGGGATTTGAGTAAAACTCCGTACCGAAGTCTTAAGTCGGCGAGGGATTTCCTGTCTACGCGTTTAACAGTGTTACAGGAGGTAAAGTTTGCTAGTGGGATTTGAGTAAAACTCCGTATCGAAGTCTTAAGTCGGCGAGGGATTTCCTGTCTACGCGTTTAACAGTGTTACAGGAGGTAAAGTTTGCTAGTGGGATTTGAGTAAAACTCCGTACCGAAGTCTTAAGTCGGCGAGGGATTTCCTGTCTACGCGTTTAACAGGGTTACAGGAGGTAAAGTTTGCTAGTGGGATTTGAGTAAAACTCCGTACCGAAGTCTTAAGTCGGCGAGGGATTTCCTGTCTACGCGTTTAACAGTGTTACAGGAGGTAAAGTTTGCTAGTGGGATTTGAGTAAAACTCCGTACCGAAGTCTTAAGTCGGCGAGGGATTTCCTGTCTACGCGTTTAACAGTGTTACAGGAGGTAAAGTTTGCTAGTGGGATTTGAGTAAAACTCCGTACCGAAGTCTTAAGTCGGCGAGGGATTTCCTGTCTACGCGTTTAACAGTGTTACAGGAGGTAAAGTTTGCTAGTGGGATTTGAGTAAAACTCCGTACCGAAGTCTTAAGTCGGCGAGGGATTTCCTGTCTACGCGTTTAACAGTGTTACAGGAGGTAAAGTTTGCTAGTGGGATTTGAGTAAAACTCCGTACCGAAGTCTTAAGTCGGCGAGGGATTTCCTGTCTACGCGTTTAACAGTGTTACAGGAGGTAAAGTTTGCTAGTGGGATTTGAGTAAAACTCCGTACCGAAGTCTTAAGTCGGCGAGGGATTTCCTGTCTACGCGTTTAACAGTGTTACAGGAGGTAAAGTTTGCTAGTGGGATTTGAGTAAAACTCCGTACCGAAGTCTTAAGTCGGCGAGGGATTTCCTGTCTACGCGTTTAACAGTGTTACAGGAGGTAAAGTTTGCTAGTGGGATTTGAGTAAAACTCCGTATCGAAGTCTTAAGTCGGCGAGGGATTTCCTGTCTACGCGTTTAACAGTGTTACAGGAGGTAAAGTTTGCTAGTGGGATTTGAGTAAAACTCCGTACCGAAGTCTTAAGTCGGCGAGGGATTTCCTGTCTACGCGTTTAACAGGGTTACAGGAGGTAAAGTTTGCTAGTGGGATTTGAGTAAAACTCCGTATCGAAGTCTTAAGTCGGCGAGGGATTTCCTGTCTACGCGTTTAACAGTGTTACAGGAGGTAAAGTTTGCTAGTGGGATTTGAGTAAAACTCCGTATCGAAGTCTTAGGTCGGCGAGGGATTTCCTGTCTACGCGTTTAACAGTGTTACAGGAGGTAAAGTATGCTAGTGGGATTTGAGTAAAACTCCGTACCGAAGTCTTAAGTCGGCGAGGGATTTCCTGTCTACGCGTTTAACAGTGTTACAGGAGGTAAAGTTTGCTAGTGGGATTTGAGTAAAACTCCGTACCGAAGTCTTAAGTCGGCGAGGGATTTCCTGTCTACGCGTTTAACAGTGTTACATTAGGTAAAGTTTGCTAGTGGGATTTGAGTAAAACTCCGTATCGAAGTCTTAAGTCGGCGAGGGATTTCCTGTCTACGCGTTTAACAGTGTTACAGGAGGTAAAGTTTGCTAGTGGGATTTGAGTAAAACTCCGTACCGAAGTCTTAAGTCGGCGAGGGATTTCCTGTCTACGCGTTTAACAGTGTTACAGGAGGTAAAGTTTCCTAGTGGGATTTGAGTAAAACTCCGTACCGAAGTCTTAGGTCGGCGAGGGATTTCCTGTCTACGCGTTTAACAGTGTTACAGGAGGTAAAGTTTGCTAGTGGGATTTGAGTAAAACTCCGTACCGAAGTCTTAAGTCGGCGAGGGATTTCCTGTCTACGCGTTTAACAGGGTTACAGGAGGTAAAGTTTGCTAGTGGGATTTGAGTAAAACTCCGTACCGAAGTCTTAAATCGGCGAGGGATTTCCTGTCTACGCGTTTAACAGTGTTACAGGAGGTAAAGTTTGCTAGTGGGATTTGAGTAAAACTCCGTATCGAAGTCTTAAGTCGGCGAGGGATTTCCTGTCTACGCGTTTAACAGGGTTACAGGAGGTAAAGTTTGCTAGTGGGATTTGAGTAAAACTCCGTACCGAAGTCTTAAGTCGGCGAGGGATTTCCTGTCTACGCGTTTAACAGTGTTACAGGAGGTAAAGTTTGCTAGTGGGATTTGAGTAAAACTCCGTACCGAAGTCTTAAGTCGGCGAGGGATTTCCTGTCTACGCGTTTAACAGGGTTACAGGAGGTAAAGTTTGCTAGTGGGATTTGAGTAAAACTCCGTACCGAAGTCTTAAGTCGGCGAGGGATTTCCTGTCTACGCGTTTAACAGTGTTACATTAGGTAAAGTTTGCTAGTGGGATTTGAGTAAAACTCCGTATCGAAGTCTTAAGTCGGCGAGGGATTTCCTGTCTACGCGTTTAACAGTGTTACAGGAGGTAAAGTTTGCTAGTGGGATTTGAGTAAAACTCCGTACCGAAGTCTTAAGTCAGCGAGGGATTTCCTGTCTACGCGTTTAACAATGTTACAGGAGGTAAAGTTTGCTAGTGGGATTTGAGTAAAACTCCGTACCGAAGTCTTAAGTCGGCGAGGGATTTCCTGTCTACGCGTTTAACAGTGTTACAGGAGGTAAAGTTTGCTAGTGGGATTTGAGTAAAACTCCGTATCGAAGTCTTAAGTCGGCGAGGGATTTCCTGTCTACGCGTTTAACAGTGTTACAGGAGGTAAAGTTTGCTAGTGGGATTTGAGTAAAACTCCGTACCGAAGTCTTAAGTCGGCGAGGGATTTCCTGTCTACGCGTTTAACAGTGTTACAGGAGGTAAAGTTTGCTAGTGGGATTTGAGTACAACTCCGTATCGAAGTCTTAAGTCGGCGAGGGATTTCCTGTCTACGCGTTTAACAGTGTTACAGGAGGTAAAGTTTGCTAGTGGGATTTGAGTACAACTCCGTATCGAAGTCTTAAGTCGGCGAGGGATTTCCTGTCTACGCGTTTAACAGTGTTACAGGAGGTAAAGTTTGCTAGTGGGATTTGACTAAAACTCCGTACCGAAGTCTTAAGTCGGCGAGGGATTTCCTGTCTACGCGTTTAACAGTGTTACAGGAGGTAAAGTTTGCTAGTGGGATTTGACTAAAACTCCGTACCGAAGTCTTAAGTCGGCGAGGGATTTCCTGTCTACGCGTTTAACAGTGTTACAGGAGGTAAAGTTTGCTAGTGGGATTTGAGTAAAACTCCGTACCGAAGTCTTAAGTCGGCGAGGGATTTCCTGTCTACGCGTTTAACAGTGTTACAGGAGGTAAAGTTTGCTAGTGGGATTTGAGTAAAACTCCGTACCGAAGTCTTAAGTCGGCGAGGGATTTCCTGTCTACGCGTTTAACAGTGTTACAGGAGGTAAAGTTTGCTAGTGGGATTTGAGTAAAACTCCGTATCGAAGTCTTAAGTCGGCGAGGGATTTCCTGTCTACGCGTTTAACAGTGTTACAGGAGGTAAAGTTTGCTAGTGGGATTTGAGTAAAACTCCGTACCGAAGTCTTAAGTCGGCGAGGGATTTCCTGTCTACGCGTTTAACAGTGTTACAGGAGGTAAAGTTTGCTAGTGGGATTTGAGTAAAACTCCGTATCGAAGTCTTAAGTCGGCGAGGGATTTCCTGTCTACGCGTTTAACAGTGTTACAGGAGGTAAAGTTTGCTAGTGGGATTTGAGTAAAACTCCGTACCGAAGTCTTAAGTCGGCGAGGGATTTCCTGTCTACGCGTTTAACAGTGATAGAGGAGGTAAAGTTTGCTAGTGGGATTTGAGTAAAACTCCGTACCGAAGTCTTAAGTCGGCGAGGGATTTCCTGTCTACGCGTTTAACAGTGATACAGGAGGTAAAGTTTGCTAGTGGGATTTGAGTAAAACTCCGTACCGAAGTCTTAAGTCGGCGAGGGATTTCCTGTCTACGCGTTTAACAGTGTTACAGGAGGTAAAGTTTGCTAGTGGGATTTGAGTAAAACTCCGTATCGAAGTCTTAAGTCGGCGAGGGATTTCCTGTCTACGCGTTTAACAGTGTTACAGGAGGTAAAGTTTGCTAGTGGGATTTGAGTAAAACTCCGTATCGAAGTCTTAAGTCGGCGAGGGATTTCCTGTCTACGCGTTTAACAGTGTTACAGGAGGTAAAGTTTGCTAGTGGGATTTGAGTAAAACTCCGTATCGAAGTCTTAAGTCGGCGAGGGATTTCCTGTCTACGCGTTTAACAGTGTTACAGGAGGTAAAGTTTGCTAGTGGGATTTGAGTAAAACTCCGTATCGAAGTCTTAAGTCGGCGAGGGATTTCCTGTCTACGCGTTTAACAGTGTTACAGGAGGTAAAGTTTGCTAGTGGGATTTGAGTAAAACTCCGTATCGAAGTCTTAAGTCGGCGAGGGATTTCCTGTCTACGCGTTTAACAGTGTTACAGGAGGTAAAGTTTGCTAGTGGGATTTGAGTAAAACTCCGTATCGAAGTCTTAAGTCGGCGAGGGATTTCCTGTCTACGCGTTTAACAGTGTTACAGGAGGTAAAGTTTGCTAGTGGGATTTGAGTAAAACTCCGTATCGAAGTCTTAAGTCGGCGAGGGATTTCCTGTCTACGCGTTTAACAGTGTTACAGGAGGTAAAGTTTGCTAGTGGGATTTGAGTAAAACTCCGTATCGAAGTCTTAAGTCGGCGAGGAATTTCCTGTCTACGCGTTTAACAGTGTTACAGGAGGTAAAGTTTGCTAGTGGGACAGTGTTACAGGAGGTAAAGTTTGCTAGTGGGACAGTGTTACAGGAGGTAAAGTTTGCTAGTGGGACAGTGTTACAGGAGGTAAAGTTTGCTAGTGGGACAGTGTTACAGGAGGTAAAGTTTGCTAGTGGGACAGTGTTACAGGAGGTAAAGTTTGCTAGTGGGACAGTGTTACAGGAGGTAAAGTTTGCTAGTGGGACAGTGTTACAGGAGGTAAAGTTTGCTAGTGGGACAGTGTTACAGGAGGTAAAGTTTGCTAGTGGGACAGTGTTACAGGAGGTAAAGTTTGCTAGTGGGACAGTGTTACAGGAGGTAAAGTTTGCTAGTGGGACAGTGTTACAGGAAGTAAAGTTTGCTAGTGGGACAGTGTTACAGGAGGTAAAGTTTGCTAGTGGGACAGTGTTACAGGAGGTAAAGTTTGCTAGTGGGACAGTGTTACAGGAGGTAAAGTTTGCTAGTGGGACAGTGTTACAGGAGGTAAAGTTTGTTAGTGGGACAGTGTTACAGGAGGTAAAGTTTGCTAGTGGGACAGTGTTACAGGAGGTAAAGTTTGCTAGTGGGACAGTGTTACAGGAGGTAAAGTTTGCTAGTGGGACAGTGTTACAGGAGGTAAAGTTTGCTAGTGGGACAGTGTTACAGGAGGTAAAGTTTGCTAGTGGGACAGTGTTACAGGAGTTACAGTTTGCTAGTGGGACAGTGTTACAGGAGGTAAAGTTTGCTAGTGGGACAGTGTTACAGGAGGTAAAGTTTGCTAGTGGGACAGTGTTACAGGAGGTAAAGTTTGCTAGTGGGACAGTGTTACAGGAGGTAAAGTTTGCTAGTGGGACAGTGTTACAGGAGGTAAAGTTTGCTAGTGGGACAGTGTTACAGGAGGTAAAGTTTGCTAGTGGGACAGTGTTACAGGAGGTAAAGTTTGCTAGTGGGACAGTGTTACAGGAGTTAAAGTTTGCTAGTGGGACAGTGTTACAGGAGGTAAAGTTTGCTAGTGGGACAGTGTTACAGGAGGTAAAGTTTGCTAGTGGGACAGTGTTACAGGAGGTAAAGTTTGCTAGTGGGACAGTGTTACAGGAGCTAAAGTTTGCTAGTGGGACAGTGTTACAGGAGGTAATGTTTGCTAGTGGGACAGTGTTACAGGAGGTAAAGTTTGCTAGTGGGACAGTGTTACAGGAGGTAAAGTTTGCTAGTGGGACAGTGTTACAGGAGGTAAAGTTTGCTAGTGGGACAGTGTTACAGGAGGTAAAGTTTGCTAGTGGGATTTGAGGCATTAGGATAAATAATTTAACTAACTTTACCTAATTATAAATAAAAGAAACTTTTTGTACAAAATGGTAGTTTAGGCTCGAAATATTGTAAAATAATTATAATGTTTATTATAAATGCAAAACAATTTAAACAAATACAAGCAAATTAAAGTGAGATAATCTCTGCCATGCGTGTAACCGTGTTACTTTTCTACGCGTGTAACGGGGGGGGGGGCTAATAGTTGCTTATATCTGCAACGAATCCTTAACATAGGAATCCCGACTCTGTTTTAGAAAACCTATTAATTAATGTCAACGGCTAAACCATTTCTTTGAAATGCTCTTTACGTATTTAAACCATTTTTGATCTGTTTGTTCTAAAAGCTTTCAGCGATAGAGATAGCGTCGGTTGTATGTTTAGGAGATAGACGGGGCGAACAAACGTCTAAGTTTAGGACAGAGTCACATACCTGCCATTGTTATCAGGATTAAAGAGGGGTCGTCATTTATATGAACCCCCTGTAGAAAGAAGGGCAAAAAGTTAGATAGGATCGGACAAAGGACGGGATTGGTATTTGTAGTAGGGGGAGTGTTGGGTCTCTTGGGCGTGAGAAAAACGTTCTTTAGCAGCTAGTTCAATCCAAAATATTTATATTAAGAATAATTAGTACAGTAAAATTTAAATATCTTCATAAGTGTGCTGTATTCAAAAAAACACTTGTTCCTTCTGGAGAGAATACTGCAATTCCGAAAGGAGGCATGTAATTGGGACTCCAAGGCAAAGTGTAGAAAATTTAACCTTCTAGAGGGCGCTTGCGGAGTTTTATTCTGTACAAATACCCTTTAAAATTTAAACCGTTTACGATTTTATATTTGGGTGACTTTACAATTAAATACTATATAAATGTATTGTAAATAATTTTAGACATCAGTATTGTACAATTTAAATTTTCTAAATGTAATATTTCTAAAAATATTTTGAATTGTTAAAACCTGTAAGCAATGTATACTAAACACTATTTTCATTAGGTCTAAGGTGTTTGCTGGTTATTTTTCTGCAATAAAGTAATACAACGTCTAAACGTATAAAACATATTATCGTAATGATAGGCTCTACATATAAGAATATGAAATTATAATTATAATATTTAGTGAAAATAAGGAATAATTTTATTAAAATGTATAACCCTAAAAATTAGTGGATGAAAAAAATATTGGCTTTATAACACAACAGGTTCTAGCAGAATCTTACAGTCTTATGTTGGAAAAACAATTCATAATTGTTCATTTCTAAGCTTACTAGTCACCACTAGTGTATCGTGAACATGACCCACTCTCATGAGAATTATGTTTCTTTTTGCTGTTCTCCCTTGTCTTTCTGGTTCAGTATACCACAGCATTTTCGTTTTTTACTTTAAAAAAGCTTCTCTACTATTGCAAAACTGCACGGTAACAGCTTCCTGGCGAATGTTTAGCGGAATTTTCTCTATAACATCAAAATCTGACAACATTTCAACAAATTGGTCATTTTCAGATTCACCTATTATATCTTCATTTGTATCATTTACAATAACATTGACTCCTTCGTCAGGTTCATCATCTGGCAAAGAGACTCGTTTTCATCAGAATCATTAAAGAGCTGTCTAACAAAGTTTCCGGTAGAAAGTATTTATTGATTTGCTTCTTTTTCGACACCAAATAGCATTTTACCAATTCACTCCTCTTCAAATGGTACAACAGTAAGATGTAAAACTTAGATACTAAAAAGACATAAAATACTAAAATAATAATAACAACATAAACAGTAATAATTTAACTCTACAAAGTTTTTGTAATGTAAATAACTGCACGAGGAACCCCGCACAAATAACTTACACGAAAGGGCGCTTGCGAACGAAACCTCCGCAATCTGACCGCGATTGACAAAGAATAAATTCCCACGAATGCTACTTGGAAAAATTAACAAAAATCGGTTGCGACGTTTCCTAGAATGCAGGTTGTGGAGTAACGAGCTGGAAATAAACATCTGACAACTGAAAAGACGTTTTCTTAACAAATAATGATACGTACGGAGAAAAACTCCGCATGCGCCTTCTCGAGGGTTAATGCTATTTTGTGCCATTATACCAATGAAAAACTATGCATAAGATTAAAAAATTAATAAATTAAACATGTCCTAAATACACTTCTAACTTAAAGGCTATCAGTGGATATTAATTTTAAGTACATGTTCACTGTGGTATTTATTTATAAAGCCAAGTTAAAATTTTGCGAGAAATAGCATGGTGCTGAAGGAAAACATTAAAATTTGTATGTTCCCGGATTATAGGAAAGTATCGTTTCTTCAAGGCTTCTTCTGGAAAACTTTTTCTCATGGATACAATCTGCAGCAATTTGATTTAAGCGATTTTCGGGAGTTTCATGTTTTAAATATGAGGCCATTATCCGAGTTAACCCGCAAGTACTAGCGCGAGGTGTTTTAAGATCCTCAGGGTGGTAAATTTCGTTCTAGTAGCTTAAGTGAATTGGCAGCAGTGCTGTGCGCCTTGGTAGTTTCAAGTTGCATCCCCCCCACATCTGTTAATACAGTTCTTGACAGTTAATGGCATTCCGCCGTGGTTGAAAATTGCTACATGAGAAAATTGGCCAGAGACGGGGAGAGTGTGCCGAGCCCTCTGGAGTGTGTGAGACAGCAGAGCGAGAAGAGCGGTGACAAACGGACCAGAAACGCTTCCGATAGTCGTTGTTGTTGCGTCGTAAATATTAGGCTGATAATATCTTCGTCGTTCCAAATATACATTTGCTTTGATCGTTCAATCCATTCAAAGGAACTTACTTATAAGACATAGTTGATAATGAATTATATTCCCTATAAATTACACCTGTTATGTACTCACGTAATATGTATTATGTATGTAATATGATACTATGTCTTATATGAAATTCTTATATTTTAAATAACATTAGAATAATTCAATGTATTACGAATTGTTTTTCAAATGATTCAGACAACAAAAGTAACTCAAAGTCAATACTCAAATAATTGTTCAATGTGTGTCATTTCCGATGGAACTTTCTATTAACTTAAGGATGTAATCGTTGATTATTTTCCATGTAACACGTAGCCTTATTCTAGAACATTGATGTAATCATTGACCAATGTACAAGTAAACTGAATAAGTTATATATACACCTAACGCGAGCGGAAAGCTAGTTCTTGTCAAGTTTTCGTCCGGTTCTTGTCTAGTCTTCCTCCAGTTCTTGTCTAGTTCTCATCTAGTTTTCGTCTAATTGTTGTCAAGTTTTCCATGTTAATGTCTTTGCTAAGTTCTTATTCAATTGTGAAACTAATTTATCAATTCAAAGACTATATCATACAACTACTATTTCTCGTACGAAACTACTATTTTATATTTGCCTACTATTTCTCGTACGAATTACTATTTTATAATTCGCCTACTATTTCTCGTACGAAACTACTATTTTATATTTGCCTACTATTTCTCGTACGAATTACTATTTTATAATTCGCCTACTATTTCTCGTACCAAACTACTATTTTATATTCGCCTACTATTTCTCGTACGACGCGAATTATTCAGTTTACTTATTGCAACATCTTGTATTTGTTTATCAAATAAATTCTTGTTATACTCAAGTGCGTGTTTCATTGGCCGCACCCCTTGCAAACACAGGGACACAACATCATTTAATTATCTTCCATCCTTAAGAAAAGCAAATCGTCTCTGATTTGTAAAGATACATGCAATGTGCTACATCCTGTCTCGCAGGCGTGCACTTCGTCTTCGAGGACTTGAAGGTGATGCAGGAGGTTGATTAGATGTAGAAGGTATAGAATCTTGTAAATCAGGTGATAAGGGAATATCAGGTAAACTACGATGTTGAATGTGTTCTAATTCTATATTAGGATAAGCTTCAGTGGTATTGGTTAACATCGATTGTGGAAATATTGGAGTTCGTTGTCCTCTAAGTACAAAGTTGTATACACATTTGATAATGAGACATAAGCCTATACAAATGCTTATTATAATAATAAAATTCTTTAGTATATCATGAGTTTGTAGTTTATACATTACATTTGATTTATGTTCTATTTGATCTGCTAAGTTTGCAATTTGATCTAATTTATAGCTTGTAATTTTTAATTCATCTAAGTTAGTTACTGGGATATGTATAGGATGTAATATCATATAGTCCATCTTTGTTACAATCTGTTGTAAAGTGACTTACATGACTGATAACATATAACCATTGATTGATATTACTACATTTATGCCAAATTTCAGCTGCTATATAATTAATAATTCTAACATCACATGTTTTTGGTATTGGTTGAGGACTTAAAAATAATTCACTTTCACAATGTCGTTGAGCATATGTGTTATATAAGGGTGTTATTCGTGAACGGATATAGGTATTGTTTAAAATTCTTTTACATTTATCAATTGATTTTATAGGAGAATAAGTTAATTTATTGCTGCTGATAGCCAAACATTCTGTGCTGGGTTTAATGAACATGTAGATATTAATATTACTTACAATTGGTAAAGATATTACATGATATAAACATAATACTCCATTATCTGTTACTGGAACATAAATCACAAATATTAATTTCGAATCCATATCATAAACAGTTAAAGATAATACATCTATAAATTCATAAGCATATTGTTTACAGAGTGATAATGGATATGATGTACCTAGGTAAATAAGGTTTTGTGTGAAGTAATTCATACATTAATTTTTGAGGTGTCAATATAAAAGGGTGAAGTATTTGTTGTTTTGCAAATTATATAGATTGTATAGGATTTGTGAATTCTCTATTTATTTCAGTAAATATTAGTAAGAGTAAAGTGATGTGATCTTCAACTTTTTGTTGTAAACATTGTGTTTGTAGTATGACATTTTTTGTTTTCATTAGTGTTTGTATTATTTGTATGTTGTCATTCAATGTTTTTTCTGTTTGTTGTAAACTTGTAAAGGTATTATTGAAATTTGAAATAGTTGATTGTACTACGCGAGATTGTGCTTTTAATAGTTCGCTGATATCATATTCATCTGTTTGTAGTTTGTTTAATGCGTCGTTATAATATTCTGCGTCATCTGAACATAATGTTCCTATCATGACCTTAAATATTGTTCCAATTGCGTTGAATAATCCTCGTTTTTGTCTATAACCAGTCGTATCTCCTACTAAATTTTTGAAAGTAGCATCTTGTTCTATTATGGTTGATTGTAATTGTATTAAAATATTAAATGATGTTGTACAAGTTGTTTGTTGGTGTAATAATGGTTCTTGACAAAGTTGCCCTGTTTGTTGAAGAATATATTCAAAATTGTGAAGTTTATTTTCTAATGATGTTACATTGAGATAGGCTATTAGTTTCCAAGTGTGTGAGTAAAATTTTATTTTACCTATGTTTTCATAGTATATACCTGATGATTTGTCCAAAGGAGTAATGGTATAACATTGCAATCAGTATCAATGTCTGCTTTTACGAAGCAGTGTATCCAGGAACATATGCAAGTTTAATTCTATTTTTGTGTACTTTTAAATATCGTCTTTTATATTTTAATGTTACATTGACAGGTGAATCAATTGCTATTATTTCATAAGGTCCTGTATATTGAGAAGTTAACCTCCTGGAAGTAGATGGTTGTGAGATTTCATTTTTAAATAAACGTAATCGCCAATTTTGTAATCTATAGTGTGTGTATTTTTATCATAATATTGTTTACTACTATGTTTTGCTTTCTTAATATTTTCTATTGCTATCTGATATGAACTGTTTAATTTTATTTTTAAATCAGATATGTAGCGTCATATGTGTAACGAAATTCTGGAGGTTGTGTTATCGATGTTGGTAGTATTGGTGAAAATCCAAAAACAAGTACATTTGTTATATATTTCGTTGTAAAATGTGGTGTTGTATTATATGCGAAAATAGCCAGAGGAATTCATTGGTCCTAGTCTGTCTGTTCGTTGTTTGGTATAATGACGTATATATTCTATAAATGTACGATGAGTACGTTCTAGAGCGACGTTTGATTCAGGATGATAAGCTGTTGTTTGTATATGTTTTAGTTTAAATAATTTTGCAATTGATTTGAAGAGATTAGATGTGAAGTTCGTTCCTTGGTCGGTTAAGATATTCTGTGGTAAACCAAATTTACATGTAAAATTATTCACTAGTGTTTTGGCTACAGTTTCTGCTTCTTGGTTTGGCAATGGGAAAGCTTGTGAAAATTTAGTAAGGTTATCTTGAATTGTAAGTAAATATCTATTGGCTGATTCAGTGAGTGTAAGAGGTCCGACGATGTCTAATGGAATTTTTTGAAAACTTTGTTCTGCCGTATCAGTTATTATCATTGGTTCTTTTTTCTTTTGTATCAATTTGTTTTGTTGGCACGATGGACATGTCTGTACAAAGTTGCACACGACTTGTTTCATATTAGGCCAATAATAATATTGCTTAAGTTTTTTATAGGTTTTGTGTAATCCGAAATGGCCACTATGAGGCGAAGAATGAAATTCTTCTAATAACTTTAAAATATCTTCTGATTTTGGAATTACTTGATTACTATGACATATGTAAACTTTGATGTCACAATTTTGAAAAATATATCTTAACATCGCACGTATTTTAGGCCAAAATAATTTATCTTCCTGTCCAAGTTGTGATAAAGTAATAGCATTAATTCCTTTTTTAATTAAAACATTTTTTAAAGTAAGTAAAGTACAAAATAATCAGACTATTGGGTTTTATCGTTGATTGTTTGCTCTGTCATAAGATAACAGATAAGTTGTTTGTTGTGAACTACAGTTGTTACATGGTTAACTTTTGGCTGCAGTTTACTTAGTTTAGATAAGTGATTTGTACTTTGAACTGTTTGATAAATCGTTGTATTTGCTGGAATTTGTAAATCTGTTGAAAGAGTTAGCCCAATTGTATTGTTTTTACAATTTAAAATGTATTCATTTGTTTCTATAATGTTGTTATTAATTATTACTTTAGATTGATAAGTTTGTAAAAAATTATCATACTCATTTGACGATAGTGTTATATACATGTTTCGTATTGTAGAAGTTTCAGATGTTCCGTCATCTTTAGGTATTATAAATTTTTTGCCATAAAGATAAGGTCGAAAATATTTTGTTGCCCATGTTATTGCTAAAATTCCTTTTCTATTGTGGAATAATTTCCTTCAGCTGCATTCAGAGTTCGAGATGCATAAGCTACTGGTAAATCATTTGGCAATTCACCTTGAGATAATATTCCAGATATTGCGAATGATGAAGCGTCTGTTGTTAAAATAATTGGTTTATTAAAATTTGGAAATTGTAAAATCGGTTCAGATGTTAATTTATGTTTTAATGTTTCAAAAGCTAATTGTTGCTTTTCTGTCCAGTTAAATTCTACATTTTCCTTTGTTAATTATGTCAACGGTTTTGCTATTAAAGCAAAATTTCTTATAAATCGTCTATAGTAATTACAAAGTCCTAAAAATGCTTGGATATCTTTTAAAGTTTCTGAAGTTGGGTAATTTTTTACAACATTAACTCTTTCTGCATTAGGTTTTACACCGTGTTCTGTAATTTGATGTCCTAAGAATATTGCTTCTTTTTGTAAAACTTCGCATTTGTCAAGTTGAAGTCGTAAGTTACTGTCCTTTAGTCGTTGAAATACTTGTTTAAGTTTTTAATTATAATCTAATAGATCTATTCCGTACACTACTATGTCGTCCATATAAACAAAACATTTACTACCTTGTAATCCTGATAGTACAGTATTCATGAATCTTTGAAATGTTGCAGGTGCATTTTTCAGTCCAAAAGTGATAATGTCCTAAGTCGGCAGAAAAAGCAGTTTTAGGAGCGTCTTCTTTTTTAATTTTTACGCTATGAAAACCTGAATAGCAGTCTAAACAACTGAAATATTTTGCGTGTCCTAATTGATCTAAAATATCGGTAATATTTGGTAAAGGAAAAGCATTATGTATTGTTCGAGCATTTAATCCGCGATAATCTAATACAACGCGCCATTTTGTTTTTCCTGATGCGTCCTTCTTTTTAGGAACTACCCATATTGGTGCTGACCATGGAGAGGTTGAATCGGAAATAATATTTTGTTCAAGCATATCATTTATTTGTTTATGAAGTTCTGGTTTATAAACTTCTGGGTATCTATATGTCTTTGTTGCTATAGGCACGTCTGTTGTCGTTTTAATTTCGTGTTCAATGACATTTGTTTCTGGTAACTTGTCTCCATCCAAATGTAAATTGAATTGTATTCGGCGCAAAGTCGTAAAAATGATTGTTTTTCTTCTGAATTTAAAAGATTAAGTCGTAAGAGCTTTTTAAGTTCCTTCATACGATCATGTATAGTGTTTGTTCCACAAAGTAGAAATGACCCCACTTGGGGACAAAAAGTGGTGGGGGAAGTAGGCCTATGACGCACTAACCTAAGCTAGCCAAAATGCATCTAACCTAACCTACCCCTAGGTGTAGGGGTGTCCTCAGCTACGTTCAGGAGCTTCTCCCGGGGTAGCTCCGGGGGTGGAATCGGGTTGGGGGTAGTTTTTGGAAAAATTTTGGAAAAATGTGTGTTGACTGATAGGGTGAGTTTACATTGTATTTTGGCTAGATGTAGGGGTGGGTTCACCTGGGGGTAGTTTTAAATAATATATGAAATTGCCAAAAATTGATCAGTTAGATCAAATGACTAAACAACTGTAGGGGGTATATTTAGAGTATGTGTTGGATAGATGCGGGGGTGGGTTCACCAGGGGTAATGGTCAGATTGCCAAAAAATGATCGGGGTCTTAGGTAAAAGTAACCCTGGAGTCGTGCCCGAGGTAAAGTCACCTAGGAGCCTTAATTAAAGCTATCTTTGGAGCAAGGCCTCAGGTAAAGACATCCCGAAGCCAGTCCTTAAATAAAGCCGCCCTCGAGAAAGGCCTTAGGTAAATTCACAATAGAGTAAGGCTTTAGGTGGGGGGTTGTTTTTAATAATATATGAAATTGCCAAAAATTGATCGTTTGGATCAAATGACTAAACAACCGTATGGGATATGTTTAAAGTCCATTTTGGCTAGATGGGGGGGTGGGTTCACCTGGGGGTAATTTTCACATTGCCAAAATTGATCGGTCCCTGGAGTAGGGGTTCTTAGATAAAAGTCACCCAGGAACCAGGCCTTAGTTAAAGTCACTTAGGAGCACGGTCTCAGGTAAAGCTACCATGGAGCAGGGCCTCAGGTAAAGCTATCGTGAATATTGCCCTTAGGTAAAATAACCCTGGAATCTGGCCTTAGGTAAAGCTACCTTGGAGCCTGGCCTTAGGTAAAGCCTCTTTGGAGCTAGACTTTAGGTGAAGCAGTCAGCCCTTAAGTAAAGCTACCCAAAAGTCGGGCCTTAGGTTCAGGATGGTTGCTATATCAATTACAGCCTCTCGACCAAGACAAATACCTCCAACAATTCTTAGGTAAAGCTACCTTGGAGTCGGGTGTTAGGTAAAGTCACCCTGGAGTCGTACTTGAGACAAAGCCACCTAGGAGCCAGGCCTTAGGTAAAGCTACCTTAGAGTCGGGTTTTAGGTAAAGTTACCCAGAAGTCGTGCTTGAGGTAAAGCCACCCAGGCCATAGGTATAGCCTCCATGGAGTATGGACTTAGGTAAAGCCATCCCTAAGCCAGCCCTTAGTTAGAGCCACCCTGGAGAAAGGCCTGAGGCAAATTCACACTAGAGTCAGGCTTTAAGTGGGGGGTTGTTTTTAATAATATATCAGATTGCCAAAAAATGATCGGCTGGATCAAATGAACAACGTTCCCACTAAACGCTAAGTTTAACCGACCAACAATTATACATTGAGTTCAACTAGACAACAAGCTGTGCGGGAATCGACCTATCACATTGCAGTAGCTCGGTAGGCCCACGCAACACAACGCAAACGGTCGCAGTAAGGTGTGTAGGCTTATATACTATGTTAAGCCATATATATATATATATATATATATATATATATATATATATATATATATAAACATGAATCCATAAACGCGCCTACTATAAGGCCTACTATGTCGGTAAACCACTGGCCAAAGCCATTATGATCTGAGCCATACACACATTTTAACCTCCTCTATCAGATAGAGCCTCGGGCAGGCAAACGTATAATATGGGAAGTACTATATTGTATAGCTACCAATGCATACCACCATAGCTATGTAGAAACTGACAAGGCCTTTATGATATGAGCTTTACACATATTGTCTAGGTATGTTGTATCAGTTACAGCCTCTCGACTAAGACAAATACCTCCATCTAATCTTAGGTAAATCTACCTTGGAGGTAGGCCCTAGGTAAAGCTACCTTGGAGTCTGGCCCTAGGTTAATCCACCCCGAAGTCAGGCCTCAGGTAAAGCCTCTCTGGAATCAGACCTTAGGTAAAGCTACCTTGTAGTCAACCCACCATAGGTAAAGCCGGCCTGGAGTGGTAAAACAGCTACCAATTAATAACCTATCACAATAGTATACATCTTGTATTAAGCCATTATGTATGTTACCCAACATACTGTGTTAAACCAATAAGCGTGTAAACCTACATTCCTCCTGAAATAAGACAAAATGAATGTTACCCTACATAGCCCTACATACTGTGTTAAGCCGATATGCACTTTACCCTACATAGGCCTACATACCGAGTTAAGCCAATATGCATGTACACCTAAATAGGCCTACATCCTCTATTAAGCCGATATGCACATTATCCTACAAAATGTGTTAACCCGGTATGCATGTAAACCTACATAGGCCCAACACCCTGTATTAAGCCAAGATGCACATTACCCTACATACATCCTGTATTAAGTATATATGGATGTTAACCTACATAGTCCTACATATTGTGTTAAGTCAATATGCGTGTAAATCTACACACATCCTGTATTAAGCCAATATGCATGATACGGTACATAGGCCTACATATTGTGTTAAGTCAATATGTAGTGTTGTTATCATTATACACTTCATTACAGGTATAGAAAAGTTCACACACAGAGTTCGACATATAAATGCTTGTTTAAAACCTTTACAGTAATATTGTTATTCGCCCCGACCGCGATAGCGCACTCTGGATATATCAGCATAACCGCAGAAAATGACGTCAAACATAATGTCGGTCAAGATGGCGTCTAACAATATGTTGGACGGTATATGTAATATCGGCAGGTTATTTGTATAGGATTAACTGTTGCCTGTATAGGTTTGCCACCTATACTTACTTTAACACTAGTGCATCTATCACAGAAAGGAGAAACCGGCCTCTTGCCGAGCATAAAGGCGGGTGTGTACAAATCTGAACGAGTTCAACATGCCTCTGTCCCCGTGGTAACCCCTATCAACCTTGACGTAATCAACCCCTAACCAAGAGAACCATATAAGTACGGACAACACAGACCCAAGTCCTCAGACAACATCATGGTAGGTGTCTACTACTGGACAGATACTCTCACAATCGAGAAGAAAGCGTTCCCCAAACTATCACTGTATCGTCGTAGATTACGCTCGTTTCGTACTTGGAAAGGAGTGTCAAATGATACTGTCAACCCCGTGCGTCTCAGTAAAGCGGGATTCTTTTACACCGACCAAGAAGATCAAACATTGTGCTTTACATGCGCAGGAGGCCTTGAAGCTTGGTCAGCTGATGATCCGTTACAGGAACATGCAAAGTGGTTTCCTAAATGTAAATAAGTAGTGGGTGTAAGTGCTAAACGGGCACAGATGGGGGTAGACATCTGTACAACAGACGACGAAGACTACTCGGACGATGATGGTGTAAACAACCAGGATGATCGTACGCTGTGCAAGATTTGCTGTATCGATGAAATACAGGTTGCCCTTCTACCATGCGGACATGTGTTTACCTGTCAGGGCTGTGCCTTAAACCCTCAAGAGTGTGACATATGTAGAGTACAGACATCCGCTACGATAAGAGTATATCTATCGTAGCTAGGCCTAATACAATGTAAATAATATTATGTGATCAATAAAACGATTTTTTACGATACATGTGTTTGTACTTATTGTCGAAGAAAAAAACGAAACACCATTAATAAAACAAACAATATCGGTAGATCAACAAGGGATGGCGTATAAGGTAATAAGTAATAGTGCCTTGATAATAGAGACCTATATTTACATTAATAATAATATGATGTGAACAATAAACATAATTAAACTTTCAATGTTAAATTTCTTAAATCTAGTTACAAATACTCTGCTATTGCTTTATACACATTACCGTTACATTTATACAAAAGCTTGACAGGCCTCAACTTGTCTTGCATGAGACATATTACTAGATATCTAGGTAATTTATATAATAACTCTGTATCAGCCTCTAAAATAGACTTCACAAGTTTAACACTATCTCTTAATATTAGACATTTTTCTGTAAACTGTACAAATTCCAAATATCTATCATAATTTCGACTGTGAGCTAAATTTAACTTATAAATATCCAATATAACTTCGCAAAAACATGTAAACTCATGTCCTAGGTCTAATGCTAAATCTAGTGTGGTATTTCTAAAACAATTTAAACTGTCGTTAAAGTGTATTAAAAACTGATTAGGACAAAACACACTCATAGCGAAGTCATTGATAATATCGTCTGAGAACCTGTTGATAGTATTCCCCGCCGTGTATAACATGTGTTTGCCCTTAAAGTATTCATCTAAAATTATATATCTATATGGTTGGTTTACATTATAGGCAAGTTTCTTAAAAGTCTGAACAGTTTTCCTAAACACATACAAAGGATTATAAGTATAAAATATATTTAAATAGGTAAATATACTGATGAAATCGTCATCTAAATAGCTTTTAATGTTATCGCTAATTAGCGGCTTGGTGAAGCATTCAACCGATGCCATGGCGTGTCTGAAAAGTAACACAAAGGTTATTGCAATAATGTTATCTATACTATGTTCACACAAATATCCCCCGAAGGGGGAAAGGAGAATCCCCAGCCCCGCCATCTCCTAGTGACATCCGTCCGAAAAAATGATGCCTCCGTATATCAATGACCCTCCTGCTTGACAAGTACATTCACCTTACGGACCTTTACGGCCGTTCCAGAGGGGATGCATACTCCTTACGGACTGGTTAGAGCCACGCCAGAGGGCATTCATCCTTCTCATTCACACTACCCGTCAAGCAGGAGGGTCTAAAAATTACTTTTCAAAAACATTTGTGTGAAAAATCAACATTCGCTGGTACATAGCTATTCATTTTGTTCACTCATTCGTGGAATTTTGTAGCCATAAGGTAGTAATCATTGTGTAGAAATACATTTTTTAAATTTTTTATAATTTTTATTATTTTTTGTTAATCTGAATATTTATAGAAAACAATACATAGCTAATCATTATGTTCACCTAACCATAGCTTTAACCATAAGGTGGTAATCATTGTACAGATTTAATACTTATTATTATTTTTTATAATATATAAATATAATATAGCATTTCTTAAGCTGAATATTTATAGAATACAATACATAGCTAATCATTATGTTCACCTAACCATAGCTTTAACCATTAGGTGGTAATCATTGTACAGATTTAATACCTAATATTTTTTATAATATAATCTAGCGTTTGTTGAGCTGAATATTTATACAATACAGTACATAGCTATTAATTTTATTCGCTCATGCGAGGACGTTTGTAACCGTAAGGCAGTGTGTCGTACCCATCGTCGTCCAATTTCCTCTTTGCACCTGTTAACCTGAATATTTTATTTTCAGACATCGTGAAGACGTCACGATCTTTTGTGCGACGAATCCTATCACTAGTGGCTACGATAGGATCATTACCTTCCAAAACCATTCGTTTCATTGACTCAAAATTGACCGAGGCGGAAGTACTGAGATTCAGGGTCAACCCTTTGAATTTGCATACGGTGACGTGTTCGTTTTTATTTGTAGACCAGACTCTGTAGGCGTACACTTTAGGACCTTCTGAGACGAATTCGGTGATATAAGACCCGGGACCGTATTCTAAGAGCTCGTCAGTCATCTGGTCTAAATAATCTCTAGTCACTACTCTTGGCAAACCCTCCCTATGGAGGTATACTACGCAGTCGGTATCCTTGTAGATATGTTGAGGGCCTAGAGTGTCCATATGTTCGTACAACTTTAGCCGGGTGTGGGCGGTAGTGTAGACGGCCAGCACAACGTTGACAGTGGGTAGTATTTCGCAAACGTCATCTGAAAACTGCCAATTCACTACCAATATCAATAGAAGTGCTTTGCAGCATTTTAAACAACTCCTGAGGCTCCCTGATAATCGACATTTTCGATTGATTCTCCCTCTGCCCGAATTTTCCCCAAAACGAGTTCAACATCAATTTGGCCAACGAGCTGGATCCTTCGTTTTTAGCGATCTTTGACTGGTCCAAACGGACACCCTCGTTGATGAAATAATCTTCTACGTACTTGGCCTTGTCCTCTTCGGTCCGACACCAGCCGGGGTAACCTGACGCTTCTTGTTTCATCTTTAGAAATGTATTAATAAAATCTTTAAACAGCCCGTCGTTCCCTGAAGCCATTACGTACTGCCACATCTCGTGCATTTCCACAATGACATAGCCCTTCTCTACCGCCTTACGTATCTCGTCCATGGTCCATGTGCCTGTCAGAGCTCGCTCGTCCACCGTATGGCCGCATTCGTCAGAATTCAGAGTTTCGCCGCATGTCCGACAGAGCACAAACATCAACTTCATATTCATCTTTAGCGGTAATACGGGGTGGTAGAGCGCTGTAGGCGGCAGAATTGTGCACTTGAGAAACCCTTCGGCGCTCATCCCCAGTTTCCTACACTCGTCGTTACTGACGGCCAACTTTTGGTGTCCATTCGGGTATTTTCCGTACTTGCATACCCAAGGGTAGAGCGAACACACGTCGGCGTACTGGGTTGTTTCGTCCTCTTTAGTGGCGCAGTAGGTCTTTATATTTCCTGTCCTGCCGCCGAAGAAAGCGTCACGTGGGTTAAGAGGCGCCGTGTTGAGGACGGGGTGGTTGTCGAGATAATCTAAGGACTTGACGTTTTTCTTCTGCTGTCTGAATACACACTCCTACATCTCGACGACTTCGTAGCCAGCCCGTGAGAGTTTAGCGTTTTT
Organism: Prosapia bicincta; assembly: GCA_036971475.1. Classification (NCBI taxonomy): domain Eukaryota; kingdom Metazoa; phylum Arthropoda; class Insecta; order Hemiptera; family Cercopidae; genus Prosapia; species Prosapia bicincta. Next base: position 43,636,639 of record JBAIZL010000009.1, on the reverse strand, counting down.
AGCTTTTGTCCTTTCGTAGCGGGCGTTGTGCGTGTCCGCAGGATCATCCTCCACGGCAGCGTCACGTTCGTTGGGGAAGCACTTGGGACAGCCGTGGAACCAGCAGCCTTGGAATTCGTACAGAGTGTTTGTCTCCATGCACAGTCCGTCGACCTTTAAGCAGTCGACTTTCATCTCGCCGCCGTTACCTGCATGACTTATTCGCAGGTTGCCCTCTGTTTCGAGCCACAGCAACCATTGCAGAACGATAAACGATTGTTTATCGGCCAGACGGTAGCCGGCTTTAGGAAGTATGGCTATGGTGTTTGGTTTCAGATAGTTTCTTCTAAACGCCAAGTTACAGGCGCTAGCGATGGTCACCGCTTCTAGAAACGGATCAACATTACACTCTTGTAGGAAACAGATTCTGAATTTCAAGCACGCCTGTGCCAAGATCTCCACGTCCGATAGGCAGTATTCGAATATTTCCTTTTGAAAGTCAAACGCGTACTCGTTGCGCACCTGGTCGTCATACCATCGTGAAAACTCTTCGTGATTCTTGTCATAGAATCGGGGCAATAGTACTCTTTGGATGGCATGGGGTCTACATACGTTTCGTTCGCCAGCGTGTTGAAGAGGTGCGGAAAATATCCCTTTTTCTTTTCCGGAGGCAGATCGAAGGCTTTAGGCAGTTTAGACAGAGCCATAGGCATGTAGTTTAGAGAGTCGATGAACTTTGTATTATCAATCTCCATCAGGATGACCTTGGTGCCTCGCGTAAATTGAGTCTCTTCTATCACGTACTTTAGGATAAACTGAAAATCAAAGGCCTGGCCGTTGTGAGCGATTACTATCACCTTTTTGTACGCCTTTCGCACTTCCATAAGGTACGCCATGAACTAGTTGATGGGGTCCTCTCTGAACACTCGGGTTCTATCCATGCACTGTAGGCAAGCGCCGCCGCCGTTCATACACATCCAACAGTATTGCTGGGATACGCACAAGTTGACTCGATGCACACGAGCGTCGTTAATAAATTCGTCTTGTCGAGTTTCAAGATCAAAGAAGACGAACAGAAAGTTATTTGATAGGCGACGTGTATCAATTCTCATGTAGCACAGATGGCCTGCTGGCTTGTAATCCTTACACACTTTACAATAGCTATCGCCGCATACGTGAGGAGCTTTTCTTAGTTTCGTTAGAATGTATCTATTACAGTCAGGACACTTTCTTATAGCCCGGCATACGCTTTTGATGTGCACCTTAAAACAAGCTCTATTTTGAAATTGTCTATTGCAGTCGCCGCACAGTATGCCATCGTCTTCAAGCACACATTGCGGGGTCCTCTTGCAAGAGTTGCATTGGGCGGAGCATCTATGGTGCATGCAACCGTTGTATGGAACGTGGCACAATTCGCAATAGTATTTACAAGCGAACGCACCTGTCAAATTCGTAACAACGTTGAAGTGGTTGGCATGATACAACAAATTTAGCTTGTGCCTCTGGTTCTGAACGTCGCCCTCAAAGTAAATATCACGACCTTTGCAGCCGTAATTGTAAACGGTGATTTTATAATCGGAGAGATAATCTTGAAACTGTTGCAATTCTCGAATCCCTGCACCACCATCTCCTATCTGCACCTCGGCGTCCGTCATTAGCTGGTTTCCTCTGTTGGTTTGACGCCCGCCGCCGTTCATTCTCACAAGCTTTTACTCGGGGTCTCTTAACGCATGCGCGATAGCTACAACCAGAGAACGGGGTAAACAGAGGGCGTCCGTATTTTTAATCGTACAATCCCCCTTCTTCGGTGCGATTCTTCTTTGAAATTATTAAACAGTCCGGGTCTTACACGCCCACGCCCTATAGGTACTTTAACCTTTGTACAGGTCACTTTGAAGGTGTCGTCGGCTTTAAAGGTGTCTGCGTTGCTCTGGATAATGGAACCAAAGATGTTAAACAAAGCGTCCGCTGTTATCGAAGACGCCACTCTAAATGCAATATATCCAGGGGCGTGGTTTCGGAGATTTAGGCTCTCCATGGTGAAGCCTAATTGTATGTCTTCGGTAGCGTTGTTCTTCATAGTCTCTAAGATTTCCTCTAGTCCTCGTCTGGCCCATTCCAACTCGTTTTCCGCCTCGGGCACGGGATTGAAGTTAAATGTCACTAGTACCGTGCAAACGGAATTTTCTTACATATGTCTGGTCCGTTGATACAATACGAACGGCCATTTTACAGATACAATTTAAATTTCACTACAATAGATCTTAAATTAACACAGATATATGCTATATATATTCAAATTGATGCTATGTGAAACAATTTAAATTTTTTTGAATTAATCGCTAGAATAAATAATCAGATTGTTTTGAAAAAATAAATATTCAGATCAACACAGATATCTACTATAATATTATGTTATACAAATTTAAAATTATTCAACTTTGATTCACAAAATGATTACAAATCGCCCTGATTAACAAGGGTGATTGTGTTAATATAAGACTCTAGTTTATAGACTACAGATTTCACACGAGAACAAGTAACAACAAGATAGCTCACCAGAATGTTTCTTCTTCCAAAGCTGGATAGCAAGTGGTGGTGGTCACAGAGAGATTTGTAAGTCATAAACACCTGCTCCCACCACACCCCTACAAATGGCATCGCCCACCGTGATGTAATCAACAGTCGTAGTTATGACGTAATTATGGATCAGTCCAACTCGCATGGACTCGTCCACTCCCCTCTCAAATGGACTCTTCCACAGCTATGTATAATACATTATATACAGGTGGGAGTATAGTATTTTTGCATAGTCTGTATTCAGAGTGTTTCAAGTGATCAGTGTGTGTTTGTCAGTAAGTAGAAATATGTCAACATCAGTGTCGGTAAAGTTTTCAACTTTATATTCTGTAGATTCTATGCCTATACGAGGGCTAAAGAAAGGCAAAGCCTATAAAATTGTAAATGCGCGTTTTGTCGAAGCAAAGTATGGTAACACCGTAATTGTAGACTTACAGGTAGATGATGAAGACAGACGCGCTGTCTTTCTTCCTAAGCGATACGCCAAGGCGTTGACTGTGGAAGATTTGGGCTCTATTATAGGCAAATTTTTAAATGTTACCAAACATGTCGGGCAAACTGTGAATTTGGCTATAACAGAATAATATTATTCTTTAGAACGTTTCAGCATGTTTCTTTTTTTAAATTTTACAGTGCCTCTATCTGTGTTTAATCTATGCGCTATTGAGGTCTGCGCATGCGTACAGAACAGAAATGATATAGACAGTTTGGACTTACCTGTATCTGTAAAGCAAATGTTGATAAATTCTTTTAAAGACTACGTATTGATGAAGCCGTGTGATACATCTGAATCTTTATCTATAGATTTCAATAATTTAGATTTTTCAGTATTGTTATGGTTGAAGAACCATCGTGAAGCTGTAACTGTGTATGCCTACGAGAAGACATTTGTCAAATTTATTAGATTTCACTACACCGGTCTGTCTAATAATATTTGCCGAGAGTGTTTGAGTAACTTGGTGCTCCGCCAGGCAGAAAGTTTCGATATCAAAAGAGCCGGTTACACACACTCTACAACCGAAGTGGACTGCTTCGAATTTATTCGAGACACTAATAACTGGTGCGATAACTGTTTATGCCCGTTATTTAAATTATTTAGTTTTGAAGACTTTCTACAATCAACTCTGGCAGAGAGCTATACTTTGGTCAACTATTGTGATCCGTTAATCTGCAAGTCATACATTCATGAGAGATGCCGTCACAACAACCTATAAACACTCGCATTGTAAGTAGCTACTCTTTTTTTCAAATTATGTTAAGCCTAGATGACACAATAGGTGTTTATTTATAGGAGAGCATATTTTCAGATTTCATTTTCAATTTTTGTAATGCCTAGATCACACAGTATATTGAATGAGTGGTAGTTTATTTTCAATAACGTTTAATATATATTTTTATTTTGTAGCTTATTTTGAACACAAGATATTATATGTTAATGTCAGGTCTTTTTCAAATTATGTAAAGCCTAGATCACATAGTATATTGAATGAATGGTAGTCTATTTTCAATAGCGTTTAATATACATATTTTTTAAATTGAAGCTTATATTGGACACGAGATAATATATGTTGGTGTCAATTCTTTTTCAAATTATGTAAAGCCTAGATTACACAGTATATTGAATGAATGGTAGTTTATTTTCATTAGCGTTTAATATATATATATATATATATATTTATTTATTTATTTATTGTGTAGCTCATTTTTGACACAAGATAATATATGTTAGTGTCATTTCTTTGTTCAAACTATCTAAAGCCTAGATCACAGAATATATCGAGTGTTAGTTTATTTTCATTAGATTCTTTTTCATTTTTATAGGCGTACACAACACTTTCATCTTCAGATTCTTCACTAACCTATTCGTCATCCTATTCGCCTCTACTACAACCCCGGGACTCGTGGGCTACCCCGTCTCCAAGAGATCTACCTTCCCGACCGCCAGGCGTTGATACGGACAGCGAGGAAGAGGATCATAGACCTGGCTATAGTTGGCATGATTCATTTTCGTTTCGCCTACACGATTTCCTATTGGATTCTCATCCGCCGTGGGACCCGCCTTCACCCTACACATGCATACAGACGCTGGATTACACTTTAATGCAGCTCCGGCAAGGATTTGCGGACGGCTGCTTCAAAACCATACTACAGGACGAGTCGGACCTTTTCGTATAACGTTTGGGGCATGATGAGGAGATTCCTAGAGGATATTGTGTTGGCGGGAGAAAGTAGATTTTCATATTATTTCAATTGGCTTTTCTTTCAGTCTATCTGGACCGATTTACTAATCATATTGTTTCTTACAGGATTTTTGTATGCATATACAACTGTTACTAATTGACTCTTTTTTTGCCTACAGAATAAGCCACGACCGGCAGAGATTAGCTTATGCAATATATGTTATGAGAACCCTCGCAACGCAGTTGCCACGCCGTGCGGACATGTCTTTTACTTTACCTGTCTCTCAAGATGTAATCGTTGCCCAAATTGTAGATCACGGATCGTCGACACTTTTAAAATATATATGTAATATTGAGAATATTTTATATCTATGCACTGTAAAATTATTATATGTTAGTTTAATAGAACATCATGCTGAATACGCTTAATATTATTTCATATATCGGCCCTTTTTCATAATGGATCCTTATATCATGCTCTTAAGCCAAGATTATATATTTAGTATATCATAAAGAATTAGGATCGTTTTATAACATATATTTATTCGTTAGTCTACATGTTATGTGATAGGCCTCGTTATAAGTGTTTCTCCATAGACCTTTATATCTAGATACATTTACAACTATAGGATATATCCATAAAAGCTATTTGTTTATTTAAACTGATTTCTGATTATATATGTATGCTTTGGTATGATCGACGTACATAGTAAATTGATACAGTAATCAAAACAAAAACAATCGTCTAGATTCACGACACAGCTGTGCGGGTTTTATGCCTGCTATAGCGGTCACCTACAGCGATTACGGTTTTAAAATAATGTGTTATCTCTGCAGGTTTGCACATGTCTAGCACACGGTCACCGGTTGTCTACAACTATGTAGGCCCGCCGTATTTCCTCAAACGGTAAGGCTTTTTTGCACTGTTTATTAATTTAGTACCATAGACAAAATTTGAGTTTGGCAAACATATCCCCTTGCCCTTGGGCTGGGCCCTACATCATCCCATTGACAAAGCATTTATGGGGTAGACCACTCGAGTTAGGGGTGAGCCTACTACTTGCCTAGAGTCACTCGGGTTTCGATCACAGATACGTCATCAGATATATTAAAATAGAGCCTGACTCTAGTGTGAATTTACCTAAGGCCTTTCTCTAAGGTGGCTATACTTAAGGGCTGGCTTCGGGATGCCTTTACCTCAAGCACGGCTCCTGGGTGACTTTACCTATGGTCTGACTCCAAGGTAGCTTTTACCTAAGACTTGTTGGAGGTATTTGTCTTAGTCGAGAGGCTGAAATAAATATAAAACCATCCTAAAGCCCGACTCTTGGGTATCTTTACTTAAGGGCTGACTGCTTTACCTAAAGTCTGGCTCCAGTGAAGCTTTACCAAAGGCCTGACTCAAAGGTAGCTTTACCTACGGCTAGATTCCAGGGTTACTTTACCTAGGGGCAATCTTCGAGATGGCTTTACCTGAGGCCCTGCTCCATGTTAGCTTTACCTGAGGCCGTGCTCATAGGTGGCTTTAACTAAGGCCTGGTTCCTGGGCGACTTTTACCTAAGTTTTGATTTCTTTATTGTTGTTATGTCGCTACCAGTGTCTACAAGAAATGAAAAATATTTTATAACATCTATTTGTTTAATTGGTAAGATGACGGTATAACAATTGTTGAATGTATTTCTAACCTCATTACTATGTGAAAGATACACACTTTTAAAAATTTGTTTTGAGCCTTGAGTATAATTATTTTTATAATGTCTATATCTGTCGATTTTATCTTGTGTTTCCTGAGTCCGACAGTAATCAGAAAAACTTAAGCGTTTTTTGACTCATTAGATTTGTTAAAGGAAGGAGATGTTGTTTGTAAATGTTTCGGAGGTTGTTGAAATCGTGTTGAATCAATCTTTTGACATTGTTGTAGTTCGTTGAATATTTCTTTACGACATTCTTCTATAGTATGTCCCAAATGTTTGCAATATTTGCAGTGTTTTGGTATTGAACTGTTTGTAGAAGGTGTAACCATATGCGTTCTGTGTCTTGCAAAAGCATTTTGTGTTTCAAAATATTTATTTGGCTTTAGTTGATCAGAAAATGGGTTAGAAGTATTTGAATAGTGCCAAGGTGTTTTAGAAGGTTTATAATTGTCTCGATTATGATTAACTTGTCGGGAACAATGAGAATCAATATCCCGTCTAGCTTTTTGTTCGCGTTCTTCTGCTTATGCTAAACTGATAGCATCTGCAAGAGATTGTGGTTTCTGAGCTTTTACAATTATATTTAAATCTTTACTTAAACCAGTAAGAAAAATGTTAAGTGCTTGCGTTCGTAATAATTTCACATTAGCTTGCCGTTCAATTGACGTCAGAGAAGTATCGAGGCTGTTAGTTAATCCAACCAAACAGTTTTCTATCTTGTGAGCATAAGATGAAACGGGTTCATTATGTAATTGTTTACATAAACTTAACTCTAGTTGCCATTGTGCATGAGATCTCTTATCAGAATAGATTTCAACTAGGTGTAGTCGTAAATCTTCCCATGAGTCAAATTCCCTATTGCGAATATGTGCTCTAGCATGTCCTGAAATTTTAATTTTAATGAATGTAAGTAAAATGTTTTTATTGCTGTCTTGTGCCAATGAATGTGCAAGGTCACAGTTGTCAAGAAAATCATAAAACGTTAATCGATTGCCATAGAATTTTGGTATCTTGTTAATTAAATTATCTAATTTGATTGTATCTGATACGAGTGTTGATGTAGTTGGAGTTGTCGTTTTGAAAATGTTAATATGTTTTAGAATCACTTGAAAAAATTGTTAATTAATTACGTGTTAAAACTGATCCCTAATTATGTCACTATAATGTCAAAGTTATTATAGCTACGTCTTGCTTTTTCTAAAGAAGCAAGTAATCTAATAATAATAGACAAACTTTAAATCACTACTCAGTCCTACTAAAATTAGGTTAAATGCAATAGTAGTACATTAATTACTGACTGAAATAGCTACACGTAAGCCAAAAAGAAAAAAATATTTGAAATAGATTCAACAAATAAAAAATATTATAATTTGTATCACTATACTTATTCTACGGCCAATGACTTACTAGTGCCCAAAGCGTCATGCTACGAGTATGTTCTGGCTGGTGTAGGAGTCTTGTCTGGAGTTCGTCTCTTCGGTACCTTGTCTACGAAAGCTTTCTTCGAATCCCGCTTCTGGGATCCCACCGCTGCCACCAATTAAATGTGTTGTGTCCCTGTGTTTGCAAGGGGTGCGGCCAATGAAACACGCACTTGAGTATAACAAGAATTTATTTGATAAACAAATACAAGATGTTACAATAAGTAAACTGAATAATTCGCGTCGTTCGAGAAATAGTAGGCGAATATAAAATAGTAGTTTCGTACGAGAAATAGTAGGAAAATATAAAATAGTAGTTTCGTACGAGAAATAGTAGGCGAATTATAAAATAGTAGTTCGTACGAGAAAAAGTAGGCAAATATAAAATAGTAGTTCGTACGAGAAATAGTAGGCAAATATAAAATAGTAGTTTCGTACGAGAAATAGTAGGCAAATATAAAATAGTAGTTCGTAGGAGATATAGTAGTTGTATATAAAATAGTAATTCGTACGAGAAATAGTAGGCGAATATAAAATAGTAGTTCGTAGGAGATATAGTAGTTGTATATAAAATAGTAATTCGTACGAGAAATAGTAGGCAAATATAAAATAGTAGTTCGTAGGAGATATAGTAGTTGTATATGAAATAGTAATTCGTACGAGAAATAGTAGGCAAATATAAAATAGTAGTTTGTACGAGAAATAGTAGGCAAATATAAAATAGTAGTTTCGTACGAGAAATAGTAGGCAAATATAAAATAGTAGTTTCGTACGAGAAATAGTAGGCGAATATATAATAGTAGTTCGTACGAGAAATAGTAGGCAAATATAAAATAATAGTTTCGTACGAGATATAGTAGGCAAATATAAAATAGTAGTTCGTAGGAGATATAGTAGTTGTATATAAAATAGTAATTCGTACGAGAAATAGTAGGCAAATTATAAAATAGTAGTTCGTACGAGAAATAGTAGGCAAATATAAAATAGTAGTTCGTACGAGAAATAGTAGGCAAATATAAAATAGTAGTTTCGTACGAGAAATAGTAGGCGAATTATAAAATAGTAGTTCGTACGAGAAATAGTAGGCAAATATAAAATAGTAGTTCGTACGAGAAATAGTAGGCAAATAGAAAATAGTAGTTTCGTACGAGAAATAGTAGGCAAATATAAAATAGTAGTTCGTACGAGAAATAGTAGGCAAATATAAAATAGTAGTTTCGTACGAGAAATAGTAGGCAAATATAAAATAATAGTTCGTAGGAGATATAGTAGTTGTGTATAAAATAGTAATTCGTACGAGAAATAGTAGGCAAATATAAAATAGTAGTTCGTACGAGAAATAGTAGGCAAATATAAAATAGTAGTTTCGTACGAGAAATAGTAGGCAAATATAAAATAGTAGTTTCGTACGAGAAATAGTAGGCAAATATAAAATAGTAGTTTCGTACGAGAAATAGTAGGCGAATTATAAAATAGTAATTCGTACGAGAAATAGTAGGCGAATTATAAAATAGTAGTTTCGTACGAGAAATAGTAGGCGAATTATAAAATAGTAGTTCGTACGAGAAATAGTAGGCAAATATAAAATAGTAGTTTCGTACGAGAAATAGTAGGCGAATTATAAAATAGTAATTCGTACGAGAAATAGTAGGCGAATTATAAAATAGTAGTTTCGTACGAGATATAGTAGGCAAATATAAAATAGTAGTTTCGTACGAGAAATAGTAGGCGAATTATAAAATAGTAATTCGTACGAGAAATAGTAGGCGAATTATAAAATAGTAGTTTCGTACGAGAAATAGTAGGCGAATTATAAAATAGTAATTCGTACGAGAAATAGTAGGCGAATTATAAAATAGTAGTTTCGTACGAGAAATAGTAGGCGAATTATAAAATAGTAATTCGTACGAGAAATAGTAGGCGAATTATAAAATAGTAGTTTCGTACGAGAAATAGTAGGCGATTTATAAAATAGTAATTCGTACGAGAAATAGTAGTTGTATGATACAGTCTTTGAATTGATAAATTAGTTTCACAAATTGAACAAGAACTAAGCAAAGACTTTAACATGAAAAACTTGACAAGAATTAGACGAAAACTAGATGAGAACTAGACAAGAACTGGAGGAAGACTAGACAAGAACCGGACGAAAACGTGACAAGAACTAGCTTTCCGCTCGCGTTAGGTGTATATATAACTTATTCAGTTTACTTGTACATTGGTCAATGATTACATCAATGTTCTAGAATAAGGCTACGTGTTACATGGAAAATAACTAACGATTACATCCTTAAGTTAATAGAAAGTTCCATCGGAAATGACACAAGTTGAACAATTATTTAAGTATTGACTTTGAGTTACTTTTGTAGTCTGAATCATTTGAAAAACAATTCGTAATACATTGAATTATTCTAATGCTATTTAAAATATAAGAATTTCATGACATAGTATCATATTACATACATAATACATATTACGTGAGTACATAACAATTTACGTGAGTACATAACACACCACACACGTATTTTAACAGTTAAAAAAACAAGAATCGAAATCGGCACTTTAATCAATGGAGCATCGAGTATCGACGATTCCTCGAAGCCATTAGTATTGGCTCATCCCTACAAATAACTTAAGGTTTAAGGTTTTTGTCATCTTCTTTTTGTAAAAACTATCTTGAAATTATATTTCAATGTCCTTATGCGAGTTACAAAGGGACAATTTTAAAGTATTTTCAATAAACTTTACGTCACAGTTTATGAATTATTATGTTTGCTACAACCCTCTATAAACATAGCCTCCATTAAACAGCATATAATTATACACAATATCAAGAGCACAATGGTACAATATATTACAATAAAAATATTGAAAAGAACCCCAATACCACAAAAATAATCAAAAATAACAAATAAAACAATTTACTTAAGATTATCTCTATTTTTAAAAAGGTAAATGTTAAGATAGCCTATAAAACTCAAAATAAACTCAAGCATTTATTATGTAACCCGAAAGATAAAATTCCAATGTTGGAAAAATCAGGTATTTATAAGATAATTTGTAGCACTTGTAACGAGATGTATATAGGTCAAAAAAAAGAAAAATTGTAACCAGATATAAAGAACATCTTGCCCATATTAAATATGAAAGACCTGAAAAATCAAGTGTAGCAGAACATGTCCTTAGTAATCAGCATGATTTAGATAAAAATGTTATTTTAGCTAAATGTATAAACTCAAAAAAGTTACTTAATAGTTATGAAAGTGTTTTTATAGTCAAATCAAATTGTAAATTAATGAATGCAGATAAAGGACCTATTCCTTACTCTCCATTATATACTTTACTTAAATAGCTTTCTTCAAATTACGATGTTTTAATCTAATTACTTTTAGTATATTAATTGTCATTGCTGTAGTTTTTATTACATATGTATTATTATAACGTAATTTTTGACATAACCTATTGGGTTCCTGATGGCCGATCGTTATTTGTCGGTCGAGGGCGGAGAGGGGGCGGAGCTTACCTCACGCCTATATATAGCGACCGCGGAGAACGATTCGTATCATTCTAGTTTGTAACTTCTTGTGTGCTAGATTGTGTTTTGTAACAAGACCCTCTGATGATGATGACATGGTCATCGAAATGTACATAAGGGTTTAATCTTAAGTAACTTGTTTTATTTGTTATTTTTTATTATTTTTGTGGTATTGGGGTTCTTTTCAATATTTTTATTGTAGCATATAATTAGTTTTACTGCACTGCTCTAAGTTTCGATTCCCAATTGTAATCCTGTCCAGGGGCTAAACCATTTGTTTATAATGCTATCCATTTCACAGTAATATATACATTCAAATATTTAAAATAATATAAATAAAATATTTACTACATTAAGAGGTATTTAAGTCTTTCAACTGCTACATAAAAGACGTTTTAATATGCCTAATAGTTTCAGTATTTATTATTTCTATTATTTTAATAGAATATAATTTATTGAGTGAAAGATAATCTTATCGATTTTATTGGGAAAAAACCACTACTTACAAATATATCTCTGCAGACGCGTTTCTCATTTTGTCAGTGCATTGTTAATTGAACTGGTCAAGTAGGCTAAGCAATAACTCCTCAAAGCCAGCCTCGTTGAGCCCCTGAAGTGTGTTTCCACTAATAATCACGAATAACCGATTGGACACTATAGGCGAATGAGGAATAGCCGTTATGCTGAGGGTCGCTTTCTCCTCCTAGGACTTTGGACAGTTAAAGGCGCGACCGCGATGGTCACAGTTAGGAAATTTTGGGTCATTAATAAAATAATTTTCAGTCGAGGGTTCAGTCATAAAACAACGTCGAGGATTTGGAAGGTGAGTTCTGACAGAAAGCTTTGGTAGCTCGCATAGATATATTCAGAGATAGAAGGTTCCCCGAATGTAAGTATAAAAGAAGGAGCATCCTTCTACAACCTTTCCGTTTTCATTATCAGAGCAACTTTGTATGATAGCTCGGTTTCATGGGCATGCAAGATGTCCATCATGTGAACACCCTCATTGAAGGGTTAATCAGAGCAACTTCGTATGATAGCTCGGTTTCATGGGCATGCAAGATGTCCATCATGTGAACACCCTCATTGAAGGGTTAAATCAGAGCAACTTCGTATGATAGCTCGGTTTCATGGGCATGCAAGATGTCCATCATGTGAACACCCTCATTGAAGGGTTAATCAGAGCAACTTCGTATGATAGCTCGGTTTCATGGGCATGCAAGATGTCCATCATGTGAACACCCTCATTGAAGGGTTAAATCAGAGCAACTTCGTATGATAGCTCGGTTTCATGGGCATGCAAGATGTCCATCATGTGAACACCCTCATTGAAGGGTTAATCAGAGCAACTTCGTATGATAGCTCGGTTTCATGGGCATGCAAGATGTCCATCATGTGAACACCCTCATTGAAGGGTTAATCAGAGCAACTTCGTATGATAGCTCGGTTTCATGGGCATGCAAGATGTCCATCATGTGAACACCCTCATTGAAGGGTTAAATCAGAGCAACTTCGTATGATAGCTCGGTTTCATGGGCATGCAAGATGTCCATCATGTGAACACCCTCATTGAAGGGTTAATCAGAGCAACTTCGTATGATAGCTCGGTTTCATGGGCATGCAAGATGTCCATCATGTGAACACCCTCATTGAAGGGTTAAATCAGAGCAACTTCGTATGATAGCTCGGTTTCATGGGCATGCAAGATGTCCATCATGTGAACACCCTCATTGAAGGGTTAATCAGAGCAACTTCGTATGATAGCTCGGTTTCATGGGCATGCAAGATGTCCATCATGTGAACACCCTCATTGAAGGGTTAATCAGAGCAACTTCGTATGATAGCTCGGTTTCATGGACATGCAAGATGTCCATCATGTGAACACCCTCATTGAAGGGTTAATCAGAGCTACTTCGTATGATAGCTCGGTTTCATGGGCATGCAAGATGTCCATCATGTGAACACCCTCATTGAAGGGTTAAATCAGAGCAACTTCGTATGATAGCTCGGTTTCATGGGCATGCAAGATGTCCATCATGTGAACACCCTCATTGAAGGGTTAATCAGAGCTACTTCGTATGATAGCTCGGTTTCATGGGCATGCGAGATGTCCATCATGTGAACACCCTCATTGAAGGGTTAATCAGAGCAACTTCGTATGATAGCTCGGTTTCATGGGCATGCAAGATGTCCATCATGTGATGACCCTCATTGAAGGGTTAATCAGAGCAACTTCGTATGATAGCTCGGTTTCATGGGCATGCAAGATGTCCATCATGTGAACACCCTCATTGAAGGGTTAATCAGAGCTACTTCGTATGATAGCTCGGTTTCATGGGCATGCGAGATGTCCATCATGTGAACACCCTCATTGAAGGGTTAATCAGAGCAACTTCGTATGATAGCTCGGTTTCATGGGCATGCAAGATGTCCATCATGTGATGACCCTCATTGAAGGGTTAATCAGAGCAACTTCGTATGATAGCTCGGTTTCATGGGCATGCAAGATGTCCATCATGTGATGACCCTCATTGAAGGGTTAATCAGAGCAACTTCGTATGATAGCTCGGTTTCATGGGCATGCAAGATGTCCATCATGTGATGACCCTCATTGAAGGGTTAATCAGAGCAACTTCGTATGATAGCTCGGTTTCATGGGCATGCAAGATGTCCATCATGTGAACACCCTCATTGAAGGGTTAATCAGAGCAACTTCGTATGATAGCTCGGTTTCATGGGCATGCAAGATGTCCATTATGTGATGACCCTCATTGAAGGGTTAAATCAGAGCAACTTCGTATGATAGCTCGGTTTCATGGGCATGCAAGATGTCCATCATGTGAACACCCTCATTGAAGGGTTAATCAGAGCAACTTCGTATGATAGCTCGGTTTCATGGGCATGCAAGGTGTCCATCATGTGAACACCCTCATTGAAGGGTTAATCAGAGCTACTTCGTATGATAGCTCGGTTTCATGGGCATGCAAGATGTCCATCATGTGATGACCCTCATTGAAGGGTTAATCAGAGCAACTTCGTATGATAGCTCGGTTTCATGGGCATGCAAGATGTCCATCATGTGATGACCCTCATTGAAGGGTTAAATCAGAGCAACTTCGTATGATAGCTCGGTTTCATGGGCATGCAAGATGTCCATCATGTGATGACCCTCATTTAAGGGTTAAAACGTCTGTGGCGAACCACAGAAATTCAACATGGTCAAAGAAAGAGGTCATCTTTGGGAGATGCTTTTGACTACTTGTCTTTACCAACAAGGTCCCATTTGTAAATCTCCTGATAGAAGTCATAAAGCCTTTACGCACATGCATATTCAGTTGTGCCCTTGTAAATGCAAAATGGTGACACGTCACATAAGTCTTTACCACTCTCTGAACAATTGAAAATTAAAAACTGTGGTGGTGTTTAAGAACATTTTCAACTTCGTCCTTCTTTGGACCATACGAGTATATTCTCTTCGGTTAAACTGGACGACAATTCCTTCCTCCGAGCCTAGTAGACAACTGTTTATTTGCCATAAACATGTTTCAAGTCAACCTTGTCAGGCGATACGGAAGACTATGAGAACGGTTCATCCATGGATCAGATTCGATCCTTTCCAATCCATAGCCCTTACATAGGCTCCGACACCAGTGCATAGGGAACACTCCCTGGCCAGGTGCCAAAGTGGCTAGCGAAGTAGCGACTACGGTTACGTCTTCGGCAGAGCCTGGTCAGTACACCGGACCAGAGTTTGTCAAGTTCCGGTCTGTTTGACCAGAACTGCCAAAGCACAACGCTTTTGACCCCAAACCTCTAAGAGATAATAGTATAAATATGTATAAAACTATGTTGTTTTTGAAATTTCTGATTGTGTGTGAGTATGTGTGACTGAATGCGTGTAGGATTCTCCATATTGTAGAACTGAGTGCAGCTAGTTCGCACACCCCTGTATTAGGGTAAGGGTTGCTAAATTGAGACTGTTAGGGACAGAATGAGCAATTCTCTAATGTTTAATATCACGTGGGGAAGATTTGATTGATTTTTACTTTCCTCCGGATACATTTCTCCTTTACTAACAATCTTGACAAATCATGAATCATATACTTACGTCATTAGCGTTCGAGTTACTAATAGCAAGCGTATGTGAGACGAGGGCAGATCGTCAGAGGATTGCTGCCACGAGGACTGCGTAAGTTTTAGGGGTTCAGATTGAGGGCCCAAAGGGCTGAAAAAATGAATAAATAAACTTCAGTGTCAGCATTCTTTAGAGCGGTTCCTCTTTGTGTCGCAATTTCTTTTTCACACTATTCCGCCAAATCTTGCCGGTTATCCAGCATAGATTATGATTTTTTTATTCAATAAACATGTTGACAACTGACTACAATATTCTAAGAAAATGGCTTTAAATAGACCGTTTCCAAGAACAGATCAAGGTTCTGGCTATTTCCACTGTTTGTTGCATTTTTCTTCAAATTTTAGGCCAGTAGGAATTCATTAAATTCCTTTTGTCTTTTGTGCCCGTTTTTTCATACCTTTCTAGAAACTCTGGTCACCATTATTTGACTATAGATTAATCTGTTACTGTAGTTCATAATATAATTATAATAATAGGGTTCAAATTAATTACAAGTCTGTAAGTATTTGTATCTAGTTATTGCCTCTTAAATGTTGAACCATTTATTGTATCGTTGTTCCTCAACAATTTTACAATGTTAGAGGATCGTAAAACATGTTTATTTTTATCAGTATTCACCTCTCTTTCTTGCAGTCTCCCCACGCTTAGTCTTCTCAGCGCCGATTGGGTGATTTTACATCTGCATAAAATAATAAAAATAAATTTTGAAATGAATATCAAGAAGGCTCCCTGATTTTATATTAGTATTTTTAAATTATTTAAATGTTTTAATTTTGTTCTTATTTCTTATGTTAAGGTTTGCTTTTTTTACTCTTTTAAGACGTGGAATTTCTCTATTTCATATGTGACTACCTTCAGTAATACAAGAAATAAGCTGGACAAATTGTATAATTCTACACCTGATAAATAATATTAATTCTGTTGATTTTATTTTGATAAAATAATTAATGTAAATTGTATTGCTTTTTTAATTCGTTTATCTTAATATTCTCTATGTGGTGATTTTAGTCCTTTCTCTTTTACTTCTATGTATAATAATTCATCAAATATAATGTTTATAATTAATTTTATAGTTTTTTCTATAAAGGGTTGATCATTTTTAAGATGATTAGTTTCCAAGTCTCCATTTTTAGTGGTATTATCTATTAATTTAAGGTTAATTGTATTAATGATTATTTTTATGGAGTGGGCCCTAGTAATCCTGTGCCTTAGCATAAATTATATATAATGACCTCCTCTTTCTTGTCTTCGTTAATTTTGTGCTGATTCCAATTCGGCTGTCAAAGCTGTCATATTATGCCAGGTAGCCCGCTCGACACTGAAGAGGCGCTGGGGAGACAGAATCCCGCTTTACCCCTACAACCTGTACAATTCCATAATTTCCCCTATCCTCAGTACTAGGGGGAGGTTGTACTTTACCTAGCCATAGCTGATTCCATGTACAGTATTATATAGTAAAGGGTACAGTAAAGGGTAGCTAATGCTTTATAAAGCCGATAGAAAGGAGGCCTGCTTCAGGTATTTGACTATCCTCCCTACAACCTCCCAGTATATCGGGATTTTGGGTATCTATATTAATCCTAGAGATAATCACAGTTTTATATACTTCGGCACTATAATACTAATGCCGAATAGCTGCCTTAAAAATAAACGAAAAGAACCACACTAACGGCTGTATATTCGTAAAGGGCTCTTTCCCCTGACATCTCCCTTCGACGTTTAATACCCTATGCCGTTTTGTGAAGGGGTTTTTGGTTTCTTACCATGCTTTTTTGTTTAAATTACACAGTCGTATATTCCTGTCGTCATTATTTCTGTCTGAATATTTGCCTATATGGTTCTGGCAGTTCTTAGGTTATGGTAATAACTCGTGCTACTTAGTTCTTTTAACCGTAATCTTGGCACATTAAAAAAAAAACAATTCCAGAACAATTTTTTCGCGAAATTGCTTTCTTTTGCACGTTATTTGTCAATGATATGTAAGAGGGTGCACCATTAGGGTTTACACTTGTCATTTCCCAATGATTTGTAAGAGGGTGCACGATTGGGGTTTACACATGTCATTTGTCAATGATATGTAAGAGGATGCACCATTGAGGGTTTGGGCTTGTCATGTGTCTACGATATGTAACAGGTTTACCAATAGGGGCTTAGACTTTTCATTTGACAATGGTATCTAAGAGTTTGCACCAATAGGGGTTTGCACTTGTCATTTTCCAATGATTTGTAAGAGGGTGAACCATTAGGGTTTACACTTGTCATTTCCCAATGATTTGTAAGAGGGTGCACGATTGGGGTTTACACATGTCATTTGTCAATGATATGTAAGAGGATGCACCATTGAGCGTTTGGGCTTGTCATGTGTCTACGATATGTAACAGGTTTACCAATAGGGGCTTAGACTTTTCATTTGACAATGGTATCTAAGAGTTTGCACCAATAGGGGTTTGCACTTGTCATTTCCCAATGATTTGTAAGAGGGTGAACCATTAGGGTTTACACTTGTCATTTCCCAATGATTTGTAAGAGGGTGCACCATTAGGGTTTACACTTGTCATTTCCCAATGATTTGTAAGAGGGTGCACCATTAGGGTTTACACTTGTCATTTCCCAATGATATGTAAGAGGGTGCACCATTAGGGTTTACACTTGTCATTTCCCAATGATTTGGAAGAGGGTGAACCATTAGGGTTTACACTTGTCATTTCCCAATGATTTGTAAGAGGGTGCACCATTAGGGTTTACACTTGTCATTTCCCAATGATTTGTAAGAGGGTGAACCATTAGGGTTTACACTTGTCATTTCCCAATGATTTGTAAGAGGGTGAACCATTAGGGTTTACACTTGTCATTTCCCAATGATTTGTAAGAGGCTGAACCATTAGGGTTTACACTTGTCATTTCCCAGTGATTTGTAAGAGGCTGAACCATTAGGGTTTACACTTGT
Source organism: Prosapia bicincta (assembly GCA_036971475.1). NCBI lineage: Eukaryota > Metazoa > Arthropoda > Insecta > Hemiptera > Cercopidae > Prosapia > Prosapia bicincta. The sequence continues at coordinate 43,618,167 of JBAIZL010000009.1, read as the reverse complement.
CATTTCCCAATGATTTGTAAGAGGCTGAACCATTAGGGTTTACACTTGTCATTTCCCAATGATTTGTAAGAGGCTGAACCATTAGGGTTTACACTTGTCATTTCCCAATGATTTGTAAGAGGGTGCACGATTGGGGTTTACACATGTCATTTGTCAATGATATGTAAGAGGGTGCACCATTAGGGTTTACACTTGTCATTTCCCAATGATTTGTAAGAGGGTGAACCATTAGGGTTTACACTTGTCATTTCCCAATGATTTGTAAGAGGGTGCACGATTGGGGTTTACACTTGTCATTTCCCAATGATTTGTAAGAGGGTGAACCATTAGGGTTTACACTTGTCATTTCCCAATGATTTGTAAGAGGCTGAACCATTAGGGTTTACACTTGTCATTTCCCAATGATTTGTAAGAGGGTGCACGATTGGGGTTTACACATGTCATTTGTCAATGATATGTAAGAGGGTGCACCATTAGGGTTTACACTTGTCATTTCCCAATGATTTGTAAGAGGGTGAACCATTAGGGTTTACACTTGTCATTTCCCAATGATTTGTAAGAGGGTGAACCATTAGGGTTTACACTTGTCATTTCCCAATGATTTGTAAGAGGGTGCACGATTGGGGTTTACACATGTCATTTGTCAATGATATATAAGAGGATGCACCATTGGGGGTTTGGGCTTGTCATGTGTCTACGATATGTAACAGGTTTACCAATAGGGGCTTAGACTTTTCATTTGACAATGGTATCTAAGAGTGTGCACCAATAGGGGTTTGCACTTGTCATTTCCCAATGATTTGTAAGAGGGTGCACGATTGGGGTTTACACATGTCATTTGTCAATGATATGTAAGAGGGTGCACCATTAGGGTTTACACTTGTCATTTCCCAATGATTTGTAAGAGGGTGAACCATTAGGGTTTACACTTGTCATTTCCCAATGATTTGTAAGAGGGTGAACCATTAGGGTTTACACTTGTCATTTCCCAATGATTTGTAAGAGGGTGAACCATTAGGGTTTACACTTTGTCATTTCCCAATGATTTGTAAGAGGGTGAACCATTAGGGTTTACACTTGTCATTTCCCAATGATTTGTAAGAGGGTGCACGATTGGGGTTTACACATGTCATTTGTCAATGATATGTAAGAGGGTGAACCATTAAGGTTTACACTTGTCATTTCCCAATGATTTGTAAGAGGGTGAACCATTAGGGTTTACACTTGTCATTTCCCAATGATTTGTAAGAGGGTGCACGATTGGGGTTTACACATGTCATTTGTCAATGATATGTAAGAGGGTGCACCATTGAGGTTTATACTTGTCATTTGTCAATAATATGTAAGAGGGTGCACCATTGAGGGCTTAGATTTGCCATTTGTCAATGATATGTAAGAGAGTGCACCAATAGGAGTTTACACTTGTCATTTGTCAATGATATGTAAGAGGATGCACCATTTGGGGTTTAGACTTGTCATTTGTCAATGAGTTGTATGAGGGTGCACCATTGAGGGCTTAGATTTGTCATTTGTCAATGAGTTGTATGAGGGTGCACCATTGAGGGCTTAGATTTGTCATTTGTCAATGATATGTAAGAGAGTGCACCAATAGGGGTTTACACTTGTCATTTGTCAATGATATGTAAGCGGGTGCGTCATTTGGGTTTTAGACTTGCCATTTATCAATGATATGTAAGAGAATGCACCAATAGGGGTTTACACTTGTCATTTGTCAATGATATGTAAGAGAATGCACCAATAGGGGTTTACACTTGCCATTTGTCAATGATATGTAAGAGGAAGCACCATTAGGGGTTTACACTCTTCATTTGTCAGTGATAACGTAACGAGGCATCGGTCTTAACAAACCCCCAAGATTTCGTCCTAACGTTACTTTGGGTTCAAATCCCCCACAGTGTATGAGATGCACTTTATGGTGGTTAGACCAGGTGTATGGGGTATAATGCATCATAGCTATAGAGACCGGGTCTCTAGGCATAAACCCTAGAAGCTTAGCCTAGGTGAATGAGGTTTAGTGCATTACAGTCGGATGGATTCAGGTCTACAGTACTCATCATGATAGTACATGCTAGGGTTCATACACTTTTATGATCCCCTAGTGGGTTCAGGCCTAAGACCATTGGGTGCTACATGGAGTTTCAGACCTAGGATCATGGAATGCACAAAGAGGGTTCCAACCGGGTGCATGGAAAAATGTGCCTTCTTGATTTCTCAGTGTTATAACTTTGAAATCGTGGAAACTGTTTATCTTCTTCGTTTCCAAAGAATATAATTAAGAGCAATCACTGATCTATCGCCAAAATTACTCCCGTATAACGTTAGTGGTGTTTCTTGTCACATTGAGTTGTGGCAACTCGTCCGTGGGTTTTGTTGGCTGAGTTTTTGCAACACGTCCATAAGGTAGGTTGTTATATATAAATTTAATGTATTGCATTAGGAATTTATACAGTTTTAATCACTGCTTTACCCGCAATGTTAATCCAGCCCAACAATAATTCAAAGGAGACATATTTATAGAATTATTATTTAGAGAAACCATCGTCAACGATTCCCATAGTTTTATGAATGCTTGTCTCTTTACCGTTAACGAGGCTATGCTTTAATGCTATATTTAATGCTTCGATACAAGCTGTTTTTATGTTTTATCCGCGAGCGAATAGCAGTCAACTAAATCATTAGCCTACTTCTAAATAAGCAACTATTTAATCGTCTAAATCAGGTCCGTCGAACGCGGCGAACGCGAGTCTCATGGCGTTCCGAACTAATATTTTGGCGCCCTCGTATAGAAATACAAATTTAAATTATTTCAATAGATTAGAAAAATAATTATTCGTATTAAAACTGTTATTTTTTCAAATATATTAAACCTTTTTGGATTGTGCTTAGATCTATTTTAATGTGTGTTATTCATTATTAGTTCATTATAGTTCAAAAAAATATTTCAAAAAACATTTTTGCTGTTCAGAGACCTTCAAGAAGTGTTAGATTGAGAGAATAATTCCAACGCAAACGGGAAACACCGTTATTACAGCCCCTTCCTTCCATTATATATATATATATATATATATATATATATATATATATATCTTGCACAAACTTTCAATAGTTAATAAAATACTTTTTATTCATCCACTCAAATTCAAATACATTTTTAAAACTTGTACTGGTTGACAATTGATGTTAACACAGTTTTTCAAATATTAATTAAATTTAATGAATTACTTTTAGTGTTATATCGGAGGAAAACTTTTCGCAAAAGTGACAAGATAGACAATATAGTTATTACGTATCATTTGCCTTACAATAAGCGATAACATATGATTTCATAAAACAGCTGATTTTGTGTTATAGGTTATGTGGTAGAACAGCTGTTTTAACTCATAGGTTATGTTACTTTATTTATACTAATTGTAATTATTTAATAAAAAGTAATTAAAATTATTTTTTTACCCAAGTGGGAATTGACTTTAAAAGTTTTTTGTTTACATTTATAGTATTTGTTTTCAACTAATTTTTGCTTAGAGTTCCAAAGGGTTACAATTATCATAGTTATATCCCACATGGGACCCCTGTCCTACATCTATGGTCAACCACTTCTAGCGAATCTGGTTGTATGTTTTTATTGTTAGTAAGATAACCTACCTTTCAAAAGCCTCAAAGGTAAGCTGGCTTCCTGGACGTTTATATTACAACGCAATGTACAGCTCATCCCCTATTTGTTACTCTTATCTTAATTCTAGCCATTACAAATACCGGGGACCTCTTCAATCAGGTCTACAACAGGTAAGCTACCCCAAACCCTGATGCTATATCTCCCCTTTATCCTCTGCCAGACGGTCTAATCTTACTAGTTTTTACCCGTCGTAGACGGTAATAGATGGCCTTGAACCATAAAAACATTTAGCCCTTAGAATGTGTTTTGACTTCACATTACGTTGATAGACGTTTTTCCAGCTGATTGTATTATGAACAAGTAATACATTTTTTTTAAAATCAATTCCTACTTAAATCAACAAAGAAAATTTTATTTTAGTTTTGTTTTGTATTTTATGATTACAACTAATAAAAATGTGTCACAATAACAAAATTAAGTGGCAAAATATAAAGCGAATTTCCTTGCAACTTTCCATTTTCCATTCTATGTATGATGTTGGACTAATATTAGTATTTGTTACTATTCATACGCTTTCTTTTTTTCGTCGCTTACATTGTGTTGTAGTTTTTTTTCGCTTTCCTTTCGCATTGTCCGTTTGTGAAGCAAAGCTCGATACCGTTAATCTTGTTTGTTTATTTTATTCTTTTCGTTTATTTTCAATCCTAGCAGGTATTGTGTGGTAACCATGGCAACAATTTAAGGCTGTACAATGGAGGTTTCGTCGTCAACCAGATGGAGGCAAAAAAAAATCGTATTATACATCTTTGAGATATAAATTGTTCGCTAAAGGAAAGTTGGTTCAGTACCAAAGCGCTAGGCTTCGAACATGTAACTCAGTTCGAACCCGACCTAGACCAATAAATTTTTATAATTTAATTATTGAATAAATATTTGAAAAAAACTGTATTAATATCAATTGTCATCCACTATAGGTTAAAAGAAATGTATTTGAATTTGTTTGGATAAATGAAAACAATGATTGATGAAACAATGAATTGATTGGATGTATTTTATTTTTAATTATTGAAAAGTTGTACAAGATTTATATCAGGAGAGGGTGAGCTAATAGAAGGAATTAAAATAGAAGGAAAATTGGATTAAAAATTGTTCTCATGAAAAATAACTATAATTTCACCAATAAAACTATTTGGCAACTGCAATATTAAAGTGCTCTTTAACATCAAGTTTTAGTCCTGTACTAGGCCGCAATCATTAATATTAAGAATCTATTTGGCGAAAGAAAGAGTATTTAATATTCTAGAAGTTGGTATTAATTTTTGTTCATAGACACTTAAAACTCAAGTATAAGGCAACTTACTCCTCCCGTAGTATAAATGTTATCGATGTTAAATTATGATTTTGAGTCGTATCTGCTACTTTCAACGCCGCGTAAATGTGACGGAACCGCCCCCTTCAAGGGCCTCTAGAAAACTTAATTACCTTTTTCTGTCTGGATAAAAGTAGAAGAGTAAACAAAACATGTCACGTTTTCCATAACATACAACTACGATCTAATATATTTTCCAAAACATTTAACACATTCAAACTATTTAAATATCATAAGCAAATTCTTCGAACACCAAAACTGTACAAAAATGTAATATTTTTTTCCAGAACTATAATGTATCGTATAAGCATATTCTACTTTCTAGGCGTTTTGATATTGTTCCCGTAAAACTTAATTTAAAAATTCATGGACTTCGTTGCCCGCGTCGATCGGCGAAACTTTTAAGTCTGAACTTGGGAAATTACAACCGAACTTATACAGAAATGTTATTTAAAAAGAACGAAATATTACGTTTCCGATCGCGGTAACTGTTCGAACACTTTGTCAGTGTCTCAAATTTTGTGTCACTAAGTTTTTTTCATAAAATTACCTCATAAGTTCGGAAGAGCGTTGTGGCTTTATTCTGCCGCCCGACCCATATAATCACGTGTCAACCGAATTTCGCAAAATTACTTACAGATAAATTTACTTCAAATTAAAAACTATTTCATAAAATTGTGTTTTCATTGAAAGGAAAATAAAGAAAACGATAAAAAACACGAAACCATTTCAAAAAATTAACTGTAGGGTATAATTTTATAATAATTAAGTATAATTTTATTATATTAACATTATATCGATCCCTATGAAAATCAGTTTTAACATCTTTTTGTATTAATATCATTTTTATTTATTTTATCACTCTCCTTTCAATAAAACTACAGTTTTATTGATATTTTTTAGAATAAATTAAATAAATTTTCATTTTAAGGACACAATAATTTTGCGAAGACGGTTGACACAGTGAGGGTCGATTGTTGTAAGGGTCGATTGGTAGCCAAGGCGCACAGCGCCCTTCTGAAGCTTTGAAGATAATAACAAATTATTACGGATTATATATATTATGGTCCTAGTCGAGCATGGCATACATCTTCCGAAACGGCAGTCCTTATTTATACAAAAGTGCGTGTTACAAGTTACTAGAAAGAATCACAGCCCACGTCCACGCTGTTTTCACTGATCAAAATTATTATTTTGACAGATTAAGTTTTATTTAAGTACTAGTTGACCTCTCGAACTCCACATCGCCTGAAAGTAAATAAATGGTGTGTTAATATTAGCTGAACTTAATTTAGTATCTTATTAACATAATAATAGCTGAATTATAGTAGTCGATCGAGAAAAGTGTGACAATAAAAGTTCTTGATTGAATGTTACTTATTGAAGTGCATTCGGATATACAATATTTTTTGTGTATTGTTTAAAATGTGTTGGAAAATAATTTTAGTTTGAGTGTTGTCTAGCAACCATATTTTGGAATGAATTCAGTGGAAGGTCTTAGGATAAGATATAAAGTCATATTTTATGCTATTTGGTACTTAAGAAATGCATGTTATGTAGTTGGGAAAATGTTTTGCTAAAAACCTAGCTCCGTTTTATAATTATACTTTTCGGCTAAAATTAATTGGTTTGAGGGAGGGGCCCCCTGTGCCTCCCTGGCTACGTTTTGGAGATTTACATGCCAGAAATCTTACCAGCAATGTACTCAACAATTTCCCAAAGTCTCATGGCGATCGGATCAGTAGTTTAGTAATACATAGGGCGTATACATAAATACAAACTTACATTCTTTTATATATATATATATATATATATATATATATATATATATATATATATATATATATATATATATAGAAATCAAATGTGTTTTCCTGTAAGAATATTTTTAAGATAAAATAATATACACAAATACAGGAATATTCAATTTATTGAACAATAAACTCAAAGCTTTTCGTTGGTTTACATTACCAACATCCTCAGGAGTTGCAATACTAAGAATCCTGCTTTGAGTTTATTATTCAATAAATTGAATATTCCTGTATTTGTGTATATTATTTGATCTTAAATATATATATATATATATATATATATATATATATATATATATATATATATATAGAGAGAGAGAGAGAGAGAGAGAGTTTGCTGCGTTTTATAGGTTAATATTTTTCTGCTAAAATTAATTGGTTTAGAGGGGTTCACGTGCATCCTGTGCCCCTCCCCCCGTCTCATTCTTGAAACTTAGGCCAGAAACCATTCCAGGAATGTACTCAACAATTTCCCAAAGTTTCATGGAGATCGGATTAGTGGTTTATTAATGCATAAGGCGCATACATACATACAAACATTTATTTATATAGAGAGAGATAAATATTGGTAGAAAGGATTTTATGACGAAAATTTTAAGAGTTGGTATTTACTAAAAGATGCACTTAATTTTTTTATATAGAAAAGTCAAAGACAATATGTTGTCAATTCCATATTAATCCAAAATTAAAAATAAAGTCGTCAAATCAAAAATAAAGAAAAGCTAATAAATATTAGAATGCTTTCAAGTATTTAATGTGTGCTTGTCGGTTCCCTCTTTTCCTATCCCTACAAAAATATCTTGTTTTCTAAGCAAACTGTGGAGCCATCAGGCACATAGGAAGGAAGCTGGAACATGGGAGGCCGTTGCTCTGATCATATTGCACCACCTATAGGATTCCCTTGTTAATATCTTCACGGTTACTTATTCTATACCTAAAATAATAAAATGTCAGTGGTATACTGGGCATTCAGTGGTTTAGTAAACAGTTAGTTAACCATTGAGAGGTCCCATCGCTCAGGCTACCTCCAAGCCGCCTATTTTTCAATACCAAAACTGTTATAACTAGAGCTTGGTCTCTGCGCTTCGGACTATTTCACGACACCCTTTCTCAAAAAATACAAACGGCTACACACATACAATTTCACATTAGTCGAGCTCAGTCTCTGTGAAGGACTGGATGTAACATCCGTGTTCGACTTCTCATGTTATGCTCATATTGTGAGCTGTAACTTCCGTGTGCGACTTCTCATGTTATGCTCATATTGTGAGCTGTAACTTCCGTGTGCGACTTCCTTGTTATGCTCATATTGTGAGCTAGGCTATAACATCCGTGTGCGACTTCTCATTATGCTCATATTGTGAGCTGTAACTTCCATTCGCGAATTTTCATGTTATGCTCATTGTGAGAGCTATAACTACCGTGTGCGACTTCTCTTGTTATGCTCATTTGTGAGCTAGGCTATAACATCCGTGTGCGACTTCTCATTATGCTCATATTGTGAGCTGTAACTTCCATTCGCGAATTTTCATGTTATGCTCATTGTGAGAGCTATAACTACCGTGTGCGACTTCTCATGTTATGCTCATATTGTGAGCTAGGCTATAACATCCGTGTGCGACTTCTCATTATGCTCATATTGTGAGCTATAACTTCCGTGTGCGACTTCTCATGTTATGCTCATATTGTGAGGGGTAACTTCCATTCGCGACTTCTCATATTATGCTCATTAAGTGAGCTATGCTATAACTTCCAAGTGCGACTTCTCATGTTATGCTCATATTGTGAGCTGCAACATCTATTCGCGACATCTCACGTTATGCTCATATTATGTGCTAGACTATAACTTCTATTCGCGACTTCTCGTGTTATGCTCATATTGTGAGCTAGGCTATAACGTCCGTGAGCGACTTCTCATGTTATGCTCATATTGTGAGCTAGAACTTCCGTGCGCAACTTCTCATGTTATGCTCATATTGTGAGCTATAACTTCCGTGTGCGACTTCTCATGTTATGCTCATATTGTGAGAGGTAACTTCCAATCGCGACTTCTCATATTATGCTCATTAAGTGAGCTATGCTATAACTTCCAAGTGCGACTTCTCATGCTATGCTCATATTGTGAGCTAGGCTATAACGTCCGTGAGCGACTTCTCATGTTATGCTCATATTGTGAGCTAGAACTTCCGTGCGCTACTTCTCATGTTATGCTCATATTGTGAGATATAACTTCCGTGTGCGACTTATCATGTTATGCTCATATTGTGAGATATAACTTCCGTGCGCGACTTATCACGTTATGCACATATTGTGAGCTATAACTTCCAAGTGCGGCTTCTCATGTTATGCTCATATTGTGAGATATAATTTCCGTGCGCGACTTATCACGTTATGCTCATATTGTGAGATATAACTTCCGTGCGCGACTTATCACGTTATGCACATTTTGTGAGATATAACTTCCATGTGCGGCTTCTCATGTTATGCTCATATTGTGAGATATAATTTCCGTGCGCGACTTATCATATAATGCTCATATTGTGAGCTATAACTTCCACGTGCGGCTTCTCATGTTATGCTCATATTGTGAGATATAATTTCCGTGCGCGACTTATCACGTTATGCTCATATTGTGAGATATAACTTCCGTGCGCGACTTATCACGTTAGGCACATATTGTGAGCTATAACTTCCATGTGCGGCTTCTCATGTTATGCTCATATTGTGAGATATAATTTCCGTGCGCGACTTATCATGTTATGCTCATATTGTGAGATATAACTTCCGTGCGCGACTTATCACGTTAAGCACATTTTGTGAGATATAACTTCCGTGCGCGACTTATCATGTTATGCTCATATTGTGAGATATAACTTCCGTGCGCGACTTATCATGTTATGCACATATTGTGAGCTATAACTTCCGTGCGCGACTTCTCATGTTACGCTCATATTGTGAGATATAATTTCCGTGCGCGACTTATCATGTTATGCTCATATTGTGAGCTATAACTTCCGTGCGCGACTTATCATGTTATGCACATATTGTGAGCTATAACTTCCATGAGCGACTTCTCATGTTATGCTCATATTGTGAGATATAATTTCCGTGCGCGACTTATCATGTTATGCACATATTGTGAGCTATAACTTCCATGAGCGACTTCTCATGTTATGCTCATATTGTGAGATATAATTTCCGTGCGCGACTTATCATGTTATGCACATACCGTGAGCTATACCTTCCATGTGCGTCTTCTCATGTTATGCTCATATTGTGAGCTATAACTTCCATGTGCGACTTCTCAATTATGCTCATACCGTGAGCTATACCTTCCATGTGCGTCTTCTCATGTTATGCTCATATTGTGAGCTATAACGTCCGTGCGCGACTATTCTTGTTATGCTATATTGTGAGCTATAACTTCCATGTGCGACTTCTCATATTATGCTCATACCGTGAGCTATACCTTCCATGTGCGTCTTCTCATGCTATGCTCATATTGTGAGCTATAACGTCCATGTGCGACTTCTCATGTTATGCTCATATTGTGAGATATAATTTCCGTGCGCGACTTATCATGTTATGCTCATATTGTGAGATATAACTTCCGTGCGCGACTTATCATGTTATGCTCATATTGTGAGATATAACTTCCGTGCGCGACTTATCATGTTATGCTCATATTGTGAGATATAACTTCCGTGCGCGACTTATCACGTTATGCACATATTGTGAGCTATAACTTCCATGTGCGGCTTCTCATGTTATGCTCATATTGTGAGATATAATTTCCGTGCGCGACTTATCATGTTATGCTCATATTGTGAGCTATAACTTCCGTGCGCGACTTATCATGTTATGCACATATTGTGAGCTATAACTTCCATGAGCGACTTCTCATGTTATGCTCATATTGTGAGATATAATTTCCGTGCGCGACTTATCATGTTATGCACATATTGTGAGCTATACCTTCCATGTGCGACCTCTCATGTTATGCTCATATTGTGAGATATAACTTCCATATGCGACTTCTCATATTATGCTCATACCGTGAGCTATACCTTCCATGTGCGTCTTCTCATGTTATGCTCATATTGTGAGCTATAACGTCCGTGCGCGACTATTCTTGTTATGCTATATTGTGAGCTATAACTTCCATGTGCGACTTCTCATATTATGCTCATACCGTGAGCTATACCTTCCATGTGCGTCTTCTCATGCTATGCTCATATTGTGAGCTTTAACGTCCATGAGCGACTTCTCATGTTATGCTCATATTGTGAGCTATAACGTCCATGTGCGACTTCTCATGTTTTGCTCATATTGTGAGATATAATTTCCGTGCGCGACTTATCATGTTATGCTCATATTGTGAGATATAACTTCCGTGCGCGACTTATCATGTTATGCTCATATTGTGAGATATAACTTCCGTGCGCGACTTATCATGTTATGCTCATATTGTGAGATATAACTTCCGTGCGCGACTTATCACGTTATGCACATATTGTGAGCTATAACTTCCATGTGCGGCTTCTCATGTTATGCTCATATTGTGAGATATAATTTCCGTGCGCGACTTATCACGTTATGCTCATATTGTGAGATATAACTTCCGTGCGCGACTTATCACGTTATGCACATATTGTGAGCTATAACTTCCATGTGCGGCTTCTCATGTTATGCTCATATTGTGAGATATAATTTCCGTGCGCGACTTATCATGTTATGCTCATATTGTGAGATATAACTTCCGTGCGCGACTTATCACGTTATGCACATTTTGTGAGATATAACTTCCATGTGCGGCTTCTCATGTTATGCTCATATTGTGAGATATAATTTCCGTGCGCGACTTATCATATAATGCTCATATTGTGAGCTATAACTTTCATGTGCGGCTTCTCATGTGATGCTCATATTGTGAGATATAATTTCCATGCGCGACTTATCATGTTATGCTCATATTGTGAGATATAACTTCCGTGCGCGACTTATCATGCTATGCTCATATTGTGAGATATAATTTCCGTGCGCGACTAATCATGTTATGCTCATATTGTGAGATATAACTTCCGTGCGCGACTTCTCATGTTATGCACATATTGTGAGATATAACTTCCGTGTGCGACTTATCACGTTATGCACATATTGTGAGATATAACTTCCATGTGCGGCTTCTCATGTTATGCTCATATTGTGAGATATAATTTCCGTGCGCGACTTATCATGTTATGCTCATATTGTGAGCTATAACGTCCATGTGCGGCTTCTCATGTTATGCTCATATTGTGAGATATAATTTCCGTGCGCGACTTATCATGTTATGCTCATATTGTGAGATATAACTTCCGTGCGCGACTTATCACGTTATGCACATATTGTGAGCTATAACTTCTATGTGCGGCTTCTCATGTTATGCTCATATTGTGAGATATAATTTCCGTGCGCGACTTATCATGTTATGCTCATATTGTGAGATATAACTTCCGTGCGCGACTTATCACGTTATGCACATATTGTGAGATATAACTTCCATGTGCGGCTTCTCATGTTATGCTCATATTGTGAGATATAATTTCCGTGCGCGACTTATCATGTTATGCTCATATTGTGAGATATAACTTCCGTGCGCGACTTATCACGTTATGCACCTATTGTGAGCTATAACTTCCATGTGCGGCTTCTCATGTTATGCTCATATTGTGAGATATAATTTTCGTGCGCGACTTATCATGTTATGCTCATATTGTGAGATATAACTTCCGTGCGCGACTTATCATGTTATGCTCATATTATGAGATATAACTTCCGTGCGCGACTTCTCATGTTACGCTCATATTGTGAGATATAATTTCCGTGTGCGACTTATCATGTTATGCTCATATTGTGAGCTATAACTTCCGTGCGCGACTTATCATGTTATGCACATATTATTGTGAGCTATAACTTCCATGTGCGACTTCTCATGTTATGCTCATATTGTGAGCTATACCTTCCATGTGCGACCTCTCATGTTATGCTCATATTGTGAGCTATAACTTCCATGTGCGACTTCTCATATTATGCTCATACCGTGAGCTATACCTTCCATGTGCGTCTTCTCATGTTATGCTCATATTGTGAGCTATAACGTCCGTGCGCGACTATTCTTGTTATGCTATATTGTGAGCTATAACTTCCGTGCGCGACTTCTCATGCTATGCTCATATTGTGAGCTTTAACGTCCATGAGCGACTTCTCATGTTATGCTCATATTGTGAGCTATAACTTCCATGTGCGACTTCTCATGTAATGCTCATACCATGATCTATACCTTCCATGTGCGACTTCTCATATTATGCTCATATTGTGACCTATAACTTCCATGTGAAACTTCTCATGTTATGCTCATATTGTGAGCTATAACTTCCATGTGCGACTTTGTTGTGCAGATTTTAATTGTGTTTAGACAGATTTTAATTGTGTTTTTATTGATGCACCTGTGAATATGTTATTATTTTTTTTTTTTACTTGAATTAATTGACGGAATTAATGAGTGAAAGTGAGTGAGAACGTATCAGAATTGCTAATCTACTACCTAGGGAAGAAGGAGAACGGCAACAGCTCAACCCCCAGATGGCGCACTTGCTAAAAAACTCTTTGTCAGTGACAAGTGATAGGGGTGATGCACCACATGATGAGGATCCTGAGGCTAACAAGGATGGAACTGTTACTAATCACTTAAAAAGGCATCTATAGTAATAGCAAAATGAGAGTGCCCTTGAACGAAAGGTAGGAACTCACACACACTATGCCAGAGGATTAGGACGGGCCGTATTCTCTCCGGTGTCGCGAAAAAAGAGCCCAGCTGGGAGAGAAAAAACCTGCACGTGGGTATCCCTCTCTAACGTAGCGAAATAAGCGCCCAGCGAGAAGAGAAAGTAGCCGCGACTGAGAATTCCACTCTAACGTAGCAAAATAAGCGCCCAGCGGGAAGATAAAATACCCGTGCATGGGTATTCCACTCTAACGTAACGAAATAAGCGCCCAGCGGGGAGAAAAAACACCGGCGCGTGGGTATTCCACTCTAACGTAGCGAAATAGGCACAAAGAGGTGAGAGAAAACACCGACGCGTGGGTATTCCACTCTAACGTAGCGAAATGAGCGTCCAGCGGGAAGAGAAAATACCCGTGCGTAGGTATTCCTCCCTAACGTAGCGAAATAAGGGCCCAGCGAGAAGAGAAAATACCCGTGCGTAGGTATTCCACTCTAACATTACGAAATAAACGCCCAGCGGGGATACAAAAAACCCGCGCCTAGGTATTCCACTCTAACGTAGCGAATAAAACGCCCAGCGGGGAGAAGAAATACCCGTGCGTAGGTATTCCACTCTAACATAGAGAAAATACTTACGCGAAGGTATTCCCCCCTCTATCGTAACGAAATAAGCGCCCAGCGGGGAGAGAAAATAACCGTGCGTAGGTATTCTTTCTAACGTAGCGAAATAAGAGCCCAGGGGGTAGAAAACACCCGCTCCTGGGTATTCCACCCTAACGTAGCGAAATAAGGGCCCAGCGAGAAGAGAAAATACCCGTGCGTAGGTATTCCACTCTAACATTACGAAATAAACGCCCAGCGGGGATACAAGAAACCCGCGCCTAGGTATTCCACTCTAACGTAGCGAATAAAACGCCCAGCGGGGAGAAGAAATACCCGTGCGTAGGTATTCCACTCTAACATAGAGAAAATACTTACGCGAAGGTATTCCCCTCTATCGTAACGAAATAAGCGCCCAGCGGGGAGAGAAAATAACCGTGCGTAGGTATTCCTTCTAACGTAGCGAAATAAGAGCCCAGGGGGTAGAAAACACCCGCTCCTGGGTATTCCACTCTAACTTAGCGTAATAAGCGCCCAGCTGGGAGAGAAAATACCCGCGCGTAGTATTCCACTCTAACGTAACAAAATAAGCGCCACAATTGAAAGAGAACATACTCGCGCGTAGGTATTCCACTCTAACGTAGCAAATAACACCCCAGCGGGGAGAGAAAATGCCCGTGCCTGGGTATTCCACTCTAACGTAGTGAAATAAGCGCCTAGCGGGGAGTAGAAAACACCCGCTATTAGGTATTCCACTCTAACGTAGCGTAATAAGCCCCTTTCGGGGATAGACGAATACCCGCGCCTTGGTATTCCACTCTAACGTAGCGAAATAAGCACCCAGAGGGGAAAGAAAATACCCTTGCGTAGGTATTCTTCTCTAACGTAGCGAAATAAGCGCTAGGGGGAAGAGAAAACCATCGCTCCTGGGTATTCCACTCTAACGTATCGCAATAAGCGCCCAGCGGGGAGAGAAAATAACCGTGCGTAGGTATTCCTCTCTAACGTAGTGAAATAAGCACCCAGGGGGGAGAGAAAACACCGGCGCGTGGGTATTCCACAATAACATAGAGAAATAAGCGCCCAGGGCTGGGAGAAAATAACCGTGCGTTGGTATTCCTATCTAACGTAATGAAATAAGCACCCAGGGGGGAGAGAAAACACCTGCTCCTAGGTATTCCACTCTAACTTAGCGAAATAAGCGCCCAAGGGGGAGAGAAAACACCCGCTCCTGGGTATTCCACTCTAACTTAGCGAAATAAGCGCCCAGCTGGGAGAGAAAATACCAGCGTGTAGATATTCAACTCTAACGTAGCGAGATTACACCCCAGCGGGGATAGAAAATACCCGTGAGTAGGTATTTCACTAAAACGTAGGGAAGCAAGCGCCCTGCGGGGATAGAAAATACTCACTCTAACGTAGGGAAATAAGCACCCAGGGGGGGGGGAGAAAACACCTGTTTCTAGGTATTCCACCCTAACGTAACGAAATAAGCGCCCAGCGGGAAGATAAAATACCTGTGCGTAGGTATTCCTCTCTATATAGCGAAATAAGCGTCCATGGGGGAGAGAAAACACCTGCGCGTGGGTATTCCTCTCTAACGTAACGAAATAAGCGCCCAGCGGGAAGATAAAATACCCGTGCGTAGGTATTCCTCTCTATATAGCGAAATAAGCATCCATGGGAGAGAGAAAATACCGGCTCGTGGGTATTCCTCTCTAACGTAACGATATCAGAGCTCCGCGGGGAGAAAAAATACCCGTGCGTAGGTATTCCTCTCTATATAGCGAAATAAGCATCCATGGGAGAGAGAAAATACCGGCTCGTGGGTATTCCTCTCTAACGTAACGATATCAGAGCTCCGCGGGGAGAAAAAATACCCGTGCGTAGTTATTCCTCTCTATATAGCGAAATAAGCATCCATGGGAGAGAGAAAATACCGGCTCGTGGGTATTCCTCTCTAACGTAACGATATCAGAGCTCCGCGGGGAGAAAAAATACCCGTGCGTAGTTATTCCTCTCTATATAGCGAAATAAGCATCCATGGGAGAGAGAAAATACCGGCTCGTGGGTATTCCTCTCTAACGTAACGATATCAGAGCTCCGCGGGGAGAAAAAATACCCGTGCGTAGTTATTCCTCTCTATATAGCGAAATAAGCATCCATGGGAGAGAGAAAATACCGGCTCGTGGGTATTCCTCTCTAACGTAACGATATCAGAGCTCCGCGGGAAGAAAAAATACCCGTGCGTAGGTATTCCTCTCTATATAGCGAAATAAGCATCCATGGGAGAGAGAAAATACCGGCTCGTGGGTATTCCTCTCTAACGTAACGATACCAGAGCTCCGCGGGAAGACAAAATACCCGTGCGTAGGTATTCCTCTCTATATAGCGAAATAAGCATCCATGGGAGAGAGAAAATACCGGCTCGTGGGTATTCCTCTCTAACGTAACGATATCAGAGCTCCGCGGGGAGAAAAAATACCCGTGCGTAGGTATTCCTCTCTATATAGCGAAATAAGCATCCATGGGAGAGAGAAAATACCGGCTCGTGGGTATTCCTCTCTAACGTAACGATATCAGAGCTCCGCGGGGAGAAAAAATACCCGTGCGTAGGTATTCCTCTCTATATAGCGAAATAAGCATCCATGGGAGAGAGAAAATACCGGCTCGTGGGTATTCCTCTCTAACGTAACGATATCAGAGCTCCGCGGGGAGAAAAAATACCCGTGCGTAGGTATTCCTCTCTATATAGCGAAATAAGCATCCATGGGAGAGAGAAAATACCGGCTCGTGGGTATTCCTCTCTAACGTAACGATATCAGAGCCCAGCGGGAAGAAAAAATACCCGTGCGTAGGTATTCCTCTCTATATAGCGAAATAAGCGTCCATGGGAGAGAGAAAATACCGGCTCGTGGGTATTCCTCTCTAACGTAACGATATCAGAGCTCCGCGGGGAGAAAAAATACCCGTGCGTAGGTATTCCTCTCTATATAGCGAAATAAGCATCCATGGGAGAGAGAAAATACCGGCTCGTGGGTATTCCTCTCTAACGTAACGATATCAGAGCTCCGCGGGGAGAAAAAATACCCGTGCGTAGGTATTCCTCCCTATATAGCGAAATAAGCATCCATGGGAGAGAGAAAATACCGGCTCGTGGGTATTCCTCTCTAACGTAACGATATCAGAGCTCTGCGGGGAGAAAAAATACCCGTGCGTAGTTATTCCTCTCTATATAGCGAAATAAGCATCCATGGGAGAGAGAAAATACCGGCTCGTGGGTATTCCTCTCTAACGTAACGATATCAGAGCTCCGCGGGGAGAAAAAATACCCGTGCGTAGTTATTCCTCTCTATATAGCGAAATAAGCATCCATGGGAGAGAGAAAATACCGGCTCGTGGGTATTCCTCTCTAACGTAACGATATCAGAGCTCCGCGGGGAGAAAAAATACCCGTGCGTAGGTATTCCTCTCTATATAGCGAAATAAGCGTCCATGGGAGAGAGAAAACACCATCTCGTGGGTATTCATCTCTAACGTAACGAAATAAGCGCCCAGCGGGGGGAGAAAATACCGGCTCGTGGGTATTCCTCTCTAACGTAACGATATCAGAGCTCCGCGGGGAGAGAAAATACCCGTGCGTAGTTATTCCTCTCTATATAGCGAAATAAGCATCCATGGGAGAGAGAAAACACCGTCTCGTGGGTATTCCTCTCTAACTTAGCGAAATAGGCGCCCAGCGGGGAGAGAAAATACCCGCCCGTAGGTATTCCTCTCCAACGTAGCGAAATAAGCGCCCAAGGGGGAGTGAAAACACCCGCTCCTGGGTATTCCACTCTAACTTAGCGAAATAAGCGCTCAGATGGGAGAGAAAATACCCGCGTGTAGGTATTCAACTCTAACGTAGCGAGATAACACCCCAGCGGGGATAGAAAATACCCGTGAGTAGATATTTCACTAAAACGTAGGGAAGCAAGCGCCCTACGGGGATAGAAAATACCCGCTCCTGGGTATTACACTCTAACGTAAGGAAATAAGCACATAGGGGGGGGGAGAAAACACCTGTTTCTACGTATTCTACTCTAACGTAACGAAATAAGCGCCCAGCGGGGAGAAAAAATACCCGTGCGTAGGTATTCCTCTCTATATAGCGAAATAAGCGTCCATGGGGGAGAGAAAACACCTGTTTCTAGGTATTCCACTCTAACGTAACGAAATAAGCGCCCAGCGGGAAGATAAAATACCCGTGCGTAGGTATTCCTCTCTATATAGCGAAATAAGCGTCCATGGGGGAGAGAAAACACTGGCGCGTGGGTATTCCTCTCTAACGTAACGAAATCAGCGCCCAGCAGGAAGATAAAATACCCGTGTGTAGTTATTCCTCTCTATATAGCGAAATAAGCATCCATGGAGGAGAGAAAACACCGGCGCGTGGGTATTCTTCTCTAACGTAACGAAATCAGAGCTCCGCGGGTAGAAAAAATACCCGTGCGTAGTTATTCCTCTCTATATAGCGAAATAAGCGTCCATGGGGAGAGAAAACACCGGCTCGTGGGTATTCCTCTCTAACGTAACGAAATCAGAGCTCCGCGGGGAGAAAAAATACCCGTGCGTAGTTATTCCTCTCTATATAGCGAAATAAGCGTCCATGGAGAGAGAAAACACCGGCGCGTGGGTATTCCTCTCTAACGTAACGAAATCAGCGCCCAGCGGGAAGATAAAATACCCGTGCGTAGGTATTCCTCTCTATATAGCGAAATAAGCGTCCATGGGGAGAGAAAACACCGGCGCGTGGGTATTCCTTTCTAACGTAACGAAATCAGCGCCCAGCGGGAAGATAAAATACCCGTGCGTAGGTATTCCTCTCTATATAGCGAAATAAGCGTCCATGGGGAGAGAAAACACCGGCGCGTGGGTATTCCTCTCTAACGTAACGAAATCAGAGCTCCGCGGGGAGAAAAAATACCCGTGCGTAGTTATTCCTCTCTATATAGCGAAATAAGCGTCCATGGAGAGAGAAAACACCGGCGCGTGGGTATTCCTCTCTAACGTAACGAAATAAGCGCCCAGCGGGAAGATAAAATACCCGTGCGTAGGTATTCCTCTCTATATAGCGAAATAAGCGTCCATGGGGAGAGAAAACACCGGCGCGTGGGTATTCCTCTCTAACGTAACGAAATCAGAGCTCCGCGGTGAGAAAAAATACCCGTGCGTAGTTATTCCTCTCTATATAGCGAAATAAGCGTCCATGGAGAGAGAAAACACCGGCGCGTGGGTATTCCTCTCTAACGTAACGAAATCAGAGCTCCGCGGGGAGAAAAAATACCCGTGCGTAGTTATTCCTCTCTATATAGCGAAATAAGCATCCATGGAGAGAGAAAACACCGGCGCGTGGGTATTCCTCTCTAACGTAACGAAATCAGAGCTCCGCGGGGAGAAAAAATACCCGTGCGTAGTTATTCCTCTCTATATAGCGAAATAAGCGTCCATGGAGAGAGAAAACACCGGCGCGTGGGTATTCCTCTCTAACGTAACGAAATCAGCGCCCAGCGGGGAGAGAAAATACCGGCTCGTGGGTATTCCTCTCTAACGTAACGAAATCAGCGCCCAGCGGGAAGATAAAATACCCGTGCGTAGGTATTCCTCTCTATATAGCGAAATAAGCGTCCATGGGGAGAGAAAACACCGGCGCGTGGGTATTCCTCTCTAACGTAACGAAATCAGCGCCCAGCGGGAAGATAAAATACCCGTGCGTAGGTATTCCTCTCTATATAGCGAAATAAGCGTCCATGGGGAGAGAAAACACCGGCGCGTGGGTATTCCTCTCTAACGTAACGAAATCAGATCTCCGCGGGGAGAAAAAATACCCGTGCGTAGTTATTCCTCTCTATATAGCGAAATAAGCGTCCATGGAGAGAGAAAACACCGGCGCGTGGGTATTCCTCTCTAACGTAACGAAATCAGAGCTCCGCGGGGAGAAAAAATACCCGTGCGTAGTTATTCCTCTCTATATAGCGAAATAAGCATCCATGCGGGAGAGAAAACACCGGCGCGTGGGTATTCCTCTCTAACGTAACGAAATCAGAGCTCCGCGGGGAGAAAAAATACCCGTGCGTAGGTATTCCTCTCTATATAGCGAAATAAGCGTCCATGGGGAGAGAAAACACCGGCGCGTGGGTATTCCTCTCTAACGTAACGAAATCAGATCTCCGCGGGGAGAAAAAATACCCGTGCGTAGTTATTCCTCTCTATATAGCGAAATAAGCGTCCATGGGGAGAGAAAACACCGGCGCGTGGGTATTCCTCTCTAACGTAACGAAATAAGCGCCCAGCGGGGAGAGAAAATACCCTCTATACCAGGGGTTCCCAAACTGGGGGGCGCGCCCCCCTGGGGGGGCGTGGAGAAAGTCCAGGGGGGCGTGACACCCAAATGAAATAAATAAAAAAATTACAAAAATAATTTCCTACAAAAAAATAAAACTTATTGGTGTATGCACAGTTGTTGCTCCTTCAATGCTGGGTTCTCATTCAGGCTTTGTGCAGTTGGTCAAAGAGAAGAATGCTGATGTGGTTGGGATTCATTGTTTTATTCACCGCCAAGCCTTGGCAACAAAAAAGCTTCCATACGAACTCAATGCTGTTTTAAAGCTATGTATTAAAGTAGTCAACTACGTTAAGAACAGTGCATTAAATACTCGACTGCTTAAAGTTCTTTGTGAAGATTTAGGAAGTGACCACAAAACGCTGCTATTTCATACAGAAGTACGATGGCTATCAAAAGGCAATATGTTGGGAAGACTATTTGAGCTCCGTGATGAAGTTATTACGTTTTTGGCACAGCAGAAACAAAACGAGCTTAGTGCAGAGTTAAAAAAACCCAGTAACCAAGTGATTTTGGCCTATTTATCAGATTTTTTTTACACGTTAAACAACCTAAACTTGAGACTGCAAGGTGCAGACTCAAATATAGTAACACATCAGGATGCCATCAAGATGTACGTTGAGAAACTACAACTTTGGATACGTAAAGTGTCAATGAGCCCCAGCAACTATTCAAGTTTCAGCAAAGTAGTATCAGTCTCAAAAGAAGCATGTTTTGAGGACGTTTTTGAAGGACCGCTTTTGAAAAACTTGATAATTGACCATTTGAAGAACCTCAAGGAACAGTTCAGCAGGTACTTTCCTAACTTCAGAGGAGTTTTACAAACTATCAACCTACCCATTCCACATGGACATACAGTTGCTGCCAGAAGAGTTGCAAGAGGAGGGAATAGAAATAAAAAATGACTCTGCTACAAGATACGATTTTGAACAAATGGACAAGCCCTCGTTTTGGTTAAAGTACTTAAAAGTTTACCCCAGTGTTTCAGAGAAAGCTGTTCGGATGTACTTGCCTTTTTCAACAACATACATTTGCGAAAAAGCGTTTTCAACTCTTGTGGCGATCAAAACAAAGTACCGCAACAAACTTGATGTCGAAAGTGACCTACGCTGTGCTTTGTCTGAAACACAACCCAGGATCTGTCAACTTATTCAGAACATGCAAGCGCACCCATCTCACTAAATTACACTTTATGTTTTGTTTTTGTAAGTAGGTAGGCCTATTGTTTCACCTTCCTTAAATTGAAAATGTATCTGTGTTACAATGTTAAATTTTGTATCAGTAATTATATTCGTTTTTCATGTAATACTTGTTTTAATTTTCATCATACGTTCAATTGTCGAATCTTTCCATTCTGCGTTACCGCATTCAACAGTGAACAAAAAATCTACCTACTCACCGTATCAAGCACATACTTGTACGAGTTCATGTACTTGTACAAGTAGGAGTTGCTATGTACGGCACCGTGGAAATAGGGTATTGCAAAATGGAAAGCTGATATGTGTAGGGGGGCGTGGGGTCTCCAAATAACCAAAGGGGGGCGTGGTACAAAAAAGTTTGGGAACCCCTGCTCTATACCGTAGGTATTCCTCTCTGTTCCCTTTACGGTGTTTGACATATTCAAATGTCTGCGTCTGATTTCCATCACACTTTACCCAGGCTTTGGACTGGCTAAATGATAGTAATATATTTTTATCATTCAGGCGTGTTTAAAATCAGCCTTTCGTTAATTTTTGTTTTATATTTTTGTTTTAAATTGTTTTTATTTCTTTTGATTTTTTCATGACTGTCTCCTTAGTCAACCTTTTGTAGGTAGGTGAGAGTGTGGAGGCAAGCCCTTTATTACAAGTTTCTTCATAATTCTTTATTGTTTTTTTAATAGCCTCATCGATTTTCATTTACTTGAGTTTTCTTCGCTTTCCTTCCATGTACAATTGAATTTTCACAAACATGCACTCTGAGTTTTCGGCTTCAGTCGTTAAACAATGGATCAGTTCTTTGATCTTGGGATGAGATCTTTGAAACATGCTATTAAGACATTGTTCCTCCAACCTTCAACAGATTTGTTGATCCTATGCCGCCTATTGTAAAAATTCAATAGCTTTATATCGTTTTGCTTACTTTCCATCCAATTTTCAACGAAATCATTTTAAAAAAAAACTCAGTCAACTTCTCCTTTTCTGCTTTTTGGGAATATATACCCAACCGTCCATCGATGACATTCTCGGGCTTGAGGAATGCAAGAGATGCACACATTTCTGCGAGTGTGCGAACTACTACGTCTTCCTTAGGCCCAGATCAAACATTTTTTCATGAGGAAGTTACATCCCTTTACTTCTACTGTCGGGAAAACTTCTTTCAAAGCCGATATTGCCACCACCGTTAGACAAAGAAGAACACTACCAGGAGTTAAACACCATAAACATATAGCACAAACTAACGGATACAACACGACAATGATTGACAAATTATACAACCGCCTAAAAAATAAACCTAATAACCCAAATGCAAACACACAACAGGACAATCCCATAAAATACTTATCAGTACCATACAGATCATCCAAACTCCACAATCTAACCAACACACTACGAAAATACAACTACAAAATAGCTTACTCCACACATAACACTTAATAAACAATTTAAACCCAACAACAAAATCAACGACATTTACAATGACACTGGAGATTACAAACTAACTTGCAGTTCATGCCCCAGTTTTTACATAGGCCAGACAAGGAGGTCCTTCTACACGTTACCAAGAACATATAAAAGCACTAACAAACAATAACTACCAATCAAACTTCTCCGATCATCTCAACTCCACAAAACATGACTACATAGACATACCATCTAACCTACAAGTTCTTCATAAACAACACAGAAATAACCAACATACTCAATACACAATTACATTACAACTCACACGCACTTTTTGACATCATAACTCCTAATACTCACAAAGTACACTCACACCACCATAATATCCCACCCCCACCCTAACCTACGTAAACCTTGAGATCAGTTACGGTCTGAGTTGACAATGGGACACATCTCCCGAAACGGCCGTCCTCAACAAATATAAGTAAGTGCTACTACAAGCAAGTTTGTAAATATTTACAAGTGTTCAGTAAAAACTAGTAGCTCGCGTGAAGATGGAAACAACAAATATAAATATAAGTATGATTAGTTAAAATTACAATTTAAAAAGTTAGAGTTTGCTTAGAAGGTACCACTAAATGACAATGGAGCGGAAATACGGCCAGTCTCGGGTCTGTCCTAAACCTCTGCGCTCGTAAGGGTGAGTGTGCGTGTTTGCGAGAGAAACTAACCTGGTGTCCCGGGGCAATCTCATTTTGCTACTGATATAGGTGATAGTGATTTAGAAAGCTCGCCTCTTGAAGAAATGCATATAGTTACAAGACATGATTTATTTTGCATGATTGCCATTTTAAGGAGCATCACAAATAATGTTAAAACAAAATTTATCTAATGTAGTTTTTTAAATACATACTATAATGTAAGGCTACTTAAATGAATTTAAAATTTTGAAAATATATTAAAATGTTTTTTTTTTCAAAGTATTTGGAATAAAATTATAATTTCGATTCAAACAAGTGTTTTTTTTAAATCTGGAAGTAACCCCTGAGCACAACCTCTCCTGTTGTTCCATGTGACCTCTCAAAGGTTAAATTCATTTTACAATTAATTGTAGAAGTGCAAATTAGTTGATTTCTTGTGGTCCTTGATTTTTTACACAGTTAAAAACATAATTTGTCAACTTATTTAACTCCTCCAAATTCACCTCTAAGTAGAGTCTTTGTTTCTAGAGCAGGTAAACCCTAATGCTAGAGGGATAAACTTACACTGTGTTCAAATTAAACTGTACTGTATTGTGATTGCAGTCTATAGACGTTTTATTGCAGTTAAAATGAAAAGTTACAAATTTCAAAACATTTCAGTTTATACAACACACTTTTTTCTCAAAAAATACCAAAATATAAATTTTAAAAAATATTACGATATCTTATGTGTAAAAGGTACATTTTTTTAACCAACTGATAAAAGTTGTCAAAATATTTTTTCTTCCAATTTTCTATTTCATTATTTCTTGCCAGTTAAAAAATAATGCAACTAATATATACAGAGAAAAGTATATTCATTCCAATGTTTTACAAATCTATACTTGAATGAATGTGGTCTCATTTAATTATTTTTTAAATTCCTTCTATTAGCTTACACTCTCCTTGTATACATCTTGTAAAAATTTTTAATCGTTAATAAAATACGATTTTACTCATCCAATCAAGTTCAAATACATTTTTTTAACACATAGTGGATAACAATAGATGTTAATAAAGTTTATTTCAGTATATAAATTATAAAATTTTGGGGGATTTAATTTACAGGATAGATTAACAAATCGAAGAAAAATCTGTTAGTGAGATGCTAAAGCTAGCACTTTTTACACTAGCATGCCTATTTGAGGTTGTATTTTAATAAGGGCATAATCCAAGTCTTTAACAAGTTTGTTCCTATAATATTAAATATATTTATCTTATTATTTTCCAACTGGTCTTGCTCCCCTCTGATTTGCCTTCACGCCCCCCCCCCCCACCAGTTTGGTAACCTATGACTTGGATGAATAAGGTTTTTTACTGGAAGGCAACAGCTACAGGGAGAATGGCTGACTGACCTTTACTTTTTTTTTAAAAAATCAAATACTGTATTTCTATGACCCTCTTGTACCTGTATTTCATAGTTAACAACTACTTGGCTAGGGGCCAGCACCTTCCAAACAAAAACATACCACTTTTCTTAGGCTAACGCACATTCATCTACACTCATTTCCTCACTAGGTAGATATGACCCCACCCACGACACACACAGACGGCCGCTGTCCTTACTAAACGCCTATCTCACACCATAACACCAAAAATATAATATATACATACTAATAAATTCTGCTTCACAGTTATGTTCCAAGTGACGCAGGGGCCCATCTTCAGGGCCGCAGCTTAGCCCCAACGGAAGTACTAATTTGATTGCATGCTTTTTCAGTTTCGAGTAGGCAGCAGAAGAAGAGGTGCATGTCATTCCTGCCATAGACTCACTAACAAGGTATTTGCAAGGTAATACCTCTCCTTATTCCTTAGCATAAGGTGATCCAAGCTCCCAGGGTTCCTGCATTATCTGTCGCGGGATTTTTCCTGGCAGGGTTTCTTTCTTGCCAGGTTTTTTCATCCCACTCTTAGCACGACACTTACCATACTGTTTCATTTTTCACTATCTCCTAATTCTCCATGGAAAGAGCTTATGAGCTTGGTACATGGGCAATCAATCCCGTTTCCTTCACTTGCGGATGGTATACTAACCGCATGCGCATGTTAGACAGAGGTAGCTCGCTAGAGGTTGGCTGCCCAGAGGGCTGGGCGGGTTTTGGGGGCTCAGATCCAGGTTAAAAAAAAAAAACTTCTTACAGTAAAACTTGAAAAAAATATATACAACCTATGCACTTTCTAGGGTATTGTTTAATCAATGAAGAGAATCAGGGGATTTTAGAGCCTCTAAGGTTATGCAGTGTTTGTCAAATGACAATGACTGTGGGTAGGATTATGGGAAACAGGGCTTTTGATATTGCCCTGGGATTCAGGAGGGACATTTCCAAGTGGAAGAACTTTTATTTGGGTGAGATAGTTAACGTTTTTAAATCTAAGGATTGTTTATTCATCTTCATGGAGACATGTCCCATTCTCCTTCAATTTGTTTTAAAAAAAAAACATTTGACTTAAAAGTAACAAAGTTATTTTAATATGAGTCTATACCTTCAACAATTTTTCTACATAAATTCCATCATTATCGAGACACATATCGTGCAACCAGCTTCTGAAAACCGTCATTGAAGGAATCTGCTGTCTGGCTTGAATCAGCATAAGCATAACTTTCGATATTTCAAACGTTCTGTCACAATCTCATAAATCACACTTCTTGAACACTTGAAGAAACTCACAAGATAACGATCAAATCGTAAATCATCTGTTCTCTTTCAACGTTTTGTACCAAGCCATCACTGAGAGTGAAAGTCATCCACTTCATTCCGCAACAAGCACATTTGTGGGGCAATCTTTAAAGGCTCTCACCCATTTCCTTACCATCCCATCACTCATCACATTTCCTCTATACACTTCACAGATCTCATGATGCTGCATTTCCTTACCATCCCATCACTCATCACATTTCCTCTATACACTTCACAGATCTCATGATGCTGCATTTCCTTACCATCCCATCACTCATCACAACATTTCCTCTATACACTTCACAGATCTCACGATGCTGCTTTCACCGCCTTTAACATTAAGAAAAGTATCATACTGCGTATTTCACAGTCGGAGGTATTTTAAACTCATGTAAACCCGTGTTTTGATCAAGTGTTTTACGTAGTTCTATATACTGTATTTTTTTTCAATTATGCTAGATTCAGTGTTTAAAAAAAATCTACAGTGGAATAAAATAAACTGACATGAAATATGCCCACTAATTTTAACAAGTAGAAAACAAAATTACAGAAATTCTACTACTGTACATAAGACAGTCCGGAATAGCATCAAAATTTGGTAAGTACAATTTAATTATAGTGTTACAGAATTAGAATTGCTTGATGTAATGATAGGCTTACATATCATTCAGAACAAACAGTTGTGGCAATAATACAGTGAGTTCAATGAAGTATTGCTGTAGACTACATCGTGATTAAGTGTTCGTTTATTGTTATCGTTCGGTTATTGTTATCAAATATGCTTCTGACAAATATGATCACAATAAGCGGCGCCGACTGTATTTAGATAATTTAATTCATAATGATTCTTTTTAATAATAATGATTATAAGTATCAATTAAAAATAATAAATTTGCCCAACACAATTTAGCTCCACGAACACTGAATTTAGAAATAATTCTATTGTGTTGGACCCCCGTGAAAACCAATAATTCAATCCACAATAGTTTAAATTATGACCAAGATGTAAATAATGCTTATATATCTAAATTGAAATAACATACAGCTAACAAGGTTACTTAAGACTACTGCCTAAGTAGTAAGTTAAAAAACATGTGAAAATGTCAGCATCTCAAATCGTTTAAAAGATATACGTGTCTAAAAGTGTATAAAAAGCAGCCTGAGTATAGTTTTGCAAAATGCAACTCGTTTTTTTAAACTACTATATCTCTGCGACTATTTATACCCATACAATTATGTAAAAATTCAACTGTTTAATAAATTTGAAAATAAAACTCGACCTGTCATCGCCCAGGGTAATGTGAGCCATATGAGCAAAGGACAGTTATAATCCTCCTTTAGATAAAATAACTTTTTTACCTTATGCTGTTCCTGTTCAGTGACCATTTTGAACAAAACGTCTTGGCAACTGAGTTCTTTCATCTCAATCGCAAAGGTTCATACATGTCCAGCAACATATACCAATCCGCTAAATTACTGCCTACCATAGATGAAACTATTTTGACATAGATTTTTTGTAGTTGCTTCAAAAAATTACTTGCTGTTTTTTGTTGAATGGTAAGTCTACTTGAGCCTTGTTAATGTGTTATCGTCTCCATGCTTTAGAAAGTACATCCAACACATCTAAGAAATTTTGTTTTTTTTAACCCAACACAATTCAGTTGCTGTAATAGCTTGATGCGACAAAGTAACTTGTTCCGCTAGATTGCTTGCTCTACATCCAATAATTTAATCTGCAATTAGTTAATGTATTCCTTAGCAAAATAGGTAAATATAAACACAATGATATATATATATATATATATATATATATATATATATATATATATATGAAGTTAATATATTACTATGTAAGTAATTTTATCCACCATTAAGTGCAATAATTTTACCTTGAGTGATCACTCAAGGTAAAATTATTGCACTTAATGGTGGATAAAATTACTTACATAGTAATATATTAACTTCATAAAGTCAGTGCAACGGAAAAACAATGGATAACGTTAAATATCAAGAATATATATATATATATATACACACAATAATAAATATATATATATATATATATAGATTTTTTGGACTAGGAGACTGACAGACTTACCTTGGTAAGAGTCCACACTGTAGTCTTGAAATAGAAACACATAAAGCACTTAAAGTAACGGAAAGAATTTCAGCTTTCCTCGACTCACACCTTCAACCCTTAGTAAAGAACCTTCCATCACATACCCAGGACACCAATCATTTCATAGATCGACTCTCACAAATATCTGTACCTCTATCCCTGGTAACTATTTTGGTCACCATAGATGTCACCTCTCTCTATACCAACATCCCTCATGCACACGGCCTATCTGCAATAGAGAATTTTCTAAACAAACGCCCAGGCAAGCCTTCTCCCACTACACCTTTTCTTGTGAACCTGACCAGGTTCATCCTCAAGAAGAACAACTTTCAGTTTGAGGGAAGGAACTACCTTCAAATAAAGGGAACAGCAATGGGCACCAGAATGGCACCATCGTACGCAAATCTGTACATGGGATTGTTGGAAGAAAGTTTTCTAAAGACACAAACACACCAGCCATTAAGTTGGTATAGATATATAGATGACATCTTCCTAATTTGGACACAGGGTGCTTCAACACTTGAGGCATTTATAGACAGCCTGACACAATTCTCAACACTTCAATTTACCTAGGAGAAATCTACAACAGCCATCACCTTTTTGGATGTAGAGGTAACACTCCAGAATGGAAATATCAACACAGGAATTCACATCAAACCGACAAACCACCTACAATATCTCCATTTCGACAGCAACCACCAAATAAACATAAAACGATCCATTCCATACAGTCAAGCAATCAGGGGTAAGAGAATCTGTTCGAATGATACGGAATTGGAAGATTTTAATAGAAAGATATCAACAGCCTTCCAGAGAAGAGGATACCCAAAAAAACTCATTGAAAACCAAATTCATTCAGCACAATCCTCGGTTCACCATAAACCACAAACAGAACAAAATAAACTGTCTTTAATAACAGACTACCATCCTGGTCTACATAAACTCAACAAGATATTGAGAGATGGCTTCAAAATTATTCAAGCTTCCGTCCACACCAAAAATCTTTTCACCGATCCACCGCAAATTTGGTACAAGCAACCTCACAACTTGAAAAACATCCTAGTACATCCTAAACTACCAGACCCTGATGCAGAGAAACCACACAAACTTCCTCATGGCTCCTTCCCATGCAATAGACCTAGATGCAAGACGTGCCCAATACACCCCTCAGCAAATAGTTTCAACAGCCAAACAACAAAAATGGTCTTCAAAATACAGGGTCATCATAATTGTACATCGAAAAATGTCATATACCAGCTACAATGTAAACTTTTCTCAGCACAGTACATAGGCCTGACCACGGATGGTTTGAATATCAGAATGAATGGCCACAGACATGATGTTAAAATTATGAATATGGATAGACCAACAGCTCAACATGCTGTGAGTCACAACATCACAACTTTTGATGACTGCTATACCACAAAAATAATTAAATCACTCCCCTCTGATTGCAATCCCTCAGAACTGAGAAGGTGGGAACTATCATACCAGTGGTATACCAAATCCAGAAAATCCCCTAACCTCAACATCAGATATAACCATTCATTTTTTTTTCCCCCCTAATAGCCTTATCTCTTTTCCCCTGACACTTATATAAACTATAATCACTCATATGCTCATGGAAACAATATATATATATATATATATATATATATATATATATATATATATATATATATATTAAATATGGTGATATGTTTTCTT
The DNA here is from genome assembly GCA_036971475.1 of Prosapia bicincta. Taxonomy (NCBI): domain Eukaryota; kingdom Metazoa; phylum Arthropoda; class Insecta; order Hemiptera; family Cercopidae; genus Prosapia; species Prosapia bicincta. The sequence continues at coordinate 43,587,758 of JBAIZL010000009.1, read as the reverse complement.
GTATATATAGCTAATAAATTTAAAATATTTCAAACACAAGAATACTTTTAATGAATATATTTATTCAATATATATTTATTTATATATATTTATATATGAATAAATATATTCATTAAAAGTATTCTTGTGTTTGAATTATTTTAAATTTATTAAATATATATATATATATATATATCTTTAATCTGTGCATCTGTGACATCTGATTTCTACTCTACACAATCTGTGATTACAACTTGTATTTATTTCATTCTCTCATATTTCTTTTTGTGTTTTCTCTTCGATTGACAAAGACCACTGTGTGGTTGAAATATATCATTGTTTAAGTGCTTTTATGTGTTTCTATTTCAAGACTACAGTGTGGACTCTTACCATGGTAAGTCTGTCAATCTCCTAGTCCAAAAAATCTAAATAATCTTTACCAACCAAAACTAACCTATAAATATAAATATATATATATATATATATATATATATATATATATATATATATATATATATATATATATATATGTATATTGATATTTCATGTTGTCCATTATTTTTCCGTTGCACTGACTTTAAAGTTATTATTATTACTTGTAAATAATTTTTTCCACTGAGAAAAATCAAGCAGTGATTCGACAATGGTCAAGTGACCGAATGGCGCCTCATCACACAAGTTAAATTATTGCACTTAGTGGTGGAAAAAATTATTTACAAGTAATAATAATAATAATAATAATAATAATATATATATATATATATATATATATATATATATATATATATATATATATATATATATATATTTAGGTTAGTTTTGGTTGGTAAAGATTATTTAGATTTTTTGGACTAGGAGACTGACAGACTTACCTTGGTAAGAGTCCACTCTGTAGTCTTGAAATAGAAACACATAAAAGCACTTTAACAATGATATATTTCAACCACACAGTGGTCTTTGTCAATCGAAGAGAAAACACAAAAAGAAATATGAGAGAATGAAATAAAATAATTGTAATCACAGATTGTGTAAAGTAGAAATCAGATGTCACAGATTAAAGATATATATATATATATATATATATATATATATATATATATATATATATATATATATATATATATATATATTGTTTCCATGAGCATATGAGTGATTAAAGTTTATATAAGTCTGTCAGGGGAAAAGAGATAAATAAGGCTATTTGGAAAAAAAAATGAATGGATTTATCTGATGTTGAGGTTAGGGGATTCTCTGGACTTGGTATACCACTGGTATGATAGTTCCCACCTTCTCAGTTCTGAGGGATTGCAATCAGGGGGGAGTGATTTAATTATTTTTGTGGTATAGCAGTCATCAAAAGTTGTGATGTTGTGACTCGCAGCAGGTTGAGCTGTTGGTCTATCCATATTCATCATTTTAACATCATGTCTGTGGCCATTCATTCTGATATACAGACCATCCGTGGTCAGGCCTATGTACTGTGCTGAGCAAAGTTTACATTGTAGCTGGTATATGCCATTTTTCGATGTACAATTATGATGACATTGTATTTTGAAGACCATTTTTGTTGTTTGGCTGTTGAAACTATTTGCTGAGGGGTGTATTGGACACGTCTTGCATCTAGCTCTATTGCATGGGAAGGAGCCATGAGGAAGTTTGTGTGGTTTCTCTGCATCAGGGTCTGGTAGTTTAGGATGTACTAGGATGTTTTTCAAGTTGGGAGGTTGCTTGTACCAAATTTGCGGTGGATCGGTGAAAAGATTTTTGGTGTGAACGGAAGCTTGAAGAATTTTGAAGCCATCTCTCAATATCTTGTTGAATTTATGTAGACCAGGATGGTAGTCTGTTATTAAAGACAGTTTATTTTGTTCTGTTTGTGGTTTATGGTGAACCGAGGATTGTGCTGAATGAATTTGGTTTTCAATGAGTTTTTTTGGGTATCCTCTTATCTGGAAGGCTGTTGATATCTTTCTATTAAAATCTTCCAAATCCCTATCATTCGAACAGATTCTCTTACCCCTGATTGCTTGACTGTATGGAATGGATCGTTTTATGTTTATTGGTTGGTTGCTGTCAAAATGGAGATATTGTAGGTGGTTTGTCGGTTTGATGTGAATTCCTGTGTTGATATTTCCATTCTGGAGTGTTACCTCTACATCCAAAAAGGTGATGGCTGATGTAGATTTCTCCCAGGTAAACTGAAGTTGGAGAATTGTGTCAGGCTGTCTAAAAATGCCTCAAGTGTTGAAGCACCCTGTGTCCAAATTAGGAAGATGTCATCTATATATCTATACCAACATAATGGCTGGTGTGTTTGTGTCTTTAGAAAACTTTCTTCCAACAATCCCATGTACAGATTTGCGTACAATGGTGCCATTCTGGTGCCCATTGCTGTTCCCTTTATTTGAAGGTAGTTCCTTCCCTCAAACTGAAAGTTGTTCTTCTCGAGGATGAACCTGGTCAGGTTCATAAGAAAAGGTGTAGTGGGAGAAGGCTTGCCTGGGCGTTTGTATAGAAAATTCTCTATTGCAGATAGGCCGTGTGCATGAGGGATGTTGGTATAGAGAGAGGTGACATCTATGGTGACCAAAATAGTTACCGGGGGTAGAGGTACAGATATTTGTGAGACAATATAGCTTATATAGCTCAATACAGACAATTTGCTCATGGAAACAATATATATATCTTTAATCTGTGCATCTGTGACATCTGATTTCTACTCTACACAATCTGTGATTACAATTATTTTATTTCATTCTCTCATATTTCTTTTTGTGTTTTCTCTTCGATTGACAAAGACCACTGTGTGGTTGAAATATATCATTGTTTAAGTGCTTTTATGTGTTTCTATTTCAAGACTACAGAGTGGACTCTTACCAAGGTAAGTCTGTCAGTCTCCTAGTCCAAAAAATCTATATATATATATATATATATATATATATATATATATATATATATAGATTTTTTGGACTAGGAGACTGACAGACTTACCTTGGTAAGAGTCCACACTGTAGTCTTGAAATAGAAACACATAAAAGCACTTAAACAATGATATATTTCAACCACACAGTGGTCTTTATCAATCGAAGAGAAAACACAAAAAGAAATATGAGAGAATGAAATAAAATAAATATAAGTTGTAATCACAGATTGTGTAGAGTAGAAATCAGATGACACAGATGCACAGATTAAAGATATATATATATAAATTGTTTCCATGAGCATATGAGTGATTATAGTTTATATAAGTCTGTCAGAGGAAAAGAGATAAGGTTATTGGGAAAAAAAAAAAAAAAAAAAAAAAAAAAAAAAAAAAAAAAAAAAAAAAAAATTGATTTATCTGATGTTGAGGTTAGGGGATTCTCTGGACTTGGTATACCACTGGTATGATAGTTCCCACCTTCTCAGTTCTGAGGGATTGCAATCAGGGGGGAGTGATTTAATTATTTTTGTGGTATAGCAGTCATCAAAAGTTGCGATGTTGTGACTCGCAGCATGTTGAGCTGTTGGTCTATCCATATTCATAATTTTAACATCATGTCTGTGGGGATTCATTCTGATATTCAGACCATCCGTGGTCAGGCCTATGTACTGTGCTGAGCAAAGTTTACATTGTAGCTGGTATATGACATTTTTCGATGTACAATTATGATGACCCTGTATTTTGAAGACCATTTTTGTTGTTTGGCTGTTGAAACTATTTGCTGAGGGGTGTATTGGACACGTCTTGCATCTAGGTCTATTGCATGGGAAGGAGCCATGAGGAAGTTTGTGTGGTTTCTCTGCATCAGGGTCTGGTAGTTTAGGATGTACTAGGATGTTTTTCAAGTTGGGAGGTTGCTTGTACCAAATTTGCGGTGGATCGGTGAAAAGATTTTTGGTGTGGACGGAAGCTTGAAGAATTTTAAAGCCATCTCTCAATATCTTGTTGAGTTTATGTAGACCAGGATGATAGTCTGTTATTAAAGACAGTTTATTTTGTTCTGTTTGTGGTTTGGGGCGAACCGAGGATTGTGCTGAATGAATTTGGTTTTCAATGAGTCTTTTTGGGTATCCTCTTCTCTGGAAGGCTGTTGATATCTTTCTATTAAAATCTTCCAATTCCCTATCATTCGAACAGATTCTCTTACCCCTGATTGCTTGACTGTATGGAATGGATCGTTTTATGTTTATTGGGTGGTTGCTGTCGAAATGGAGATATTGTAGGTGGTTTGTCGGTTTGATGTGAATTCCTGTGTTGATATTTCCATCCTGGAGTGTTACCTCTACATCCAAAAAGGTGATGGCTGATGTAGATTTCTCCCAGGTAAATTGAAGTGTGGAGAATTGTGTCAGGCTGTCTAAAAATGCCTCAAGTGTTGAAGCACCCTGTGTCCAAATTAGGAAGATGTCATCTATATATCTATACCAACATAATGGCTGGTGTGTTTGTGTCTTTAGAAAACTTTCTTCCAACAATCCCATGTACAGATTTGCGTACGATGGTGCCATTCTGGTGCCCATTGCTGTTCCCTTTATTTGAAGGTAGTTCCTTCCCTCAAACTGAAAGTTGTTCTTCTCGAGGATGAACCTGGTCAGGTTCACAAGAAAAGGTGTAGTGGGAGAAGGCTTGCCTGGGCGTTTGTTTAGAAAATTTTCTATTGCAGATAGGCCGTGTGCATGAGGGATGTTGGTATAGAGAGAGGTGACATCTATGGTGACCAAAATAGTTACCGGGGGTAGAGGTACAGATATTTGTGAGAGTCGGTCTATGAAATGATTGGTGTCCTGGGTATGTGATGGAAGGTTCTTTACTAAGGGTTGAAGGTGTGAGTCGAGGAAAGCTGAAATTCTTTCCGTTACTGAATTGCAGCCAGCAATTATTGGTCTACCAGGTGGAGGGATTATGTTTTTATGGATCTTTGGTAATATATAGAATTGAGGAGTAGATGGGTTTTCATTATATAATAATTTTAGAGATGTTTCTGAAATGTTTTGTTCAGGAACTGTATATTTGAGTAGGTCCGAGAGTAAATTGTTGAATTCTGTAGTGGGGTTATCTGTAAGTATTTTGTATGTTGTGATGTCTGACAGTTGCTTATTTGCTTCTTTGATGTAGTCTTCTTTGTTCATAATGACAGTGGTTGAACCTTTATCTGCTGGAAGAATCATAATGTCTTTATTGTTTTTCAACGAAAATATTGCCGCTTTTTCTAATTTGGTAAGGTTAGGTTTAGTCTTCAGATTTTTAGTGAAATTTATATCGGTGATGCTTTGCATGATAAAGTTGATGTAAAGTTCAATGGGGTGATCAGGTGGTAGTGGTGGTGGATCCCAGTTGGAGGGGGGTTTGAATTTTGCAAGACATACGTCTATGTTTGTATCCGTTTTGAAGGTTGGTGTCTGAGCTATATAATTTTTTATCCTAAGTTTTCTGGCAAAGCTGAAAACATCTTTTCCTAACTTGAATTGGTCTATTTCCTTAGCTGGTGTGAATGACAGGCCTTTAGAAATTACTTGTAGTTCATGTTCCGAGAGTGTGTGGTTGGAAATATTGTGCACGGCAACTGTTTTTGGTGAAGAGTTATTTCTTATATCAGGGCTGTTTTTATTATTATTTTTGTTATTTAGCAATAATGATTGGGTTGGCAGTTTAGGGAGTTGTCCACAGGGTACTGGTATCTTGAAGAGAGAACTTAGGCTAGGTTTGTCACAAACAAGAGGTGGTTTGCCGGCAGGTAAAACTGGATTATCATATTTTTTGATTTGGCCAAAAAGATTTATTTCTTGAATGCAGAGTTTTGAAAGTTTATGTATTTTATTCTTTGCAAGATTGTCTTGCAGTATGTATGCTTTATTGAGAGTATCTTCCATTTGTTGTATTAGATATGGAAAATTGGAGGTAATTAATTTGGCAGTTGAGGTTAGTAATTCAGATAATTTGACTTGTTCTTGTTTGTGACACTGTAAGACCAAACTTGTAATTTGGAAAGAGTTGTTTTTGTAAATTGGAGAAATAACAGTTTTGATATACTGGGGCATACCTGACAGTGGTGTTTTCATATTTAAACCCTTTGGTGTAATGCCTAGATTTAGACATGCTTCTAAAAACAGTATATGCATGTTTATTTTTGAGATTTTAAAAGCCAGGTTTTTAAGCTGTTTCAAATACAGCTTAGGAAGATTCATTATATATAAGATAGGAAAGGAGGAAAGAACACATACAAAGATAGAGAAGAAATATGAAAATGGAAAGATTAAATATATGTTTATATATTTTTTAGGTTAGTTTTGGTTGGTAAAGATTATTTAGATTTTTTGGACTAGGAGACTGACAGACTTACCTTGGTAAGAGTCCACACTGTAGTCTTGAAATAGAAACACATAAAAGCACTTAAACAATGATATATTTCAACCACACAGTGGTCTTTATCAATCGAAGAGAAAACACAAAAAGAAATATGAGAGAATGAAATAAAATAAATATAAGTTGTAATCACAGATTGTGTAGAGTAGAAATCAGATGACACAGATGCACAGATTAAAGATATATATATATAAATTGTTTCCATGAGCATATGAGTGATTATAGTTTATATAAGTCTGTCAGAGGAAAAGAGATAAGGTTATTGGGAGAAAAAAAAAAAAAAAAAAAAAAAAAAAAAAATTGATTTATCTGATGTTGAGGTTAGGGGATTCTCTGGACTTGGTATACCACTGGTATGATAGTTCCCACCTTCTCAGTTCTGAGGGATTGCAATCAGGGGGGGAGTGATTTAATTATTTTTGTGGTATAGCAGTCATCAAAAGTTGCGATGTTGTGACTCGCAGCATGTTGAGCTGTTGGTCAAAATAATAATAAAAACAGCCCTGATATAAGAAATAACTCTTCACCAAAAACAGTTGCCGTGCACAATATTTCCAACCACACACTCTCGGAACATGAACTACAAGTAATTTCTAAAGGCCTGTCATTCACACCAGCTAAGGAAATAGACCAATTCAAGTTAGGAAAAGATGTTTTCAGCTTTGCCAGAAAACTTAGGATAAAAAATTATATAGCTCAGACACCAACCTTCAAAACGGATACAAACATAGACGTATGTCTTGCAAAATTCAAACCCCCCTCCAACTGGGATCCACCACCACTACCACCTGATCACCCCATTGAACTTTACATCAACTTTATCATGCAAAGCATCACCGATATAAATTTCACTAAAAATCTGAAGACTAAACCTAACCTTACCAAATTAGAAAAAGCGGCAATATTTTCGTTGAAAAACAATAAAGACATTATGATTCTTCCAGCAGATAAAGGTTCAACCACTGTCATTATGAACAAAGAAGACTACATCAAAGAAGCAAATAAGCAACTGTCAGACATCACAACATACAAAATACTTACAGATAACCCCACTACAGAATTCAACAATTTACTCTCGGACCTACTCAAATATACAGCTCCTGAACAAAACATTTCAGAAACATCTCTAAAATTATTATATAATGAAAACCCATCTACTCCTCAATTCTATATATTACCAAAGATCCATAAAAACATAATCCCTCCACCTGGTAGACCAATAATTGCTGGCTGCAATTCAGTAACGGAAAGAATTTCAGCTTTCCTCGACTCACACCTTCAACCCTTAGTAAAGAACCTTCCATCACATACCCAGGACACCAATCATTTCATAGACCGACTCTCACAAATATCTGTACCTCTACCCCCGGTAACTATTTTGGTCACCATAGATGTCACCTCTCTCTATACCAACATCCCTCATGCACACGGCCTATCTGCAATAGAAAATTTTCTAAACAAACGCCCAGGCAAGCCTTCTCCCACTACACCTTTTCTTGTGAACCTGACCAGGTTCATCCTCGAGAAGAACAACTTTCAGTTTGAGGGAAGGAACTACCTTCAAATAAAGGGAACAGCAATGGGCACCAGAATGGCACCATCGTACGCAAATCTGTACATGGGATTGTTGGAAGAAAGTTTTCTAAAGACACAAACACACCAGCCATTATGTTGGTATAGATATATAGATGACATCTTCCTAATTTGGACACAGGGTGCTTCAACACTTGAGGCATTTTTAGACAGCCTGACACAATTCTCCACACTTCAATTTACCTGGGAGAAATCTACATCAGCCATCACCTTTTTGGATGTAGAGGTAACACTCCAGGATGGAAATATCAACACAGGAATTCACATCAAACCGACAAACCACCTACAATATCTCCATTTCGACAGCAACCACCCAATAAACATAAAACGATCCATTCTATACAGTCAAGCAATCAGGGGTAAGAGAATCTGTTCGAATGATAGGGAATTGGAAGATTTTAATAGAAAGATATCAACAGCCTTCCAGAGAAGAGGATACCCAAAAAGACTCATTGAAAACCAAATTCATTCAGCACAATCCTCGGTTCGCCCCAAACCACAAACAGAACAAAATAAACTGTCTTTAATAACAGACTATCATCCTGGTCTACATAAACTCAACAAGATATTGAGAGATGGCTTTAAAATTCTTCAAGCTTCCGTCCACACCAAAAATCTTTTCACCGATCCACCGCAAATTTGGTACAAGCAACCTCCCAACTTGAAAAACATCCTAGTACATCCTAAACTACCAGACCCTGATGCAGAGAAACCACACAAACTTCCTCATGGCTCCTTCCCATGCAATAGACCTAGATGCAAGACGTGTCCAATACACCCCTCAGCAAATAGTTTCAACAGCCAAACAACAAAAATGGTCTTCAAAATACAGGGTCATCATAATTGTACATCGAAAAATGTCATATACCAGCTACAATGTAAACTTTGCTCAGCACAGTACATAGGCCTGACCACGGATGGTCTGAATATCAGAATGAATGGCCACAGACATGATGTTAAAATTATGAATATGGATAGACCAACAGCTCAACATGCTGCGAGTCACAACATCGCAACTTTTGATGACTGCTATACCACAAAAATAATTAAATCACTCCCCCCTGATTGCAATCCCTCAGAACTGAGAAGGTGGGAACTATCATACCAGTGGTATACCAAGTCCAGAGAATCCCCTAACCTCAACATCAGATAAATCAATTTTTTTTTTTTTTTTTTTTTTTTTTTTTTTTCCCCCAATAACCTTATCTCTTTTCCTCTGACAGACTTATATAAACTATAATCACTCATATGCTCATGGAAACAATTTATATATATATATCTTTAATCTGTGCATCTGTATCATCTGATTTCTACTCTACACAATCTGTGATTACAACTTATATTTATTTTATTTCATTCTCTCATATTTCTTTTTGTGTTTTCTCTTCGATTGATAAAGACCACTGTGTGGTTGAAATATATCATTGTTTAAGTGCTTTTATGTGTTTCTATTTCAAGACTACAGTGTGGACTCTTACCAAGGTAAGTCTGTCAGTCTCCTAGTCCAAAAAATCTAAATAATCTTTACCAACCAAAACTAACCTAAAATATATATATATATATATATATATTATATATATATATATATATATATATATATATATATATATATATATATATATATATATATATATATATATATATATTTTTAAGATCAAATAATATACACAAATACAGGAATATTTAATTTATTGAATAATAAACTCAAAGCTTTTCGTTGGTTTACATTACCAACATCCTCAGGAGTTACAATACTAAGAATGATAAAAGAATTGTCTAACAAACATGGAGCTTCATATATATATAGGAATTTTTGGACTTGATAGGAGACTGACAGACTTACCTAAAGGCAATTGTCCAAAACTGCAATCTCTTGGAAATAAGCACATATAAAACACTTAATACACTTCTATTTGAAATATTTCGATCAACATGATCTTCTTCAGTCAAGAAAGAGAAAAAGAGAAAAAAAAAAAAAAAAAACTCTTTCTTGACTGAAGATCATGTTGATCGAAATATTTCAAATAAAAGTGTATTGAGTGTTTTATATGTGCTTATTTCCAAGAGATTGCAGTTTTGGACTATTGCCTTTAGGTAAGTCTGTCAGTCTCCTATCAAGCCCAAAAATTCCTAAATAAGCTTTAAGCTCTACTAGAACTAACCTATATATATATATATATTCTTGAAATTTAATATTATCCATTGTTTTTCCGTTGCACTGACTTTATGAAGTTAATATATTACTAATTTTGAGTAATTTTATCCACCATTGAGTGCAATAATTTTACCTTGAGTGATGAGGCGCCTTTCGGTCTTTGACCATTGTCGAATCACGAGTGATTCGACAATGGTCAAAGACCGAAAGGCGCCTCATCACTCAAGGTAAAATTATTGCACTCAATGGTGGATAAAATTACTCAAAATTAGTAATATATTAACTTCATAAAGTCAGTGCAACGGAAAAACAATGGATAATATTAAATTTCAAGAATTTAATACCTACCAAGGTAAACAACTGTGATTCGACAATGGTCAAAGACCGAAAGGCGCCTCATCACTCAAGGTAAAATTATTGCACTCAATGGTGGATAAAATTACTCAAAATTAGTAATATATTAACTTCATATATATATATATATATATTCCAAAATGTTACCAATACCGATACCAAGAAATCAATTCCTGATTCTAAATATCACAATTACCAGCTCAATAGAAAACAGAAAATGTTATTTTGTATGGTATTTTAAGAGAGATAACGTTTACAAAAAGTTATTTTAGTGTAGGAGTTACAGCCACAAATACGCACTAATGCGACGTTATTTTTTGGTGGACGGAAATTTTACCACCCAATGTGTGAACGTGGCATGTTACAGCAGCGACGGATATTTTATCGCCCAATGTGTGAACACAACATTGTGTTAGAGCGGCGATGAATATTTACCGCCAAATGTGTAAACGCTGGCCGCACTGGAATCGAGGTATTTGGAATTGACTTTTGCGATTGATTCCCGATTCTGATTCTAGTGTTCAGAATCGGTGGATCGAGAATCGACCCATCACTAATAGAGATATATAGGGTTCCTAGTAGTGCTACGTTTCAAACTCAGTTCACTGGTTTACAATGAATACTTAGACACATTTTACATTCAAGGTCTATTATAAGGGAAGGAGTTATGAGGGTATTTGTAATTTTTCTGTAATGAAGATTATAATTTTCTGAATTAATTCAAAATAACTTTCAGTTAATATAATTTAAAGCAGAAGCATAACTGAATTTTATTAAATGTTTGTACAACTTACTTATAAAATTATTTCACAATTTTATAAACTTCAACTGATGCATTTAATAACTAGTCCTTTTCATCCATAGGATAAATCCACTATACAACAAAAACATGATACAGGCTCACATTTCATAGGCATTACACTTTTATGCAAGTAGTGTAATAAAACAGAAAACCTTTGAATATAAATTCAAAGGATTCAAAATCAACCAGAAAAATCACTGTGATCAAATAGTGCCTGGTCATAAAGTTCAGCTTTCACAAGGCGACCCCCAAAGAACCTCCCATTTAGAGCATCCCGTGCAGCTTCCGCTTCTGTAAATAAAAAACAAAACTTGTTAGAATAACACACTTATTATTTATGCCTAGATGAATTGAACTGTTTGTTAAACGTCCAATTTCATTTGATGTTTGGAATTTGAACTTTGTTTAAGAATGCTGAATTATTTGTAATAATTAAACCAAAAAACTCAAGCAAAATTTTTAACCAACTCTTAGATGAAAACTTTATTTAGATTTGTCTGATACTGTAATGAGGTAAAAACGTTTGGTTTGTGTAATCAATTTTTTCAGGTGAGATTTAGTTACATATTTGGTATAGACTCATTAAAACAATAACATATACTTTCATAAAACATCCATTTTCATTACTTGTCGATTAAGATACTTTCTTTACCACATAATATTTAAAGTTAGTGTTATTTAATATTTCTCAATTCATAAAAATGATAATTTTGACTTCAATTAATCTCACTACATAAATTCCAGGGTGTCTAGTAAAATAGCTTGAAGAAATTCCCTGACTTTTCCAGGGTGTCTAGTAAAATAGCTTGAAGAAATTCTTTGAGTTTTCCCTGACTTTTCTAAATTGTATTTACACTATATTTATAACACTTAGAATATAAACAAATTTATACAACTGTCTTGTCTTAGCTTTTTTGCTTTAGTTTTTCAATCTCTTCAGATATAACTTCTATTTCTTTTGTAGCAACTGACATCACTTTTGCTTTTTTAGCTTCCAGTTCCTTCAGCTGAATATTATTTTTCCTCTTCTCAGCTGCTCTTCTATCTTTCTCGGTCATTTTCTGTCTATAGAAAGCCCAGTTTACATTGGGCCCATCCATTGATATCTGAAGGATCTTGGATAAATCCAGACTTTGAACACCTTTTAAGAACTAATTGAGTAACTCTTTTGCTTTTGTGTCTGTAAGGAACACAGAACCAAAATATCGAGCTTTCATTTCATCCGTCTCTGCATCCCAATACCTAACACTCAAATCCATTTGGGCTCTTTGTGATATTTTGTTTAAACTTTCATCAAAGCCAATTACATAGTTAGAATTTGAATTTAAAATAATTTGATAAACCGAATACAACACTATAGAAAATTTTATCTTTCCGCAATCTTATGTTCTGTGCAATGGTGCTATCAGGGAACATCCTTGGAAAGAGGCACACACTACCTTCTGCATTGCGTAAAGAAGTGTTGCATTACTAAATTCACGCACCATATAATCTCTGCTTCTGTCACTTCATCTTTCAGTTTATATTTATCCTAAGGAAGGAGGGAAGGTAATGACGACATCTGCATGACGTGATTGCCCACTACGGCAATGAAAACCGGAACCTTCCATGTTGAAATAAACAGTGTAAAAATAATAACCGTCAAATAAAACACATACTATCACGAGTCTAGACAAATAGCTGGCTACGAATGTTTACACAGTATTCTGTGTGGTCAGAAACAGACTGAGTTATCTGTTATCCCCACCTGTCCATATGATAACAGAACCACTGCGCACCCCAAGGCCACGGTCCAGGCTAAAACTTCCCAGCTGTACCAACTCGACACGTTTAATATTTATTGACATAAGTCCTGAGGTCATAGCAACGGGCTTATCAAATAAATAATGGGCATCTAAATAAAGAAGTGTTATTTCCTGACTGCCCTGCCCCTAAACCGCTGGCTTACAATACCAAATATTCGAGAGCAATGACCACTAGTTTTGTTTCTAATCAAAATAAATATTTTCCCGATTTTTTAAAATTTTCCCTGACTTTTCCCTGAATTTTCCAGAATCTTAAAATTCCCTGACTTTTCCAGGTTTTCCCGGTTTTCCCTGTCACTAGACACCCTGAATTCAATATAATTAAAATATTTTCGCCCGATTTAATTTTAAAAAATGTTTTAGGCATATTTGACATATTTTTTAAAAACAAGTTCCATTGAATTTGCTACAATTATTTTTTTTAACAGTAAATAATCAAACAATATAATATATTTATATCATCTATTAATCACATTTTTTTATTAAAATGTTCACAGTGTCTGCCAATTCTGTATTGATTTTTTCTATAAGTGTAATCTAAAAAACTGTTAAAATTATACTTATTAATTAGATTCTACGTTACTTGCAACATCAGTAATAATTTGTTTTATTGATATTTATTACAACACTGAGGGCATCAAAATAATTCTTTTAAAATGAGCATATAGCTTAAGAGAAACTAAAAGATTCGCTAAGAGTCTGGTAATAAAAAAACTGGAAAGTAAAAAGAAACGTTACATTAACCAAAGAAGCACAATAATAATCTTATGATCAAATTATACTTACCTCTCATTGCAGTAAATTCAACAAATATTTTAACAATAACTTCTGCATCATCGTCATTTACTTCATCTGATTGTTTTTCATTATATATTATCACTCTGTCAACGCCACCAAATCTGTGAAAAGAGACAAATTTATTACAAAATGTGAACTTGTTTTATTCACTTTATATTTTGCCACTTAACATTGTTATCCTGGCATAAATATATACATATTTATATTAGTTGTAATTACAAAATAAAAAGTAACTAGATAAAATTTTTCTTTTTTGACTCAACTAGGAATTGACTTTTAAAAATTTGTTTTGATATTACTTGTTTATAAGAAAGACGTGTAAATCAGGAAATAAGTAGAAATGACAAGGAGGTTTAACCCAGAGAAAAATTTTATGTTTTATTGTAATATTGGCAATGAGTAGTAATATTATTATTTTATTTCAATATTCCATGTTTGTCAAATATATAAATATTTTGTTATAACTGCCAATAATAACAAGGTTCGTAGCAAGTGGTGTTTATCACACAAATTGCTACGACTTTCAAACCAGCTTGAAACAACAATCAAAATAAAAATAAATAAACCTTTAATCCTGACAGGGATAAGCCCAATTACAGTCCAGGTCAGTGTTATCTAAACATTACCTATTTCAAACCAGCAGGCACATCAGTATATAAAACACAACTCTTATTTTAAAACATTGTTAGAAATATAATTATAATGTGAAGTTAATAGTTGTGACCGAATATTTCAATATTGTTGTAACATAAATTATAATCTCTATATGATTAAAAAACATACTTGCTACATTCATCCTGAATTTCTTCTTGTAGAGATTCATCGACATCTTCAGGTGCAACCATATTTCTTAGGATAACAACACGACTCTGCACACAAAGAAAACAAGGCTTGAGAAGTATTTCAAAGAAAACACACACACACAATAATGACAATAATTACAGTGACAATTCTTAAACATTTACTTACACATCATGCATAAAATTAATTTATAATGTTTGACTTAAATACATCAATTACATTAATGGTTTCAACATTATTATTGAATTTTTTTCTAAACAAGAGATTAAAAAATGTGTAAATATTAAATACAGTAAAGTCTTGTTAATTCAAGGAAGATGATAAAAACACCCACTGGGATTACCAAAAACATGGATTACACGGTAATGCATTCCTGTGCATTACAAAAAATAGGTGAACTTTATATGAACATTTCTTGGAAGCCCGGCTCATTTTCTTTGCATACCGTATTGATATAAACATTTCTTGAAAACCCGACTCATCATTTTCTTTCAGATAGATAACATAGGCTCAAATAAAAATTGGCTTGAATTATATGGAAGCTTGAAATATTGGGACTCGGATTTTCAAGACTCTACTGTACTCTATAAAATTTGCTTATAAGTTTTGTATCTTGTGAAGAAGGTTAAATATGTAATTTTTGTATAAGGTTTTAAATTTTGAGGTATTATTGACAAGTATTTTTTCTGTTTCTAAAGACTTTCTACATCACTAGGAATAATTTGTTTTTCAGTATGATTCACATATAAAATTATCAAAATTATTCAAAACCTATACTGTTTAGTGGTTAATAGAAATTTTTCATAATCAAGAATATACACAACATTGCTTTCCATTGTGCAACTAGCAATAACAACATTTCTTGGTTAGTTACATACTTAGTCTAAAGTAATGTGCATTTTATCAACGTACTTCTACTTTTCTCATAAGTTTCTGCATGACCAGGTGTCGAGCACTTTGACCCTTTATGGACATATTCTCTTGCTGTTGTAATGTTTGAGGCTCTGTTTCTTCAAGTAATTTCTTCTGTAGTTCTTCCTGCTGTTTTTGCTAAAACATGTTGATTTTTTAAAGTTTTATATAACAAAACAAACAAATAATTTTAACATTTAATGAACCTTTTAATTAATCTTCTTGTGCCAGAAGGTTATAACAGCATCGTGTGTTCTACCAGCATCAGACAGTTTTAGTAAAAATTCAGGTTTTGAGCAAAATAGTTCCCAACAAAATATTCTGAGTGGTAATCATTATATCGGTCTTTGAACAATCACTGCAAGACTGAGCTAAAATATTTCAAACGGTTTAGAAATTTTAAAAACAGACTAATACATTTATGAATTATTGGCAGTCAACGCTGACCGACAGCGTGTTGTTGTATAGGGTCGCAATGGTCACCCGTGACTGACAATTTAGACTCAGCTTTAGATCATTACACAAGCTTATCGGGCACATTCACATATTTAACCCATATGAGGTGTCCAACACGGCCTCTGTGTTTGTTCCCACAACTTGGCGTTCAGGAAAATTCATTTTTTTTCTTACAAGATTATAATTATTGAGAAGCTCGAGGTTCAAAATTACAACAAAATAGTTTATACTTTTACTTCTTTGTAGAACTAAATTATGTGTTAGAACAGTGTTACATTTGATTTAATCCTTAAAAAAATTCACCTAAAAAACTGAACAAGAAAATTAGAAATTACAAACTTTAATTTAAATTGTCTTCCTCCAATTTTTATAAGATCATATAAAATGTAAAAAAATTCAATTTCAAACATACTTGTATTGAAACAATACAAACATAAATGTAAGAATAATGTTCAGATTATATTTACATTCTAATTATTCGAGCAAAACTATTTTCAAACAAAAATACAGTTATGCTGAAAATTGAAATTGTGTATATATAAGATACGTGAAGAAAATTTATTAGCTATATTTATTGTTTGAAAATATCTATAATATTGTAAAAATACGTTATAGTATATATTTATACTTGAATTTATATTGAAAAAAAAATACAATAAAAATGTTAACATTTAAAATTAATTCGGAAGATCGGCTTTGAACAGGGAATGCGTAGTAAGCCCGACATCGAGGCCTCGTAGTAAAATATTTACATCACACCATGACAGTCACTGGTGTCCAACGACATTATAAAATAAACTACTTTAAATAATTAAACACAATAGAAGACAAAATATTATTATGTGTTTGACAAAAAAAAATTGTGTTTGAACATTATCTGGAAACTAGTTAGAAGTCAAAGTGTTGAACCGTTTTTATTGTACATCTACTTTTCTTCGCTTATGCCAATCAATGGAATTATATGATTTATGTTCTTTACTTATTATGATTTTTTATTATTTATAATATAAATAGGTTAATTCCAAATAACAATGATTTCCTGAACTGACCTGAGCTTGTTCTTGTGCTCTTCTTAAAGCTTCTTGCGCATTTGTAGTTCCCGTAGTCTGACCCAATATAGGTGAAGTAACTATCGATGGTCCTGGTAACATGCCTAAGCCCGGACTACCTTGCATAACAGGCGTAGGTGTTCGAAATGATGTTGGTATGGCAATACCAGGTGGTGGGACCAGACTCAGTTGTGTTGACTGAATTGCAAGGGGGCCTAAAGTTTGCATGACTGGAGCCAAGGTCTGTAAAGCTGGCATTGTAGGAAGAATGGCGGGTTGTGATAAAGTTGAACTTAATTTGGATAGACCTAAACAAGATAAATTGTCGGTCATTATTTTCCCCACATTAATTTTAAAATAATTAAAGTTAATTATTACTTTAAGGCAGAAGCTAGGCAACAAGGATTCACACACATAATGTAGCTCAAAAGATGTCTATCAATCTCTAAAGCCATACACATAGATTTTTACATATAGTTTTGCACATAGTTTATTATTATATAATTTTGATAAGTTAATAAAAAATATATTAATTCAGTTAAATTTTAATAAATCTCAATACAAATAATTTAATATAACAGTACTTTTAATTCGATTTTAGAAAGGAAATGATTTTTAGTTTGTTAAGAACATTTGTACTCAGTAAACCCCCAATAAATGTTTTTTACCCACGTAATTTGTTATTAACTACAATAAATATTAGCTTTTATTAAATACATTCCTCGAATAAAGGTGAGTAATAAAAAATGTATAAATTCATATTTCGGCAATTTTTGTTGAAACTTTTGCGAAACAATTAGCTCTATTTTGTTATCACTTCTGTCGGGACTCCGAGTGCCAGTTTAAACTTTTTTTTTACAGAATTAGATAAATTAATATTATAAGGCATTATGAAAGTTTGTTTGATTACAGCTCATGCTCACAATACAAAAAACAGCAGTGAATAAATCTGAACCGCCAAATTCTTAGAACAAAACAATAATTTATCAGGCACTTTTCATTATAAAAAAAAGCAAATGGTTGATCTATTCAAGAGGAATACAAGTAGAAAAATGATTATGCCAGTGCATTTAAAAGAGAATGGTTGTCGAGGATATTTGCAAACAATGCTTTCCATACTACGCGGCAAGTAATAAAATGAATAACCATTATCTCATATCACCATTCAAATGTAATTGATTTATTATGAAAACCTTTACTTATTTCTCACTCTCCATGGTTCTCAACATCAATAACTTTTGCCTCAATACATCACAAATCAAATAACAAGTGTATTTTAACCCATTCGCTTACAATTTTTTTTACACCGACTGAGCCATAAAAAACTAATTTTTTAGACCATTTTTAAAGGTTTTTGTTGATTACTTTTTTTTAGTTCATATTTATGTTTCTTATGGAACCTATTGCTATTTTTTTATTCACAAATACATTTACTTTCAAAATATATACTAATATTTATAATATCTCTTCTTTTATAATTTAATAATATGTAAACAACTAAAATGTTTCAACGAAAAATATCAAACATTATTTTTTTTATTTCAATTATCCTAAAGTAAAAGCATAAATTACCTTTGGAAATACTCCAAAATATTCTTCAGGGTGCAAAGAATATGTTTCAATTTCACAAGAGTTAAGAAAAGTTAACTTTTGTGTTGTATACTTTGAAACATTCTGGTAGGTGAAATGCGACGAGGCACAGTCCACACTCCCACCGACTGGTTCTTTGGCCTTTTAGTGGGCATAGGTGGTTTGGAACATGGAATTTTTTCCTTAGGCCTACCCCTTCTTGGTTTACCCCTATCTCTAGTACTAACTCTAATAGGCCTAGGACAAGGATCAAGAAAACTAGGGGCATCATCCTCCTCACTAGCAGTAGGAGACAGAGGGGCAATTATTCCATCAAGGTAGATTTGATCGAGTAGCTCAATTAGATTGGAATTCTGTGAGCTTTCATCATCTGAATTAGATGGTAATACAGGCCTATCTTGGACATTTATATCAGAAATTACATTATTTACATCTAGTGGAGTCCCAGGCCTAACATAACTACAAGAGGGCTGCTCAAGTTGCAACTTATCACTTATTGCAGAACAAGGCAGATTACATTTTTCATGATGTGGTGAACCTGTTATATTACAGTCTATTATGATTTTTTTTATTCATTACTTACATCTACATCTATTTAAGATTCAATGTCCAACTGTCTTATTTCATTATTACTCTCAAATGTTTCCTCAAACAAATCACTGTCCCATTCTCCAAAAATTCTTTCAATTTCACAATCTTTCAACTCCTTCTCACTTTCATCAACAAATAAAATAATAAATCCACTCATTTTTAACTTAAAAAGAACACAAATAACAAATTAAATACAATTTGGTTAGGTTATAAACATATCCCACACAACTACAACGTAAACACATCACAGACAATGTCAGCTGATCGGTCACCAGATAAAACGTAAATATTGAAAGAACGGACAGTCCAAAGAAGATAAAAATACTACCATTGGAAAGCCCAAAGCCTGTAGAATAAGATGCATATGCGATCTATTGGATTTAATGAGAACTAACTCGACACAAATTAGTTATATTGGAGGACGGCGATTCACCGTCGCTTCACAGAATGGCACACTGGGTCGCGACGGCGGTCGGATTTTTGTAACATGCTTTGCTTCCCCACTTGTAATTAAATTGAGACAAATTCCTCACCTGCAGGTTGCATTATTGTTTATAGAAAACTTTGTTTTCTCTTACTTGATTTTAGTAAACTAAGCTATTTTTATTCACTAATACTGTATGTACATGATTTTATTATCTTATTTGTAGTTTTGCAGAGTATGATATCTTTGAAAACAGTCTTCCGGATGAAGTCCTGGTTTTCTGCCGCATGTTTTGTAGTGAAAAATTGTTTCCCTTCTACCTCCTTTTATATTCCTGTTCCTTCAAACTACATAATCCTTAGAACTACTTTTATCATTGGAAAAGAATATAATTTCCCATTCAGTCTTTCTTCTTTGTCAGTAGTTGATGACCGACCCCTCTCACTATACGGGTTATTCCTGATATCACCAATGTATTCCCTCACCAAGTTTTGGCAAAACTATTTATGTTTAACAGGATTTTCTCTCATTTCCATTTTTTTGTTATTATAGATAATAAAACTATTTACTACAGCTAGCCAGAAAAACATTTTCCTCCACCATTTATTTGTTCGTCTTGTAAAACTGCACGGTTCATTATATTGAACAGCTAAATCTACATCACCTATAAACTGGTTATATTTACAAATACCTGTTGGATTAATTATTTTGTTTATGAAACTGAACTACATTCTAATAAATCAGGATCAAGTAAAAGATCAGGAATTTCAGAATCACTAATTGCACGTGAAGCCACGGCAAACTACGAGTAAACAAATAACCTGCAAAACTTCAACCTACTTGCAGCTTACAACGTAGTGGCAAACTAGATTTTGTGATGACACACATATTCCTAGACATTTTCAACTTATTTCACATTATTTTCAATAGAGTGTAGCACCAAACGGTAAAAGATTGAATATCGTGGGCTTCGCCGCAGACAAGTTATAGGCATTTGAAAATCGTGTCGGGTGACCCCCGACATACGAGTAAACTGCAATATACGCTTGGCGGGCCCCCCCCCCAACAGTCGAGTGCTAAGGGTTAATATTTACTATTTATTTTAAATCTTTTCTACTTCAGAGAATAGTTTTCTATTGAAGCTTCAGTAAGCAATTAATTTTAAAAACTAAGAGTGTGAATATCTCCAGTATAATTATTATGAAACTAAATTATTAAAAAAACATGTCAGTTCAAAAGGTTTTTTTTACAGAAGTACTTATCTGTAGAAAATGGAACACACGTACAAATGTTGACTGATATAGAGATCAAATAGAAAAAACATTTACATATTACTATTACCTAGAACAGCATTTGTAGCTACAGCATCCATTGCTTGAATTTTAGCTGTCGCAGCTGCTGCCGCAACAGCAGCAGCTGTAGGCATTTGACTGGCAGAAGAGGAATGACTCTGAAAAAAAAAAAAAATTAGTTTACCAAAATTTAAATAGTTTACTAAACAATTAGAAATCCATACACTTTAAGAAACCTAGAGGTACTAATAAAAAATTCAATTCTGAAGCTTAACTCATTGGAGATTGAATTAATCACGTTCCGAGCGACCTACAAGGTTAACGAATTAATTTCCAACTTGGTGGTCACGGCTACTGAATTCTGATGAACACTAATTTTAATAATTTTATACATATTATTATAAAGTATTAAGTTATTAATTATTTTTTTCAAATTAGATGAAGAATTATTACTTAATAATAATTAATTAAAATAATTATAGGATAAGTTAAATTGATTATTTGTAATCGGTATTAGTACAAAATATAATATCTTATTAAAAATATTCATTGTTCATATTTTAAATAATCAATTTGCAAAATAAATAAATTAGTTAATAATAAAGTATTATTTCGAGTCTGATGCTTAGCAATTGATTGTAGGCTCATCTTATAGTCACACATCTAATGGTTCACTTTATAATTGTAAAAATACTACAATAATTTCAAAAACAAATTTACACTAATCACATTACAAAAACTAATTGGACACAATAGCAAAATAACGTTATTGTCACTAACATATTTTAATTTGATAACGTATTTTATTAACAATTAAAAATTTGTACAAGAGCTAGTTAAAAGAATTTAATAATAAACCTACTGTAAAAGTATTTACCAGTTACATCAAATTATATTATTACTATTTTAATTTCCAAAATAAACTCACATGAAGTGCATTTGGTGGAGTAATAGCTCGACCCACTCTGAGATACTGGCCTCCAAGGTCAAAAAGATTCATAGAGGCAATGGCTTCCTGTGACGCTTGCTTCGTCTCATACTCGATAAATCCATAACCTTTGTGCCTGTGTGGCGAACTTCCTTGTTGTAATTTACAACACTTTATTGGTCCAAAAGCCTCAAACACACTAAAAAAGAAATAAACGGTGATACTATTTGGAAACATATAACTTTAAATTTTGACATTGTTATCATATGTTAATCAAAGTTGTTTCTATCTTTTACCATACTGATAGTTCTGCCAGTAATAGACATTTAATTCTTAATAAGTTTTAGAGTTATAAACATCAAATTTGATAATACATAAAAATTTCTTAGAACTTTCACTGTAGTGTTTCATCTAATATTAATATGAAGTCTATCTATAAAGAGTGTATTCAACATTGCCTTTATAAACTGCTGCAATTTCCAAGAAACTATGATGCCCTTTTACTAAATATCTGTCTTGATATTGAAATAATTATTCCCAATTTGCAGTTTTTGTGTTGTACATCTTGAGGTATTTTTAATAAATTACTACTTTTAGTACCCCTTGGCAAAAAACAAACACTTATTACTGATATTTTTCAGCAGACATGTTTCACACTAGGTCACCGCATTATTCAACACTGTGAGTCACAGACAAGACTGTTGCTCAGGTGTGTTGTGTTGGTGTGACTCTATGTTATATTGATGTGTTATTGTTCATAGAGTAGAATTTAATTATGTGTTAAAATATAGCATTTGGTTGTGGGTGTTATGTAGTTTAGAATGTGTTGTAGATAGTAAGAGCATGTTCGGAAAGTAAGTACCGGTTTAAAATAAAAAAACAAGTAAAACAATTTTTTTCAACAAAATTTTATTTTCACATGAAAGTACATACCTTAAACTATTTTTCGACATAGTTGCCACCGATGTTCAAACACTTGTTGTAGCGGGTGATCAATTTGTCTATACCCTTTTCGTAGAAGGTTCCTGCCAACGAATGTAGCTACGACTCCATGACAGTTTTCACTTCATCGTCGTTTTCAAAGCGTTGACCGCCTAGCCCATGCTTCATGTCCAGGAAAAAGTGGTAATCAGAGACGGAGCCAACTCCGGGCTGTAGGGCGGGTGATCGAACTGCTCCCAACGAAACTGTCGAACCAATGTTTGAGTATCACTAGCGGTGTGTGGCCGAGCATTATCATGGAGCAGCACAATTCCGTTACTGAGCATTCCTCTTCGTTTGTTTTGAATTGCCCGCCTTAGTTTTCTTAAGGTTTCGCAATACCCTTGCTGCATTAATGGTTACACCTCTTGGGAGAAAATCAATCAGCAAAACACCTTCCCGATCCCAAAAGACAGTGCACATGATTTTTCGTGCAGACATTGTCGTCTTGAATTTTTGTTTCCTCGGGGATTGCGTGTGACTCCACTCCATTGACTGCTGTTTGGATTCCGGTGTGACATAACTGACCCAAGTTTCATCACCTGTTACAATTTTGTTTAAAAAATCCTCACCATCATCATTGTACCATGTGAGAAAAGTCAAAGCACTTCCGAGTCTCTTGGTTTTGTGCACGTCATTCAGAATTTTTGGAACCCATCGGTAACACAGCTTGCGATAACCTAAGCGGCTCGTAACAATTTCGTACAAAACAGTACGTGAAATTTGTTGGAATTCGTAAGATAGCGTTGTCATAGTGAAGCGTCTGTTCTCTCGGATTTTTTCGTTAACTGCCCTTACCAGATCATCGGTGACGAGAGACGGTCGACCGCTCCGATTCTCGTCATGCACATTAGTTCGACCGCTATTGAACATTCTAATCCATTTTCTCACCATTCTTTCACTCATCACGTCTTCCCTGTAAACATCTCTAAAGTTCACGATAAATTTCAGCCGGTTTCAGATTCCTTGCGTTCAAAAATCTTATTACAGAACGAATCTCACAATCGGCGGGAATACTTATTGTCTTAAACATTTTAAACGTTCAGAGAAAACTGAAAACACAACGTACAACAACTAAAATGGCGGGGCTCGATAGCCAGTGAACAAGGGCGACTAGTGCACATGCGCAGAACACCGATTGCAGTAGAATGAAACAGTACTTAGTTTCAGTATACGCCTCGTATTTATGGTGTTTATCTCATAGTTTTTATAACTTAACACAGTAGAAAACTATGAGATATACAAACACCACAAATACTATCCACAAAATATCTAAACGACCAAACACACTCAGAATCAAATACTATATTTGAACACATAATTAACAACTACTCTATGAACAATAACATACCACAGAACACACCAACGCAACACACCTGAGCAAGTCTTATCTGTGACTCACAGAATTTAATAATGCGCTGAACTAGTGTGAAACCCGTCTGCTGAAAAATATTAGTAAGTAGTATGTGCTGTTTCCCCCGAAGTTAATACTAAAAGTGTATTCTCAATTGCCACATTCTGATACTAATTGGATCAGATAGTCTATTAACATATTTTTGTATGTTTTAAAAATCTACATTACTTTAATATATGTAAGGTACAAGAGCAATACGTGATAAAATTGTGAAGATTTAGAAATTAAATAAACTACTGAGAATCTAATTATAAAATTACAAAAAGCTTAATTTCAATAAAATGTAAATAAATTAAAGAATTAAAAACAAACACTGACCTTTTAATATCATCTTCTGTCAAATCTGGGTGAATGGAGGCAACGTAAATTCTATTATACTGCTTGGCCTCTTCTGTGATTTCATCAATAACTGATTGGGCCTGAGGCATATTGCTTGGTCGTCCCACCTGTTGGTACAAAATAGCCACCAATTACCCTGCACTTTGACTTGGGACTAGCCCTCATATTATATAAGATATCTAGAATTCTACTTATAAAAGTAGTCTACATTAAAAAAAATCACACAGAACTTCATATTTGCTATAATTAAGTGATACTTAACTAAGTGAATATGTAAGGGCTTACTTGCTGATGTGTTTCAAAACAATCGTTCCTTTTATGAAGCAAAGTCTCTATTGGCGGCGTCCCGCTAAGCACAAAGGTTGTCGGTATTAGATTTATGAGTGTAGAGGGGGTGGGTTAAGTTGGTGTTGTGCTATGTAATGAACAGGGTGTTTGCTTCAAAATGTGTGTGGTCATTTAATATATTTTCTTTATTTACCAACAACCTTTGTTGTACCTAGCGGGACGCTGCCAGCAGAGGTTTTTTTTCATAAAAGGGACAATTGTTTCAAAACGCCTCAGCAAGTAAGCCCTTATGTATTCACTAAGTATTATTTAAATATAGTTTAATCAGTGAATTCAAGATGATTACATAAAGCAATTTTATATTTATTATAAAGTTACTTAATGATAATAACTGAGAATATAAGATTTATTTTGGTACAATTAATATATTGAATAAACAAATTTGTTATAGGTAAATTATATATTTCCCCATTTTCCTACTGATTCATCACTGATATTTATTATCATTATCATTTGAAGTATCAATAATAATGACACTGTTTTATGAGAATGGAAACACTTATTACCTATCTTTTATTTGATGTTTAGAATAGCAAAATTACTTGCCCAAAACATTTGATTATTTTGGGGAAATATTTATTAGAAAAAAATAAATTATTAGACTGGTTATTTGTTATTTTTTTTAAAATTTTAAATGTATTTAACAGAAAACACAATGATGTTTACAAAATGGTCCAAAAGTTCTATGATTAATTTTCAACCTCTGAATTTTTTTTTTAAAAATGACATGTCAATGGGAGCTTGAAATTAATATTTATCCATACTATATCAAATATTAGTGCTGTAGAATCTAGATTAACTTCAAGTTATTTAATCATATTCATAATCAATTATAGTGAAAAAATTTCCATATACTTAAATCTAATTATGACATATTATTTCCAACTCTTATGTAAGCAGTACATAGGTTCCCAGAAATGTATGGGACAAAGACTTATTATTTCATATTTCAATTCTTGATAATGTAATATTTAAGTGTACAATAAAATTTGTTTAAGATGTTTTTCAAGGGACCGAACTAATATGGTGACATATAATTTAGGTAACAATCCATTCCTATGGTCAAGTTACTTATATAGATAAATGTGGACCTTTCAAATGTAGTTACAATTTATATTTATTCGTATATTTACAAAGGTTTACATAGGAAATATAACAATTATAATATCCTATTGTACCTAAATGTCTGCTACTATACTACTATGGTATAGGTCTAAAATGTTTAATTATTGTATACGTCACTGCAGGAAAATTATATAAATTACATATTTTCGAATTATAACCATTTCCACGTCTTTCCTTCTTTTTCTAATGTTCTACAAAATATCTCTCTGACACTTTTGATAACTACAACTTTAGTAACCAGCGAATGAAAGAAGTTACAATTTTGCAAACCAACTAATTATAGATTTAGGGGCCCTTAGTTGTCGTAGATCTCTTCAGACTAGGCCTTTGTTTGAAATACTAAGCCATTACATTCTGTTCACCTACCAGGTATCAACCCTAGAGAAGACATAAAAGTTTGTGCACTTTTATCAAACAGGAAAAAGGAAAGTTAAATGCTTCATAGGGGTAGTACTTAGCACATTTAACACGGTTAATTTTCAAACCACAAGATGTGAAATATGCATGTTTCACCCAGGAAGAATGAGAATGTATTACACATAAATTTTTACACCACACGAAAGCTCAACACTTTCAAGCCTATGCCTGAGTATAGGTCGGGGCATTTAGTTAACGCTAGTTGCCTACACCAGTGTATAGCTCCGGTTCCCGTATTTATTTCCACAGCAACATAGTTCCCAAGTATTCTCAGTTTTGTCAATATTGTTCTTTATATTGGTTATTTCTACTTTACATGTCTACCTTTAGGCCATTCCGAGTTTATTTTACAAACAAAAACATATTTGGTTAGGTGTGGCTATTGATATATGGTTAGGTGTGGCTATTAGATATTTGTTTGACAGATATTGGTTTGGTCAGATAATGAGTGTTTTATTAGTGTGTTGTTTATGTTCAAGTTTGTTGTTGTTTGTTCTAAATCTTATCTATCCACTTTGTCTATTTAATTTGTACTATGTGTAATTTTTGTTTAGGCTTCCAAATGTGTTGTTTTTCCCAATAAGTTTATCATTCAGTTATTTAGTTTATTTAATTTTTATTATTAGAGATATTACATTATAGATATAATGGCTAAAGACACTTTGGGAAGCAATTCAATACAAGATCTGTTGATTTTAGACAGTAATAGTGACAGTGAAACCTATCTTGAATGAGGTACAATCGACATATCTTTCATTGATGAACTGAATGGAAATGTAAATGACCCGATTTTAGAGTTTTCTATATTTTAAAAGAAATATTTCTAATTACATTTTCTTTTAGCTTTAAAATGATATATAACAAATATTTATTTTCATTCAGTGTAGTAATATAGTGTTGCTATTTTATTTTTTTGACTTTTTTATACATTTTTTTAAAGCAGCGTAGCATCCTCTATATGAAAATAGTCAATTCATATATGTATATTTCCTGAAAGCTTGGTTCATTACCTTTACAATGTATAATTTGTTTTAAATATGGGATTTACTATAAGACAGGAGTCTTTTCATTTTACCAAAAAACCTTTAGGCAGATAGAGACCACCACCTATCAAGGAATTAGGCTTCAAAGTGTTAAGGGACTAAATAATAAAGCATATTAAGCAGGAATGGCTACAAAGTTTTACTATAATTCGATTTACCATAATTTTCATTTAACCGTACTCACTCTCGTCAATTACTCTGAAAAACTGAGTACCTATCATTACATACAGAGGTTTTATCAGATATTGCTATTTTACACAGTTCAGAATATAATGTCATTTACTGAACAATATTTTGCTGTAACAAAAACTATTTTAAATAATATTTGTCGGTGTTATTTGCCACAAAAATTGTTGAAACAGAAAACTGAGGAATAGATATTGTTCGCAACAAAATATATAGGATTGAGTTATCTTGATATAAAAAGGACATTGCAAACTAGTACTTTGTAACCAGGTGAAGAAAATGTTGTACTTTAGTTCAATATACAGTGACAAAAATATCAATTCATATAATTACATTAACAAGAACAAATGACATAATTTTAAGCTTATATGGTTTAATAAAAGCGGTTGACTTGCAAGTCAGGTAACGGCTTTTATTTAACAATAATCTCTGCGAGTTTAAACATGTTTAATTAAGCTTCTATGATTTACAAGATTATCTTACGAAGAACTATTTGAATTTGACCATTTTCGTAACATAATCAAGCATTTTCCTAAGCCTTCAAGTATGATATTGACGACTCACCACTTATCCCTGTTAGGACATTTTACTAGAGTAAATCTAACCATCTCTTAAGCACTACTTTCAAAATAATTAAACGTAAAATAACAAAAACTTTATAATTTTTTCATGCAATATCTTGTAGAGCAGTTATTTTGTAAAAAAATTTTATTTTACATATTTTTAGTTGATTTTGTATGATTACTGTTTGCAAGAATTAAATGCATTCACTGTAATTCAGCTGTATGTGCAATATCGCTAACTAAAAGGACTTTTGAACCATTTTGTATTCAGGTGTAATTTTCAGTCAACACTTACTGTTTTGCTTAAACTATTTAGATACAATAAAAAAATATGACACAGAAGAACTATCTGTCTAGGCTAAGAGGTTGAAAACAGGTTGGATAGAGAACTTCTACCTTGATATTCCGCCCACCCAACATTACTCCATTCATCTGCTCCAATGATAGTTGTGCTGCCTCAGGAATGTCATATTCGACAAAAGCAAATCCTTTGTGTTTCTGAGTAACTGGATCCCATGACATGTTAATAGACTTGATGGGACCAAAAGGTAAGAAAGCTTGTCGAATTGTATCTTCTTTGAGCTCAAAACTGATGGACCCAACGTACACTCTGAAATTAAAAATATTTTAAGATCATTTAGTTACAACTTATGCAATTTTGATGTTAACACATTTTATTAACGTAATGTAATAAAAAAACTTACATCTTAAAAACACTTTTAGTGTGTTTTAAAAATTTTGATTCATTTTATTAAAACAAAATTTAATTCATTTAATTTTAAAAGGATAAATACAACACAAATTGTAAGTTTTTGAAGAATAGTATTTTTCAGTTACTATTAACATTTTTTTAAACAAAAAGAGAAAACCGAATATTCATTTTTTTTTTTAATGAAACATTGATACAAAAATATTAGGATACTTACAATTCTACATTACAAAATAATTGAACAAAAAATTATTATACAGTAAAACTCCCATTATCAGAACCGATTGGATAAACATTCGGAGAACGAACATTCGATTTTTTAAAAGGACCTGAAATCGGGTTTCTCATAGAACTTTGTTGCAAAAAGCATCTTTTAATTCTTTGATTTTTGCTGCCTTCGTTTACTTTCTTTAAGAACTTTCCCTATTTTCAAGCACTGACACCAAGGTTAACACTAGAGGTTTACTCTTTTTAATATCTGAAATCGCTGATTGCCCAACACCATGCATCTCAGTCAACTATTTACACGCAGCTTCTTTATAATTGATCTATAATTAGTTTATCCATTAACACTAAGACAACTCGTTATCTTTTAAACCCACGATGAAAGACAAACCGGTGCGTAAGAGTACCATTAAAGTAACAGGTCAAAATCCCACTGACTGACTAATTAAAACGAATAGTGATTTGGGCTGGGTTGGCCACCTGGCAACAGATGATAGCCAACTATAGAGAAATGCACTGAAACGGTAACTCGGTATCTAAATGTTTGAGCTGCGCCTACACAAGCTAAGATAAGGACAATTGCATTTGTAAACATAATTATTTTGGAAATAGCAGTACATTTCCGTCTCAATTTTTTACCTGATAATCTAAAAATGTTTTAAATAAAAAGCAATTTGGATAGTCAGGAGTTTGGATAATTGGAGTTCTACTGTATCAAGTATTATACTCAATGAGATTAGGAGGTAAATTATTTTGATTTAATCAATTTTAAACAAGTGTTGGAATATAATTATTTTGTTTATAAATAAAATTCCTTATGAATGATTGTGTTCAGTTAGTTTTTAGACTGATGTTACAAAATGAGAAAGTAAATCATTACCAATGCTAACTAGCAGGTAGATGACTTTATAGCTGTTTGATGAATGTTTACAATCAAAATTACATAGTTACTTTGCCATCAGATGCCATTATAACTGTTGTCCTATATTTGTACAATACAACTAATTAAATATTGAATCCACGCACTAATCACTAGGTTTCTTGAAATCGTTCTCTTAATGAAATACATTATTACAAAAGTCATTAATGTATTATTTTTATCAAAACAAAACTGTCTTTACAAATTCTAAGAAATTTTTCCTTTCAGTACCAAAACAACAAACAAATGATCACTTACATTTTAATGATGGCACATTTGTCTTGTTTATCTCAGTATGAAGATGAGTTTCACAGAATTTGGTGTAATCAGCTTATAGTTTCAAAACCTACACTTTAAATATGCTAATGACCGAAAGTGGTGTCATGCATTTTTTTTAATACCAGAAGGCAACTTCACATAAAATGCATACATGTATTTTGAATATATATTTGATAAATTTTAAAAGAATATGTTCACGTAAAAAATATATTTGCTATAACATCTTGTTTATGTTTAAAGTCAGCAGTGAACATTTTAAATGGTATCGGTCATCAAGAAGCTGAAACTATTGAGAACAAAATCAAACTTTAAATAAGTACTGTCCTCAACATTTCTCCAACCTTCACAAAGTCTTTTTAAACATAGAAAAATGAGACAGGTAAAAAAATTATCTGTTTGGATTTTAGGTTTTGTTTCTAGGATGTTTATTTTTAGGAATAGTAGACAGTGAAAAGAGCAAACAATAAAACATTGCCTACTCAATTTACTCTGGTTTATCCTATACAAATTTTTATAATTTTTTGTAGGAATAGTTTAAATTAGCTGTAGTGAAATGATTCATACTGATTACTCTTATGGTATTAACATGCCTTAAAAAGGACAGAGTAGAAATTTTTGTCATTGGGTTATACAGTATTCAAGGAAGGTAATGTGCCAGCAATATATTTCAATCGCCCATTACTACTCATATTGGTTTGATCCAAGGTACTCACTTTTATAGGCTTAGTTGAGTCGGATGCACACAAAAATTCTTTAGCTCTAAGAAGGACCAAATGCAGGACCTTTATTTAGGTTTATAGTCTAATGTTCTACCATTGAAATGATTTTTGGTGCTTGTTTCGGTTATTTAAAAAACTGAGCAGGCTTCTTAATCTATAGACTTTTTGCTTAGCCATAGGACACTACTTAATAATAAGAAACCATAGCTTAATCGTTGTTCATCTACAGCTAGTCAAATAGAGTATGCAGTCAGATCTTATCAGCTTTAAATCATCATTGCGAGCATACCTGTCACACTCAGTGTGCAGAGCTCAGCTCGATAATGTAAATCTACATCACTCTGCAGACACTATATCAGTTAGTTAAAATTTACAAAAGTACTCTATTCATTACAAAAACAATTTTCATTTGAAACAGGTATTTGTTACTTTCATTGAAAAAACTTACATTACTCAAAAGTTTATTAAACCAATATTAATTGTAAGAAACAAGTGAAAATTCAAGTTTCTTGTAACAAGTCAAGTGCAACGAGCGTGTATGTACTCATGTGCTTCACTGGTGTCTACGGCGGTAGGCGTTTATCTACGCCCTGTTCCCTTCTCAATTTATTGGTTCAGTGTGAGAAAACAACTATTGGTTTAGTTGTTGCCAGAAAACGTTAAATCGCTTGTCAATTATTGTGCTAGTTTTTGTGAACATTTTGGTGCATTTTGTTTTTCTTTTTCACCACTACAATCGGATACGGGACTGTGTTATCTTATTAGCGTTACTTGAAGTGTTTTATTGTAATGTTTATTAGCTTTAGTACAATATGGACAGTGAGGATGAAACATTAGAGAATGTACTGTCACAACATTTGTCCAAGTACACATTCTCTAATAATTCATTTTAATTATCTATATTCATTGTACAAAAAGTAATAAACACTACTATAACACACTTCAAATAACACTAATACGATAACACAGTCTCTAATTTGACAGCAATGGTGGAACAAACAAAAAAAAAGAAATGTACACAAATACTGGCACAATACCCGACAAGCGATACAAAATTTTCCGTCAATGGCTAACCTCACACTAAACCAATCAAATGAGGGTGGATTTGGGGCGTACATGATCGCCTACTGTTAAGGGGTGCCTGTTGCAATCAACGTGTTAAGATGAAAAGCAATTAGGCAATTATAACATGGTTTTACACTAGAAAATTTGTGATATTAAATATTTTATTATAAATTATTTCATAAGTAAAATATCATGTACGACATGAGAAAATTTTTAATATAAACATTTTCCATAAAGGTATATAAATAAGCACTTTGTAAGAAGGTGGGTAATTCTTGGTTGCAATTCAGTATGTTGCATAAATATTTGTTTAGTTAATGTTGAATCGGCTTTGTTTGAAAATGGTTTTTTTGTTTTTTGAAGACATTTCATTGACAGAGCTAGCCAAAAGGCACCCCATGTTGAATACGCTAATCAATGCAAGGCCTTTTTCTGAATATACAAGAGTGGGGATATATCGAATCTCGTGGTAGGATACCATGGGAAAGAAGTGTTTCTCATTCTCGCATGACACACGCTAGAAGGATCCAAGGGCTTCCAGTTGTTAAAATTTGTGTTAAAGTTGTAATAATTTAATTTTAAAAATGTATTAACAATAGGAAAATGTTTTATTAGTGGCTTTGTTACGATTAGTTTATTATATTTAAAATTTAAATTTGTTATAAAAGTAAGCACATATAAATTATCAAAGTCCTACCAAAGCTACACAAGTTAAAGTGATTGCCAAGATATGTTTTTAAATTTAATTTTTTGATATTTGTTGGTTTCAATCAAATCAGTAAATATAGCATACCAGCGTGCATTAACCTAGCTTTGTCTCAAAACATTTTTAAAGGATGTAAACTTCTGAATTTTAATTTGTGAAGTATAAACTTGTAGAAAGCAAATTGTGTTTTAAGTGTAATATTTTGAATTGTTTTCAAAATTAAATCTTTTTGTAAACATAAACAAGAATTTTAATGTAGCCTGTCTTATATTAGAAAGATTAAACAAATGACCAATTTGCCTGAGATAATTGTAAGATACAATTGTTTAAGGAAAACAATTGCACCGGCAAGTCTCTGCAAGTATAAATATTAAAGGTAATTAAAAGTTTCTTAAATAAATTAAATAGCATTACTACCATTTGCAAAATAGCGGGGGTTAACAACAGTAAACATACAATCTCAAATAAAATATTTTTGACCAGTTGTTTTCATTAGTACCTATTATTTACTATGTAATAATTTTGTAAGTTAGGTATGACTATATAATAATTACTAAAGAAGACAGCACTGTTATCAGAATGGGTTTGACAGGAATTAACGGTTTTACTTAAACACTGTAAAGTTTGTTCCTGACTGGTATTTTATAATTAAAGGATTTGTCTTGTGGATATTTATAATAAGTGAAAAATTATATCATTTATCTTCTATTAAAAAAAAAATCTGAAATTTTTTCTGAATTTTTTTTAAAAAAGCCTTTGAAATCTTAAAGAAGTATCATAGCTGAAACCTTATTGTACCAGAGGTTGATAAAGCACCAACAGTTTGTGGACCTTAAGAAAATTATTTTTAATAATGAAAATTTCAATGTGGAGTGATTAAACGTATTAAAAAGTTGAATGTGTAGAGCTAATGCAAAAACTAGACAACATTCCTCCAAATGAATGGGTGCAATTTACTCTGTTATTAATCAAATACTACCGATAATCAACCACAAGAACTGTTGAGCCAGTTTCTTCAAGAGTACAAATTGCTTAGATCACTATACCTTCTTAAAAACTGTTTTCCAATTTACACTTTTGCTATTACTTGCGACCAGACATGTATTTTATTTATTTTACTACACAGACTAAATAAAATACCTATGTCCACAACTAACTACACAGAGGAACTAAACACAATCAAATATTTAGCTCACAAAAATGGATATGACAATTATTTAATAGACAAACTACACAGAAAAATACTCAATAAAAACACGAACACAAACAAATTCATCACCCTCACATACATAAACAAACTCACAAATAAGATAACACACCAATTCAAAAAAGCAGGATACAATGTAGCTTACAGAACAACAAATAAAAGCCAAACGGCTATCAGACACAGCATTAAAAACAATACCAACACATACAATAACCCAGGAGTATATAAACTAAAATGCAACAACTGCAATAAGTTCTATATTGGACAAACAGGCAGATCTTTCACCGAAAGATCACAAAAGGGCACTGCACACTACTATTGAATCCACCTTCGCAAATCACCTCATGGACACTAGACACTCATGCAAAAGTATGGAAAATACATGAGCATCCTCCAGACATGCAACAAAGGCCATAAATTAAACACACTAGAACAGTTTGAAATATATAGACATAGCAACACACATAAAAATGACATCTTAAATGAACAAACACGGCACAGATCACACATACTTTTCGATCACATCACTTCTAACTTTCAAAAAAATGGTATCGAGGACGCACAACAGCAGCATTCCTAGCGGCAAAAATACGAGGCTGAAGTAGTCGTAAGACGAAAACGTTTCCTCCAAGTGTAAGTTAACAATTAACAACTTTTAGTTAAGAAATGTCTGGTCGCAAGTAATAGCAAAAAGTGTAATTTGTAATTTACAACCAGATCGTCATGAACAGCAACAAGATTTCGATATTTAACTGTTTTCCATTAAAATACTTAATTTGGGTTTCACTTCTGTTGAACAATTACATAAATTTAAGCCAATATTTTAAAATAATTTATCAAACTTTATTAAATCTCTCATTGTTTCAATTTATCATCTATTTTTAAAAAAATTCTCAAATAACACGTACTTTCATGTAAAAAGAGTTTAAATTTGGCACATATCAGCTAATAAAGTACTTATCACTACAAACTAGCATCAACAAAAAATACAGAAAATTTAAACCAGGAACTATATTTGAAATAATAATCAAATTGTATATATAAAGAGCTAGATTTGTTTTAGTATTAAAACTATCAATAAAGTTTTTATATTTTCTTCCCCCCCCCCCAGGCGAAAAACCTATCAAGGTTATCATCGCCTAACTAAAGTTAAGTTTTAAAATAAATATTACATGAATAAAACTAATCAAAATAAAATAAAATAAATGTCTAAAACTAATTGTAACTATCTAAAACTAAAGAACCTAAAATTATACAAAATTTAAATATTATTAAATAGATTGAGGTGGCGTAAGAAAGAGAGGACACGGTCGATAGCCGTGACATTGTCCCTTAAAACCACCTTTAAACTACCTCGAAGATTGTAACGAATATACAAATTGGTCAACTCATCACAATCAAGCAGAATGTGCTTGATTGTGATGGTACTTTTACAAAACGGACAAAGTTGTGGATCGTCATGTCTCATCAACCATCCATGCGTTAACAAAGAGTGGCCGATGCGAAGTCGAGTTACCACCACTTCCTCCCTACGATTCGAACGAACCGATGTCCTCCATGGTCGGACGGTATTTTTGATGTCCCTCAGCTTGTTTCTATTTACATTTTGCCATTCTTCATTCCAAACAGAGAATAGTGTAGATTTAACTTTGCATACAAAATCTGATGCTATCACACGTTGCGTCGATGGCAACATACCTGTAGCTAATTTTGCGCCTTCATCTGCTTTAGTGTTTCCGAATATTCCACAGTGACCAGGCACCCAGAGAAATGACACCTCGTAATTGGAGCCTGTGTATAGAGCACAAGATGTCTCCAACTAAAGGGTTCTTAGTGTACATTTCCTGAATGGCCTGGAGAGCACTTTTGGAATCACAACACACAAGATATTTAGATTTTGCAGACGGAATTGATCTTAAAGTTTGGAAAATTGCATAAAGTTCTGCAATAAAAACGCTACAGGCTGAGGGTAATCCGTAAGTGAAAATTTGTCCTTCCATATAAAATGCACAACCTATCCCATTGTCCAGTTTTGAACCGTCTGTGAATATAGTCACAGTATGTTGGTGAGTTAGCTGTATCTGCAAAAACTCCTGACGATAAATAACGTCAGGAGTATTGTGTTTCAGGTACCTGGACAATGAGAAGTCACATTTTGGTTTTTGTATTATCCATGGAGGGATGTAGCATGATGTTCGTTCGAATATAGGTGGATGTTCTAAATTTAGAATGCTAAAAATGCGCAACATTCTTATTCCGAAAGGAGCAGTTGAACGTTGACGCACATTGTAACGATCCTCGAGGTAGTTATGAAAAACTGCTTTGAATGCCGGATGTTTAGGTTTACTTCGAAGACCAGTGTAATATGAAATTTGTAGCACTTGACGTCGCATTGAGAGAGATGGTTCTCCAGCTTAAACTAGAAGGCTGGAGATTGGGCTTGATCTAAAAGCACCAGTAGAAAGTCTAAGGCCAGCGTAATGTATTGAATCCAGGAGTTTCAGAACCGTAGGTCGAGCAGATGAATAGGCTATACAGCCGTAATCTATGCGCGATCTTACAACGGGGCGATAGAAACGGAGCATACAGGTTCTGTCTGCTCCCCAATTTGTACCACTTAGAACTCTCAACATATCCAATATCTTGCTGCACCGGGTCCTCAAATCACGCACATGCGGATTCCATGAAAGTCTTTTATCCAATAAAAGACCCAAAAATCTCACATTATC
Organism: Prosapia bicincta; assembly: GCA_036971475.1. Taxonomy (NCBI): domain Eukaryota; kingdom Metazoa; phylum Arthropoda; class Insecta; order Hemiptera; family Cercopidae; genus Prosapia; species Prosapia bicincta. The sequence continues at coordinate 43,550,909 of JBAIZL010000009.1, read as the reverse complement.
CGCGGTCTGAAGCCGTGTACCATCAAGATAAAGAATAGGTTCCTGGTGTTGCCTGCGACGACTAAATGCTATACATTGGGTCTTCGAAGCCGAAAACTTGAAGCCCATAGATTTGGTCCATTCTTGCAATTTATTAATGACTAATTGTAAGAATCTTTCCGCTGTTACCATACTTCTAGCAGCCACATATATACAAAAATCGTCTACAAACAGGGAACAGTGGACCGGTGATTGTACGTTTAAAGTGACGCTGTTAATGACGACAGCAAACAGCGTCACACTCAAAACACCACCCTGTGGTACACCATTCTCTAGTTCGCAACGATCAGAATATATGCCTCCTAGACGTACACGAAAAGTTCTGTTATTCAAATAATTTTGTATAAAAGCAAGAATGTTACCTTGTATACCCCATGTATACGTTCAAAATTCCTCTTCTCCATGCCATGTCATATGCCTTCTCAAGGTCAAAGAAAACCGCTACCAGTGTTTGTCGTAAAATGAAGGCATTCTGTATAGCTGACTCCAACAAAACCAATTGGTCAACTGATGAACGTCCTTGTCTGGAACCACACTGAACGTTAGAAAGAAGTTTGTTTGTTTCTAGATACCAGACAAGACGACGGTTGACCAACTTCTCCAGTAGTTTGCATAGGCAGCTGGTCAGAGAGATGGGTCTGTAACTACTGGGATTAGTTTTGTCCTTTCCTTGTTTTAGAAGAGGAATTATTGTTGCTTCTGACCATGCATCGGGAAAACCGTGCTCCCCAAATATACGGTTGTATACCCGAAGGAGAACTAGTTTTGCCGACGGTGGTAGATTTTTAATCATGGAGTATACAATATCATCCGGGCCTGGAGCAGAATCCTTCGTTGACGAGAGAGCTGACTCTAATTCGTCGATAGAGAAATGGATATTCAAACAAGAATCTTCAGACAATCCAATGGTGAAAGGTAAGGCTTCCTGTTTACGTTTGTACACCTGGAAAGCGATCTTGTATGCAGAAGATGAAGAATGTTTTGAGAACGATAACACTAGCACATTGGCAATTTCCTCACAGTCCGTGGTCATAACTCCATCCGGATGCCTTAATGAAATTAATGGCATCGGAACGGGAATGCCACAGACTGATCGTAATTTCTTCCATACTGTGGATGGAGCTGTAGTTCTTGTAATTGTGCCAATGTACTGCGACCATGTTTCTCGTTTACTTTGCCTAAATATTCTCCGTGCATTCGCACGGAAGATTTTATATTTTTCCAGGTTTTCACTCGTTGGATGTCTCTTGAACTGGTTCATAGCTTTTCTCCGTTGACAAAGGATCACAGTGCACTCATCATTCCACCACGAAACAGGTGATCGTCGTGGTTTGGATGAGGTTTTCGGAATTGCCTTTCCGGCGGCATTCAACACGGTTTTTGTAAATGAATTGACAATGTCATCAATAGGAGCCAAGTAATCCACGTCCAGAGATTCTAGATCTTGTGAAAATTGTTCCCAGTTGGCTTTTATCAGGATCCAACGGGGATGTCGAACACAACAGGGTGAGGAGTCGCACAAAGAGATCTCAATAGGAATGTGATCGCTACTGTAAAGATCAGGCAATGCTGACCATTTTAGCCTTGTAGCCAAAGCAGGACTGTACAATGACAAGTCTACAGCCGTCCATCCACCTGTTGACGCTGCTAAATGTGTCGGAGAACTGTCATTTAGCAGGTATAAATCCAGTTCCGATCTGATGTTTTCGATCAGATTACCTCGAGGGTTGCATTCTGGTGAACCCCATGAAACATGGTGGGCATTGAAATCGCCTACTAATAAAAACGGAGTCGGTAACTAATTAATAAGGTCTACAAGATCTCTCTTTTGCAGGTTGTCACTTGGTGGAAGGTAGACACAACAGAGAGTGAGTTTGTACGGAACAGCTGTTTGAATTGCCACTGCTTGTAAGGGAGTTAATAAGCTCTCACGAACGGTGTCGACACAGTTACGGGCTAGAATAGCTACGCCACCTCTAGCTCGATTTTCTGTAACGAAGTCCGATCTGTAAACTGAATACTCTTTTAGAAAGAAATTGTGTGAATCATGGAGATGTGTCTCTTGAATGCAGATGTACATAGGAGACACATCTCTTACAATTATTTTGAGATCCTCAATGTGACTTCTAACACCATTAATGTTCCACTGAATCACGGTTTGTTTAGGTGTGGACATTGTATTTTAGTGAAATGGATTCATCTGGCTCTCACTGCTGCCATTGACAATTTTCTGGTCCGGAATGTTGGACGTTCCAGGCAGAGAGTCATCAGTTTCCATCACCACTATTGTAGTGGTGGAATCCGAGGACTTTTTTGACTCAGAAGGGGAGTTAGAAATGCTCCTCTTTTGAGTCGCTTGTAATTTTTTGAGTCGCCCACTTTCACAGGTGCAGCTTTGTTATTATTTTTATTATTATTACTCATAGTTGGAGTAGGTTTCGCAATAGTCTCTAATAGTGTCTTGCTTCTTCTAACTTTCAAAGAGGTAACTGGCAATGGAGATTTCTTTGCACATTCAACATTATTCTTTGAGCTGGAAACAGAATTTTTCGTCACCAAAGCTAATAACTTACTAACTTGTTCAGTGAGAACTTCAATTTTCTTGTTTAGCTCAACGCAGTTGGAACACGACTTCTCAGTGGTGGTAGCTGAGGCATAAGATTTCGTTTCAAGTCTAGGTTGAGTTGACTTGAACTTCTTTTTCGCATCGTAGATAGAACGATGTTTTATCCTTTGCCACTATGCTGAGAATCGCTTTCTCCTCCTTGAACTTTGGGCAGTTAAAGGAGCGAGCAGGTGACCAGCACAGTTTGGGCATTTTGGACCACTTGTGCAAACCTTCTCAGTATGGCCTTCAGATGCACAGTGTCCGCATACCTCTGGCTTGGAGCAAGAAAAGCTGACGTGTCCAAAACGTTGGCATTTAAAGCACCGGCGTGGATTGGGAATGTAGAGCCTAACAGAAAGCCGTTGATAGCCCGCATATAGGTATTCCGGGATTTATGGTTTTCCGAATGTCAGGATTAATGATGTTGTTGGAACTCTCTGACAGTTTTCCATCCTCATAATTCGTACGACATCTGTTACACCTTCCGATTCCAGTTCAGATTTTATATCGTCCTCATGGGCATACAAAAGATCTCTGCATGATATTACTCCCTTTGATGAGTTCAAGGTTTTGTGGGGGGCAACCGAAACCTTGACCTGATCAAAGAAGGAGGTCATTTTCAATAATAACTGACTGTTTTGAATTACTTGTTTCTAACAGCAGTGTTCTGTTCCTTAACTTCCTTATGGAAGAGACAGGTCCTGCTGCGCATCCAGTTATAGCCTTTTGGATTACAAAAGGCGATACCTTTGAAAGAACTTTGGTGACGCTAAATCCATTTCTTTCCTCATCGTATTTACTTCCCTAGGCATTTTCGGATAAAAATCACAGACGCCTCTTTACATTCAACTGGTTGGACATTTGTTGGTTTTCCATAAGTTGTTTTTAAGCTAACCATCGTGTCAGGCGTTACGGGCAAGACTATGAGAACGGGTACACCCATGGATCACTTTCGATCATTCCAACCCCCAGAACTCTGAGGCCCATAGTTTCCTCCTTAGCTCAACTGGATGGGCATCAGTCAAGAACTCCGAAGAGGCTCCGACACCTGTGCACCACGGACACTCCCTGACCAAGGACCGAAGTGGCTAGCGGACAAGCAACCGCACATACGTCTTCGGCAGAGCAAGCTCACAGCAGCGTCCCAGACCAGAGTTTGTCATGCTCTAGACTTTTCAGCACTCCCAACGCGCAACGGTTCTGACCAGTCAAAATTCCTAAGAGAAGATGTAAGTGTTGAAATGTGTATAGATTGTGTTGGTGTGTGTGTATGCTTTGTAAGTGGTGTAGTGTTAGGCTAGGGTACAGCGAGGGACGCCAAACCCCTCGTAGGTGCGGCAAGTCCGCACCCCCCTGCGGGGTAATGTTTTTATAAAATAGAAGTTTTATGTAGTGTGGAATTATAAAATGTATTAATCGTTACACTGCCCATTCGAGCTTCTGGTTATAAGAATGTTAACAAATTTTTATATTCTGAATGCCAACTATTGTTTTGTGCCAAGAGGGTACTAAATAAAACAAAAATTATGTATTAATTTTTGTACAGTACCTGAAAAACATTTTTGTGTTTTAAAATCAACTATTATTTTCAACCATTTTTTAAAACCATTATATTTTCTCAAAATAGCTAACTGAATATTGACAAGTAGAAAATAACTGATATAAAATCATAAATATTTTCGTTTATATTATTTAATTACTTTGCCTGTGTGGTTTGCGCCATTATCTGTGGTTTAGTATTTTTCTTTCTATACATTGACAGTCACACAGCTAATATTCTATTAATCAAGTATACAAAATTTATACTAAAAATGCAAATAAATATTATACTAGGCTGGACACAAATGAATACTTAGTGTTATCAAAAATTATTGTCTATTAAGTTTTGATTCAATTTAAATTAAAAATTCTTTAATTAGTTTAATATAAAACATTAGTTTCACCGACGTTGAGGTATCAGGTAACATGACTTGGAGTGGTGTTTAGTCAAAGCAGTGGGATGCAAATGTTTTATGCAAACATTAATAATTCTTTCCCCAGGCTCCTTTTAAGCATATCTCACAATTCACACATATTTCTAATCATAAAGTGATATTCTCCTTCAAGTGTCATGGCACCCAAAACATATGAGGCACTTTATAGGCACTACTCTTTTACATAAATCCCATCAATATAGCCTAATCAAAGTGGTATTCCTATACATCGAAAGTTAATGGCTCAAAGTTGTGAGTTACAAGGGTTTGTTTAACATTCTAATGTATTCTCTTTAACCAGGAAACGCTCGTGCTATGAAACTCCCACCACGATTTGCAATTAAGGCAAATCTAACATTTGTAATTATTGCTATTAATTGGTTTTAAATTATAAATTACAATTGTATGGATTACAATAAACTTTTAAACTTGTTCACTGATATAAAAACAATTTTTTAAATACATTTACTGCATATTTAAATGTAAAATTATGGATAAAAAAATTACATTATTAACAGTTAAGCGATCACTCGCCTCGTTAGATTGCTCCTAACACAGCACTCGTGTGATCGCTAGAACATGTAGATGCTTCCTAACATTGGCAAGGTCTGCCACTTCTCCCACCTCTGGTTACTGTCTCAACTAAGCTATCTACTAGAAATATGGATGGTAGCTGGCTAGTATTCTCAAGAAAGCATATTTAGAAGCCGAGTTGCATACAACAAAAAGATGAGATAATTCCTTCCGAGCAACTAAAAGTGATAGATTCAATCTAACAGCGACAGCGTTCCTGGGTTAATGTTTCCTATGTTATAGTTATTATACAATTATTTTATAATGCTCCAAATAAAGCCATTATCTGCATTATAAAACTAGATAGAGCATCGTAATACTGCAAACCGAAGTGGTTAAATATTCATTGTACATATTAATTGTTCATGGAATTTTAAAAATTATCTAATGCTAATTCCTAAGTAATTGAGTTTTTTTTTTAACATAATTCCTTATATTCAATTACTTCTAGATTAATCAAATGAATGTATATCCTAATATTTTTATAACAAAAGAAAAAGGTAAGTTCTGATAAATTCAGTTTTTATTCAAAATCAGATACCTTCATGCTGTCATCTTACAGCAAAAATATAAACTGTCCAAGATCCAAACTAAGTTGAGATGTCTTATCTAATTTAACACAATATTAAGTTGAAGATAATCTAACCTGCACATTAGCGCGAGAGCTTGTAATCTCTGAACCATATTCCTCTGACTAGCCATTAACTGTAACAGATATAATGCCCCAACTAACAGAAATAAGAAAATTAACTAACCTGCACATAAGAACTAAAGCTTGGTGCCGGTGGAACGACTTAGCTTGCTAAAAGAAAACAAAAACAAGAATATTAGTAATCATCACTTGAACAGATCAAGTCGATTATGTAATCCTTACTTGTCGAAATATAGTCAATGCCAAAGTTAGCAAGTTTTGAAAAACAATCTGTCATAATTTAATTTTGATACACAACAAAATGTTTCAAACACATTTTGATGCTCGTAACATGTTTACATTTAGCAAGCCAACATGGAAAAAATACTTAGAAATACTCTCAAATATAATATACTTACATGACTCACAGATAAGACAGAAGTAAGGATTATCATATCAACATTAGGCTAATATAAACACAATCCAAGTTCCAAGGAAAAAAAATACAATGAAACTTCTTTCAACAGGCAGTAACACTATAAGTTGCAAATTTTTGGTTTTTCATAATATCTGTTATATCAACATAGCTTGCTTCAACCAATAAAAATAAATAATCGCCCATTTAAGATATTTTTAGATTAGGATACACTTTTTTATTGTACAATAAGATATTCACATAATGTACTAAATGGTTTGATGATTTATGAATGGAAGCAGATGATAAATTTATTCAGTACAACCCTCCCTCTATTATTCAGCACTCCACTACTCCAGTAATCCATCTGTTTTCAAATTACGCCTATTAATTCTACAATAACAAACTTCATTTCTTTATACGAGGGTGGTCCACAAAGTAACCTCCGTTTTGAAATAAAAAATAAACCAGTTGAGATACAAAAACTTTATTATATACATGTTAAAACTACAGCTTTTCTCTACTTTTCTATTCAAGCATATGAAAAATTCAAGCATTTATCATATCTTTTAACAGTTTTTGAAATTCCGTCTTTAAAAAAATCTGCCGCCTGAGAACGTAGCCAGCCTGTCACCGCTTCATGTACGGGAAAAGATGGAAATCAGTGGGAGCACAAGACTTCGAGAAATTTCATGAAAATGATCTGAAAGTTCTGAGATTGTGAAGTGACGGGTCTCGCGGATTTTCTCATTCATTTTGTTCACCAAGTCATCACTGACGAGAGATGGCCTACCACTCCAGTCTTTATCGTGAACGTTCGTTCTTCCATTTTTTACAAAACAAACCCATGGCGGACTACACCTTCACTCACAATGTTTGGGCCATACACCGCACTCAATTCACGATGAATTCCAGCTGCTGTGTAACTTTTTGACCACAGAAATCTTATTACACCTCGCACTTCACACTTGGCGGGATTTTCTATCGCAGGGCTCATGTTTTTACGTTATAACAAAAGAACGAGCGATCGCACGATACTCTCCCTTACACAGCTAGAAGCGTACTGAACGGCTGCGCACACCGATGTGAGAATGGTGGCGCTACCCCCACTACTTATCGCGCCACGCCCAAACGGCGGTTACTTTGTGGACCACCCTCGTATATATATGTTGTTACTTAACTTCTGGCTTCAGCTAATACATATTTTGATTATTTACTCAGTTTTGGTTATTAATCCCAGCTGCTGGTAGAGAAACCCATTGATTTGTAAAGAATACTGCTTGATAATTATTTATAGAATTGTTTATCATCATAAAATACTTGCGCTGCTCAGTTTGTATCTCACCTCTCAAAACATTAAACTGTATTAGGAGCTAAAGTATTATGCTTAGACCCTTGGCTTAAACTTGGGTTTATTATGCTACGGCGTAAACTAGGGCATATTATGCTTAAACTAGCTAACACACACCCTTGGCAGTTAAGAGACATTTTCTGACGTCTGACCAGGATAAGACCTTCTCCAGGATCCCCAAAGCCTATACACTATGAGAGGTCCAGCACTTTTACCACTAGAACTAATGTAATCCTACAGTGATAGACTTGATTTTGATCTCATGTGAGGTATAGTTTAAAAAAGTGTTGAAAATGCATATCGCCCAAGTAGAATATGTTACATAGTTCAACATAATTTTTAGAATAAAATGGAGCTAGTTAAACCCATTTCTTCCCAACGTTACGTAAACGCAACAGTATATTATATTGCACACAACTCCTCCATATAGTGAGTAATTTTAAATTTGAAGTGTGTTATTTATTCTAAGAATAGAGTATTTTTCTATCATGCAATAATTTTATTTTGTTTTTAATAATATATCTTTGTTAATAAGGACTTGAATTATGATAAAATAAATGTCGAGAAAATCAACATTTTCGGTGTAAGAAATAAACATCTGTCAATTCTTGGAACAAAATGTTTTGCTATGTCAGCCTTTCTTATCATGTTTACTTTACTGCTGAGTCATGTTCGTTGAACCACAGCTCTCCACTTCCCTTTTATTCAACAAAGTCCGCATGTGTTGCGTTGACGCAACGTTGGGAGTTCCCCGGCAGTTGAGTTATATCGGCCGTGTTGAAAGCTGATTTATTCCAAGAGCGTTCATGTCCCCTCAACTGTCTATGATACCCCAAATATCAAGAATGGCATGTGTCTATATAATAGAAGTTTCATTGTATTTTATTATGTGCAATGGATTGTTGTAATTACAAATTATTTTTAAAATTGTCTGAAAAGTTGAACATTTGTTCTATTTATTGAGGTGCATTGATAAAAACCATTTCTACAGTTAATAATAACTTTAGTATTATAGTACAGTTCCAAAATGAACACCTAATATACATTTCAATAGCCCTGATATCAGGATGTGTATTAAAAGCACTGCTATTATCCTCCTTGAAACAAGTTTCCAAGAGCTTAAATGCCATAACAAAAGCTAATAAATACATGGTAGTAATAACAAGTTTTATTCAGAAAGTGAAATCTATTTCTTAAAAATAAAGCGCTGTTTCAGAATCGTAAGGCCTATTTAATTCGTAAAAAAAAAATTAACCATTACAAATTTTTCCAAAAAAGTTTTCATTTTTGGTTAAACATTTGTCAACATTGTAAAAACCTTTGCATGCCTCCTAAGAGGGTAACCAGTTTTCAAGTGTTTCATTTACCTTGTTATATGTTTGTAGCACAAGGCCACCAAGAAACTTGTTTAGGTAAAGGAACAAATGAAAATTACTTGTGTCAAGTTTAAACTAACGGTAATCAATCCGTTCCTATACAAAAGATCTGATAATATTTTGGGGTTGATTGGCAGAATAGGGTCTGACATTGTCATGCAGCAAAAAAAAAAAACTCCACACATCATTTTAGCCAATAACTCCAGGTAAGCGGCTACATTTAATGTTGTCTCTTGAACCATAATCTGGACTAACAAGACTATCTATTCTAAAACACATTTGTGATAATGCATTGTGTTGAGATTGTGTGCTTGGCTTAAAATTTTGCTTTGACAGGTAATGTCATGAAATGTCGTTCCATTGAGTGATATTTCAAGTGGGATAATGTGAGAAACTTGTGCTCCGTGATAATAAACGTTATAACTTCATGTCTATTAATCCAAAAAATTAAGAGCAAAGAATATTTTTTTTATTTGGTGTGTTCTTCAATACAAAAACTGGGAAATCTCTGGAACAATTAATGTTCCTCGACCTGAGAAACTAACGTCTTAATTTGCAAATTTTCAGACAATTTTAAACAAACTTTACTCATACTTGGAAATTTCAATTTTCTGTAATTTATCTTGTTGAGGGGGATGAATTGTTCTTAACATTTTGAAATGATATAAGCACACTCAAACGATAAGAGTCCAAAGGCATTGTTTAATATACAGACAGAAATTGGTGTGTGTTAGTTTGAATGTTTCAAGTGAATTAAACAACTACAGCGATTCCAACCGTACTTTCTGAATATAACCGTGGTATTAATAAGACAGCAAGACCTACTAATCGAACATTTGGTTTTTATTAATACACCAGAAAAGATTTCCCCACCTCTTATTTCTCATTTAATTATTGGGACTAATTTATATGTATCAAGGTTTTATTAAAGTGATGCAACATATTTAAAGGATAATAACAAAGTATAATAACATAATTCCTAAGTATCTAAGATTGTACATTCGAAAATATACAAAAAGCAAGCAATAAAATGTTTTTACCACTCATTCATTCATACATTATACTAATATAAAACATATTTTGAAAAATAAGTAAGAAAATAAATTTATAAAACAACAGAGCTGTAACTTTGACACTTCTTAATTTTCGTTAAAATTTTATTTTAAAATGAAAAACCTATTTAATATTTATATTAAACTTGTTCATCGAGTGGTTTAAAATGCATTGCAACCAACACATTTGGAAGCATTTGCAATATGATAATTATTAAAGAAACTTTTAAAAAACTTAAGAATTTTGTATCATGATATGTATAAGTTTTAAACCTTAAAACATAAGTTGAAAAAATCATTAGCTTATGACATTTCATTAACAAATTAAGCTTTAATGACTTCCACAATCTTGTAATTACAAACCCTTTAATTAACATGACCAATTTGTTTCTACATAAATTTATCAGTTTTTTTTTAGCAAATGATTTTCTTTAATGAATCATTTTACATATATCTAGTTTCCCCTACTGCTTAGAAACAAAAAACTATACTTAATGTAAAGATACATAACATGTCTATAAATTTAAAATTTTGTCAGATGTAAAAGTTTAATATTGGGTACATTTATAAAAATACATCTAACATGATTTCAACATAAGGTATGAAATACTAAATATCATTTACAAAACAGATGTTTCAAAATCCTTTAGATTTTATATCATCTTGTCATATCTAAATTTCGTGTCATCTCTTTACCTGTTGTTGGTGTGCGAGGGTTTGTTTCATTAGCACCATTTTTATACTCTGTTCCATAGCATACTTCTTGGCCCTTGTAACAGCATCCTGTTGTTCTGTCGTAAGTTTGGGAAGAGGAGAACCTAATATTCCAATAATACCCAATCTTGACCCAGGCCCTATAAAATCCAAAACAAAAAAATGTTTAATAGAATAATATATAGTATAATAGAATACTATATACTTTCGATTAACACGTTGACTGCCATGGTGGTTACCGGTGACCAACAGTGTATTTTCGCATAGGGCTGCGGCGGTCACCCGTGAAATGTAGACTTAACTTTAGATCATCACACAAGGCGGTCGGGCAAATTCACGATGTATTTAACCATACAAGATGTCTGTCTTGGCCTCTGTGTGTGTTCTTGCAACCTGGCATTCAGAATATTTTAAAAATTCTTTTTAAAAGACTATAATTACTGAGAAACTAGAAGTTCAGAATTACAAGGAAATATTAAAAGGAAATAGTTTTTATTTACACTTCTTTGTAGAACTACATTACGTTTTAGAATAGAGTTACATTTAATTTGATCCTTTAAAAAAAATTCACCTAAAAAATTGAACAATTTGAAAATTAGAAACTAGTCTTTAAACGTCTTCCTCCAATTCATAAGATCATATAAAATTCGTAAAAAACAGCTCAATTTAAAACTTACTTGTACTGAAACAATCCAAACATAAATGTAAGAATAATGTTCAGATTATATTTACAATCTAATTATTTGAGAAAAAATATTTTCAAACAAAAATACAGTTATTATGAAAATTTAAATTGTGCGTAAAATACGTGAGAAATATCTAGTAGCTATATTCATTGTTTAAAAATATCTATATTATGAAAATACGTTATAGTACATATATATTTATACTTGAATTTATATTGAAAAAAATACAATAAGAATGTTAACAGTTTACATTCATTCGGAAGATCTGCCTTGAACATGAAATGCTTAGGTAAGCCCGAAAACATGACAGACACACCGCCTCGTAGTATAAATATTTGTCGCGCCATGACGGTCACCAGTGTCCGACGACATTATAAAATAAACTAATTGAAATGAATAAACACGCTAAAAGACAAAATATTATTATGTTTTGTCATTATTTAAACAAAAGTACAGAAAAAAATTGTGCTTGAAGGTTATTGGAAAACTGGTTGCCAGTCAATGTGTTAAGTAGGTAATATACCATATATACTAAAAAGTAGACAAGTAAAGCTCATTTATATATAAAATAGTTATATTTATTTACTAAAATGTGTGTATTTTGATTTTCTCCTTTACAAATGTTTATGTCAGTTTGACACTTGGCATATTTACTAAATATTATACCCAGACCTTAATTTGTAAAACTTATTTTGCAAAATTCAGCTGTTCAGCATATGAATGAATTCTTTATAAATTCAAATTTGGTAATAATAAAAAGGTCGCTTCATTAATAAATATTGTGTTTTCTTTTAAAAATCCCATGTACTTGTTCTTGTTATATCTAAAAACAAGTTTTAAATAATTAAACTTTTTAAAGCTGTAATGTTTTCAGTCATAAACTTAGGTTGTTATTTACAATATAAGTGTATAATTGGGAGCCAAAAACAATTCTTTGTAGAGATCCTTGTATTTTCAATATTAAACACAAAAAGTGGCCATCATATCTTTTTCAAAATATTGTTTATTCTAGCAACCTATTAACTAACCTACTCTTCATGCCTTTTGATCAGTTTGAACCTACATGGTTTTTCCTCTAACATACTTTATAATTCTGAAAAACCGCAATATGTGGCATGTGGGCCAGACAATCCAATGTAATTACAAATTAGTGTGCGTGCATTGTAACACGCCAACAGAGATTGCACAGACTCATATTATTTTCATTAGAAAGCACCCATGGTACAAATTTACTAAAAATGTGTTTTAATAAAAAATGGTCCACAAACTCGTGATCTGTAGTTTGATACTCTTGCACAAATTTTGCTAACAATGAAACCAAAGATCTCTTCTTGTTAAGACAAATCTTTAAACACCAAAATTTAAGTGTGCGAACTGCTCAGAGTTTTGTGCCTAACCCATGATAATGGTTAATTTTCAACATAACATCTTGTGATGAATTTTTTTTCTTCAAGAAAACAATTTTATGACCGCATTATAAGATGACATAGCAAACTTTATAGAGATTATAATGTGAAATCCCTAAACTTGCAATTCCTTAAAATAAAAAAATTTACTCTTCAATATGATTATAAGTAAGTAGAGATGAAGGTGACTCCAGCTAGTCCCTATTAGTTGCTGAAAATTATGCTCATAAGTTGGAAGGGATAATTGAAGAGTGCTCAAAGGCCACTATTTTTGGCTTTTTTTGTTTCTCTTTGCCACTAGTATATTGCTATCAACAATGGAATGACAATAACAACCCATTTAATAAATACTTTCAAAAGAAGTGTCTATTGTTTAAAATTGTTCTGAATATGCATTAACAAATAATTAAACACAATAAATAATATTCTAATTACTACAATATGTCTGCAGATACACATTAACAGTCATTAAGTATAATATTTTTAAAATTACAATGTCTTATTATAATGTACTTTCAAATATTACGTGACCAAGCAATTAACAAGTGACCTATTTTAACACTTTAGCTGCCGGTCACAATATCGGCGTTTTCCTGGAGAATTGCCAAAATTTTATAAACTTATTTTTAAACGATGTGTACTAATTTTTTGTTCCCCTATTATATCTAAGTATGAAAATACATTTCTTATCATAATATATATAAAAATTGGCCCGACATAGTTTTTTATAGCGTAAATAATACCTAAATAAACTCCACCGGGTCAATTGGCCTGACATTGTTTTTTGAAGTATTTATATTTTCTTATCTGTGCAACGATGTCTTAATATTTTTTGTGTTTTGTATGTAAAAAATAAACATCAAAACCACAATTTCAAGTTCCGGTTACCCACATAATAAGCTGACTGGCGAGGAAAGTGTTATGGCCCTTATCACGAAGACATGTTTACGTATCGCATGTGATTGATTTGTGAGTTTATAAATATTTTGTATATAGAACGGAGGTGTAAACATATGCTCTGTCTAGTAAGTAATGCTTCAGATCCGATGAATACTACACAAGAATCATAACAAGTAAAAGTTCTTAAACTTAATAATTTACTTTTTAAGGAATTTACGTTATAATATACTTCCTAATAAAGATGAGTTTATCTAAGTGTGTTATTGTTCATACTTAACTTCAACCAAGACAGTTTTTATAAGAATTATTATACAACTAAAAATTTAGTCAATATTTCTGACTTATTTTTTAGGTTTTATGAAATATTAAAAACAATAGTGAAAATTAATATAATATGTCAATAAAATATATTAATTTTGTTACCAAAGTATATAAAGATACACTTCTTTCAATGAACCAACTTGTTTGATGGGAATAATCAACTCAACTTCGTTAAAATTGTTAAGAAATATGTGTGCCGGGCCGTAACTCCCGACAAAGAGCTCCTAAACTAACATCATGTTTAAAGTGCTGTCGACATTAATCTATCAAACAAAAGCCATCATAATTATATCTGTAAATTGTGTGAAGCTTGTTGTTTAATACTGTCCATTAATTTTTCCAAAAGTAGCAATACCGATTGAGTAATATGAATAAACATAAAACGTTACTAGACAACAATGTCGGGTCTAGTGGCTCGACAGAATTTGATTCAGCCTACTAGGCCGTCGGGCCAATTAGCCAGACATGGCAGCTAAAGTGTTAAGTAAAAATTGTTATTGACAATGTATAAAGATTGGCATGACTGTTATGAGATTGTCAATAAAGTACAGCAATATCATTCATATGAACTTCAAACTATTACCATCAGCTAATCTCTCAACAAAATTTAAATTTTTGAATGTTAATACTTTATATAAATGATTTATTCTTACCTGGTGTGAGAGACCCAGTTTGATTGAAATCATAGATTGGTGCTGACAGGAATGGAAAGGAAGGGCCTGCAAAAACAAAAATGAATTACAAAATATCCTTCAAACCTCTGAAGAATGTGAGCTAATGAAGACAATAAATGGAAGCCTACTCTTCTAAATGTAATATTTTCTGACTTCACCTTCAGAATATTCCTTTACATTAAATTAACACTTTTTTACATATGTGATCAAATTACAAATGATATAGAAAAGTGAATCTTTTATAAATTATATACGAAGAATTATATATAATTAGAAACCATTCACGAATAGTAAATACTTTATTTACAATTAAGTACTTAAAACGATTGATCACTTGGTAAACAAAGTGTGAGCATTCAACACAATAGACTATAACCCTGTATAAATTAAGAATCAGTTATGTCAGTAGTGAGTAATATTTTTGAAAATATTAATTCACATTCAGGAATGAAAAAATGTCTTGCTTGGAGATTCAACTACCAATTTGTTAAGTAGAGAAAAATTTGGATGATGTTTTTCAAGTGATAAAATGAAAGGTTGACTGTCTATAGGAACAGTAAAAGAATAGTTAATTTTCTCAACAAAAATAAAATGGCTAATACTTTGTAACAAGCATATACTTAAAGGGGACCAGGAAACCACATGTCCCATGTTAATATTGGGAATATTTATTCAGCTCTGGAAAAACTTATAGCTTTAAAATTTAAACCAGAGCTTTATAAGGTCACTGTCTAACGCTTTATAGATTAATATTTGAGAAATATGGTCTACATAATTAAAGAAGAAATCATTTCAAATTGCCTTTAAAACTGTCTAAAATTGTAT
Source organism: Prosapia bicincta (assembly GCA_036971475.1). Taxonomy (NCBI): domain Eukaryota; kingdom Metazoa; phylum Arthropoda; class Insecta; order Hemiptera; family Cercopidae; genus Prosapia; species Prosapia bicincta. The sequence continues at coordinate 43,535,365 of JBAIZL010000009.1, read as the reverse complement.
GTATATTTATATGCTAAATAATTTATTACACAAAAATGTATTAATACTCCACAACATAGAAAGTTGTATATGCACTCGATAAAGGCTTCCTGAAAATTTCATTAGAACAGTTTACGAATGTTCCTCAAGTGGGGAAAAATTTTATTTTTGGTAAAAGCTAAAAAACTAATTAGGTGTCCAGTAAATCCTAGTTCCATAGTCTGGGTAGTTGTTGTAATCATATTCAAGCTTTCTTTTTAAAAGACTTCAATTATAGCTGGTCATACGTAAGCTGCTATAGGGCGAGTGTAGGCGTAGATGAAGCAAAATACCGTTCAACAGACATTATAATACGAGGTATAGTATTTATATTACAATAATGTAGATTTGACAAAACCGAAAAGCCGCTATAAATATTATTTTATTTGATTTGTCATATTATCCAGATCATTTACATAAAGTTTTGAACAAATTTAGTATAATTTTTCTAAACGACCTTAACGCCTGCAATTTCTTAGCGATTGCCTTTAATACAACATGCGATACAAAAACCATTATTATTATTATTTTTTTAATGGAATTAACTTTTTGTTTTCTATTGATCGATCGTGCACCAGCGTACGAGTGAACGTCTATATTCCTGGTTTCTCTTTCTTAATAAAACTGACTACAGTATCATATACTCCCACTCCAAAATTTCCGATCCAACAAAAACCTTTTTGGAACTCCGGTCCATTTAACATTTTACACAAGCACATTGAAATTCTGCCCCGTTCCATGTAGACATTAAAAAAAATAATTTGATCTGCTAGGTCTATAAATATTGGTTTCACTAAACCATAATGTTATTTTTATGATTATAGACATTCTTACAACGAGAATAAAGAAGAATATTTAAAGTAGTACCAACATAAAGAGAATAAAATTCTCAACCATTAAGGTAAAAATATAAAAGCATGTTGTATATCATTTTTAAGAGATAATGTTAAACTATCAATTTCTGAAATTAAAAACTCGTTTTTTAATTCATCGTTTGTAGATTCACTTGACCAATTTTAAACTTTTGTATTTCGTTAATTTAAAAAATATCACAATCTAAAGAAACGGAGCAAAATCTTTAAATAAACAATAAAACCCTAAAGTTTATTATTATAGTGTATGGATTTACTCCAAAGATTCACTATTTATATGCATTGTAACTATTTGATTCATATGTGTATTCCTTGCATGGTAACGTTAAAATGAATGCTATACTCTCAGAAGTTGAAATGATTGTCAATATTATTTATCTATACTGATGACCGTAGGTACTTGGTGGAATTCTTTTATGTATAATAAATATGTTCTTGTGGGTACTTTTTCACAATATTTATTGAATTTGTCCAGTTTATAACTGATTCAACAAATATTATGAAAATATATGAAAATGTGCATATTGATTATAACAAGGTTTCAAAATTGCTGAAAAGCAATTGACTATACATTCCAATTATTAATTTTTTCATATAATTTACATATTTATAACCATATCAAGTCTTTCAAGTGGTTTATTATACAAACAATTAACAAAAATACTTGCAATTATGTTTCAAATGTTTAAAATATGCATTTGTTTTACATAATGTATATGTATATTGAACTCATTCAAAATTTATTTATTTGTGTTTCTTTAATCAATTATTTCTTTTCTGGGATATGAAACAATAATCCCATGTTTTAAAAAAAACTTTTAAATAACACGCTTTCTACTATAATTGTTTTGAAAAATGAGGAAGAACTCAAAATTATCAGGAATTTGAATGTAGAGGAAGGTGTGATCAAATACAATTATATACGGTTTCTAATCAGTATGTATAGTATCACAAAACTGGAAATATCTATTATCACGTACACATATTTTCTTTTTAATCGATTTATTTATACTCAAAATTTCCTCATTCAAAAATTTATTTAGCTGAATGTCAATAGAATTACATGAAATTTGTATTAACAACTTGCATAACTTAAACTTGAACAAATTTGAAGCTAAAACTAACTATTTAAACAACTATGTGCAATCCTATTAGAAAAATCAAACTTTTAAATGGTTTCTGCAATCTTTTGAACGAACATCGAATGACCTCAGAATTTATTATAAATCATGCCATTTTAGTATCTTGTAATAGCACAAATTGGTACACATGGCCTAAGTGTTGACCAAATTCTTGAAAATTAAGAACCTACAGACTTCACTTTATATTAGTAATAGAGATAATTGCTATTGACAATTATGACGATTCTGATAGTGATAATTCTGAAAGTAGCGATATTATGGATATTAGTACATGTCATAACCCTAAATGTTGTAAAATACAATTAAAGTTGCTTGTTCAAATCATCTTGAATTCACTGATTAAACTATAGGTAACTATTACGTAACTAAATGAATATTTTTGAACTTACATGCTGACGCACTTCAAAACTCTATTCAGTAGAGGTGTCAGCTTCGTAAATGAAACAACTGTTTCGGAATGGGTCAGCAAGTATGTATTTATTTAGTTACGCAATAATTACTTATAGTAAAATACAATTATTGAAATTAGTTTTGATTTTATTGTGCAATTTTTTAAATTTTAACTATAATAATGTGTACATCCTTAGCCTGAAAATTTGTTATTTATATTCAGCGGTTTTTAGATAGCGTTTTTATGTTAGGCATACCAAATATAGTAATTTTAATGGTATTTGAATATTAATAATAATGAATCATGCTGGGCTATTTAAATACCAGATTGTTAAAATTTAAAATATCATGTTTTATGAGTAGAAGAGTTTGTCAGACTTTGTAAACCTTTTGACACAGAAAGTTATCATACACTATACAAGGAGAATATTTTTTTTCAACAAAAGACATCTTTAACCATTTTGTTCAACTCATTTTGTAATTAAAACTGAATTTAATTTTCAGTAACAAGTCCGCGCCCCATAGTAGTGATAAATATTTTTAGACAAAAAACTATAATATCTGAATAACTCCAACATGTTTATAAACTTTTTGTATAAAAATTCCTGCAATTTGTGAGTAGTCCATCATACTGGTATTAAAAAGACTTGATTGGTTATAAATATGAAAAACCAGATTATGAACAACTTAAGTATAAGATGAACAGACTTTTAATGCAAAACAATAATCTACTTAAAACAATTCTATCGTCCAAAATATTGTCTCTAATGCAATTCCACATTCTCCAAAGGTAATGCAAACATAAATAAATCAACATCTCAACAAGTAAATACTGACTTGTAAATTTAATTTAAACAGCACAACTCCTTTAGGCTTGTTTCTCTCAATCATCTAAATTTTAACAGAGAAATACAAAATATTTTAAAAGCCAATTAAATCTGAATTACTATTTTTTGTTGTTAAAATATAATTAAATAAAGACAAACTTAAAGGAGTTGAACAATTAACCGGCGTTAGATTTGTCTGTTTGAGACCTTTACCGCAATGGGTAGCAGGCCTGACTGGTCATACGCTGGCCACTGTATTGGTACGCAACCCGATGAAAACACCTGGCGCAACTCTTTACCCATGGAACAACACAGAAGAGCAGAAAAGAAAACAATAAAAAACAACAATCTTTGAAACCTCTCAACTTAAGTCTAACAAATACATTTATTAAATCATATTTAGTAATTATCTATGTGTAAACTGCATATATATAAATAAGTATACTTTTAAAATATTGTATTGAAGAAATATTTGTATTTAAATTAATTTATTTAGGAAATTACAATGTTCTTTTCAGATTTTAATAGTTACTATTAATTGACATTGTTAATTAGTTCTTTTAATTATAAAATAAAATTTATTTGGTACTAATAGAAGTTATGCCCTTAATCATTATTAAATGTTCATTTATAAAATAAAAAAATGACCCAAATCCTGTCTAACAGTTATCTAGGACTCCCGGTTTTCCAGATTGCTTAAAATATGTTTTGCATAGAAACTTAACTAATGTGATAATTTCTTTTACCTCTAAATAAAGTAGTCTTACTATTTACACTAATACAGTTTACACCTTAGTTTATTACGGGAAAATACAACTTTTCAAAAGAAAACACTCTTTCAAAGTAAAACTTATTAAATAAACCCCAATCTGAAATTACCTTTGTCACAAAATTAAAAAAATAAACAAAATCAGCCTTTTCTTATGCTGTGAAACATTCCTTTCTGTATGTTATAAATACAAAATTTGGTGAAAATTTTAGCAACTTAATACTATTCAAAGTAATCTCAACACAGGATTAAAAACCTGATATGATAACAAGAAAAGCATAGCACGTAAGGAAAAATTTCAGAAAACCGTGAAGTTGATTTACTACAGGTAGATCTATTTATAAACATCTAAATATATATTACAGTTTTATCAATTGCATGAATGTGTGTTCAACTAAATCTGTGTAGGGTAAAGGCAAAATTTTCAAATAAATACTTCTGAGTATTAACCCAAGACTTGTTTCTATCCCACTTCCTAGTACAATGAGTTAATTGTCCCAATTAATATAGCTCTCTTCCCTTCTTATCCATTACAACAATGAATGGTTATATAAGCTTTTACTTTCAAACAAAATATATAAAATATACAAAATTATAATTGCAGCTATATTTTCAATAAAAGAAATTCTATTGTTTAAAGAAAATTTTCCTGTAAATGCCGTTACATTGTATTTTATTTCTATACAGTTGTTTAACCTGTATAAGTTCCATATTATAATATCCATTCACAAAACCCAAATCATGGACAGTTGGTGGAGGACCCAGCCCCTTGAGGGGCCAACAAACTTTTCTATTTCAGACCAAATTGCCACGATTTCAGATTTTTTACATTGTATTTGGTTTAATAATATTATAACAATAATTTTGATATTATTAAGCATATAAAAAATTAGGCATATTTGAATATTTTTGAAATATTTAAGCAAGGTTGTGTGATGTAGTTTCGGTGCAATATTGTGGAACTACATCCATTACATCAAATTAAATCCAGATAGCATGGTAAAGCATGCAACAATGTACAAGGATGTTAAGTAAAAGTCATAGTGATTTCACATCTGAAAAAAAAGTAGTGAACGATGAATATTTTTACAGTATTATTTTCATTATTATTGTTTTCATTACTGTTTAACAGTATCTGTTACACTTCCTTTAATACATTGTAAAACCTACAATGAAAAAAAGACAAGTGTTTGAGTATATCATGTTCAATGTGATTGTAAAGTGAAATTATTTTTATATTGCTTTCTACTGTTTGCAACAGTCATACGGACAGCCCTGCATATTACTACTAGCTTTAACTTATAAACTAAAATTATACATTGTTCAGTAAATAAACTTTTAAACGGATTTTTACATTCCTTACTATATTTAAGGTAGAGTGTTTTGTTATGTTTATATGCTTCTTATTCAAGTCTTACCTAAAAAAGCAGTTTCTACGGAAAAAATTATTTCTCTTTCATAAGGAAAAGTTAAAATATCAGCAGAAACTTTCTTTTAAGATTCGGAGTTGGGAAAATATGTAAAATTAACCTGCAGAAAATGTAAACACTTTTCTTATTTCTTCAGTCTTTTTATAATGATACAGTACTTACACCACTGGTTTGTTTCTTGAACTGATCCATTAGAACTATTTTGTTTGTTTGTTTTGACTGTGAATTTCAATGTTTCATTTTTTTAAATAAAAAACAGTACGAAAATTATATTTTAAAATTTTCTTACCATTTAAGCCTAGCAATTACCTGGTTTAAATAATGTTCTATAAAGTACTTGGAATATAACTGATCCAGCAAATTCAAATATTTATTGTCACTATCTTTATAATATGCCTAACCTATGTGTAAAATGTTTAGATTCAAAACATCCTCAATTTATACATCAGAAACTGAGAAGTGATTTTACAAAATTTCTAGATATTTAATATTTTATCTTTATCCAAAAGTATATGTAGAAACAAAGAGGTTTTGTGTCATCTATAAAAATAATTTTACTTTTCCTGTATTATGTATATTCCCAAATGGAGAAATATTTTTTAATGATTGTTTCCAAAATATTAAACCCCTTTAGTATGTCGTATTGCTAATTTTAAAACAATTTATATTCAAACACTATTTATTACTGGCCCTATTCTTTTCTACATGTAATTTGAAATGGTAAATCAGTTATATTTATTAATTATATGGCCTTTAAGCAGACAAATACTTACCTTTATCATTTAAGCTCTTATAAATTACCAGTCAATAAATATCAATTAAAAGGATCTTTCATAAAAAATTCAAATAAATCGGTTCCTAAATAACACATTAACAAAAAAATTAAATTATATTAAGTGCTAAGATAAAGGAAGTTATGGGTTTAGGATGACTTCATTTTTCTTCTTTGCTCATATGAAATATGGTAACGTGACAGACAATCTGCAAACATAACCAGACAGAAAACCGGGTGAAAAGACATTTTCCAATCTATCGAAACCAACACCAATTTATAAAATTCAACCTTACACACATTTTTAATAATATTAATAAAAGTATGTTTAGCAGTAATTTTAAATATAAAAAAATTAAATTAAAAGTAACAAATGAAGCAAGGGTGAAACAGATAGTTTTATGAAAAAAAGATACAAATTCTTAAAAAGTTTAGTGGACCGAAATAAGTAGCAGTTGTATGACATGAATGATTTATGAAAAAGACCTTGTGGTCGAATTAAAACATCTTGACTTGATTTTTTAAAGTTCTTATTTTCAATAAAAAGGGAAAACACTTTCTATATTTTGAATAAATATAAATTTCTTCATAACAGTTCACAATTTGTTATACTAATATGGCATTTTTCTAAAAAAAATCCACATATTAAAAATCTTTTAGTTAAAGAAGAAAAACTCTATAGAAATTATTTTAAATATTGTTAAAATAATAATTAAATTAAAAATCTCAAATGTTAACAAATTTTTTCCTTGTTCTTCTTTAATAACTTAATGGAAATTGAAATAAATATTTCATCTACGTTAACTCTTTGAAACCGAAATAAAATAAGTATAACACATGTAAATAAAAATAAGTAAACATTAAATCGCAACCCACTCCATTACGGTTTTGCAGTCCACACTAAGTGTGGGGTCTTTGGCAGATGTGACTCAGTATCTTAGAAATCCTGGAACTCAGAAACAGAGGAAGAGGCCATTAGTTTTTATTTCATCGCCACACTACAGCCCCCTAATTCCCAAACTTAAATTTTCTATATTTTAAATTTACTTATAAATATGAATCCTAGACTATAAAAGATTTTAAATGGATAATAAATAAAAATTTAACATTAATATATAAATTTCTGAACCTTAGAATTGGTATGTTTGAAATATAAATCGAAATTATAATTTGCAACTATAATTAATCCTTCTATGTCCAAAAATATTGGGATAAAGCAAAAAAATACAATGCCCCTCTACCAGGATTAAAGTTTAGAATAATTTTAAATAATCGGCTTAATTTATGATTTCCCAATAACAAAATGCTCAATAGTTGATGATTGCACTTAAAACCTACATACCCATTCCACTTCATATGTCTGAGAAAGCAAACATCTTATTTTTACATAGCCTACCATTTGATTTAATCCTCTTCGCCACAGGCTCATCTTCGTCTGGGCTACTGCTATGTTGTGCAATTGGTGGAGGAGGGGGTGGCGGCAATAAAGATCCACCTTGATGCTGAAAAAAAATAATAAAATTGAATAAATCCAGAGATCAACTAATAATGGTTTACTTTTACTGGCTTATTTTCATTTGTTGAAAACCATTCCAGGCAAAAATATCAAAGAATTATTTATCAACTGTAGAAAGTTTAATAATAATTTCATAGATAAATATATTTCATCGTTGTTGCTTTAGAATATATTTATAATGTGCAAGCACATTTTGTTTGACTTACTTCTATAGGTCACACTGTTGAGAGATTAGTTAAATTTTGCAAATTTTAAATAGTACAGTAGTATTGATGATTCGAGTTGAACTAGCCACATGGATTATAGGGAAATAAGTTCCTGTGCATTAGGAAAAATAGGACTTCTAATGAACCCTAATACATGAAAACCCCTCATACCTAGATCAACATGGTGACAGCCAGATTCAGATCTATTATTAGCAGTAATAAAGACCACTCCAGCTAATCCTGAGTGTCATCATTCTTTGATTGATTTTTTTTGCTTCAAGTGAGTTTACTTTCTGATATGTCACATAGAAGACTAGACATTTGTGCTTTCTAAGGGATATTTGTAGGCTGTTAAAACTTAAAGCGTAAATAAAGAATGATATTTATGGCCGACTGACCTCTATAAGACTTAATAACTTTTGATATTACTTGCCACTTACACTGAAGTGTAAGTTAACAATTTAACAACTTTTAGTTAATAGAAAAGTGTGGTCGCAAGTAATAGCACAAGTATAATAAGTAATTAACAGCCAGCTCGTCATGTAATAGCACACAATATGTTTTACATTGTAAAGCATTTACAGATCTTGTATAAATTTTCATAGTTGTATGCGTTGAAAACAAACCTATCCAAATATTTTTACGTTGTACTTTAATTTAGTAATACATAAAAAACATTTAGTTTCTATGTATGTGTTTCTATATATCTGTCTATTTCGGTTTTGTGTGTGTTCCTATATTGAAGTTATGTTCACATTTTGAAAATTTCAAGTAGTATTTATGCTTTATCACAACTGAAATCTACTGTTTCTGCAAAATAGTTCATTACCTTTTCATACATTTTATTGAACAATGGATTTTAAACAAAAATAAAGTTATTTTAAATATTGCAAACCATAAATATTGACTAAATCTTATATGCCGCTTTATAAAACTAACTTCAATTAATAACACACTCTATTACGAAATAATTGTACAGGAATCACTTGACTAAGTTATATATCACATTACTAAAAAGCTATATTAAAATAATAAAGTAAACAACTAGAATAGCTTTAGTAATAAAAAAAATCCAACACAACCTAAAGTAAACAAAATAGTTTGGCTTCATTAAAACCCCCTTAACATTACGTATCAGCATACACACGAAACTTATAATAATATGCAATTATAAAGCTAACACATACAGACAAAATAAACAGTTACAGACACTATCCCACAACCCTAACACACAAAACAGAAAATATTGCACTGAATATTCACACACCCTTTTATTTCTAACAAAACCAAACCTACCTATTTATAAAACGAGTAGCTAAACACTGAGTACTTCTGCTATGATACAGTATAACTTTATTACCTTCAACCCTTTGCCCACATATCTTTACTTATTGGTACAATTGTATGATGAAAATACATAAATTAATAATCTGCTTAAATGTTACAAGGTTATACTGTGTTGTAATAAAGAGTATTTATTCAAAATGCAAATTTAATTATAAGAATACAATTAATAAAGTAATAATGTACCTCCCCAAAGGTAGAACGTAAGGGTGAGTGAATGTTTAATCCAATAATTTTTTATTTTATGCATTGTGATCATGGGAATGACAGTAGATGTTTGTTTCGCCCTTCCGTCATTTATTACACAAATAAAGATGTGTATGCGAGTTTTATAGTAGCACAATGTTTTTTGTGCATCATGGAACACAGTGTAAATGGCATTTTGATAAAAGTTAATTTCTTTTTCCTAAATTGGTAATTTTAGGGGAGTTACCATGAGGTTTGAATTCTTTTTTCTTTAAATTGTATAATCACTTTTACACTAGTTTATGACTATCCGAACTTTAAATTTAAGTTTGGATAGTCATAAACTAATGTAAAAGTGATTAATTAAGTTTCACCGAACATAATGGACTACAAAATTCAAGAGTTTAAATTATATCTACTATAGTTGATATTTTTTTAAAGAATTGTAATTTAGGTTGCAGTACCAGTAAATGTAAATACCTTTTGAGGCACAATGATAATTTCAAGGTGAAACATTGATTTTGTAAAGTTTCAGGTGACCGTAGAGGGGGTGGAATAATTTTGTTTCAAAATTGTTATTATTTAGGACGTGAGCAAATTTTTTTGAGTTTTTTTGTCGGCCAGTAAAATTTTTTACCTTGATGTGTATTATATCTTTATAAAATATATTGTATAACATATTACTTTTATATGTATTACTTTCATGAAATTAGTGAAACGAATAATGTAATTGTACCTTCAGAAACATAAATTTGTTACTGTTGAACATTATAAATTAATTTAGAGAAATATGAAAATATTCGAGAATCAAAAATATTGGAGTTTTTGCAAATCTTTCGTAAAAAAATAGTCTTAATGACATTGGTTTTTATTTAATTTTTAAATTACTTGTTTTAATGTATAGAACACGAATATCAACTTTTTTCCTGCGGAAAATACGGAAAGTTAATTTTTTTACACAATTTAAATGTTAGTCTGTAATGGGATGTATAGCGTAACTGGCACGCAGTCGCTATAGCGCACTGCACTACGTGGTAGTTCAAAAGTCAATTCATTTCAATACTAGGCTTGAAATGTAAATATTTTACTTTTGGTTATAATTTTATACAACATTACTATATATCTACATTAAATTATACCTATGAAGTACCCAGACAGGATAGAACTGGTTATAATTTTATTCAACATTACTATACTAAAATATACCACCTATGAAGTATTCAGTCAAGATAGATTTGGTTGTAATTTTCTGCATCGGCAATTAATCTAAATACTTACCAAAATTACAACCAAATCTATCCTGACTAGATACTTCATAGGTATATTATAGATAATATAGGTATATAATTAATGTTATATAAAATTATGACCAGATTTATCCTGACTGGATACTTCATAGTTATTTTAATATAGGAATATAGTAATGTTGTATAAAATTACAACTAAATCTAGGCGTAGTGCAGTGCGCTGTAGCTAATGCGTGCCCAGTTTACGCTATATCAACATCCTATTACAGACTAACATTTAAAATGTGAAAAAAAGTAACTTTCAGTATTTTCCGTGGAAAAAAGTTGATATTTGTGTTCTACACATTGAAACAATTGGAAAAAATTTTGTTTTAAAACCGACGTCATTATGACTATATTTTTATCAAATCTTCACCATAAAAATATATGAGAGTGGGTGTATTGCTGAGAAATTTCAAGTTTAACAATTTTTTGTTATTTAAAACAATAGGCTAGAAATGATTTTATTTCAATATTCTTCATAAAAACCTAGTTATTTTCCCATATTTACTTTTTAAAAGTTTTCTAGGTATTTATTTCCTATTTGCACGTATTTGATTTTAGCAAAAAACATTATTCCAGGCGATGCACCCAAATTATAAAAACATTTAAGCTTATTGAAAATTAATATTGGTAATTATTAAAAATAGCAGCCTTCCCCCTCCTTTCCATGCCGCATAGTCCTTTCCTTTAAGTCTCCAGTTAAGATAAAGGTAATTGAGAGATTTAACAGCCACCTACGATATTTTTGAAAATTGTTCAAAACCACTTAATAGGATGATATGCAAAACAAACTTTTTATTATTGTCCTTGGAAAGTTATTTATTATCAATTTCAAGTTGGGTAAAAAATTCAGTGTGAAGCATTAAGTTGTGCATTGGCCGCAGAGTGATACAGTGTCATCACGTGCAGATATTTGAGAAACGATGTTTTGGCTTAATTTTTATGGTTTTTGCATACGTATATTTAAATATATTTATAAAGTCTCCAGTTAAGATAAATTTGGTTTAAAATTTATACTTTACTATATACCTATATTAAAATATACCTAAAAAGTGTGCAATCAGGATAGATTTGGTTTTAATTTTATACATTACCTAAATGGTTAGATGTATAAAATTATAATCAAATCTATCCTGGCTGGATACTTCATAGGTATATTTCAATAGAGATATATAAAATCCACCGTCCGTGGCAACTAACAAAAATATTAGTTATCAATAGAGCTTCAGGACATGTTTATTATTCATAACGTTCAGATCAATAAAACACCAACTGCAGTTATGACGTTACTGTATCACTCTGCGGTTAATGCACAACTTATTCCTCCACAATAAATTTTTTACCCTACTTTAAATTGAAAAAAATAATTTTCCAGGGACAATAAAAAAGTTCTTGTACATCTCGTCATATTTGGTGGTTTTGAATAATTTTCAAAAATATCGTAGGTGGCCACTAATTCTCACAATTACCAGGATAGATTTGGACGTAATTTTATACCTCTATTAAACTATACCTATAAAGTGTCCAGTCAGGATAGATTTAGTTGCAATTTTACACATTACCTAGTTAAACATCTACTTCCGTGGAATAATACTTTGGTTAAAATGCTGAAGCTCGGCGCCATACGATATTTTGGGAAATTGTTTAACACCACCAAATAGGACGATATCTATAAGAATTTTTTTTTATTGATGACGGAAAGTTACTTTTTTTCAATATAAAGTAGGGTAAAAAATTTTTGAGGTTGTGAATGGGCGCCGAGTGATACAAAATGTTTCGTTACGTCACAGTGCTGCGCAGTGATACTTACGTCACAGTGCTGCGCATAAGGTTGTACGCATTGTCCGCGGTACGTCACGCAACCTTACGTGTGTAGATATTTGAGAAACAACTTCTACAGTTAGGATAGATTGGTTTTAAATTTATAAAATACTGTATACCTATATTAAAATATACCGAAAAAGTGTAAAGTCAGGTTAGGTTTGGTTTTAATTTTATACATTGAAATTCAGTTGTAAAATCACGAAGCATTTGCACAACTCTGCGCCTATTCACAACTTCGCGTAATTTTTATACATATATTTAAATATACTTATAAAGTCTCCAGTTAGGATAGATTTGGTTTTAAATTTATACAATACTGTATATCTATATTAAAATATACCTAAAAAGTGTCGTCAGGTTAGATTTGGTTTTAATTTTATACATTGAAATACAGTTGTATCACGAAGCATTTGTATCACTCCGCGCCTATTCACAACTTCTACATCCGCGCTGAATTTTTTTCGCTACTTTAAATTGAAAAAATAGTAACTTTCCGAGGTCAATTTAAAAAAAATTCTTTTAGATATCGTCTTATTTAATGATGTTAAACCATTTCCCAAAATATCGTATAGCGCCGGGCTTCTGCATTTTTACCCTTCTGGACATGTTTTTGAAAAATTTTATTTCTTCAAACAATTGCCGGGGCGGGTCTAATAAACGATTACCAAATCGATTATGTGGGAAAAGGAAATAAATACCGAAATAATTATACTACATAAATTGAAAGATCGAAAACAATATAAAACATCTACTCAGCTGTAACACTGCACTGAAGGGCCAATTAATTACCATAATTTTTTTGGAAAATGATAAATTATAAGATAATCCTTGTAACTAACTATCCTTTTACCTTGAATGAGACAAATTTAATTTCAGAATTGAACTACAACTATAAATAAAATCAACTACAAAAACGTTAGCCTACAACGAACGGGTTTTACCATATTTCCCGATTAAAACTAAAAGCATTCAGCCATCTTGTTTCCCAACTCATTTACACAACTCTTAAAAAAACACTAATTTTATTTTAATTAGATATTAAAAACTGTTTACTTACTGCTCCTATTCCTCCATTCATCATACTGTAACTCTGAGTAGCAGTCATAAAGCTTAAAATCTTAAAAATACAAAATAAATGCTAAGAGATAATTCAGTAATCTGACAACAGCAATTTATTGATTTCTATTCCAATGATGCCACTACAACAAATTGCTAAACGGAAGTTAATTTCCCTCTTTCATCACATGCTCTCATAACCAAAGAGTTTCGTTTCCAAGCTTAATATAAAATTCCTTTCAACTATTACTACAGATTTATTCTAATACTTTACAGAATTTTTTTTTTTTTTGCTAGTTTGATCTGTATGTATTGACAACACGTCTAAATTATAAACATGTAAGGACCGTTGTTAGTGCTGTATAATACTTAATGTAAAATAAGTTATCACTAATAATTTATAATTGGTAATAATTATATATAATAAAACAGATTTAAAATAACATCATATACCATTTACACTGTAATGTTGAAAGAACCTTATTATTATACTACAATATTCTTTTTAGTAAAGTAAAAATGTTTTTATAGTCACTGCTATCACAAACACTAAAAATATTATATCCCTAGAATTTTCTTTATGTTAAAATATATGGAGATTGAAAACAATGTTGTACAAATAGGAAATGATTTCATTCTAAATACAATGATAATACAAAGGTTATAGTAAATCTAATTGAACATAGTGAACGAATAGTACCGAAGTAGTAATCACCCCATTATAATAGCTGAACTACAGTAATAGGGATAGCAAAGTACCTTTGTGAGATCTGACCAGGTTTGCTCACGCACTGACTAACTCTTGCTAATAGGATGTTGTTCCATCTTTCAATTTATCTTAGGATGGCCAAACATTATATTTTAATAATGAAATTCACTACTTACTACACTTTTGCTATTACTTGCGACCAGATTTTTTGTTAAGTAAAAGTTGTTAAATTTTTAACTTAAATTGGAGGAAACGTTTTCGTCTTACGATTTCTTCAGCCTCGTATTTTTGCCGCTAGGTTTCGCTGCCTCGGTACCATTATTTTGAAAGTTAGAAGTGATGTGATCGACACATATACTCTTCGATCAAGTAATAGGAAAAGTGTAATAAGAACTAACAACCTGCTCGTCATGAACAGCAACAAAATTTCGAAAAAATAAATTCAAGTTTAATAAATTTAAATGATATTACTTCTTGTAATCATCTCGATTTCACTAAATAAATCATAAGTAGTTATTTGGGTAACTAAATGAAAACCACAATTTATTTATAAGGACTTTTCACAACAGTCCTTTCAATGACGAAACTAACCCACTTTTCAATGTAGGAGAGTAGAGGGTTAGCCTGCTCTATGAAACGGCTGTTTCAAACGTGTCAGCAAGTAAGTTAATAGTTTTTACTTAGTTACTGAAATAACTGACTGGCATGAAAATGTTTCCTTAGTTAATTGAGTCACTTACAATTATATTTGGGTAAAAAAAACGAATAAAGAAATGAAAGTTTCCTTCATTGGCTACAGTTTTCAAAATACATATTACATAGACATTAATATATAATGGGCTGTTTCTAATTTTTCAAAGTAAAATGACCAAAAATTTTCTTCACTTTAATTACTGCACACTAATACGTTCAATATTGTCTGTATTACCAACTAATTGTGAATTTAATTTCCAAAATAATTTCATTGCCCATTTCTTTCACTGGATCAAATGGTCACTTCTTGTACACCAACTCAGGAATATCTCTGCAAACAGTTCAGCAGTAATCTGTCAGCAATGATTCATTCCAACAGCCCAGATATCTCTGTACAATTGAAGTAATGTGTTGGTGAAATCTTCACCCATTAACCACTACACAGGTTTTGGAAAAAATATTCATGTGTGAGTAGAGGACATGTATTTTCAATGACATATTACAACCCAGAACACAGTAATTTTCAACCAGTTCTCTGAGGATAGTAACTATCTCTCCAGTCACCAAGATATCTGTGTACCACCTTTCTGAGTGCATCCCAAACTCCCTTTTCTTTTCCCTCCAGTATTTGATCAAAGTTGGAATGTTTAAAATTTGAGGTGCAACAAAAATTCCTGCTTAGACCTTAGTCTATTTACTTAAGAATTTTCCTCTCAAATATTTCATCAGTCTCTGTTTTATGTCTAAAAGAGGTAGGTCTGGGAGATTCAATTAGTAAATAAATTTATTAAGTGTGTATTGAAAGCTGCACTGGTGACTTGGTATAATAGGCTGTGGCCAAAATGATCAAAAACATGGTTACTTGGCGAGGTGTTTGGTTCGTATGAGGTTTAAGCTCTCTGCCATGGTTAAAAGTTCTATTTCAGGTGGACTAGAAGATGCAAGAGATCAAGCTAGGACAGGAAAGTAATAAAGAACAAATATAAGTCATATACAATTTAAGGAATAAATTCTCCAAAAACTGATGAAGTAATTGTACACAGCGAGTTCTTTTGTATTTATCAACTAACCATATATAACAGAATACATATAAGTTGTTACATTGATATGTAAAAATTCTTTAACATTACAGGCATAAGGATGTTAGTAATGAAAAATCTTTGTATCCAAAATTAATAAATGAGGGCTGGAAAAAGAAATTGTATTCTATATTTATTTTCTGTATATTATTTTTACAATGATTTAATTTTAACTATTACTAACCCTCGAGAGGTCGCTTAATTTTTGAAACACTGTCTCTCACTCAAGGAGGTTGATAAATAATATACAGAATGACAATATAAACAGTTTATTGCATCTAATTTTTTATGAATACACTGTGATATTCCTTTTTAATACAAATAAAAACATAAACACATTATTGCATATGAATAATAAAGATTTAATATTATTATAAGATAATAATGCCACTCACTGTCTACCTGCATATCTTCTTCTACATCATTGCAATTAGCTCAGGTCACTGCAGAATACTCTCACTTATTCAAATTTTCACAGGTCTGGATATATTACGGTAAAAAAGTCTTTGCTCCCTGTATTCTTACATAAGCCCAAAGCTAATTCCTTATTAAATATTTTTCTCAAAACGGTCTGGTCAACATTCTGCTTCAGAATTATGTTAACCATTCAGACTTCCAAAATCAAGAATGGTGTAAAACAACCTCATTGACCAACGGTTAGTAATTCTGACAGTCAAGTAGCTTTTTTATATCTGTCTACTGTATCCATGCCTCCTTGGCTTGAATTATAAAATAAGGGGTCTTTTAAAAGTTCTTTATAAAGAGGTATTGAGGTGAAAAACTTATCAAGAATTATAATTCGACCAGACTTCAAATTGGTTTTATCATCCTCGTCAAAACGTCTTTGTCTGAGTTGTTTACAGTATATGGTCCTCGAGCTTGTAATTCTACGCATACTTCCAATTTTGCAGTATAAAAGGTATTTGTGCATACCATTGGATACACCTTAATCTTGTACTTGGTAAATTCTCTTCATAACTGTCAGAATTAACATCAACAACAAGGAATGATTCCAGCATATTATCCAGTGACAAATTCACTTACAACATAATGTTTCTGGCACAGCTCGACAAAGATATTTAAAAAATTTTGAATTGGAGATAATTTATCGACTGCCATTTTCTTGTAACACATTTTAGATGGTGTTACATATTAAAGTAAAAGATTCAGAAAGCAAACATGAATTAATTACAAAATGTAACACTAAATGAATTAAATAAAAAATTGTGAATTTGTAAATTTAAATCTATGGGCGAGACTGACCTCTAGGTAGAAATTTTGAAACTATAATATGCGCAAAACGGTGCGCGGAAATTAAGATGCTTGGCAAGCGCCCACAGCTCCCTCTCTTTCCGATTTTGACCATGTAGTCGACTGAACGTACATCAGGACCGAAGAGCGAAGGGAAGTTTAATTTAAAGTTATGTAACAGTTTATTATATTAATTTTTTGTTTAGCAGGAGAAATGCTGCGTTACGGTACAACTCCGGGACGAGATTCAGAATTGCGAGCGAGCTGATACAATATGCAGAATCCGGGAATCTAATGAACAAAGCATGGCCACGCCAGTTTGTAACCCCACAGCTAAGTTGTAAAATTTAATCATTCAAAATTTAAACGTTCAATGCTATGTTTCTTTTTCTAATAATGGAGTAAATATAAATTCTTGTATCATGTAGTAGACCTTTTATAAATCGAAATCATAAATTTAAATGTAAATTGAATACGCAAGCAATCTCAAAAAAGGGTCATAATCTCAGCCATAGATTTGTAGCATGTAAACTTCTAAATACAAAATTAATCTGTAAAAGTTGAATATTTGTAACTAGCGTAGTATTTCTTTAATAAAGTAAAGCTTGATTTGTTTAAATTAAAAATTTGTGTCTTGAATTATTTAACAAACACAAATCTTATATTTCAATTAGATTTGACTTTGCAGGTCAATCATCTCATTATGTAGCAATTACTGCAATATTTTACATCAGCCTTAATTCCTCAGGAATTAAAGTTTAAAATAAAATCAGTCTCTCACCTCTCTTTGTGATGTCATCAAACGTCATACATCATAACAAAAAATCTGAATCAGATCAATGATATAAAGCAACTAAAAAATGCAATCCCAGTTCCATCAGGTGACCAAAGATCTTCTACATGACAAGTATGCATTACACCTGCCATATATAACAGTCCAACAACAACTAGGTTTCTTAGTTAAGCTATCTCGTTCCCGAGAAAATTTGCCCCTATTTTGGTTTATATAAATGTTTGTGTAGCACAAACATATATTTGGTCATAACGTCGTTGAGAAAAAAATTCTACACCTCAAGACGAGTCTTAGCTTCTTTCATACTTTGAGTTACACATCCCAGCCTACATTCGTAAAATATTTCTACTTAGTATTCTGCGCTGCGCACATTCTACTGATTGCAAATCCCAGACCATTCTTCTGCTTTTGCTTTTATAAGTACCTTTACCATTCTGCCTGGCCACAATGGTTGCAAATTGCTGTTTTTTTAGTGAAATACATTCTACCTCATTAAAATCACCAGTTATGTTAAGATCTTGATTTACATTATTAATATGGAGAACCTCTTACTGGCCATACAGTAATTCCTGTGCTTCTTCATTTTCATTTTCAGAGCTGGATGCCTCTTGCTCATATGTTGATTCTTGTACATCTTCGATTTCGTTATCAGAGTCCAATGCTGTTTGCTGTAATTTTCGTCAGTAAATAGTTGACGTAAAAATGTTCCAGTTGGTCGTTGTATTACATTTTTTTCTCTCGACACTATCTAAATTTGTTTGATTCCTTCATCTTCCTATCCCATTTTTTAGGATATAAAATAACTAGCCAAGTACCTGTCCTTCATATGGGGTTGATGTATATTTGTATTGTGGTTATTGCATCCCGAAATACAAAATTCCGAGTTTTCAAGGCCAGTGGGATGGTGCCCTGATGAAATTTATAAATAAAAATAGGCCTACGTATTAACCAGTGACCCTAAGAATGTCCATATAAAAATTTCAGCTCAATGGGTCAAGTAGTTTTTATGTGATTGAGTAGCACACACATACACCATTAAATTTGTATATAATGGTATAGATATACGTATGAAATCAACAAAATAAAAAATATAGGAGCAATAATTACCCACAAGCAATACACATAAATTAATTGAGCCTGGTACAAATACAGTCCACATGGAGTTTTTCTCATGTAACTGTAAAACACAAACAATCGTTCAAGGGTATTTAGTTCAGCACTCGAAAAATACTTGCCTCACACTGACCTTCGTTGATTTATAGCAGTGAAGACAGTAACATCCTGTGTTAAAAGGGTGGGGCTACAACTTTACAGAAAACCAGTGTTGCCAACCCTAAACAAAACCTTTTGTAAAACAAAATAAATTGAAATGGAGGATTCCTCCGTGGTGTGACCTCTTAAAGGTTAAAAATAATATTAAAGAGATAACATGTAGACACTCTTATGACCTCTAGAAAGTCTATTTTTGTCAATGATAAACAAAATTCTTTATCTTATAGTATATGATAAAAGTTTCAAGAAATATTGTAATCCTACTTATGGCTAGCCTAAATAATTTCTGATATACATACCTCTAATTTAGTTGGTAACTCAGGCAGACACCTCCTATGATCTCAGACAGAATGTTTTCATACCATGTAAGTTATGAATTTCTCTTTCCCATAAATCATGATAAATGTATGCCTCTGCTTAAATCTGCTATATACCTCACATTGTTTATGTTAATTTATTTATTCATAAACACACCAATGTTGTTTTGCTGATTGTATTATCATAAAATTACCATACATTTTAAACATTAATAATTTAGAAAATGTAAAGAATGATAGGGAGTTCAAAATTAATTGGTAATATACTTCAATTACAAAACAAAATTGTTGATTAAAATAATTACGATTCTAGGAATCGTCGATACTCAATTCTCTATTGATTAAAGGGCCGATTCCGAATCTTGTTTTTTTTTAACTATTAAAAAACGTATGTGGTGTAATTTATAAAAAATATAATTTATTATCAACTACATCTTATTCAATTATTTGTTTCTTTGAATGAATTAAACTAGTAAAAGAAATATCTATTTGAGATCACAAAAATATTATTATTATTTATGACGTAGCAACACAGATGATCGAAAGCTTTTTTGGTCTGTTTGTCACCGCTCTTCTTGCTCTGCTGTCTCACTATCTCTGGCCGCCACCACTTCATATTTATAAGTCGAAACAAAACACACAAAAAATGTAGTTCCAATTACTCAGTTATACAAACTGAAATGGTTATTACTGAATTTATATTGCAATTATGAACTGAAGTTCATATTTGCAGTTTTAAATAAATCATTACTTTTATCCAATACGTTTTCCATTCTTTCAAAAATTCCTATTTATAAAACAAGGCTGGACTTTTTGTGTAGCCTATTACATTAAAAAGGAACTTTTAAAAGGCTTACCATATGACCAAGATGTTAACTAAATTCATTATTTGAGAATATCATTTAACCCTATAAAACTTAAAAGAATAAAAAATCGAAAGTAAAATATGGGAATCGTAAATTTTAGGTCCATCCGTAAAAATAATGTTATGTCTATTTCAATAATGAAGTTAGTACCCTTAGAGATGTGACTTAAAAGCTGGGATTGAGCTTTTACCTTTGAAGATGGTAACTTTGTTACAAATTGTTAAATTGTCTTAACTAATAAACACAGATAATAAATTTGATTTTAATATACAAAACAAAAATACAACTAATAAATTAAATAAAAATTAACATCAATCATCAAACTGTATGGTTTTGTAAAAATTATTACATGATAATAATGTTAGCAACTGTTCAAGATGGGGCTGATAGCCAGAAATTACAAGACGTTCTAAAAAGCGGAACAAAAAATTGGAGAGAAGACAAAATTGTTTATACTGATGATAGAGTCGTGGAAATGCTGGATGCTGACCTTCCTCAGTCCAATTATCACTTCGCAGATTTTCATGGAAAGTCAATATAATACGAAACAAGTCAAGTAGATGCATGTGAATGGATTTTGAACGCTTGTTCAACAAACACCTGCACAAACAAGGATGCATGATTCATAATTACAAACAAAAATTAAGCAAAATATATTTAAATGAAATTTTTATATGTGATTAATCTAAAAAAAATAATTCTATAAGTTTAGTTTTTCTGATTAGATTGTTATGAAACTCAAGTGTGTTGTTAAAAGTATTCTAAGCAATGAAATATATTTTCTGTAGTTGAAAATTGTTAATTTATATTGAATTTCCAATTAACACTTTGAAGCCTAGCCCCTTAATAGGTCTATCTGCCTGAAGGTTTTTAGGTAAAATATAAAAATTCCTGATATTTAATAAATACCATATTTACAACAAATTATAAATTTTAACAAAGGGAATGAAACAATCTTTCAGGACACATATACATGTAAATTGATTACTTATATACAGATGATGTTTTGTCCTTTCTTTGAAAAATGTATAAAAAAGTAAAAAAAATAAAATAGCAACACTGTACATCAATGCACTTCACTATACATATTTTACTTTGGAAAAGTCTCTGAAATCGGGTCATTTACATTTTCATTCAGTTCATCAATAAAAGATATCTCGATGTACCTCGGCCAAGATCAGTTTCACTGTCAGTGCCACTGTCTAAAAGCAACATATGTTGTACTGAATCGCGTCTTTAGTCATTATATCTATATCGTAATATCTCTAACAATAAAAATTAAATAAACTAAATAACTGAAAGATAAATTTAAAGCAAAAACCAACAAACTCGAAACCTAAACAAAAATTACACAAACTACATATTAAATAAAAGAAATAATTGATTAATAAAATTTAGAGCAAACAATAACAAACTCGAAACATAAATCAACTTGCACTAATAAAAGACTCCCTATCTGACTAAAAAAACAAATGTCTGATAGCTCTTGGTCGCCACACATAACCAGTTTTTAATCATAAAAGCAACTCTGATTGGTCTAAAGGTAAAGTAGAATAACCAATAAAAAGACGATATTGACAAAACTGAGAGTACAGAGGAATTACGTTACTATGGAAATAAATACAGAGTCCCGAGCTATACAAGAGCGAAGGCAACTAGCGTTAACTAAATGGGCTGATCTATTCCTGGGCGTAGGTTTGAATGGGTTAATTTAGGTTTCTTTTAATTTTAGGGATAGTATCAACAAACAAATCCTGTTGTATTTTAATTAAATTTGTTAATTAATAGATACAATTTTGGCATTACTAAGGTAATACAAAATTTTGTTTATATAAAAAAAATACAGTACAAAATATAATCTAGATTTGTGCTAAAATTAGCTTTAGCTCACATGTTTTGTGTAACATATAAATTTCAAGTGATATCATTAACTGGTGCAAATTAAGTATAATAATAATGGTTTTAAGAATAGAAGAACTGAAACAACAAATTATGTCTAAATAAATTACAATTTACCATTCACAAAACCAAATAATAATTCATTATTACCACCATTTACAATCGTCTTTATAAAACAAATAAAAACATACACAAAACTCACAAAATAATAATTTATTAACTCATACATGTTTCAAAGACAGTCATCAACAAAAGTGTTACTACTATAAACTCAAACTTACAAACTCAGTAACGCAGTTGTAAGTTAGAGTTTGTAGAAGTAACACTCACTGATGTTGATGACTTTGTCATTGAAACGCGTATGAGTGAATAAATGATTATTTGTGAGTTTTGTGTATGTTTTTATTTAACATAACTTGACAAGCTAAGCTCAAACAATAGTTGTAATTGTCTTTATGTTCAGGCCTAGTTTGGTTTGATCAGTTAGATGTATTACAGCATTCAGGTTTGTTCGTTGAACAATGTGTTTTAATTTTTCAATGATGAAAATATAATAATGAAATTCATATTTTGTACACTTACACCTATTTATAATCAAAAAACATCTTCATTTTTTACTTACCTTTCTAAAAAATTTAGCTTTATAAACCAATTTCGCACAAGACTACTTCCTTCATAACTTCATAAACATTTTCTACATATAGGTTAACCATAGGTTCACTGTTCTCTGGTTTACATTACAATCTTTGGTGGATAAAACAATATTTTCTCATAATGGGAAACAATGATGCTCATATCTGAGCTAACGAACCTGATATCACTTTTATATTCATCAACAACATTCTCACTTTCATATTCACCCGCTATCACTAAAAAACTCTTTGCAATGTTATCTAAAGATAATTCATCATAGATACAGGCTTAACACGTTCATTACTGAGCATGTATGCACCATCTGGTTTCTCACGAGGGACCGGCGGCAAGATTTCGATCTCTCCACACAGACGTTAATGTGGGCCTGACCTTCATGACAGACCAAAAGTGGAAAGTTGTTATAATAACTTATTATAGTTCATACAAACCCATGGCGTATGTGTGTTTGTTGTATATTTTTCTTTTTGCTGTTTTTAGAGATTTTTTAGGATGGCGCATATATGAGCCGGTCGGTCTACAGCATGAAAACCTTATCACGTTACGGGCTTCCCAAGTATGAGACACAACAGTATAGCTCCTCAAATCCGAAACCAAATATGATTTTGATGAAAACAAATTTTTAAAAGTGTACAATTTAATAAATTATAAAAAGTTGATGGGCTATTAATTTTTCTACTTACATAAAACAGGGCTTAGTTGTGAAATATATTAGAACACTATATACACGTAAAAACAAAAATGTCATACAAAGGCTTATATCAACAAACTCCCAACTAAATCGTCTTGGCTATTCATGCTAGACAGATTGCTTATATAGGCTACATATCTTATTGAAAAGATGCTGACATTATAAACAATATTTTATCAGAGACAAAACTAGTTTACATTTGTATTCCATATACAATAGGCCAACAAAATATTTACAAACGCACTCTTCACTTGTGATAGGTTTACATCCTGTGCTGATAAATGCCATCTAGAGTACATTCTTTGTGATTCTAATAGAATAGAATGGTGACTCAATATTTTACTGGAATGAAACACTATAGTAACACATCAACAACTGCTGCAGAAGCACGAATGAATAAACAATGTGTCAGGAGTATTTTGACCTTGATAACTGAGAGACCAAATGCACCACATTAACGTCAGACATGTTTATAGTCCGATACGAATATATCAAACCGTTAAAATAAACCACTGATTTGTCAGAGGAATAAAAGTAACACACAAACAGCGTTGCAAATATGAGCCGCCGGTCCATTTCAACAACCCAGAGCGGCGCATATGTGAGCTGGCTGGTCTATACCAAAAGTTATTTTGTTAACATTGCGGTAGGGAACGTGTTAATCATTTAAACTAAATCCAAAACAACAATTATGTTATCGATTTCAATACTGCCTAAATGTTCTTACCATACCATGCCTGCATTATACTGTTTGTTTATATAGTTAACTGTCATTGACTCAGAATTTGTTTGTGTTCCAGTCATTTGTTTAGTAATCCTTCCAGACCACAGAGGCTTAAAAACATTTATTTTAGCCAGATGGTCAAAATAACATACATCGTTTGAAAGAAAAGTGCTTGCTGAAGGAAGAATAGATGGAGAAAAGGACTGGCCAGAGGAAGAAATCAAATGATAGATGCCACAAACATAAATGACTTATATGCAAAAAAAAATGAAAGGCATAGAAGAGGGTAAGTTTTGAAAAATGCCTGTTTTGCAGTAAATACCCTGCCCTTAGTCAGCAAACTATTCATCAGAAGATGAACAATATTAAAACAATCATAGTGTTGAAAAAAATTAGACCTTTAAAAAGATTAATAACTGAATTTATAGAGTTTCAACTAATTAAGCTTAAATTATTAAATACGTTAAAATAGTAAGCTTAGTGAATACAAATATAATTTGAATTGATATAACACCAAAGTTTGTTTAACGTGGTATTCATTTTATAATATAAGACCCAACCTTTACAATTCTGTGTCCTGATAATTTTAATGAATATTCTTAGACAAAATCTTACCTAAACATGACCTTCTTAATATAATTAACATGTGTTGCATAAAGAGCTTCTAGCGTTGACGCTTTCATGAGTTCTTTTTTTAGTTCCAACCAGCTTTGTTCAATAACTGTTGTCATGACATAGTTTTCTAGTGCCTGTACAAACTGAGCCATAATATGCCTAAAGAGCTGAACCTAAACATGAAACACAAACTGATTTAATTGCTTTAAAAGATACTTATTGTTAGAAGGCCTATACAGTAAAGATATAGGTGAAAGGAATTTGAAAATTCAGGAACATTTTTATATAATACAGCAAAATAAGCAATCTTTGAATGATGTATAGTGCATACAAAAACATTTTGCTCTAGTAAGTTTACTAAGATAAATTCCTTTAACAATAAGTTGAAAAAAATAATATTACTAAAAATATTATTATTGATATTTGTTGATTTCATCCTCAACATGAGATACTAGTTTTCACTAAAACACTTGTATTTACACAACGATAAATACTCAGATAACAAATTTACTGGTATAGATATGTCGACGACATCATAACATTATACAAAGGTAACACACGCCGAGCACACACATTTTTAATAGACTTAAATTCCATACACCCAAAACTAACATACACCATCAAAACAGAACAACAAAACTCTCTCAACTTCCTAGACCTTACAATTAAATGTACAGACAAACAAACACATAAATTCAACATCTACCGATAACCCACTAGTACCAATACGACCATTCACATCTCCTCAAACCACCCACACCAACATAAACTAGCCGCTTACAACACCACAATATAACGTCTGCTTAAAACACCGTTAGACAAAGTAGAACACTACCAGGAGTTAAACACCATAAAAAATATAGCACAAACTAACGGATACAACACAACGATTGACAAATTATACAACTGCCTAAAAAATAAACCCAATAACCCAAATACAAACACACAACAGGACAATCCCATAAAATACTTATCAATACCATACAGATCATCCAAAACCCACAATCTAACTAACACACTAAGAAAATACAACTACAAAATAGCTTACTCCACAAACAACACTCTTAATAAACAATTCAAACCCAACAACAAAATCAACGACATTTACAACGCCGCTGGAGTTTACAAACTAACTTGCAGTTTGTGCCCCAGTTTTTACATAGGTCAGACAAGGAGGTCTTTTTACACACGCTACCAAGAACATATAAACGCACTAACAAATAATAATTACCAATCAAACCTAGCCGATCATCTCAACTACACAAAACATAAATACATAAACATAACATCTAACCTACAAATTCTTCATAAACAACACAGAAATAACCAACGTTACACAACCAAACAATCGAAATATACAGGCACTTCAAACTACACCCTACACACATACTCAACACACAATTACATTGTAACTCACACACAGTTTTTTGACATCATAACTCCTAACACTCACAAAGTACACCCACACCACCATAATATCTAACCCCCACCCTAATACCCTAACTTATAAAAACCTTGAGATCAGTTATGGTCTGAGTTGACAATGGGACATCTCCCAAAACGGCCGCCCTCAACAAATATATATAAGTGCTACTATAGGCAAGATGTAAATATTTACAAATTATTATTGAGTTGAATAATGTAACTTATTGTACTTGAAAAACTTTAAAAATAGCAAATTGTACAAAACTTTTTAATTTCTATATCTAACGGTAATGGCACTTAATAGGCTATAATAGAATGAACTTGTAGGCTAAATGTTATACTCTGCTACTGAATCAATGAATAAAAATGTATAATTTCTATTCCTAGTATAGTAGAGCACTGGTTAGTCAAACTAATTGAAACCATAGGGATTCTGGTAAGTAAAAAAACTGGATAGTAAAAATAAGTTAATTATTTCCAAATATACAGATATTATTTTACTGTACAGTACAGTATAGTTACTCTTAGTAAGGCAGTAAACAGTTCTTTAAAATCTTTAGGCTTATTAAGCTATTGTGTGGTAATGTAATGTACGCAGCTTTTAAAAACATTTATTGCCGATTCATATCACTGACATTTAAAGAGGCAGATTCAAACATTTAACAATAACATTTGCTATAACATTCATGTAATATAGCTTTTTTCACATCAAATTGTAATTATAGTGGGTGTTGGTTTCAACACCCAGTTAATCAATAACAAGTTAACTGTTATGATGACATAACATGAGGAATGCGGAAACTATTATTTCTGTCACTCCCAATGGAGGTTGACAGTTCACTGTAGCACTTAATAGCGATTAAAAATATATTAAAGGTAAATAAGTTCTTAATGGTGAGTGCACTCAAGAAATTAAGTATAAGTTTTTACACACACAAGAAAGTTCATAGTATGACACTCGTGGATGGCGCAATGTTTAATTTATGACGAATATCGCATAGAAACAACACACTGTGATATAATTGTCAAGTACAGCGAAAGATAAAGCTCTGATACAATTACGTTCCACGAGGTAGCGGTTACACAATAGTTCCGTTTAGGGATGGGCCGATTCCGATTCTCGATTCCAGGAATCGTCGATTCTAGGTGGTATCGAGGAATCGTCGATACTCGATTCTTCATCATAAAAGTGTCGATTCCCATTCCTATTTTGTTACCTATTAAAATATGTGTGTGGAGTAATTTATTGAAAAAATAATTAATTACCAGCTATGTCTTATTTATGTATTAGTTGATTTGAATGAATTAAATGATAAAAGTAAACGAAAATATTATTATTTATGAAGCAACAGCAATCAAGATCGTAACCATTTCTGGTCGTTTGACATCGATCGTCTTTGTATTAATTTTTTACTTTTTATGTTGTTCGTTTGTTTTTAATGGTTGTTTTATTTTGAGAGACAATGTAAATAGGCTTAGGTATTTTTTCAAAGTCATAAAATAGTGTAAAATTTACATTTTTAACTTTAAAATAAGTCATTACTTTTACCTGATATGTTTTTAAAAATTCCTATTGATAAATCAAGGTTGAAGGTTTTGTGTAAGCCTATTACATTAAAACAGAACTTTTAAAAGGTTTTGCAATATGACCAAGATGTTAACTAAATTAATTATTAGAGAACTAGCATGTAAGCTAATATAACTTGAAAGAATCAAGAATCGAACGGAAAATTTTAAAATCGAAATCGGAATCGGAATCGAAAATTTTAGGAATCGGCCCATCCCTAGTTCCGTTAAATAGTAAATTGCGGTTATTCAACTAATAGACGTTTAACACAAGCGGAACCACTGTCACTATCGATTAACTAGAATTAGGGGTTTGATTAAAGGCCAAAATGCAGTTAACCTGGAGAAAAATGCAACTATTTTATATGAAAGGCGGTTCACCATGAAGGAAGACAATGCGGTTAAGAGCTAAACAACGGAGAAAGATGGCGTCACCAAGCCAGGAATGTGCAATGTAACGTAGGTCAGATGGAGCTATCTGTGGAGATTGGTAAGCCTAACTTCAGCTGTTAAGGAGGTTAAGCACCGTTTTCAACAGTGGGTTTGTAATAAACATTTTGTTCTGTTCATTGTAGTTCGGATGACTGACATTTGGATAGTAGACAGTCTGCTGTAATACATTTTTTTTAAAAGTTTTAGTTACTTGTGAATATTTCTGAACGCCTTGTTGCCGACTATAGATATCAATTGTTATTCCCTTGAAGAAGAAAAACGTTTCACATATTTGGACTCAGTGAATGATGAAAATAAAACAATAAATGAAGTCCAAAAAATAATAATGGTAGCTAATAGAGCCTACTTCGCAAATATAAAGCTTTTTAAAAGTAGATTATTGTCTTGTAACACTCTTACATAATTAGGTGTTACATATAAATTCATTTACATATTTAATTTTTATTTTATAATTAGATCGGTCAAATATAAAAGAAAATTTTTGTTTTCTTGGTACACACTTGTTAATCTATAGATTAAGATAGGAAGACCGTCACAGACAGACAGTATGTGCCTAAGCTGTGACGTTACAACTAGAAGCCCTGGTAAGTAAAATTAAATATTTTGGTAATAAGTAAAAGAACACAAAAATAAAAATAAAATTACCCAGGTAAAAGGGCGAAACGTTACAGTCTCAAACAACTAAGGTGAGACTCTATAAAACCTTAATTCAGCCAATTCTAACGTATGGACAGGTGACATGGACTTTAACTGCAGAGATGAAAAATCAGTTGACATTGTTTGAGCATAAGCTTTTAAGAAAAATGTATGGTCCGTTCCACGATGTACAAACATATGCATGGAAGCTTTCATCTAAAGCTAAGTTGTATTCCTTATTCAAAGTTGAAAATGTGGACCAGTTTATTAAAACATGACATCTAGAATGGTTCGGTCATATCATAAGAATGCCCACCAATTGAATAACAAGCAAAACTTTTACATGGCACTATGATTGGCAAAACAATAGTTGGCCGACCAAGAACACAATGTTCAAGAAGATTTAAGGATACTCGGCATTATAGCATAGAAACGGAAGACTAAAGAGAGAAGTACATGGCAGGACATTGTTAAGGAAGCCAAGGCCCACCCCAGGCTGTAGCGCTAAGTAGTAAATAAGTAAGATACAAATCTGATTCACCAGAAAACGTCATAGGATGAAACAAAATAAAAATATGTGAAAAACGGAAGGGACTGTTGAATCTGTGCTATAAAACAATACAAATATGTACCAGTGTTGTGTAATACAAATTTTAGTTTCCGATGTTACAAAGATTTTAATTAATTTTTAACATAATCTGTGCACAAATGAAACTACTAATTCAAGAAAAATATGAGTAAAAAGAATTATCATTCAATTATCACGAAAAAAAATAAATAAAAAAATAGTTAAAATCTAATGCTATGAAAACATAACCACACTTGATCCAAAATAATTAGGAGTTTTTAAACCTTGAATATTAACTTTTACATCTTAATTAAGATATAATATATGAGTAATTTTAAAAATAACCTATTCCAAAAAACCTCTAATACACCTCGATACTTAACAAACAATATTATATTTTTAAATTTAAATTAAACTCATAATTTTATAAAGTTTTGCTCTTAAGAAACACTTTAGAAGTAATTAGATGGATCTCTATTATAGAATGACTGTTTTGTATTAGAACAAAACCAATTGTAATTCCAGGAATATTTCTGAATTATAAGATTGTAACTTTCCAGAAGAGTTTTTCATTTTATCCTACAGTACTTTTTAATCACATAGAAATCATCTTCTGAGTTTCTAACTTTATATTTGGAATATTAAGTTAGAGTATCAAATAAAAAAAACCTCTGAAGATGGTTACCACACAGGTGAGCTGTACATTACACTGAAACTTGTAAAGCATATGTGCTTGTATTATAATACTGTATGCGCCAAAATAAACAGTAGTGAATTAGCTGTAGTTGCCTTCTTGATTTAGCCTTTTCTATTTGTATGTGTAAAACTATGTAAATAAAATCTTATAACTGTTTCAATATTTAAATATAACTGTTTATTTTGGCGCAAAAAATAAGAAAAATTCTCTATTTTCAAACAATGATTAAATTAATTTCAAAGATACTGAATTTTTATATGAAATAAATGTAATTATACTTACTTGTCGGTATTGGAAGCTTGTTGAGATTATTTTGATTTTAAGTAGATAAATATCCTGTTCTAAAGCCCATAAAGCCCGCCGTAATTGCATTAGAAACATGAAGACTTTATCATACTTTGAGATGGCTGCTGGTGTGATTATGACGTTAAGAGGCCAATGCGTTTTATAAGTCATTGAAAGGCATGCCAATGAATTTGGATCAGTTAAATTAAAAGAAGTAGGTACATTGTTCACTCGGAAGGACAACCTTTCAGCTAAATTATTTTCATCTACATTGCTACCAACAGCTGTACGTAATAATAAATTCAATCTAAGGTGATTTAATAACAAAGCCGGACGTTTTACAAACTGCATTTCAGAAAAAAGATTTTTTGTTAAATTAGACCCATAGTCTCCATCTAGCAAAAAGAAATATTTTCGGAGACAGTCTAAATGTGCTGTAAGATTATGTTCATTTATAAATAACCTTAGTATGGCATCATTTACCAATTTCAATTGCATTTGCAATGGATATGCAATAGATTTTTGTAAACAGTTGTAAATATTAGTGATGTCAATTTGTTTCATACTGATCTGATTTCTTTTTTCAACAACCACTGGAATACTATTCGTGATATCAATAATTATTGGCAGTTTATC
This sequence comes from Prosapia bicincta, assembly GCA_036971475.1. Taxonomy (NCBI): domain Eukaryota; kingdom Metazoa; phylum Arthropoda; class Insecta; order Hemiptera; family Cercopidae; genus Prosapia; species Prosapia bicincta. The sequence goes on along the minus strand of JBAIZL010000009.1, from coordinate 43,503,898 downwards.
TATTTCATTTAAATCCTTATAGGAACTTTTTACTTCTTTAATTTTCATATGTGACTTTTCCACAATTTTATTTATTGGAGTATTGGAGACAGCACAACTGCTTTCTCTTTCAACAGATGTCTCAATATCATTTGATTCCATCTCAACTAATTCTGTTTCATTTCTAGCATCTTTATGTTCTTCAATATCTACCATTGACTGTTTCATGTCATTCTCTCCAGCATCTAGTATAACCTCTGGAGTTTTATTTTCTTCTAATTCTACTATATTGCACTCTGGATTTACGTATGCCATTTGTTCACCAGTAATTATATTATATTCTCTACCATAAGCCTTGCTGTTTTCCCTGTTTTTAACCGCCCTTTGCCTTGCTTCATTAGCATTAACTCTAACTTTTTCTAATAATTCTAACTCTTTTTGTATTCTTTCTTCTCTGTAATTTTTTAGAATTCTCTCATTTCTAGCATTACCAGTATTTTCATAACTTGTACTTTTCTGTTCACATAGATAAAATTCATCTTCAATGACTCTTTTCTTGTTTAATTGTGCTTGAATTGAAACATCTGAATGTAGAGATGCATTTGTCATAGAATCAACAGAGTTACCAACACTTGGACCATCCCCAGCAGATTCTGGAACAACAGCAGTTAGCACAGGTTTCTTAGGTATCACAAAGTCTCCAGAACTTAAAGTTACGTTAATGTCACTACTAATTGCATCTTTTGGAATGTCTTGAAATTGAGATAGTTCATTTTGAAAAAATTGTAAACGTAACTGGTTCAACTCCATTCGTTTCAGTTTCCACTCAGATTTTAATCTTTGCTTCTCTGCAGTAGCTGAAAGTGATTTATAGTACTCTACCAATCTTTCCCTGAAACAACAAACTTAAAATTAGCAAAGTCCAAAATTTTTCGTTTATCTCACATATTTAACATATAAATAAATACTCTTGAAGTCTTATATTTTATGTTAAATTTTAAAAAATACAAGACCGTTCAGAGCAACATGGCCTTCAGAAAATGTTATTATTTTTTTTTACAAGACTATAATTATTGGGAAACTAGAAGTTCAGAATTACAAGAAAATATTGGAAATAGTTTTTATTTACAGTTCTTTGTAGAACTACATTAAGTTTTAGAATAGTGTTACCTTTGATTTGATTCTAAAAAAATCACCTAAAAAACTGAATAATTCAAAAAATAGAAACTAAAAACTTCACAAAAAAATTTTGTTGTTGTTCATGATGTGCTGGTTGTTAATCACTTATTACACTTTGAAATTTCTTGCAACCAGACATTCTATTAACATAAGTTGTTAAATTGTTAACTTACACTTGGAGGAAATGTTTTCGTCTTACGACTTCAATTTCAGAGTGTAATATGTAGAAACTTTAATTTAAAACGTATTTCTCCAATTCATAAGATAATATAAAATTCGTAAAAACTGCTCAATTTAAAACATACTTGTATTGAAACAATACAAACATAAATGTAAGAATAATTTTCAGATTATATTTACATTGTAATTATTCGAGAAAAAATATTTTCAAACAAAAATAAAGTTATACTGAAAATTTAAAAAATATGTGAGAAGAATCTAATAGTATATTTATTGTTTAAAACTATCTATAATATTGTGGAAATACATTATAGTGTATATTTATACTTGAATTTATTTTGGAAAAATACAATAAAAATGTTAACATTTTACATTCATTCGGAAGATCTGCCTTGAACAACGAATGTGCAGTGAGCCCGACAACGTGATCAATGTGGCCTTGTAGTATAAATATTGACATCGAGCCATGACGGTCACTGACATTATAAAAAAAACAGTTTATTATAAAAAAAAAACCAGAAGACAAAACATTATTATGTTTTGGATTTAGCTTTTAAAGACATGCAATTTTAACAATAAAATGAACTCAAATAATGATCAATGACGAATTTATTATTTTAATATTATAAAAGCAAGGTTTTGGTCAAATTTTAGGTGGCCGTTTTCAAGCTTTCAAACCTACAAACATAAAACAATAATATAGAACCCAGTCGTTTCATCAATTGGGTAAAAAGACCCTTTAGACAAAGGGGAAAGTACTAATGTTGTATATAATATTCCGTGTATTGACTGTGATTGTAGTTATATAGGTCAACCTGGTAGAGTTTTAGAACAGAGAATCAATTAACATAAGTCTGATTGCTAAAATGATAGAGAAAGGTCTGCATTAGTCAACCACATGAGAGAAACAAGTCATGGCTTTGATTTTGGCAGAGTTAAAATTTTGGATAAAGAAAGAAACAAACAAAAAAGATTATTGTCAGAAATGATTTATATAATAAGATGAAAGATGTTAAGAGAGTTTCAAATACTGATAATTTGAAGAGAGTATTTATTAACTTTCTCAATTTGATTAAATGATATTTTGAATAGCGCTGCTTCATGTAATTGATGGAACTACTACCTGTTTATTGTAACTTGCTGTGGCTCGACCCATTATTAGTGTGGCGTAAAAGTGTAAACACTGATTGCTATTGACTAGCATTTATCCAGTGCTTGTATGTTACATATTGTGTAAAGTTGTTGAACTTGCAATTTTATTGTGTATCTAATTTTTAAATTATAACGATTATTGTTTTATGTTGTAGATTTATATTCCGATGATACCAGAAGAAATAAAGAAGATGGCGAAAAAACATGAAAAGAGACTTTACCTTCATCAAAGTACAGTGGCTCTTCAACTTCTCGATAACCAGTCTATGGTTAAAAGATTGAAGAGAACCAAACCATTTGAGTTAGTGTAGTTTTGTGTTGTAGTGTGCTAGTTCTAATACAATATGTATTGACAGTGTTCAGACACAAACTAATGAGTCATTGGGCACTTTAGTTATATCAGTATTTAGGTTAAGACAATGCAAGGAAAGTTAATGGTTGGTCTAATAAGAGAAGTTTTAACAAGAAAAAAAAAATGTTAGTAGATTTAAAAGCTTGAAAAGAGCCACCTAAGATGTGACCGAAACGTTGCTTTTATAGTATTAAAATAATAAACTCGGCATTGATCATTGTTTGAGTTCAATTTATTATTATGTTTTGTCATTATTTAAACAAAAAGTACAAACAAATTGTGTTTGAAGGTTTTCGGGAAACTGGTTGGCAGTCAATGTTGTTAAGATAAGCGCTTACTCTGACCTAATAAGAATATGAAAAAAACAAAAAATGATCAAGGAAGTTTAAATACAAAAACAGAAGTCACTTAACTTAGACTGAGAAATTAATTATTTTTAAAAAAATTAAAGAAAATTCTCAAGTTTGAAACAAAATTTGTAATTCAATTTTCATTCATTTACCTTTCCTCTATTCTTCGCAAATCTTCAGCCTTTTCAAGTTCTAATGCAATCTCCAATATTTTTGTTTCTTCAACAATTTGACTCTGCCTTGCCTCAATTTTTCGAGCCTGCTCATTATCCATTTCTTTTTTTAATGTTTTGAAAATTTCTTGTTTATGAGCAAATTTTAGTTTTTTATTTTCTTCTTGTGCCTCTGTAAAAAATTAATAGCAATATGCAATTTCAGTTGTTTTACGAGTCTATAAATTTACCTTAGTAAGTGAAAACAAAAATTTAATATGGTATAGTTACCATATTGTTTCAATTATAATATGAAAATTTTTCCCTTTTTGCATTAAAAAAATCAGGGTGTTTGATTTTTATAGTAGATGAATTTCTATAGATCAAAATAGCATTTGCTCCAATAAGAGACAATAAAAAGCTAACAACCCATTTCAGTTAATTTTTAATCTAAAAAAACACTTCTTCCAGCAAATGATACCATATAAAAAATGACACTTTCTCTATGAATTTCTAACCCATGTAATTAGCTACATTTCTTGTTATGTGAACTCGGCTGTCTTTCTGCTAACCTTTTTTGTTTATTTAAATGAGTAATACAATTAAAAAAAAAACTAATAACCATGAGGATTTAAAATTTTTGATATCAGGTATCTTTAGATACATCTCAGTATAAACGGTTAAAAAACTTGTTACTAACATAATAACTAACTTATTACCAAGATGTTAACTTACTTAACTGTCTCTTGACTCATTAAATTGCACAAGTATTTTTAATAAGGAGCATGGTCTCAAGTATAAAGCATGGCAGGAGGTAAGACACTTACCACTTAAATTATTATAACATATGTAAATATAATTTTAAATAAAGAGAATTATAAAACTGAATCCCATAAACTCGTATTACTACCTCACAGATTTGTTCGGTTTCATAAAACATAACTAACCCTAATTTCTGAATTATTATTTCTATAACTAACAAAATGGTTCTGATACCACATTTAAATCTTATAAACATTGCAGGCAATCAGGTTGAGGCCAGGTGTTTTTTGACATAATGAAGGTTAAATTAAATGAGGCTGTAATTGTTGTGTGACACAAGATCAGACTATCGTCTGTCACTTTCATGTTGGAAGCTATTTTAAATATAATTAACCTGATAGCTAATAGCTTAATTCAGAACAAAAAGAGTTATGCCGAATGACGGTTTAGCGTTTACTGTGGATCAGTATTTAGAAATTTTCTTACACAATACAAAAACCTGAAAACATAATTAATGATCTGTTAATTATTTGGACAGATTGTAAGGTCTGTTTAAGTAAAGTCAACAGAGCTTGAATGAAACCTTGGAATTTTACCTGCAACTAATGCAAGGTCAATGAAAAATAATATTTATTTTGAAACAAACACCTAAAGTTTTTTGGATACTTACATATTATACGAGGCCACTATTGTACATATATTATTTAAATATTGTAAAAATGCACATTTCCTACCCCCAATGCAATGCGTAGTCTATAAAATGAATCAAAAAAAATGCCCTGAAGCTATATTGATAATTATTATTTTTGTTATTTTTATATACGGAAGGTTAATTTTATATAGCTATATTGAAATATATCTATGAAGTATCCAGTCAGGACAGATTTGGTTGTAATTTTATACATTTAACCAAACAAATGCAAGGCTAGAATAGAGATCACATGATGTCACCTGGCAAAAAGTATTACTCTGTGGAAGTAGACGTCTAATTAGGTAATGTATAAAATTATAACCAAATCTATCCTGACTGGATACTTTACAGGCATATTTTAATATAGGTATATAGTGATGTATTATATTACAACCCAATCTATCCTAACTCAAAACTTTATATGTAGGCCCATATTTAAATATATGTATATGTACTACCGCACGCTGTTGATACGCGGCCTGCCGCGGCCAAACCCTTTAACTTTCCGACCGCGGTCAAAATATGATCTCACCCGATTTACCAGTTCCTGGTACCTGTGGTGTGTCGAGCTCGATCTGCCAGTGAATAAATTCCTGGACTTGTTTTAAAAAACCAACCACAAGGTTTTTACCTTACATAAGTTATTTTTTGTTATACCTTTATTAAAATTATTTTTCAACGAACTTCCTCTTAATTCTATGTTATTGATTTATTTCTACTCTTTTTAATGATTGGAAAAATTTCTATGAATTTTAATTAATTAATTTTACCACAGGATGGTTTTAATAAATTGAATCACTTTTTGTCATATTGTTTTAATTCTTTAAATTTGAAATGTTTTTTAAAATTGATTCTATTACATTGATTTTTACTTTTTCTCAAGATTTAGCTCATCTTACATTTATTCTTTTATCAAGCAATTAATTTTACATCAAATACATGATAATTGATTTTTTATATTATTACTAAATATTCTTAAAATTTGTCTAAAATTTTGCCTAAATTATTGTTCCAGCCCTTTAACGTTCATCAGTCTATCCTTGAACAGGCCATATCTTAAATCAAATTTCATACTTAAGTTTTCTCACTTATTCAAATTTGACAAGAAAATAATTTATATTAATTAGTTTTATTGCGTGTCCATATAACCATTTCAGGAAAGCAACAGGTGAACTTACTGTTAAGTAATATTGTGTTTGAATATTTCTGTGCGGCCTCATATAATTATGCTTTCTTCCTCTGGGATATATGGACATAGAACCTGTTAAAATTGTGATTATAATTTTGTTTCAAGACTCTCTTGATACTTGTGACATAACTTTTGAATACTTTTCTTTATTTCTTAATTTGAACTTCAAGTGTATAGACTAATTTTCCTGTTAATTCACTGTAACTCTAATTATTTGCTCTTCATATTGGATATAAATTACTGGAACACTACTTTATCTTATAACCACATTTTTTGAAGCTTTTTGAAAATAAGTCAATTGCTTACATATTTTCTTTACTTTAATTTACTTTTTTAATAAATGATGATTTGATTTTTAATACACAATTTGGTAATTATTCTTTAGCAATTTTATGAATTTAGAAAAAAATGGTTTATACTATTAAAATTCAGACTTGCCCCAAAACTTTCACTGTGGTGGTTCCTCTTGACCCTCGGATGTGGTCCTGGACTCCTTGGATCATCAGCGAAACACACTAGATCGGTTTAAAGGCCGTCTTTAATACTTTTTTACATTTTACAAAAATAATACAAAGTTCGTTTTCGCAGAAGCGTTGCAAAGCAGGGCATCATCACATCCATCAGGGGCTGTTCGTCGTGTTTAGCCACGGAACACCATCTTGAAGACCCCTCTGGATGTTATAGCCAAAAATACGTCTGTCTCTTTCAAAGTCTCGTCTGCATCTCCCTTACTCCTCGTCAAGCGGTTCCCCACCCTTACAACCAGCCGTGCTTCTGTTTACTTTAGGCAAGCCAGTTCAGACCTGCAAGAGTGGTTGTCTAGTATACTTTTTGTTTTGGTTAGTTTTTTAGCCAGGCGTCTTAAGTGTTCCTTTCGTTGCAAATTTTGATAATTTCATAAACCATGGTTCAATATCATGATTTGAGATGCTGCTACAAACTTGATTGACGTTTCTAACCCTTTCCGTTCGTGAGTTGCGCTACTTTTGACCTATTTCTTCTCCCCTCCACAGTTTATTGTTTTTGGGGTAATTTCACACTCTTTCTTTATTTTTCTCTATTCTTACATAATTTTAATTATATTATTTTCATTTATTTTGCTTTTAATATAAGTATCTTTTATTTAATTTTATATTTGAGCTTCGGTGGTTCATTTCTTAAAAATTTTATACTTACTTTTGTTATTCAATCTAATTTACAATTTATTACATTTTTCTTATGACACTGTTTCAAAAGATTTTGGGCTAGCCGCAATCTTTTGCTTTGAGACGGTTTTTTGGCCGTTTCAGGACGTAGTACTTCTTACTACTCTGGGGAGAATTTTTTAACCAATTTTAATTTGATAAAAAATAACCTTTCGTGTAAAAAATTTTTTTTATCCATATGGCCTTAGGACATGTTTTATATAGTCATTTTTGGAGCCCGGTAAGAACAACCCCACTACAATAGTGGGCTCCGTGTAATACGCAAGTACCATTTTTTGCTATCATGTACATTCTTTCAACAGACATTCATGACTTGAACCTAGTGGAATTTAATCGAAGCAAACTCAGTAGGCCGAAATTTAGTAACTATATTATTTATTAACCGTATTACATTTATTACCTGCCTTTACTGATTTTATTTGAATACACACAATATATAAGTATTTTATTTTTATATACTCAATTCAATTTCAAACAACACAAACTGTTTTATACACTACACAGACCGAATCCGGAGAAAAAAATACTGTATTAAATTAAACATAAAATACAATGTACAGTAATTTAGTACTGTAAATACAGTAACTTCGTATAGGTACTTTTTAAATCGTTTCTAGTTTTCAAAGTTTTACTTGAAAAAGTTAGTAATTTTTTGCTGCACTTTCTGTTTGAATAAAACATCACGTTCAATGAATGTTTCACATTTATTCAGACAATAAAAAATGTTGTCTGGTACACTATATTTCAGTTAAAATCCTCGCCTGATGATTTTGAAAGCTTGTAAAACTTCATAATCTGTAGGGTTCTTCTCTTCAGATTCGTCACAATCATCGTCATAATCTTTCAAAAGTTCATTTGAGTTTGTCATCTGTACGCTTTGGAGTATGTCGTCATCTGGAAAATTGGAAACAGCCTCTTCCAGAGAAATAAAATCGTCAAGTCGAACTATAACATGCAGTCAATTGCCGACATGTGTTTCGCCTACCATTCTTGGTTTTGTTGACCTTCCTGCTGAAAATAAACCATTTCCTGGAAATGACTTTGTGAGCTGCCTATACAACACTAAATTTCTTCAGTTGAAGTGAAGAAAAAACTTCGTTATTGAGAGGTCTGAAATTCGTTACATAGAGGTAAATAAGCAGTATAACTAATAAAATGTCATGGGACAAGGTAAAAATTTGTTATACAGAGGATTTCGTTATCTGATTTTCAGAACATTTATCTAGTTCCTACAATATAATAATTTAAGTTATTCCTGAAATCTGATAACGCAAACAGCATAAATTAGTTTATGTTAGCAGGAACTTACTGCATAGTACAAGTGTATACAAATTTAGTACAACAGAGCTTAGGTTTGGGGCAGGAAAAAGATGACAATGGTATTATAAAGTACGTGTAGACTAATGTTAGGAGTCTACTCTAATCAAGTACAGTACAGTGCAGTAACAACTCAAAGAAAACATCCATGAAATTTTTCTCCCGTGATAACAAAAGCACCAAATTTCATATCTCTTTTTGAAATTGTCAAGCCAATGATCACTGGCTTTAAACTCTTCTTTGTTGGGGTAGAGTTTAGAAATAAAAATTTCGCCTCTTCCTGAAATAAAGGGCCAGATATATGGTTGTTTCACGATTGTTCTTTGAGAAACCATATGTATAGAGCAGTTTCTACCAAAGCGTATTTACTCATTTTTACTGTTATCCACGCATGCTACCTTGCTTCATTGAAAGAAAACAACAAAATTTTTTCTTTGGTGTTCTTTATGTCACTGATTGTTGAATTTCTGATTTCAAAATCTTTTAGCAGGTATTTTTTAGCAGGTACACGGCATCAAGTCGATTTAGAATGTCCCACTTATCCGACAACAAAAGTGTTTTGTGTTTTCTTTTAAGAGAAGAAGACGGCATTATAAAAATTAAAGCTTAACACACTGCGATGACAAAACGATTCTACCGTCTGCTTGCTGTAAACGTTGAAGCTGAAATGCTGTAGACTGACTAATCAAATTGGAATGATATACTAGGGTCATTGCAAATAAAAAAAAAACCAATGTCTTTCTTCTTTTACCTTCTCTTATAGCAATTTATCTCTTTCGTTTTGATATTTTCAAAAATTGTTCATATTAAATTTTTTTATAAATCGAATTCGGATTACCGGGATTGGACTGACATGCTGTAATTGCACAATGGTAACAATGTTGAAAGGATTAACTAAATATAGGCTAGTAAATCTTATTTGGTACTAGAAAAATGACAGACAATAGTATCTTCTATGGGCTCTTCTGACACACATTTGTTATGATATAGCAGATGAACCAATCTTAGAGGAAATAGTATATAGGTTTAGACTTCAACAATAGAGGTTACATGAAATGCATCAGCTAAAAATAATTTAACAAAATTTAAAAAAAGTAACTATATTTAGATATTTCTAAAAAATTATTTGGTGTAAATAGATTCATCAAAATTACTTCTCATGTTTTAAAATAAACAATATTTAAAAGTAGGTGACATTAATATTAACTATAGTAATTATATTTTTTATAGGTGTTTTTGTTTAAGAGCATAGAAGTAGATAATCAGCATCTCCTATATGATAAATCCAACACTGATAGTGAAATGTTAAATTACACGACAAACTATTATAAATAAATGTTGAAAGAAAGATGAAAATCTATGTTTAAATTTCAGTAAAGGTTTAGTAAAAAAACAAACAAATTTATAGCACACTTAACTCATAACAGTTCTTTCACTGTGTATTTAGTATTCAAAACTGTCCCTCTATAATTAGAAAATATTAAACATGTTTATTTATATGAACAAATGATTTTAAAGATTTTACTGCTTTCCAAATATTTTCAAGCAATACAGTCATTAGAATAATGTTGGAGGATTTAATAAAACGGGAAATCATCGATATTAACTCTAAATACCCTTGAGTACAATTAACGAACATAAAATCCACCACGGGCCGTGGACAATGCGTTCAAATAAACGTACGAATTATTAACCAATATAAAAAGAATATTAAATGAGTCGTTTACCTGTTGTGAGTCGTTACTAGGGCTTATGCGTTACCTTTTTACTGGTTTTCCTCGGGAAGCTAGCATTCGACCGGATGCAGTCCGTTGGTTGCCAGGAAGACTTCTCTCTCGACTCACTAGGGTCAGTCTCTCTAAATGACTGTCCTTATTTCCTATTAAAACTATACTGGAAATATTGAACTTTACCCGGTCAGCTGTTTTACTATCGGTCAACAGTCGGTCTCTCACGGCGACAATTAGAACCGTTTGCTTTTAGAACTATTTGGCGGTAAAATACTAATTTGGCGGTAATATATATACAAAAAAAAACGTTACAACGTACATACTTCTAATCTGGTCAATGGTTTTTTCTCTTTGTTTGATAACCGCAACTCTGTATGCTTCCTCTTCTTCTTCTGTCAAAGTACAAAATATTCTTGGACTTGATCCGCATTCATTGATACAACGTTCTTTGAATTTCAAACATTCAGTAAACACGTGGTCAAGACCGTCTTGGTCCAAACAGCAAATAACTTCCGGATAACCTTTTTTCAAGCACTGCAAAAGTGGATCCTGAAATTCATACATAAAGATTACTAAGAGCTTATTAGTATAGAAGAAATAATTAATAAATCTCTAATATTAAATCATGATGAATTTTGTATCATAAAGAATAGAAACTTGATATAAAAATATACAAATCACAATTTTTTTATTCATTTACCTTTGAAATTTTTAAAAGGTTTAGTAACTATTCCTTATCCTTATATAGAAACCTTCTAACATCTGTAAAGAGGTTTAACGCGTTCGCTACCACAATGTTAACAAAATAACTAGTGGCATAGATCAGCTGACTCACATATTTGCCGTAAGGCCTCTCTTCCTGGAGTTACCTCCCACATATGCGCCGCTCGGTGTAGTTGAAATGGAGTAACAGCTCATATTTGGAACACTCTTTGCGTGTTACTTTTATTTCTCTGACAAATTAGTGGTTCAACGGCTTGATACAATCATATCTGTCTATAGACATGTCTGACATTAATGTGGGACATTTGGTCTCCCAGTTAACAAGGTCAATGACAACAAAATATAGCTGACACCCTTGTTAATTCCTTCATATCACTGAGACAGTTTTTGTTTTGAATGATTACATTTTACTAGGTTTACTCTAAATGACATTTATCATAAAAGATGTAAATGTGTCACAAGTGATGGGTTCATTTGTAAATATTCTGTACTGTTTATGGAACTCAAATGTAAACATATTTTGTCTCTGTTACAATAATATTTATAATATCTATATTTTTTCAATATATAGGCCTATACAATTGTATAAGCAATCTGTCTAACATAACTAGCCAAGATGAGTTAGTTGGGTGTTTGTTGATATAAGCTCTTTGTAGTGGCTCTTATGTGGGATGCTTGGTCTACGACAAATTTTCGTGCTATAGACCAACCGGTTCATATATGCGCCATCCCAAAAAACAGTAAAATAACAAAAACAATAATATACATTCAACAAACATACTTCTAGGTTTTTTATGTAGAATTATTATTCAACAGAATTATGTAGAATTATTATAAAACAACATTCCATTTTTGTTCTGTAACCTGTATTAATGTGGTATGTGTGGAAAGATCGAATTCTTACCACCACTTTGCCAAGAAAAACCAGGCAGCGCATAAGTGTGCCGATCGGTAGCGAACATGTTAAACGAAGTTTTAATAACCCCATATATGCTTACTGCAGTGTAGTTAAAAATTTTCTTCCTATTATGTGATTTTATAAATTATAGTAGTCTCAATAATTCGAGGTAGAACCCCTTTTACTACAGAAAACTCGTATTAAACGGAAATACGTTCGTCTAGATTAGAAAAAAAACAGGAGTTCTAATGAACCTTACTACTATAATTAAGAATGCACAAAATGCGTTTATAGATCTTTATTGATTATAGTACTTACCTAAATTAATGTTGCTTTGGAATACATTGTTCATCGCAGTTGCTAAATTTTTTGGACAAAGTTGTTAAGTGTCTTCTGCGTTTGCTTGTCAGATCGTTTTCATGCTACTGTGTCTCATAGACGTCTTAGCAGAAGCTCATTTATTCGTGCAGAGTTTGTCTGTTGTTCAGTATCTGTCTGTCTGGAAACTTCATAGTCCATTTTCTAAGGTGGTTGTTTCTTCACCGTGACTAATTTTCCCTTCTTGTACTGTCTTGGTCGAACCTTCATCATTATTCTCGTCATCACTGCCTTCAGTAATTTTTTGTACCATTTCAATAATTGTAAAATCTGTTATCTCAAATTGTTCACATCAAAATTTTCACAACCTGGAAGTTTCTTGATAAGAAATGTCAAATATCTTTTTTCTTATGGATCAATAACACTGTTAACAGTTTTATTATGATTAAGGATTTTATTCCATGACTTACTTGATATTTCTTCTGTTATTTTGTTCCATGGTTCGGCTATCCAGTACACAACTTCCTTAACTTTAATTTTTTTCAGAAACCCTACATTGCTTTTTATCCCTTCAGTCACTTCAAAAAGAGATTGCAAAAGATAACATGTGTATTTTTTTATCATACATTCCAGAACGAATGGATCCATCGGCTGAATTAGGCTTGTAACATTTGCGGGAAGACATTAAGCCCGGATATAATCAGAGCACAGTTGATCTTCATCGGGATGTAACAGTGCTTTGTCTAACAGTAAAATAGCCTTCTGAGGCTAATTCTTTGCTTTTAAAAAGTTTTCAGTTTTGAGAACAAACTCATTAAAACACCACTACTTGAATAGTTCTCTATCCATCCTTTATTCTTTAGTTTTTATATGCTGAAGTGGAAATGTTTTTAAATGCCCATGGCCTAGCAGATTAATCCTGTAGCTTACCCGACTCGAAAATTTGGGACTCGGAATTTTGAGACCCTATATAGGTTAATTAAACTCATTTCTTGAAATGTTGTTACTATCTGTCTGTTATTTATCTGTCCAGTATTGACCTGTATTCAAACCATAATGATATTTGAAGAGCACACTTATAAAAATAGAGTGCTTGGTGAAAGAATGCAAGTCAAAAACAAATTTCTCAGTGGAAGAAGTTCAGCAGCATCACACAATTCAAATATTATTGCTACTTCTACAAAAAAAGTAATATTTGACACTCATTTAAATTCCTTCTATTAGCTAACACTCTCCTGATATAATCTTGTATACATTTTCAATCGTTAATAAAATACGCCTTTATTCATCTAATCAAGTGCAGATACATTTTTTGCAATCTATAGTGGATTACAATTGATATTAACAAAGTTTTTCCAAATATTTATCCAATAATTAAATTATAAAAATTTGGGCGTCTATACGGATTCGAACAATGAATCTTCTTGTTAAAAGTCTAGCGCGCTTTTTCAATGCGCCAACTTTCCAATACCAAGAAATGAATTTCTCAAAGGCGCATAAGAATTCCCCCCTCCCCATCTGGTTGTTGTCAAAACCTCCATTGTACAACCTTAAACGTACCACAAAATAAATCGTGCTGTAAGGTTAAAATGAAGGAAATGAATAAAATCAACAAACAAACTGGAAATAGGCAAACAATGATCAAAATTTTCTTTCTTGACCTCAGTAGGAATTCACTTTAAAAACATTTGCATATTACTTGTTTTAATTACGTCAGAGAGTTCTAAAAGTCTTACTGTTAACTTATGTAATTTTGGTTATTTTTTTTTCTTATTTTATTTTAACTAACTCTCTATAAACTAATATACTGGTTTAAACCATTATTCCTTAGAGGTTTTAATCATGTTACCAATAAATAAAATCCAAAATTAAATAGTTTTCTGGGTATTTGTTTTACTTATGGATAACTCCTTCTGTATTAATAAACATTGTGATAAAAGTATAGAAATTATTTGTAACTTACATTTACATTTGATAGCTTCAAAAGACTAACTGACTTTCCACAAATAAGTAAATCATTTTCTAAGCCTTTAATAAATCCAGGCACCAGCAACTTTTTGAGGGTAAAACCACGAGTCCAGAAAAATCTGTCATAAGTTATTTCTGTTTCTGATTTGGCTTCGATAAAAAACTCTTTATAAGCATCATCACAAACACCTTCAAAAATCCACTTCTCGAGTACCCTAAACAGAAAACAATTCAATTAAAAAAATCTTATCAATATGAAGCTAGAAAATCAATACTATTAGTATCTTAAAAATCAAAATATATGAGGCAGACAAATTCTCCAATTTTCTCCCATATATAGCAAAAGAAGCATACCTATACTAATATATAAAAATCAAATGGTGTCTGTCTGTCTGTGTGTGTGTGTGTGTGTGTGTTACTCAATCACATAAAAATTAATTTAACCATTGAGCTGAAATTTTACATAGACATTCTTAGCGTCCCTGGTTAACACATAGGCTTATTTTTATTTAGAAATTCTATTAAGCCCCACTGGCCTTGAAAGCCCCCTTCAACACTTAAGTTTTCTATACTCCATTTAATACTTAACTTGGCTTAACCAGCTGATAATCACCTGTTACAGTCACTTTTAAACACATTTAAACAGCTTTTAAATTAAAAAATCACAAATATTGATATTAATATTAGAACATAATTATATCTTAAACAATTTTTTTAACATACCAAATAAGAGTAGTAAAGAGTTGTCTTTTTTAGGCACTCTCTAGCAAATGCTAACAGACTCTCTATCTAAAACAGACTTAATTCTGTGAACCCTAAGACTAAACTGGATCTAATGAACCAGAGTTATGTGTCTCTGCGAAAAGTGTTTGACTCAACTTTTAGGTCTTCTACCAACTACTTAAGCTAGGTGTGATTCGATTATTAGATAAACTGCATTTCTATGTGTTAAATAACAATCTAAGGGTGGCAGCACACTGGATAAGGCACAGCTCGGTGTTTTGCCTTAAGAGAAGTGATTTGCATTGGTTTAAATTGAGCTGCCACACACATGATCAGGCAAGGTGAGGCAGTGCCTTAAAACCCTTTGTACTGCCTCATTAATTTTCATCCATCGGGCAAAAGGCATAAGACAAATTGTTCTGCACATGCCGGAGATAGGGCGGATAAGTGTTTTGTACTCTAGGGATAAAATTTATAGTAAAAGAAACAGATTTTGGTTAAATTATTAGAGAACACGCAACAGTTTCCAATAGATTGTTATTCAATTCCTTCTATTAGCTCACACTCTCTCTATATATGTACACACTCTTTTGTACACACGCTCGTGTACACACGCTCACACTCTCTTGTACAAATTATCAATCGTTAATAAAATCCATTTTTATTCAGCTAATCAAGTTCAAATATTTTTTTTAACCTGTAGTGGATGACAATTGATATTAATATAGTTTAAACAAATATTTATTCATTTCTTGTTTAAACTGCTCTAAAGTTAGTGAATCAGAAAGAAATAAAAATTTGACATCAACACATTCATAGTTGACCGCCGACCGAACATAAAAACACACAGAAAAATCTGCTTCAGCTGGGCTATATTGATGAGAAGTTTATTTTTCTGTATCTTTTGTCTATTGTTAGACTATTTTGGGGCTCGGACCAAGTGAAAAGTTATAGGTTAGGCTAAGTTATTTGGTATTGAGGGTAGAGATGTCCAAACAATTTTAATGACATGAAAATAAATTGTGTCATATTATGAATTTGTAATCAAATATCATTTAGAACCAAAAAAATACTGGAACTGGGGAGCCTTGCCGTGCTGTGCCGTATACTGCTACTAACCATCAGGCAAGGCGCAGGGAGGCAATTCAAAAACGTCTCGCCTCGCTACGCCGTGACTAATCTAGTGTGCCAGCCTAAGGATAAAGTATTTTATTACTCTTCAAAGGATATTTTTGAAAAACTTCAAAACACTAGGGATTATGTCCAAATAAAAGACATAATGTATGAATGATCTGCGACAAGAAGACAAATGCAGCCAGACTAAATTATCTCTATCGGTAAATTTGAATATCTTTATTGCTTAATTTTTAATAATATTCAGACATTTGTTTTAATTTATGTTCTATTTTAAAATATTTGAAAAAACTATGGAAAAAGATAAATATATTTTACCTAAAGTAAACATGGCAGCAAGACTCAAGGATGTAGTAGAGAATGGAAGCCAAATCCTGTCTCACAACCTCACATACTTTGTTATAAATATAAACCAACAAAGCCCCACCACGTGCCTTAACACAACACAACTTCCTTAAGAATTCCAATTGTGTTCGTAATGTTCTTACCCAATGGTTTATCTTTAAAAGTCCTTGAGATATTGGAAGACAAAGAATAAAACCATGGTAGCATTGAAGGTAACGTTCGACGCATCTTGAGAGAGCCTGAATAACATAACCATTATATTAATAACATAAAATATTAACAGATTTTTACTTATCAATGAAATTACAATATAGATGACAATATTTATTTAAGACAATATAGACAAATGAAATAGATTAGAGATTACAATATATTTTCTTCTTAGTATGAACTTCCAGCATAATTGTTGGCGATGGCTCAATATCCACAAAATATCGCCTTATCCAACCTCTTGAGACTTGTTTTTGCACAAGGATACAAAGATCTCTTCATATCTTCTTCAGTGCATCTCTTGGCGATAATGGTATTTTGTTTGAAAGTAAAATATGTTCAATTGTTTTCTTCGCCTCCATGCATGTAAGGCAATTTGCAGAGTTAGATAGACTGAATCTTGCCAAGAAAGCTCATGTAGCCATATAGCCCAATCTGGCCAAGTACACTTATGTAGCCATATGGTCCAATCTGGCCAAGTACACTTATGTAGCCATATGGTCCAATGTCGCCCTTGTAATGAATGTTACAGTTTTGTGGTCTACAGTTCTATTCTGCAATGAAAATATATGCCTGCCATCAGCCAAACTTTTTCTTGCCTGACTATTACATCAGACACTGGGGACGATATTTTTGGCTGTAGGAGACATTCTTTATGCCAACTCCCAAAAAAACTCATTGAAAACCAAATTCATTCAGCACAATCCTCGGTTCACCATAAACAGAACAAAATAAACTGTCTTTAATAACAGACTACCATCCTGGTCTACATAAACTCAACAAGATATTGAGAGATGGCTTCAAAATTCTTCAAGCTTCCGTCCACACCAAAAATCTTTTCACTGATCCACCGCAAATTTGGTACAAGCAACCTCCCAACTTGAAAAACATCCTAGTACATCCTAAACTACCAGACCCTGATGCAGAGAAACCACACAAACTTCCTCATGGCTCCTTCCCATGCAATAGACCTAGATGCAAGACGTGTCCAATACACCCCTCAGCAAATAGTTTCAACAGCCAAACAACAAAAATGGTCTTCAAAATACAGGGTCATCATAATTGTACATCGAAAAATGTCATATACCAGCTACAATGTAAACTTTGCTCAGCACAGTACATAGGCCTGACCACGGATGGTCTGAATATCGGAATGAATTGCCACAGACATGATGTTAAAATTATGAATATGGATAGACCAACAGCTCAACATGCTGCGAGTCACAACATCACAACTTTTGATGACTGCTATACCACAAAAATAATTAAATCACTCCCCCCTGATTGCAATCCCTCAGAACTGAGAAGGTGGGAACTATCATACCAGTGGTATACCAAGTCCAAAGAATCCCCTAACCTCAACATCAGATAAATCCATTAATTTTTTTTTTTTTTTTTTTTTTTTTTGCTCCTAATAGCCTTATCTCTTTTCCCCTGACAGACTTATATAAACTATAATCACTCATATGCTCAAGGAAACTATATATATATATATATATATATATATATATATATATATATATATCTTTAAACTGTGCATCTGTGACATCTGATTTCTACTCTACACACACAATCTGTGATTACAACTTATATTTATTTTATTTCATTCTCTCATATTTCTTTTTGTGTTTTCTCTTCGATTGACAAAGACCACTGTGTGGTTGAAATATATCTTTGTTTAAGTGCTTTTATGTGTTTCTATTTCAAGACTACAGTGTGGACTCTTACCAAGGTAAGTCTGTCAGTCTCCTAGTCCAAAAAATCTATATATATATATATATATATATATATATATATATAAAGAGAGAGAGAGAGAGAGAGAAAGAGGGGGAGGGAGAGGGAGACACACACACACACACACACATACTATGTAATTTCAAACAGAAGCATGTACTCCAAAAAAAATTTTCAACTTACAGTTAGTGTAAAATAAATTTACCTCTGTGGTTTCTTATAAATTTTGTTGGTTTTAAGACGAATCAACAGATATTAACTTTTCTTAACATTAACATAACACATCCATTCAGTGGGGGTGATGGCACTGTCCAGCTATGTTATTGTTGGGAGGCCGTCGGAAGCAATAAAGTTACCACAAATGCAATAACTTGCTAGTAATGAGGCATGCTGACAGCAGTGGTTGTCACCCACACTGAAAGCTTTACATTTTGTGTGATAAACTGAAATTCAATGAGTAATAAATAATTACCATATTTATAAGGCCATCTTCATATTTGTTTTGACTGTTGGAATCTTGATTTATCATATTTGTAAGCAAATAGCAGCTGTTGGCACAGCTAATAAATTCTTGACAATATTGCTTTAAGGTTTCATGAGAAATTCCTTCTACAAAAACACCTTCTTTCATTGCAAAACTGCTACATTCCTAAAAAAAGTCGCCACTGTATACAAGGTTGAATAAACATAAACATCAGAATATATATAATTCAAATTCCAGATAAATAACTACTGTAGAATAATAAATATCAATATTTTATGTGTCTGTGTGTTTGGGTGTATGTGTGTGTGTGTGTGTGTGTGTGTGTGTGTGTGTGTGTGTATGTGTATTATTAAGTCCGGAACTGATAGTGGAAACTAGAGTTTCAATTGTAATTATATTTTCAACTATTTTTAGTATCACTTGGCATAAAAAACACTAGTTACTGAATTTTCAGTAGACGTGTTTCACACTAGATCATTACATTGTTCAATGCTGTGAGTCATGGACAAAACTGTTGCTCACAATACAACACACCTGAACAACTGGTTATTTGCCAAGTGATGCTAAAAGTAATAATTTAAAAAAACCTGAAGATGTACAACACAAAATAATAAATGACTAAATTATTCAGTCAACTTCAATTGTAATAATTACTATCAATATTTTAATCTTATAAGAGGATGAATCAGATACAAGTTGGAGTTTCTGTTTTCCCTCAGTTGGAAAAAGAGAGGGTTGTGACTTGTAATATTATAAGAAAAGTAGAGCATTTTATAAAAGGGACTTCATCTATTGTAAGAAAAATATCATCACATTATTATAATTCTAACATATTGCAATAGTTTGTATTCCTACATAAAACCACAATTTTATATGTAAAAGTATATATTATTTTGAAATAAAAAAAATTTGTAAAATTAAATTTCTTAAACAAAACAAAAGAACACTTGGATAACTAAGCACAACAATATTTTCTGTTAGCATCACTTACATCACAAAACTACTTACTGATATTTTTCAGGAGACGCGTTTCACACTAGATTAGTGCATTGTTCAATGCTGTAAGTCACAGACAAGACTGTTGCTCAGGTGTGTTGTATTATCATAAGTCTGTGGTGTATTGGTGTTCTGCGATGTGTTATTGTTCACACTGTAGTTGTTAATTTTGTGTTACAATATACTATTAGTTTGTAAATGTGTTGTGTCATTTAAAATGTTTTGCTGATAGTTTTTGTGGTGTCCGTACATCTCGTAGTTTTTTGTTGTGTTTAGTTTATTACTTTTTTTAATGTAGTGATGGACATTTAGATTAGTGTCTATATTGGTGTATGTATGTAGTGTGTTCTGTATGCGAATGGCGAAGTTTGATTTCGGTTGTTTTTTCGGTGTTCCTTATATCCTGTGGTGAAGTTTCTCCCTGTTTGACCTTTGTAGAAGCTGAGGTAGTCGTTACATGTGATCTTGTATTAAACTCATGCCCTGTCGTGTTTGTTCGAGAGTATTTTTCTTCAGTATAGGTGTTTTTCAGTTGAGCTTGATGTTTTAAACACTTTTTTGTTTTTGAGTTTGTGGAATGAGGAAGCTATTTTTTGTGGACTGTTGTTGTGTTATGTTAATGTTGTATTATTGTTGTTTTTGGTAGTGATATGGGTGTGTTGCTTTTTTCGCATTATATAGTCTATCAGTGCATGTTTGTATCTGTTTCTAACGGCTATGTATTTTGTGTTGAGTTGGTTTATTTTGTCTTTGTTGTTCATAGGTATGTTGATGAGTCTATGTATCATGGAGTGAAAAGTGGCATGTTTGTGTTTTGTGGGATGATTGGAAGTATTGTGTGTAACTCTGTCAGTGGTGGTAGGCTTTCTGTTAGTTTTAAATCTGTGTTTGTTTTTTTGTTTTTTACACATTACACATTTATTTTCAACTTTATCACACGATACAAGGAACACATGAAAAACTCACAACCAGAGCAGAATTTCTAATAACTCATTTGATGTGGGCCTTTATCTTTATGATTCCTGACATATGCATGATTGAGCATCTGGAAACTCAGGGTTACTTGCACCGTTTAAACTTGGCAGACACTCCCATCTGTCTCATATGCAGGGGAGAGTAAGAAATTGTGGAGCAAGTAATGTTTTTATGCAGCTGCCCTTTATTGGCCAGAGATATAATCAGAGGGAAGATGAAAGAAGAGTACCATCCTGAAGCACTCACACTGAACACTAGCAGATGTAGGACATCGGGCTATCAACTGTACTAAGCAGCTGGAGATCTGTTAGAAGATATGCATGATTTTATAAAATATTCACCAAATCATCAAACATAGATGTTCTGTAATTCAAACTGCTTGCAAGTGGCATCCGGTTAATTTTTCAAAGTTATTTACATGAACAAAAAATCAGCAAGATCTCGAATGTCTAAAGATTTAAATGTAGTAACCGCTTAATAAAACCTTGAAAAATATTAAAGTCAAAGGTGACTCGTGCTGTGGAGTATAACTGGGAGGTGAGTTTATTAAAGATATTATCAGCCCACTCTGGTTTCGATATTTGCTTACTAAGGCAGCGGTTCCCAACCAATGGGTTGTAACCAAGTTTCAGACGGGTTGCGATTCATCCTAAAACTATTATCCAAAACTAGAATCTAAAAAGTTAAGCAGAAAAAAACAGATACATTGAAGCAAATCAAATTGTGTTTTAATCGTATTCTTTTAGCAGTAGTTCCATAAACCAATAAAAAATAAAACGCATAAACAAACATTTAAAAAATTGTCACATGACAATAAATAATATATATGAAAATGGTCAAGTGACCGAAAGGTGCCTCATCACGAGATAAAAATTAATTGCACTTAATGTTGGAATAATTGTTTACAATTAACGTATTATAAGTTTATAGTCAGTGAAATGGAATAATAATGGCCGTTAGATATCACACGCACATACACACACTGAAGTGCATTTTCGAATCGGAACTCAAAAGGTAATGAGAAAATGTAGATTGAATGACAGTTAGAGCTTTAAAAATGGCAAACAGTTCCACTGTGAAAACACTACAACCTGAAGGCAATCCATATGTGAAGGTATGTCCCAACTCATAAAACGAACACCCAACCCCATTGTCCAGTTTAGACCCATAAGTAAAAATAATTTCACTGTGTTGGTAGGATCTGAAAATTGTCAAAAACTCAATGTGGTAAACCACATCAGGAGTAGTGTGTTTGATATAATTGGACAATACGGAATCAAAATGTGGCGTTTTTATTATCCATGGAGATAGATAGCATATTGTTTGTTCGAACATAGTAGGAAGTACTAACTCAAAGTTATCCGTTATGAACAACGTTCTTATGCTGAATGGCGTGGTTGAACGTTGAAGTACATCACAGTTAAGTGTATATTGGTTATGAAAGACCATTTTGAATGCCGGATGATAAGGTTTACTTCAAAGACCAGAAATGTACGATATTTATAGCATCTGACGTCGTATTGACAGGGCAGGTTCCCCGGCCTCGACAAGAAGACTAGGGATTGGGCTAGTTCTAAACGCACAAGTAGCAAGTCTAAGTTCAGAGTGGTGGATCCGAGAGTTTTCAGAACTGTATTTCGTGCAGATTAATATGCTTGACAGCAGTAATCAATACGCGATCTATCTACTGTGCGATAAAAACTAAGTATACTAGTTCTGTCTGCTCCCCAAATCGTACCACTAAGGACTCTTAACATATCCAATTACTTGCTGCATCTCATCTTCAAATCACGCACATGTGGGATCGATGAGAGGCTTTTATCAAATAAAAGACCCAAAAATCAAACACTGTCCGTGTTTTGAAGCTGAATTCCATCAAGATAGAGGATCAGCTCCTGGTGTTGCCTACAACGACTGAATACTACACATTGTTCTTCGAAGTAGAGAATTTAAAACCTGTAGTCCTTGAGCATTCCTCTAATATGTTATTGTTAACTGCAAAGATCTCTCCGACCAGGTACATAAATAGAAAAGTCATCCACAAAGAGAGAACAATGTACCAAAGATCGTATGTTAGATGTTATACTATTTATTGCAACGGAAAACAGTGTGACACTCAGCACACTGTCCTGTGGTACCCCATTCTCCTGTCGATAACTGTTAGAATACGTGCCTCCAAGATGAACTCAGAAAGATCTATTTGACAGGAAGTTAGCGATGAAGCTAAGATATTTCTTTGTATACCCCATGCTTTCAAACTGTTCAGAATTCCTCTTTTCCATGCCATATCATATGCCTTCTCGAGGTCGAAGAAAACAGCAATGAGTATTTGACGCAAGAGAAAGGCATTTTGTATAGCAGATTCTAACAAAACCAATTGGTCAACGGATGATTGTCCTTGTGTGAAGCCACACTGTTGCAAAAGGGATCATTGGTTTCTAGATACCAGATAAGACGGCGGTTGACCATCTTTTCCAGTAGCTTGCATAAGACGCTTGTTAGAGATATAGGCATGTAGCTATTGGGATTGGATTTGTCTTTACCTGGCTTTAAAAGAGGAATTACAGTCGCTTCTACCCATGCATTGGGGAAAGACCACGATTGTATATTCAAAATACAAAATTTTCCTGATGATGGTGGACGATGGATGATACGGAGTATTCGATAGAATCAGGACCTGGTGCAGAATCCTTTGTTGATGCAAGAGCTGACTCCAGTAATTCCCCTATAGAGAAAAGAGTATTTAAAAAAGAATCTCCAGACAACCAAACAGTAAAACGTATTACTTAATTACTTCTTCCTTCAGTTTAAATGTTTGGAATTTATTATTATAGCCTGTAGTAGCAGAAAATCATTTTCCCAGTACATTAGCAATATCACAAATGTTTGTGATCAATCCTCCATCTGGTTGATTCAGTGCAATGGCTGGCAACGGAATGGAAGTACCACAAACCAATCTCAATGTTCTCCATACCGTAGAGGATTGAGTAGTTCGTCTAATTGTGCTAATGTACTGAGCCTAAGAATTCTTTCTACTTTGCCTAAATATCCTACTTGGTTTGCCACGGAGTATTTTAAATTCCTGGGTGTTTTTATTTGTTCGGTGTCGCCTGAATCTCCTTAAAGCTCTTCGTCGTAAACGGAGGATTTCTGAGTATTCATCATTCCACCAAAAGACAGGCAGACGGTGTATATGCACAGATGGTTTAGGAACGGTCTTTTCAGTGGGATTCAAAATGGTCTTGGTCAAATTTTCAACAATTGCATCAATAGGTGTGAGTATCCATGTCAAGTGATACAAATAACTATGAGTAGGCGTCCCAGTTGGCTTTGGTCAAGATCCAACTGGGATGTCGAACGTAACAAGGAGAGGAGTCAGATAAGTTGATCTTTATAGGGACATGGTAGTTTTCATACAAATCATTGAGTACCGACCATATGCATCTAATAGGTAGAAGAGGGCTGCAGATTGATAGGCCAAGAGCTGTCCATCCACCAGTAGATGCTGCTAAATGAGTAGGCGAACCGTCATTTAGCAGATATAAGTCCAGTTCTGTTCTTAACCTCTCCACAAGTTACCTTGAGAGTTGCTAGTCAAAGATCCCCAAGACAGATGGTGGGGATTAAAATCTCCTACCAATAAGAACGGAGTCGGTAACTGGCTTATCAAGTTCACTAAATCACTGTGTTGCAGATTTTCTTGTGGTGGCAAGTAGACACAACACACAGTGATTTTATACGGAATATTTGTTTGAAGAGCTACTGCTTGTAAAGGTGTTATTAAGTTTAGAGAAACAGCATCGATATAGTCATGGGCTAGAATGGCTATGCCACCTCTAGCTCGATCTCCTGTAACGAAGTCCGATCTAAAAACGGAATACTCCCTTAAATGGAAATTATGCGATTTGTGGAGATGTGTTTCCTTTAGACAAACAAGCATTGGATACACATCTTGCAAGAGTACCTTAAAATCTTCTATGTGACTCCTAACACCGTTGAAATTCCATTGTATCACTGACTTGTTAAGCAAAGACATTTATCAATAAATTTCTCTGACACCCAGTGGTTCTCTCTCGTTTGCTCGTGATGTTCGAAGTCGTCTCAGGCTTACATTCTTCAGATGCCATATCTACTCGTTCAGGGATGGAATCTAAGGAAGTTTTGGATTTAGGTAGGGTGGTTTTCGCATTCACTCCCTTGTTAACATTTTTTTCGTACCTCATAACGACGGTGGCGATGTGGTCTATGTGTTTCATTTTGTTTAAACCTCTTGGACATAGAAGGTTTATTACTCGTTGGCAATGTCTTATTCACAGAAACACAAGCCTCACTTAATGGTTTATTTCATGCTCCGATCCCCCTAATGGAAGGGCTTGGTACAAGGGGTAAATCACTATGCGTTGCTGCCGATTGTACCAAATTCAAGGAAGGACCATTTGTGACTAAGGACAACCGGCGAGAAACTTGTTCTGCCTTCAATGTTCATAGACAGCTCAACACAGTTGGTACAAGATGATTTGGAAGCAGTCAGAGTAGCGAGATGTCTTACCGTCAACTTTTGGCTGAGTAGATCTATTAATGTTTTTGGCTTCTGGAAATGATATTTTGTCTTTCGCCATGATGCCTAGGACAGCTTTCTCTACCTTAAAGTTAGGGCAGTTGTAAGATCGTGCTGGGTGGTCACCATCACAGTTGGGCACTTTGGAGAATTAAAGCATCCCTTATCATCATGGCCTTCAACGCTACATTTACCGTATATGCCCAAAACGCTAACACTTGAAGCAGCGCCTAGCGTTAGCCACATATGGTCTCACTGAGTGCCTTTGGTAAATTGCATGTAAGTATTCTGGTATCTCCGCTTTTCCAAAGGTGACAATAAAAGGCGCTGTTGCTACTTTTTCGCCTTTGTCCATTTTCATGATAGGGACATTGTCCATAACTGATTGAGACGACAGTTCGGACTTAATTTCATCAATTGGAATGTACATTAAATCCCTGCATGTGATGACCCCCTTTGAGTAATTTAAGAATCTGTGAGGAACCATATAAAAAAAAGAGGTCATTTTAGAAAGCGAACATGTTTGCCTCTCATTAGACGTTTGAACAAGCAATGTCCCATTTCTCAATTTTTTAACAGACGAAACTGGACCTCCTGCAGCAGTTATCGCCTTATTAATGAGGAAAGGAAAACTTTCGAAAGATTTTTCTCTCTTCAGCACTAGAAAATTTTAAATACTTTAGTAATGGCAGTGCCAGTGTAGTTGCCACCATCAACCTCTTACTCACATCTACATTACTAGGCTCGTCAGGTGAATCCTGACGTGACCTCCTTAAACTCGAAATATTGGACAGGTTAGTTGAATCCATAATTTGTATAAAACCAGCCATCATGTCGGGTGTTACGGGCGAGAGTATAGAAACCGGTACACCCTCGGATCACATAAAGATCATTTCCAAACCCCAGAACTCTAGGACTTATAGCTTTCCTCCTTAGCTCGACTGGATGGGCATCACTCGAGCACTCATAATACTATACACAGGCTCTGACACCTGTGCACTGCGGACACTCCCTGACCAAGGGCCAAAGCGGCTGGCTTCAATAATATGGTTAGAAAACATACGGTTAGAAAACATACTATTAAAGTTGAGGTAGGCAGTAGAGTATATTAAAGTCGAGGTAGGCAGTAGAGTATATTAAAGTCTTATAACAAACATTTTGCTATTTTTTTATTTTAATATTACGAGACATCAAGCTACTGATGAGGTTTGAAACAGAAAAAGCATTTATTATTTTTTAAGTATTGTAATATGCTAAACAGCAACTATTTTTCATTAGATAAACAAATAACAAAACTTTTAATCAGAGATAGGAATAATCCGGTCCAGAAGACCAAAATGTTTGTGCAATACTTAAACATAAACTATAAGACAAATGGTTGCTTTTTACAGATAAAATATACAGCTATTATTTTCTATACACTATAAAGACAAAGTCATTACACAAATATATATTTTCTGTTATAAAATAACAAACCTGGTTAAAGTAAAATGTTTCTGACTCAATCGCTACTAACAAATTCTTTACATCTTGGCCCAATGACTCCATTGTGATTTTTATAACTTGTGTTGAAGGAATGTCACTTTCAATGCTTATTGAAATTGCTCTTGCAACTCTCCCCAAGTGAAATACGCTAGTTCTTGACTGTGAAATAAACACTCGTTCAGGTTTCACATCCTTTGAACCCAAATCTATCCATCTTCGGAAAGATGAGGAAGGCTTTAAATGTGAACCATCCCAATAATCAGTATGCTGCTTAGAAGACTCAATATCCCAAATATGATCATTATCTGGAGTAACATAGCCCTCATCCTGATTTAAAAATTAACAATAGTAGCATTAAATAATTACTTTTAAAATACATAGGAGTGAAGAATTATTCTAAAATTTAAAATACAATAATAAAAAACTGTAATATTACAATGTTAAATTTTAAGTAAATGAAGTACATAAATTTTGCAGAAAAGTTACATCAAATACAATAAACTGAAGTTAACATTTTATTTTAAGGTGAACAAACTATAGATATCTTTAATTGAAATATGATTTAGAAGATAACAGAACCCATCAATCTCAATTAGAAATATGTAATAAAATAATCAAGTTGATTGACCAGGGTCAAAATAGTCTAGCTAAAATGTTATAAACGAAATAATAAAACCATTACGTTGTATTACTAGGACTTCAAATCAGCCTACATCTTCTTTTGCACTGATTTAATAAAAACCAAATTACACATTTTAAAGTTTAGATAAATGTTGAAATCCCATAAAAACGCTCAAACAACTCATAAATTTAGATTCTGTACTTATATAAATAGCGATATAGCGACAAAAATATGAGACTGAAGAAGTCGTAAGACAAAAACATTTTCTCCAAGTGTAAGCTAACAATTTGACAACTTATAGTTAACAAAAAGTTTGGTCTCAAGTAATATCAAAGTGTAATAAGTAATTAACAACCAGCTCATTATGAACAGCAACAAGATTTCGATATTTAATTATTTATACTCTTTAGTTTAATTAGAGATCTCTAAATGCCAGAAACTACATAAAGACTTGTAGGAAAACAGAATTACGACAAATGCTGTACTCACTCTGTGCTATTCTATTTTCAATGACCAAGTAGCCCTGATGAGAGCTGTAAGCACTTGAGTCAAGACATAGTTGGCTCTAGGGAAAAGAGACACTGTTGATACGGACAATACAGACTAAGGGCAAGATAATTTATAATCCATCAAGAATGAAAAGGCAAGAAGCTTTTGGAGTCACAGTATATATAAATATGCTAATTTTAAGATCAGTAGATTACAAAAAAAATTAATCTAGTTAAATCCAGTTTCCACTTTAATATTTCCAATTGGTAGAACAGGGCAAAATTCAATTTGTTTCATCTTGGACACTTAATGGAAAAAAACAAGTACTTACATATTATATTGTACATGTTATTTAAATGTCGTAAAAATGCACATTGCCCACCCCCAATGTAATGCGTATAAAATTAATCACAAACATGTCCTGAAGCTATATTGATATAATATTATTTTTGTTATTGCCACGGAAGATTTTATAAACCTATATTGAAATAGCCCTATGAAGTATCCAGTCAGGTAAGATTTGGTTGTAATTTATACATTTAACCAAACAAATATAAACATGTAAGGATCTACAGAGAGATATCACCTGGCCAAAAGTATTACTCCAGGGAAGTAGACATCTAACTAGGTAATGTTGTATAAAATTACAACCAAATCTATCCTGACTGAACACTTTATAGGTATATTTGAATATATGTATATAGTAATGTAAAAAATTACCACCAAATCTATCCTAATTGGAGACTTTATAGGTATATTTAAATATATGTACATGTAGTATGGCGTGCCATTGATATGGAGACGTGGTACTCCTTACTATATTGTACAGAGTTTTTTATCCAACTTTAATTTGATAAAAAATAACCTTTCGTGTAAAAAAAAGTTGTTATGGATATGACCTTAGGACATTTTTTATGTAGTCATTTTCGCAGCTCGGTAAGAAAAATCCCTCTACAATAGTGCCAATCCCTATCCTCCGTAAGTATATGTAAGTACCAACAAACAAATTATTATATCAATATATGTTTAATGTAAAACTCATTTTTTTAAACTTATTTTCAGGTATAAAATTCTTTTGTAAAAATTGTTTTGAAACATTTTAGTATTACTATTAAATACAGCATTATAGGTATATACAATATTTATATATAATACAATTTTCTAGTTGATCAATAAACGATTTTACTCTATAACTTAATGAAAAAAATCATGCTAAAGTATTAAAAAGTATTTGAATATAAATGTAACTTACAGCATGAATGCTTGTTCTGGATGGTTTTTGTTCTTCTAATGAAGCAGGAGGAAATCTCCATTTTACACTTTCAAACTCGTCTTCATTAAAGTCTTTTTGAAACGACCCAAGTCTATAAAGATTTAAAAAATAGTGTAATTTTTATAATATTATGACACTATTGTCTTATTTTTTAAGCACAAAAAACAATAATAGTAACTTAGATTATGGTAGAGTCTCGATAATTCGAGGAAAATGGGACCGAGACCCGCTTGGATTACTGAAAACTTAGATTGTATGGAAATACATTCCTGAGCGTTAGAAAAATAGAGGTTCTAATTATCTCTAATACGATAATTAAGAATGCACAATACACGTTTATAGAACTGTATTGATTACAGTACTTACAAGAATTTGCAGTTTTTGATTTTGTACATCTTGAGGTTTTTTGTATACATAAATTAATATTGTTTTGAATACATTGTTCATCACAGTTGCTACATTTTTTGGAAAAAGTTATAAAGAAGTGTCTTCTGCGTCTGCTTATCAAATCGTGTCCTAGCTGGGGTGTCGTGTAGATCTCCTACCAGAAGCACATCTGTTGGCATGGTGTCTGTTATTCAATATTGTGCAGTACAGTTTCTAAGGTGGCAGTTCCTTCACCGTAACTTATTTTCCCTTTTTGTACTGTCTCGATCGAACCTTCATCCATATTCTACCCATCACTGCGTTTAGTAGTTTCTTGTATCATTTGTAACATGTGTTGTTGTTAATTACTTACGTTTGTCCTTACTCATACATTGACGTACGTCCGTATCATTGACATTTTCACAATCTGGAAGTTTCTTGACAAGAAATGACAAATCTGTTTCCTCTTGTGGATCAATAAAACAGTCAAAAGTTTTATTATGTCTCAGGTCTTTATTCCATGACTTACTTAATAATTCTTTTTTTATTTTGTTTTATGGTTCACTATCCGATACACAACTTTCTTAACTGTATTTTTTTTCTAGAAAGCCTACAATGCTTTCTTCCCTTTCAGTCGCTTTCAAGAGAGATTGTAAAAGGTAACATCTGTATTTTATTCATGCATTCCAGAACCCTCTGATCCACAGGGCGGATTAGGGTTGTAACATTTAAAGGTAGAAATAAAGCCTGTATATCTTCACAGGACAGTTGATTTTCATCGGGATATGACAGTGCATTGTCTAACAGTAAATAATTTGACTAATTTTACACTACTTAACTAAGTGAATACGTAATTGCTTACTTGCTGACGCGTTTCAATACGATCGTTTCTTTTTCGAAGCTAACCTTCTACAAGTGGCTTCTGGTTCTTTACGGTATGACAGGGTTGGATTTATGACATTGGGTGAGGTGTCGGCGTCTTGTGTGATGTATTTGAAAAGGCTATTGGCTTCGAAGTGTGTGTGGTCATTAAGTATATTTTCCCTGTCTGTTGCGTAATGTTTGTAGACTTCATATTTTTCTAAGGTTGTTAGTTTTTTACTCTGTTTTAATATGTGTAGAATATTTAAATTAGTGTGTATGTCGGTATGTGTGTGTTGGGTGTTATTTAGGTGTTTTGCGTAGCTGGATTTAGGGTTTGTTTGGGTAATGTGTTCATCGAAGCGTGTGTAGAATGACCTGCCGGTTTGACCGATGTAATAGTTGGGACAATCGCTGCAAGTTAATTTGTAAATACCTGAGAGTTTGTATATGTCGGTTTCTTTTTAAAAAGGTTGTATATGTTTTCTTAGCGTGTTTGTTGTTTTGTAGGATATTTGGTAATGGAGTTTTTTAAATGTGGAGGCTATTTTGTGTGTTTTTATTGTGGTAGGTGAGGGATATGCATTTGTTATTTTTTGTGTGGTTTGATTGTGTGGCTGTTAGATGGTGTTTATGTTTTATTTTCCTGAGAATGTTGTCTATGAGTGTGTGTTGGTAGCCGTACATCAAGAAACTTAAATAATTTGAATTTGTTTTCAAATAGATTAAATAGAAATAGGCTCGAAATTAACGGAATCTCGAAATATCAGGTCTTGGATTTTTGAGACTTTACTATACTTTAAAATGTACAACGTAAGAAATCCTTAATATAAATTTTTTATACTAATTGTACAATTCTTAACTTAAGTAAAAAGATAAATTAAACAACATTATTTTGTTTCTGCTACACATATTCATAGCCTGCCACTGTCTGATAGCAATGGTTAGGGATAGATACATCATAGGTAAGATTAAAGGGACAAGAATTTTACTTTTCGGGTTCCCCTGACAGACATAGTATGTGTAGCTTTCCCCTAGAAAAATTTTGCTTTTTACCTATTACATAGAGAGAGGTTTAAGTGAATTGGAAGAAATATCTAGGAATAATTTGGAAAAGTTACAGAAACTAGTAGATGATAAGTGATATTATGTCAGGATGGTTAATAGGATTTAATAAAATAATGGTAAAAAGTAATTGAAACATTATTGTTTTTACGGACAATACATCATCACATCCTCACCTTATATTAACCCATTTTAGAAATATTATATTTAGCTTCAAACCTACTGCTTATTCTAAATGTTTGGATCGGAGTATAATACCCAATTTTAAATCCCAATTTGTACTCTGCCTTATTTTGTCTTGCACAGATGGTTATGAAAATTTCAGTGAGCTTATTAAGTCCATAAATTTGTTGATCACAGTTTTATTGACTACCTATTTTAAAATAATGTTAAGAAAACTACATGAATCAACTATTTTCAAAAACCTAATTTTTGAAAATGAATCTAATCAAAGTTACAGCGAAAAATGCTAAAGATAAAATAATAAGTCTATTGGATATTTTTCTGAAGAAATATCTATTGAAGATTTATTAAACGTGTATTAAAATATATAAAGGGAAGAAAACCATGATGATATTTCCATATTCATAACAACTAATGAAGATGGTAAATTCAGTGGCAACGAGATGCCTATCTATTACAAATTTGAAGCTATCCAACGGTTTTTAGTAAGTCAGTGAAAACATTCAGTGAAGTGATAGAATTTTCTATCTTCCAAAAACAAAATAGGTTTTCCAATTGTAAATGATTTAATTTACATTTGAAAAAACTGCAAATTACAGATAATTTTAAATTCATTATTTACATAATTAGCTCTTTCAAGCCTAGCCCCCTCTATATGCCTGGAGGTTTTTAGGTAAAATATAAAAAATTCCTGACTTATAATAAATACTATATTTACAACAAATTATACATTGTTGTAAAGGCAATGAAACAAGCTTTCAGGAAATATATACATATAAATTGATAACCTACATATAGATGGCATTACAGTATGCTCATTTGAAAAACGTAAAAAAGTCAAAAAAATAGAATAGCAACACTGTACATCACTGCACTTCACTACACATATTTTACAATGGAATGAAAATAAATATTACATGTTATGCATCGTTTTAAAGCTAAAAGAAAATGCAATTTAGAAATATTTCTTTTAAAATTTAGAAAACTCTCTAAAATCGGGTCATTTACAATTCCATTGAGTTCATCAATGAAAGATATGTCGATTGTAGCTCGGCCAAGATCGGTTTCACAGTCAATGCTGTCTAAAATCAACATATCCCGTATTGAATCGCTTCTCAAATTGTCTTTAGCCATTATATCGATAACGTAATATCTCTAACAATAAAAATTAAATATAACAAATAGCTGAAAGATAAATTTAAAGTGAAAAACAACACACTAGGAAGCCTAAACAAAAATTACACAAACTACAAATTAAATAAACAAAATGACGGATAAATAGGATTTAGAATAAGCAGCAACAAACTTGTAACATAAACAACACGCTAATAAAACACTCATTATCTGACCAAACCAACATCTTTCAAACAAATGTCAGATAGTTCTCAGTCGCCACACGTAACCAAATATGTTTTTGTTCGTAAAATAAACTCTGAATGGCCTAAATGTAAAGACATGTAAAGTAGAATAACCAATATAAAAAACGATATTGACAAAACTGAGAATACGCAGGAATTACGTTGCTGTGGAAATAAATACAGGAACCCGAGCTATACACTGGTGTAGGCAACTAGCCTTAACTAAATGGCCCGATCTATACTTAGGCGTAGGCTTGAAAGTGTTAATTAACTTTACAAATTTTGAATTGATAAATTCTCCATGTGTTTTACATTAGAATTAATATCTTTAAATTTCAATAAAGGATTGAAACTTCATTAATTGTCTCATAATATTTTCACAGACAATTTGAATCTTAATTTTTTAACTTGTATTAGCATCTAAATTACGATATCTGTAAAAAATGGACATTTGGTGAAGTATGAGCGATATCCATCGCTTTAGTCTTGCAGAAGGATTCAATAAACAATGTAAATATTCTGTGGTTTTTAAATCAAATTTTGAATAATACCTCTAAATTTCTGCCAGCCTTTTCAGTAAATTCACCATCCTCTGCTTATGGATCTGACTCATCTATATATGTTCCAATATACAGTACTTTGTACATAAAAAATTCCGTTTGGTTATGTATTGCATCGAGATATTGTTTAAAGTTAGATGCATTTTCAATAATTGATGTGTAATAGTATAGATTTTACAAAAGTTTTTCCAAAAACCGATTCTGTGTAAGCTTCATAAAAGAAACAACAGTTTAAACATGTTTACCCCAATAAGTTACTGTATTTATTTCTCTCGTCGTTATAAAACCAACATAAAAATTATTTTTTAATATGTTCATTGAAGACATTATAAAATGTATAAACCTGACTTAAATTGAAATAAAAAGTTTATAACAGTAAAGTATTGAACATTTCCTAAAATTTAATTGATTTCTGAAGTAATAATAAAAGTTTTAAACGAAAAAGAACAAAAATATACTTGCCTTTTTTCCAATTCAAAATAACTTGAAAGCCCACTTCCAGGATTTCTTTCAAAAGGATAATTAAAACTAAAACCTCTTGAATGATTAAACCGAGGAAAATAAGGTTGTAAAGTGTCTGAAAAATTCTGAAATTCAAACTCTGAGTCTGCTGGGACAGAATAAGAAGTTCTTTTAGGTTGGCTTAAATCAATATTGGCATATCTCCTTAGATCTAACCCAAATATTGGATCCTGTATAACATAAATTAACAATAAGTTTAATTTAAAAAAATAAATAACATCTAGATTTTGTTATTTGTTATTGACAACCTTTAGTTTATTTAATTATAGGAAAAAAATTAACAGTACCAAGAGTTCTAATTTTTATTGAGAGAAAAGACAATTTAAATATGTTGTTCAAAATCAAACTCTATCAGTGGCAAATATCTCAGCTAATGATGAATCCTAAGGAGTAAAATAATGTTTTACAAAATATGAAATCTGTTTAGTATGGAACTAGCCCTAAAATACAATAAAAGAACAACGTTCTTTTCCTCTCAGCGACGTTCAAGATTTTTCCACTGAAGAAAGGAACAAATATATTCTGTAATATTATATTAATATATTATATATAAATTGTAAAAGGATATCATACTTTTTAAAAGTTTATAGTTTTTCTATGTGTAAATGTTTTCTATGATTTGAAAAAGGATGACAATTAGTTCAAGATGATCAGCACTCAGAAAGTCACCAATTTTGACATATATCAAGTCCCAAAAAATATGTGTTAAAAAAATCACAGTACTGTGAAAACTAGGCAGCAATGTAATATTGGTTTATAATAGAGATGGGTTGACACTTAAAAATTTTTTATTCTGTTCCTGAAATTTGTCTTTCGATTCTTTCTACTTATAAAGTTATATAGGCCTACATTATATTCTTTAATAATGAAATTAGTTAACATCTTGACCATATGGGGAAACCTTTTAAAAGTTCCATTCTAATATAATAGGCTACACAAAACTTCCAACCTTGGTTTATGAATAGAAATTCCTGAAAGCATGGCAATGTCATTGTATAAAAGTGATGTTTTATTTAAAATTACAAATGTGAACTTCAATTCACAATTACAATATAATTTCAGTAATATCTATTTCAGTTTGTATAACTGGAGAAATTGGAATTTCTTTTTCTTTGTATTTTATTTTGACATCTATGAAACGGTGCTGGTATAGTAGCGACCAGAGAAGGTTGACCTCTCCCGAAAGAGAGTGAGGGAGCAAAGACAGTCGAGTGGTGACAAACGGAGAAGCATTTGCTTCTGGTCGTCTTTGTTGTTGCTTTATAAATAGTAATATTTTCATTATCTCAAATCAAAAATTGCTTTAGTCGTTTAATTAATTCAAAAAAATTAACAGTGGCGGAGTAGTAGCGCCCAGAGAGAAAGTTGAGCCTGCCCAAAAGAGAGCGAGGCAGCAAAGAGAGTCAAGTGGTGACAAAGGGATAAGAAATGCTTCTGGTCGTCTTTGTTGTTGCGTCATAAATAATGCCATGTTTATCTCAAATCAAAATTTGCTTTAGTCATCTAATACATTTAAAACAACTAATACATAAATAAGCCATAGTTTATAATAATTTTTTTAATAAATGACTTGCACACATATTTTATTAGTTTGAAAAAAAAAACAAGAATCGGAATCAATAGGGAATCAGGTATCTACGACTACTCAATACCATTAGAATTGACAATTAGTGGAATCGGAATATCACTAGTTCATAACATAATCTTTTGTGATGTTCACTAGTACTAACAATATTTTTAAAACAAATAACACAAAAATTAAATGCTAGAAGTATTTTGTATGTTAAATTTCAACAAATGAAGCCTCTGTGTGATCAAACATAAAAGTCCAAGTCTCACCTTATTTCCATTATCAGTTTTAGTATTAGATAAAAGAAGTAACAATTGCAAAGCCGAAGCAAATCCAGAGTCGTTCTCTGCCACTTTTTGTAATTTTTCCAACATTCGAAACACATTCTGACTTTTTTCTTTGGTAGAATTGTAAAAGTTTTTTTCACTTAGACTATGAATTTGAAAGTAGATATCTGCCACCAAGAATCCAACATCACTCTCAGTATCTTCATCTGTAAAAAAATAAATCACAATGAAATTTATAATTCTTATTGTTATACAGAAGTTCAGTATTGCTTTTGCATATAAAGCATACTGCTGTTAACACACAAAAATTACTTTAGCATCAGTGGTGACTTCATGAGCAGGTTGCACAGTTGCGCAACCCCCAAACCAGAGATCAATTGGAAAAAGAAAATGTGACAGTTTGCTCAGTGGCAGATAGTTCAGCATGAATCCAAGGAAACCTGCAATACCCAGTGATCTCACTCCTAATGAAGAAGAAACATTGGAAGGTCCAGATAGAGAAAAATAGCTAGGCAGCGCTGTAAGCCTCCTTAGGTTGCAGGTGGGTCACAACCTCGGTAGTGTACAGTTAAGATCTGCTCTGTCCGAAGAGAAACATCTGCTCTCTGCTCCAAGTTTCTAGTCAAATAAGTAAGTTCTATTTCTTTGTTTTATTTATTTTTATTGCTTTAATAATTTGGATACTAACAGATTTGTTGTCATTCACAGTTAAGAATAAATTTAGATTGTTTTGTTAATAAACAAACCCATAACTTGAGATCCGTGCCCTATATAAATAAACAATCCCAATATAATTCCTACAATAGAATAAATCACAAAGTATTAAGAAGTATCTATCTATTTCCCCTATAAACGCCATTTAAGTTTTTATGATTAGTATTTCTTTGTTTGAATAAAAGGTAACACTTTAAGATCTGCAACCCCCATAGGTTTTAGGCACCAGCTGCCACTGTAAAGCATTGCAGGTTTAGTACATACAGCCTTACTTCTAGCAGATAAACAGATATTTAAGGACTGTGGTATTATTATGTAAAGTAATAAAGAGGTAAATTGCTAGTCTGGCCCTTTGTGTGAATTATTTATGTCTCATCTGGATTATAAAATCAGTAGCAGCCTTTTTTTAAATTTACTTCAAATTCACATAGAGATCCCTGCATTAAAGATAATTTTTTAAAATATCAAGGTTCTGAGGGGTTCCAAATACACCTTAACCAGAGAAAAAAGCAGGTCACCTAAAACAATGTCAAACGTGTTTTCTTTAGCATGATTCTACCAGCAAGTTTTTAATAGCTGTCATAGAATCCATTGTGCCAATGATACTTTTAGTTATTAGACAAGGAGAAACCCTGGATTAAATTTGCTCCTTCTTATCCATTATAAAAATTTATAATGAATAATGGTGTTGTAATGAATGAATGGGCTATTAGTTATTGTTAAGTTACTAATTATTTTTCTAAACTTCTCATACAGTCTACTATATACTGGATCCATAAGCTTACCATATCTTTAAACTTTTTTTTCTTTGTTATAGCATCTATAAACAAGAAGTACAAGTATATTTTTAAATAAATAAAACCTCTAAACCACAAATAACATTTATTTAAACCTTATGTACATTTCGATTGCCCAGCAATCATCTTCAGAGGTATTTAAAAAATACATTAGTTGTATTTTTAAATATTTTTTAAATACCTCTGAAGATGATTGCTGGGCAATCGAAATGTACATAAGGTTTAAATAAGTGTTATTTGTGGTTTAGAGGTTTTATTTATTTAAAAATAAACATTACGCCACAGTTGCTTCATATAGTTATAAAGAAGTACAAGGTAGATCCGGAAAGTAAGTGTACTGAGGTTCTCACGACCGGAGGGATTTTTTTCACCATGTTGGTTACGTGTCAGTTTTCTCCTTTGCAACAAGACCTGTTTTAGATAAGGTCATTGAGAACTGTCGATGTGACAATGTGTTTTGTGAAAAATGTCAATTCAATTTCCCGCCAAGTGCAAATAATGCAACATCATCTGTTATCTCGTTTAGAAGGGAGAACCTCCGGTTAAGGAGTGTAGTATGCAAGATAAGTTTCCTCTCCAACATCATCTGTTATCTCGTTTAGAAGGGAGAACCTCCGGTTAAGGAGTGTAGTATGCAAGATAAGTTTCCTCTCCAACATCATCTGTTATCTCGTTTAGAAGGGAGAACCTCCAGTTAAGGAGTGTAGTATGCAAGATAAGTTTCCTCTCCAACATCATCTGTTATCTCGTTTAGAAGGGAGAACCTCCAGTTTAGGAGTGTAGTATGCAAGATAAGTTTCCTCTCCAACATCATCTGTTATCTCGTTTAGAAGGGAGAACCTCCGGTTAAGGAGTGTAGTACGCAAGATAAGTTTCCTCTCAAACATCATCTGTTATCTCGTTTAGAAGGGAGAACCTCCGGTTAAGGAGTGTAGTATGCAAGATAAGATTCCTCTCCAGTAACGATGGAGTGGAGAAATTCATCTCCATGGAGTTTGCGGCGTCTCAAAAACTCTTGCCCGGCCTTCCCTCGATTCAACTTGTGTTGGTCAGTCAGCTGATTTGGGACCTAACTTGTGGACAGTTTTTGATATCTGAGGGTTTCTGTGATGGTTTTATGTGGTAGAGATAGGAAGATTTGCAGAAACATTGCAGAAAGTCAACAGTTTTTATACTCACAACAACACTTGCTCACAATCGTACAATCCATACCTTTATCACCATATACAGTTTAAAACAGATGATGCGCATATTTCTCACATGGTAGGAGATTGGAGTGACATATTTCATGAAATTAGTAGTCGTCTTGAAAATTCCCAACGTACAGACCTCGAACCAGTCTCAATGTGGAGGGAAGAAGTCAGGGCACATCAAAAATAAAATCCCTCCAGCTGCGACAGCCTCAGTACACTTACTTTACAGATACATCTTGTAATTAATTTGTCAAGTACCCTCACAGATTTTGGGATACTAATTTGTCATAGCAGAAATATAGCAAAGAGTTCAAAATTTCAGTTCACCACAATAAGTGACTACTCCAATAATGAAATAAAAGGTCTAGAGGTGACCAACTCCTCTCAGTTACCCACAATCCAAGGTGGAATTTACCTACATCATGCCATTCAAATCGAGGTTATTTAATAACAAATCTCTTGCTTATACCTAGAAATTCAGGCAGTAGATTATTTGATAGAAATTTATTTTAGAATAAAAGTAGTAAAAAAAGAGGTAATGATATATTTGTAATATATACGTAATTTGAAGCGGTTTTTTGTTTTTCTATAGAATAAAGTTATTTATTTTAAGAAAGTACATCATAATCAACTAATTACGTTTAAAAAATTATATTATGTTTATCTCTGGAAGATAGGACAGTAGTTAATTTAGAGTAAAATAAGTGTATTAACCACGTGGATAACAAGTGATAAACAAATCTGCATTAAAACTTACCATTACTTTGTAGTACATTTTTAAAAAATAACAATTTATTGAATGCTTGAGATCTAAGTTTCTTAACAACTTTTTGTTTACACAAAATATCTTTGTAAAGATCAACAGCCAAATTTTCACACAATCCTGTGATATGTTCGTATACACTGCCTTCCTTATTCTGAAACAAAATAATGACAAATAGTTATAGAAAAAATATATTTTTCCCTTTTTAAATACTACAAAGGGGTAACTTTGAACTATGTTGACTTACAAAAAAAAAGAAATTCAGTAGTAGCATTTTAAGTTCTTATTACTAAATATTAAGATGAGCAGAAAATAATAACAAGCTTCAGCTTATAATTGTTGATGTCACAACTTCTAAAAATATGTTTCACAAATTCATTTTTTTAATAACCTTCATAAACATTTCAATTTTAGTTGCTTGTTGTAATCATCTTGAATACGCTGATTAAACTATAATTAAATAATACTTAACTACGTAAATACTTGGGAACTTACATGCTGACGCATTTTGAAACAATCGTTCCTTTTACAAAGCAAAGCCTCTACTGTAGCTGTTACGAGTAGAGGCTTTGCTTCGTAAAATGAACGATTGTTTCAAAACATGTCAGCAAGTAAGCTCTAAAGTATTTACGTAGTCAAGTATTATTTAATTATATTTCAATTTGATTTTTGAAAATATTATTTTCATATCAATATGTGAGTTTAGTTTGTTAGTAAAGGTAGTAATTTAAAATAATAATGAGCTTACTCATTATTCATTAATCTTCTCATATACATTTATATATATAAATATAAAGATATATATATATATATATATATCACTAAACACTTGTAAATATTTACAAACTTGCCTATAGTAGCACTTACTTATATTAGTTGAGGAAGGCCGTTTCGGGAGATGTGTCCCATTGTCAACTCAGACCGGTGTTTAGTGAAAACTAGTAGCTCACGTGAAGATGGAATCAACAAATATAAATAAATAAATATATATATATATATATATATATATATATATGTGTGTGTGTGTGTGTGTGTGTGTGTGTGTGTGTGTGTGTGTGTGCGTATGTGTTTCTGATAGATCTAATTCATTAAATCTAATTTCTTTAGTAATAATACAATAATTGGACCAACTTTGTTTTTATATGCTACTCAACAATATTATCTATACCTATACAATGGTAAATGCTAAAATGTACATAAATTATTACCAAACAATTATAACTCCTTAATCCCATAATTCTTGTGGAATTACAGTAAAACCTCTCATATCCCAAACTTCT
Source organism: Prosapia bicincta (assembly GCA_036971475.1). Classification (NCBI taxonomy): domain Eukaryota; kingdom Metazoa; phylum Arthropoda; class Insecta; order Hemiptera; family Cercopidae; genus Prosapia; species Prosapia bicincta. The sequence continues at coordinate 43,463,206 of JBAIZL010000009.1, read as the reverse complement.
GATATCCGGACGTAATATGAAAATAAAGTACGCATTGCAACGGTCTGAATTACTGTTCAAATTAAGAAATTAATAACTTTCTATTGTTTAAATAACAATTTTAATATTTGAATAATAAGGTTTTAATTTATGGTATAATAAACATAGTAAAGAGTCAAGAAGTCAGTAAAATTTTGAATAAGTATTATTAAGACAAGTTAAAAATTATGATAGCATGAAACTGTAATAACTAACTAAATTTGACAAACGAGAGTGAAGTGAAAATTTTCTAAGTGCCGAAAAATGCTAACTTGAGAACTAGGCCACGTAGAACTATCATCGACATTTTGAAATGACCAGAAAAATCCATATAATAAACAGTAGTGAAATCAGAATTTAAAAAACTCAAATAACAAAAAAGTTACCATTTGTTGATTCCATCTTCGCGTGAGCTACTAGTAATCACTTACACTTTTTAAAAAAATGTTTTAACTGGCCTATAGTAGCACTTACTTTGTTTGTTGAGGACGGCCGTTTTGGGAGATGTGTCCCTTTGTCAACTCAGACCAGTCTGAATCTCTGGAGATCAGTTACGGTCTGAGTTGACAAAGGGACACATCTCCCGAAACAGCCGTCCTCAACAAACAAAGTAAGTGCTACTATAGGCAAGTTAAAACATTTTTTAAAAAAGTTACAGCCATTTTAAAATAATAGACATTTTTCAGTGTTCTAAAACAGATAACAAAATTATGCAGGTTAAAACTAATACGTTGCCCAACCCGCCCGTACAAGAAACAAGCACGGAGATAGCGACGAGCTTAGAGCGGAGGGGAAGGGTGACGTAGCCGCAATAAATACAGGAACTGAAGGACCTGTAAGGCAGTCTGTAAAAATTTTGAATACGAGGTGCTAATGGTCGTAATGTCGGTCAGCGCCTAGGACAACCATCATCAGGCCAGATGGGACCAAAAGTAACATGCGACCATAGGTAACAGATGGAACAAAACCACCACGTTTCCGCCGTTTAATTCCATCCATGGACGAGGGCTCCAGACTCAGCCTCCAGGACGCGGAAATGGAGAAAGACTTCCATCGACTGACCAGGGATGGCAATTTCCGATGTCCAGGGACCAGGGAATCTAGACGAGAGGACTCTAGGACCGGCAGGGAAATCCTTGGCAAGTCATTTTCTCTATTATATACAAATTAACGTGAAATTTAGTCAGTTAAATTTATTACATTCAAATTACCAATTAAACTTAAACAATGACTTCATTCTATGTTGAAAAATTAAATAAATCTTAAAAGTAATAAAATTAATTAGTATAACAAAAATGTTTAAATAATGAATAATAAATATTAAATTTACAAAGTGGTTTTGGCCATAAGCCAATCCTTTTCAAGAAGACCATATTTATTGAATCATATAAATTTTAAAACTATTTATAATAAAATGTGAATTTACCAATTCAATCTTGAAATGAGAAGATAAAATATTTTATTATGTTAAATTTGGAAATAATTTTGTTTAAAAATGTGTAAATGTAATTAATGAATTATATATGAAATGTAGGATTTAAATATGTGAAAAATAACGAACTTTTAATTAATTATTTGTGAAGATAAAGAGAGTTAAATGTATTTTATTTGAAAACATAATTATTTTAGTTTAAGATCAGTAATTAAATGCATTATAAAAACTTACAGTATTTGAATTTATCCTGTGTTGAACAACCAATAAAAACTTTTAGTTTTTTCCAACTAATAAATAATGATTATAAAATCAAAGTACAGTTTTAATTAAATTTCATTAATTAATAAGTACATAAAATTCAGAACCTAATGTTTCTTCAAAAGAGTTCTCTCCTGAGAACAATTTTATTGAGCTATTCTAAAAATTAGTTGGTTTTTTGTATTGAAGCCCAGAGACGATGTCTACTGGCAAACCATGTTTAAAGAACACAGGAGCCTTTTAAAATAGGTATATTAAACATGATCATATTTTGCACATCCCCTTGCTGTGCCTGCAGATCTCATGAAGTGGTAAGATTCTTTGAAAATTTTGTGTGTTCATGTAAATGTTGTTTCTTTCCAGCTGACTATTTTACTGACATGTGTGACTAAATACAGACCCAACAAACCTGCCAACCAACTTACGGGAGGTCATACAAACGTTAAGGTAGAAGTCAGCGGGAATAGGCTTCCATTTAAGCGTGGTACGTTACGCGGGAACACAAGACAAAATTTAGGGATCTTAACACGGTACACAAAACGGTGTGAGCAGCAGATATATAAATATATAATAAATGAATAATTTCTGCAACAACCCAACACCGAAACAAAGAAGCGGAGCGCACGGGGGGGGGGGGCTGTTGCAGCATCTTTATCCCACAAGGCACCTTATCATCCGGCCAGTCTCTGATGCCAGCATTCGGCTCTGTTCTTTCCCAACTCAGTCAGTTGTGTTCAAGCCTCCGTTTCATTAAGTTTACATATATTCTACAGGATTTTGTGTAATTTAGTTTGTTGTTTTACCTAGAATTTGTATTATACAATATGTCAGGAAAGCGGAAGAAACTGTTATCTATAATGCCTTAAGTTACTAAGAGTTATAATCGTTAGTATGGATGCAGGAAGAAGTGCTCCCGAAAACCTAAAATACGTAGACTTTCTAGATGTTGCTTAATGGATTGTTACAGCATAGAATCCAATTAGGCTAATAACACTAGTTTGATTATAGAAAAAACAATGAGGGGTTTAAAAATGTATTGCAAACGGAAAGCCTTATAGTGAAACAATTGAAGAAATACCGATCTTTGCCGAAACATTCCTGGTTGTAAGAACATGAACATTGTTGGCGTGAATGATTGGATAAAAGAGGATAAAGTTCATGAGCTTACTTCTAGTGATATATATTTATTGACCACACAGCCTGCGCCTCCTAAATATGACGAAAGAGAACAAACCATGACTCATAACAAAGCTGTCTGGGAATTTGACCAGGTGATCGAGTATGACAAACAACAAGATGAAGCAACAGCAGCTGATCGTCTACTCTTTCAAAGATGGAGAGATATTTCATCAAAGAAACCACCAAACCACCATTACATCTTTTTTTACCAAAACTGATCATTAATGTACATATGTACGTACAGTATAGTATTAAGGAGCTGGATGTATAGGCATGTAACTAAATTGTACATACAGTTCTATATTGATATTAAAATATAATTAGATCTTCAATAACTGTATAATTAGATCTTCGTGTTTTATCTCCGGAAAGTCAGCAAGAGTTGTATTTTTCGTGGATTCACAGGCTACTATAATTGCACTAACTAGTAATACCTCCACCGACTGTGTGCAAACAATGAATGGACGAAGGGCCTTGGCAGGGATGATTGAAGAAGGGTGGTACATTGTGCTGCAATGGCTCCCTAGCCATGTCGGTATTGAAGGAAATGAACGTGCAGACCAGTTAGCGAAGAAAGGTAACACTTTGCCACAGCCTGACAATCCCATATCTCTACTGACAGCAAGAAGCCTGATTGAATCTACAATCAATGAAAAAACAAAAGAAACCCAAAATGAAATGAGCGCTGGAAAGAAATGGAGGGGTCTGGCGTACACAGTACTAATACCACATAGCCTACTAGAGTGGAAGCTGTTGCCAGATTCAGAATGCTTATGGGCCATGACTATCTGCAAGCCCACCTATATAAAATAGGATTAGCAGCCTCAGATATTTTCCCTCTGTGCAACTGCCAAAAGATGAATGCCCCACGTCTTCAGAATTGCACAGCGTTGCAAGATGTGGAAGACCGAAGCTGGCTTTAGCAGTACATTGTCTGTACTGGAAGGCTAGGAGGAGAATGGCAGAAATGCCAAGATCTGGCACTGGATAAAGTAAAGTAAGTAAGTATCTTCAATAACTGTAACTTATTTACTTAAAACAACCCTACATCTACTTCCAATTGGAAGTTGTGATTATGTAATACAGACGAACATCATTACATAACCCCTACCATATTGGATTTATTGTTAACCAGATCGGGCTGTCGCTACATTCATTCGTATATGAGAGGTTTTACTATATTTCACAACATTATAGGATACGCTACTAATGATAATATTGCATTTGAAATTGACCAACAATATAGTTATGGTAGTACAGTATAAACTTAGTTTCTTAATAAAAGAGCATAAATTACACTACGCCTGACATAGCGATACTACAATATAGCTATATAGTATCCAATTATAATACATATAAAAAAAAGTTATAAAGTCAGTCAACCATATAGATCAGGTGACTTTATTCTTATAATATACTTATGTTGAGACATCCCAATCCTGATATTAATTTTTTTAATAATCAAACCCTTTCTAATTACATAACTATATTACAATATAGCTGTATAATAAAGTATTATAATACATTGTTTTGTTTTATTAAGAAACTTTGAGTTTATACAGATCTGTCTCTAAGCTAACGTGTTAAACTGAGTTACCATTTGTAAACTTTTTATAATCAAATCTATCATTATTGAAAAGTTTGTAGGTTTGTTGTAAATAGCTGTATTATATTACAGTTACATACTGCTACAACTATTCTTTGAGCTTAGCTTATGAGGTTATGTTAAAAAAAATAAAAGGCATACACAATACTCAAAAATTAATCATTTATTTACTCATATGCGTTTCAATGATACAATCATTGTAGTAGCAACACTCACTGATGAAGATGATGACTTAGTCACTGCAACGTGTATGAGTAAATAAATGATTAATTTGTGAGTCTTGTGTATAACTTTTAATTGTTTTTGTTATATACTACGGTTTAATCACTTAAACAATAGTTTATGACTATCCGAACTTTGAACTATCACAAACTATTGTTTAAGTGATTAATAAGATTCACCGAACGTAATGGACTACAAAATTCAAGAATACTACTGTTTTATAAACCATATAATTTTAGTTTTGTAATTTTTAACAAGTTAAATGCTGACCATCAGCTTACCCTCAGCAACCTGACTAGCAATGGGAGATGTCAACTCTTAAATGAGGTATGTTGTCTCATTTCGGCTTCATTGTTAGTGTTACTTTAGCTGTTGACACTTGAGCTGATTCTTCTATGTGTTAGTTTCTAATAGATAACTCTTCTATGACCTGCTTCTGTTGCTGGTTATCAACCATTGGGATTTATGTGTATGTGATTACCAATTTCATGTTAATTACATAAGTCATGCTACAGTTGTTTAAAGTGATTTATAGTAAACTTGTTGCAAGTACCTATGAAAATTGGTTAAAACAAACGGTATACCTCATTATACATATAATAGATTCTACATCAGATACCACCTGCATGTGGTACATATAGTTTACATAAGCACCACATATTACACTTTTGCTATTACTTGCGACCGAACTTTTTATTAACTAAAGGTTGTTAAATTGTTAACTTACACTTGGAGGTAACAATTTAACAAAAAGTCCGGTCGCAAGTAATAGCAAAAGTGTAATAAGTAATTAACAACCAGCTCATCATGAACAGCAATAAGATTTCCATACTTATTTTTAGGCACAAATAACTGTTCATAATAATATGAATCATTCCAATGATTAAATAATCCATTTGACTACATAAATTATAAAAGAAATTTACTTACATAATTCCTAGAACTTTTATACAGGTCCATTTTTCTTTATATAACGACTCTAGAAGTAAAATATATTAATACTTTCTGGTAAATTACATGATTTCATTTTAAATACAAGCAGTTTTTACTTTGATGATTTGTTTAACACTTTATTAAAAAGTTCTATTGGCACAGATAAAAATTATATCAGAAGAGTTAAAATGGATAAAAATGAATTAACAGACATTAGTGTATATTTTATTGACATGATTTATCAGGTTAGATGGTCTTTAAAAACTGTGTTTTGTTTATATTTACGAGTCACGGCCTATAAACATTTAAAATTTCACAGAAATACGAACTATCTACCATATCTAAAACCCTGTACTGTATAAAGTTTACTACTTATTGCACTCGGCCTCCGTTCAGTAGTTAAAAAAAGTAAATAGAAAACTGTCTAACCCAACATTCACCGCCATTTTTAAATAATTTTCAGTGGGAATTATATCTCACCCAAGATATTTGTCAATACAATTGAAGGTGAACACATGTAAAGTATACTTAATAAATACAATAAATTTTAAAAATACTCTTATTCAAAAACTGTAGTAATTTGAAGTATAAATTGTTTCATAAAATTTTTATCAAGAAGAAACAACGAATTAACAATATTCAGAAATTTTATAATTTTGAACTTAATAAATTAAAATAATAGAATAAATAAACACAATGTGATTCTACTTATAGGATATTAACAAAGATTATGAAATGCAAATGATACAAAGGCACATTAAAATTAAATTATATTATTACTTAGAAATGTTATTTAGCATAATAAGGCATTGTAAAAAATTTAAAAAAATAAATTAAACACATGCAAATCTATTATTAGGTATAAAAATTATATAAATCAAAATAATAGGAAACCCATTTTTCTACGTTACTATATAGAATTTATTTCGTTGAGACAAAACTTCTTAATTTGTTGGATCAATTACTGTAGTAGGCATTGGTTAGTTCATAACCTAACATGTGGGTAAACACATGTTATTTGCTACTTCGTGTTGTGAAGACTCCACTGCAAAAGTTCTTAGTTCTTATGCAGTACAATGTGCTAATTTTGAATTTAAAAAAATAATTTTTTTTTTATATATATTTTATTAGAGCCAATTCGCGAAGTTGTTATATAGTTAGAGACGAATAGAGTAGTGAGTGATTATAATGCTAATTAATTATGTAAATTAGACAGTATAAAAAATATTTTAGTTTTTAGGTTAGACTAAGACGTTTTTAGGGTAAACGTCACTAAGACTCAATATTTACCCTAAACCTGTCAAATTTTCGTTTAAATTATACCATATTGTTGTTCTTGTATTTATTGATAATATTCATCCCTCATAATTTAATTTTTCAAGTATTGAAATGAATTTGCATAATAGTTTAAATTAACCTATCTATTATTATATAATAATATTAATGGTTAATGTATACTACATATGACGACTCTGTAAATTTTTAAATATAGAAATAGGCTTTTAAAATACTCCTTGTCAAGAAATAATTAATGTTCGGATAGTCATAAACTATTGTTTAAGTGATTAATTAAGAAACAATGGCTAATGTCATAAATAAGAAATAATGGTTAAGATTTTAAAACAATACAAATTAATTCCAGTTTACACACTCAAAGCTTTATAGGCATGTTGCAAATGTACTTTGATATTGATCTGATCTATCTTTTCCTAGTGAAAAAGTTTTATAATTAGATAGGGAAGATTATTAGAACCCCACAATCAAATTGGAGAAAACGCAGGAATGATGCAAAAACGGGCGTTTCCAAAAATTCATCAAACTTTCTACTTTTAGTATCACTTAGCAAAAACCCCTTGGCCTCCTGATATTTTTCAGCAGATCCATTTCACACTAGATCAGTGCATTGTTTAATGCTGTGAGTCACGGACAAGACTTGCTCAAGTGTGGTGTATTTTTCTTAATAGAGTAGTTGTTAATTATGTGTTCAAATATAGTATTTGATAGTGACTGTCTTTTGTCATTTAGAATGTATTGTGGATGGTTTTGTGATGTTTGTATATCTCGTAGTTTTCTCTTGAGTTTAGTTTGTTGCTTTTTTTGATGTAATGAAGGTTTTTAGATTGGTGTCTATATTGGGATATGTTTGTAGTGTGTTCTGTATGTGTAGAGAAGTTTGATTTGGGTTGTGTGTCTTTTGTGTTCCTTGTATCATGTGGTAAAGTTTCTCCCTGTTTTACCTATATAAACGCTGGGGCAGTATTCCTGTATACCCCTGCCCTATTATGTTTGTTCTGGTTTGTTTTTGTATTGTGTAGATGTTTTTTTTGTTAAGTTGGATGTTTTAAAGGCTACTTTGTATTTACGTTTGCAGAATGAGAAAGCTATTTTGTGTGATGTGTTGTCGTGATGTGTTAATGTTATGTATTTTTGTGTTATGTGTTTGTTGTTTTGTCTATCAGGGTGTGTTTGAATCCGTTTTTATAGGCTATGTCTTTTATTGTGTTGAGTTCCTTTATTTTTTCTTTATTGTTCATGAGTATGTTGATTAGTCTGTGTACCATGGAGTGGAAGGCAGCATGTTTGTATTTTATACTGTCATTGGAGAATTGTCTATAATTCTGTCAGTGGTGATGGGCTTTTTATATATTTTGAATGTGCATTTGTTGTTTTGCTTTCTTATTGTGCGATCATGGAAGTGGATTTTGTTCTGTTTCCAGTTTGAGGTTTATATTATTGTATAATTTGCTTATGTATTTGTGGAAGGCGTTTATCTGTCTCATGTTGCCCTTGTATAGGATTAAGATGTCAATGAACTCAAATGTATATAGAAACAAATTATTTGTCTATTTTGAGTACAGTTTTCTGCCATTCCTAATGTTTCAATATTCTCCTCTGTTGACAAGTTTCAGAATAACTCCATTTTCAAAACTTGATTCGTATTCCAAGTTGTACCCAATCGAACAATTTGTTATTTTTTTAGTCTATATGGGGTGTACAAGTGTACCAAATTTCATTAAAGTTGTAAAATGAAATTTTTATTTGAATTGTGTTGAGTTGATATAGAATCCTCCTGAGCTATAACTCTATATTTAAATGTTATTAATGAAAACTAATATGTTTTCTAAATTTTATAGAAGATGAAAAAAACAAAAATAAGTAAAGTAAAACGATCAAATATCAAACAAAATAAACTAGTTCGCCAAGGGAAAATAAAGAGAAAAAAATGCAAAACTGTAACAACAAAAGTAAAGCCACAACCAATAAGGGATAATAAAACGTATGAAGAAGAAGATGAAGACCAAGAAGAAGATTGCGATGGATTACTTAAAATGGTTGATAAGGATGATTTGGATTTCTTAAGAAAAGCTGTTGCAGATAGAAGCTATTCATTATATGACATAGCCTAGTAAGTTTTATGTATGAATAATTTTTTCCACACATGCTTTCTCAATATTGAACAAATTAACTACATTGATTACATTTCTCTAATGGAGGGTTTAGTTAATAGGTTTTTTTACCCCTCTTAAAAATATTGTACTGCAGATACGTAACCTTGCCCACACATTTCTTCCTGTATCAGAGGCTTAATATAGGACCTTCTTTATTTTACTTGGATAATCACAACTAACCCTAACATAGAATCTTTTGTTTTAGTAAAGCAATATAACATTATTATTTTGAATAATTACTGTGGTCTATAATTTTTTCATAAATTTACATTCTTCTCAATTAAAAACTATCTAAAATAAAGTGATAAGTTTTGGCATATTATATTAAACCATTTAATTATGTGATCTCGATTATAGGTTTTAAGTTTAATAGTAATGGCTCAAGATTTATCAGTAACACAACGACATAGTATTTACATCTTGTATTCAACATTAAAAATTACTTAATAGTTTATTCACTATCTGTCCAAACAAACTCTTTGAAGAGATTTCCATACTAATAAGTAAAAATGTAACTGTCCATCCAGCTATTTTTCTCCTTTTATAAGCTAGTGAAAGCTTTTATTATCTTTTGGATATGAAGTATGCTATTAAAGAAGGATACTATACAGTTTTTATAATAAATACAAAGTTTTTATTGGTTAAATTTGTTTAAGCATTGTCAGAATTTGTAGAAACAATAGGATAATTTACTGAAAGATAAAATTAATATTAGTATTTATAGGCATTTAACATCAGTGAAAAAGGGAAAATAAAACCACAAAAACAAGTATCAAAAGCTTATAATTTTTCAAAGGTTTTCCTCTCCCCACTTTATCCTAGACAGAACCTGTCAAATATCCCATTTGTAAACTAGTATGAAGGTACACATTGATTTTTGAGGACTACAATATATGTAAAATTATTAATAGTTTGTAAAACTGAGCATTTTTAATTAAATTGTAAAAGTCGAGGCACCATGAGATTCACAAGTTTGTTTCTAAATTAATAATATAAGAAATCATTATAAATGTGAATGTGTTTCTAGTGATAAAACACGAAATTTAAAAAGAAAGACATCTGATCATGATGATTCTGTTAATATTGAAGATGAGTATGAAAAGAATCACCAGACCACAATTTCAAACAAAAGGATTCGACATCTTCTTCCACTTAAAACAGCTAATGGGTTTGTCAGGAGGACTGTAGAGGAGGATTGTAAGTAGAATAATTGTAATTTATTATTATTGTATTTATTATTTTATTTAGTCTGTTTTACCAAAAAATGATGCTATGGAAATTGAAACATTCCTTTCTAGCACACTAGTAGAAATTTTACACATCAACAAAAAAGGACCACATCTCAATACAATAGAACAATATTATAGAACAATGTTAAAGTTGTTTTTTTTTATGTGTGGCTTTTTGTTATGGTTAAGTAGAGGAAGTTTAGGGGTTGGTTGGTTTCAATCTCTGAGGTGAAGTGAAGTTTTAGGTGTATTTTATTAGTGTGGTTGAGGAGTTTTTCGCATTGTCGGGTGTTGCTTCTGTACTATACAATAAATTTTGGTTTTTTGTATGACTGTTTCAGTTTGCAGTATAACAAACAGAAACATTATACTACAAACTGAAACAGCAATACAAAAAAATGACACCAAAGTCCAAGACTCACTTCGACATGACACAAAAAACCTAACCAAAGACAAAAACATAACCAACAAAAACGTGAACAATGAAATTAAAATCTCTGCTAATATTAAACAAAAAGCACTAATAAACAGCATCACACTCGCCACAGCAAAGGTAACACCTCAGTAATTATTAATACAAACAGCCTAAATGATAAAATCAATGAATACAAATTAAATAATTATATAGTACAATTACATACAGACCCGATTCAGAAATATCACAGAACCATCAAAAATCTAATTAATACATCCAAATACATTATCAGCGAAAACAAAAAATACCACCTAAAACAATTCCACCCTAAAGCACCTACCCTCTGCGCTCTCCCTAAAATTCACAAAACCAATGCCCCCATCTGAGCCATCAACTACCAGAATGCCCCTGCACATAAACTATGCACAAAATACATAGACAAAATAATCAGACAATTCATAAACTTGAACACTGAAACACACATAAAAACAGAACAAACCTCATAAATAAAATAAAAGACATAAAAATACCACACAATTCAACACTACTATCACTCGACATAAAAAAATATGTACACCAACATACCCGTTTCTGAAACGCTCAACATCCTAGAAACCCAATTACTACAGAACAACATACTTAAAACCCACATTACCGAAATATTAAACGCCCTTCAAACCATCACCAAACAAAAATATTTCACCCAAAACTCAAACCTCTATTCACAACCAGATGGCCTATCCATAGGAAGTCCTATCAGTAGTGTCCTAAGCAAAATTTTTTTACAACACATAGAAAACACCAAGATACTCACAAACAATACACACACACACACACACACACACACAAAATCATTTACTAGCACAGATACGTCGATGATATCATAACACTATACAGAGGCAACTTCCGACAATGCGAAAAACTCCTCACTTACACTAATAAAATACACCCAAAACTCTACTTCACTTCAGAAATTGAAACCAACCGATCCCTAAACGTCCTCGACCTAACCATAACAAAAAGCCACACACTAAAACACAGTTTCAATATATACAGGAAATCCATAACGACAGACACACTTATCTACAGCACCTCAAACCACCCTATCAAACACAAACACGCTGCCTTCAGATCCATGCTCCATAGACTTAAAGAGGTCCCAATGACCACAGAAAACATAAACAAAAAACTAGACACAATTAAATAGTTAGCATACACAAATGGATTAAACACCACAATAATAGACAAACTATGGTACAAAATACAAAAAAACACTAAAATTAACACTACAGACAGGGAAAACAAATACATCACATTACCATTCATAAACAAAACAACAAACAAAATAGCCCGCAAATTTCAAAAAATAGGATACAAAACTAATAACAAGTTACAATACAAAATACAACACAACACCAACAACAAGGATAAACTACAAGCACCAGGTATATACAAACTGAACTGCGACAAATGTAACAAATTCTACATTGGACAAACAGGTCGCAGCTTTAAACAAAGAGTCGAGGAACACAAACAGAACACCAACTCAACATTTTACAACCACATAAAAGAAACAGGACACAAATACACAGACATTTACCATAACCTAGAAATCCTACACATCAACAAAAAAGGACCACATCTCAATACACTAGAACAATATGAAATTTACAAACACACTAATACACAAAATTCAAACATATTAACTGAACAAACTCAATACAAATCACACATACTCTTTCATACTATTGAAAACCTACCTTTAAAACCGTCACCACTTAACCTAACAACTTCAAGCAGAAAATTTAGACAGTGATGAAGATCGCCACGGAGTGATCGAAAACTTTCTGTCTCAGTTTTTTAAAAATTTAAAAAATTAAAGTTCGGATAGTCATAAACTAATGTTAATGTGATTAATTAAGTTTCACCGAACGTAATGGACTACAAAATTCAATAGTTTAGCACTAGTAGAGATTTTGTAATTTTATGGTAATTAGGTGGAATGGTTATTAGCACTTAAAAAGAATAGGAGAGAAGCTTGAGTATAGGTAGGATAAAGTATGGACATAAATCTAATAGTACTGTCACTGGCCCATAAGAAGAGCCTGGTCAAAACAATAAGGTCATTTCCAAAAATATTTCTAACACAAAACGTCAGATTTACAGAAAATTACAATGCAGAAACACAATAATATATAATTTATTTTTTACACAGTTTCTTAATAAAATTAGTACGTTTACCTATCTGTAAATGCTTATAAAAATAAAAATTACTTATTAAAATATAACTACTAAAAAACTACCATACCGTTAGGTCTATGTTTGTAGTTCAGGAATACATCGACAGGAATGCATGTGCAGAATTGAAAACGAGTGTGACTCATTTCTATATCAAGGCTTTTCTTGTGTGCCAGTAACTACTGTCACTTTGTGCCTTGTACGTTTAGAACATGAAGTAGACTTTATGGCATGTGTAGGATCGATTACTTGAAGTAGATCTGGTCTCAGTCTTTTCACTTATCTTTCTTATAACTAAATTATAGTAATTTATAAAAATAAGTTTAATTGTGATTGATATAATTGTGCAGGACAATAAATAATTAAGAGTAATAAAATATAAATATAATATATTTAAAGCGTCACAGCATATTATATAAAAAAAATCTTTTAATGTTACAAAATAAGTTTAGTATGTTTCTAATTTAAATGTGTTTTTAAATTAGTTAAAGAAGACGTAAAAGATGTAGTAGCCTTGCAAGATAATGTGGAAGGTGAGATAACTGAAGATGAGTGCCAAATGGAAAATATTGATACTCAGTTATTTGAAAAACATTTAAGTCGACCCATTAGTACAGTAGAAATTTTAGCTTTGAGAGAACGAAGTCTTGCCCAGTATAAGTTACGGATTGGTCTTCTCTCAAGCACACTTTTAGAGGATCCAGAAGCTAAGGTATTATTATTTGTTTTTTTAAAAATAATGTGGTACTTAAACTCTATATATTGATTGAAATTTGCTAATATATTTTACACTTTTCCTTTTATAGTGATCTACTCTAGCAATAAGACTAAAACCTCTATGAAAAAAGATAAAAAGAAATTTAAATATGAGCATATTAAAAAACAAACATTTCTCTATTATTCTTCAATTGGAAAATTGTTTGAAAAAGATGAATTTTAAACATATTGAAATTATGCGGTATTTAACATATTTTTGTATTCATTCAAACGTTTTTTAGAAAAAATTTTATATCTTGAAGCTTGATAGTGAGAGATTGCTAGATAATGGTGTAATTGTAATAGATAATGTAGATAATTTAAGGGATTGCATGGTAGGGTAGTATTAACAATGGCACGGACATTTTTTGTCTTCATCATTAATAGTGTTTTTTGCTAACATGCAGGATTGCTTTTAGTTTCTCAGTAACTCAGCCACAGACTACTACTCGTACTTAACACAACACATTTCATATACATTATACTAAATATATACATAGATATATTTACCTTTAAGGTCTTTACCCACTAGAATGTATCATACTAGGACAGTGTCTGTACTGACACAAAAAATATTCTTTGCATCATTTGTATTGGACAACACCCATTAGACAGTTTCGTCACTGGCCAACACCGTAGCGTGCCTTGCCCCGCCAGTTCAACATTTTGTCAGTGTCTGACCGCTCCATTCATGGTAGGGGATGCCGTCAAATCTTGTTGCAAACCTGTATGATTTACATTGCTATTCCGTTCAGGCACAAAACTTAGTTGCTCTTTGCTTTCTTGTGAAAAAAAACACGTGCTCTGGTTAGGAAAAAACATTTTCTTATGAATTTCCTAATGAATTTTCTCAATCATTCATTACACTGGAGTGATGTCATATGAAAATACTACTAACAAATTTCTTCGTCATCCTCTAGGTCAGGGGTTCTCAACCTTTTAGGCTCTGAGCCCCCCTTCACACTTTGGTGTGAGGTCACGCCTCCCTTCACGGATTAAGTTAATTTAGACTTATATATGATAAATTTACTTACATTGTGTTTAAGTAATAACCAGAAAAATGTTCGCTACTTTTGTAGTGCTAGTGTGAGGGATGGCACTTTTTCTCGTTAACTATTTTTTGTATGATTGGATGAAATTTTGACAAAGAACACCGCAGGTCACTTTCCACATCTAGTCTGGCTCGATATTTAGATTTTATATTAGCCAGGGCTGAAAATCCTGTCTCGCATAGATAAGTTAATGAAAATTGTACAAGCAACTTGACTGCCTCCATTGCTACTTCTGGGTAAACAGGAAGATATAGTAGCCAGAAATCTTCGAGATCCATGTTTGGGAAATCCAATTTAGCTTTGGAATCACATTGCAAGTCAATTGTTTGTTCTTGAATGTGATCAGGAGGTATATCAATGTTGATTTGAAAGGGGTCTCTTGTTAACTTGAATTACCAGTTTTTCGAGCTTATATCTGGGAAATAGGCTCCAATTTTGTTCTTCAGAGACAACAAATGCTCAGATATTAGGTCCTTCATTTCATTTACTAGGTCTTTTGGAAGACTTTGGGTATCATTGACGAGATTTTGGAAAGGAAGAAAAGTCCGTTGAGTAAAGAAATAGAGCTTTATAGCTCTATTAAGCTATAAAGGAATTTCAATGATGGTGTGTTTGTGTCCAACATCAAACTCAATTTTTTTAAATATTTGTTGACGCCTCCCCTGGAATTCTTCTACGCCCCCCCAGGGGGGCGCGCCCCCCAGGTTGAGAACCTCTGCTCTAGGTGCCTATATAACGTCCAATATTCTCCCTCAGTATACCTTTTTCCTAGACATTTGTGAATACAATAGTGTCTCTGAGTCTTATTCTCATTTTCTCCTTCATCATTCAAAATAATGGCAAACATTGGCAATTCTGTTAATGACCATCGCCTAATAGCTATATTTAATGTTTTTATATAAAACCACATACATAAGTTAGTTCACAATTCACAGCACGGCAAAATAAAATATAAATATTGATTCTACAAGGTGATAAGCTACCTTGTCCCTGTGATGTCATAATGTTTGCTTATTCCAAGTAACAAGGATATTTTTAATTAAACAAGCTGGTCATTGTTGTATTATATATATCACACTACTTATGAAAAGATAAGTATTACCATTTCATCGCTTATTGTAATATGTTATGTAATTATTATTTCAGGTTAAAAATATTGCATTGCTACTTGAAATGATGAATGAATCACGACCAGAACTACAACTCACTGTTAAAAAGTTGGTTGTTCTGTCACTGACAGAAGTCTTTAAAGACATTCTGCCTTCTTATCAAATCAAACATCAAGAAGATCCGACAGTAAAATGTAAGTTAGTTGAAATCAAAATGTTATTTAGCAATTTAATATATTTTTCTCTTTATTGTACATGAAAGTTGTTTTATTAATAATTAAAATCATGACTCATTTAAAAGAAAATAGTTGAAACAAACTTTCAATAGTTGAAAATATCAAATAACCTTTCAGTAAGTTCTATCAGTTAAAATTTTCTTTTGCTGATATAAAAAATTGACCGAATCACTGGAATTTTTGTAATTATTTAAAAGATGCAGGATTTTAAGGAAACCTATTGTGATTAAGTGAATACCAACTCACAAAGAATAATTAATTTTCTCATACATATTTTTTTGGTAAAGCAATCATAAGTCAGCGTGATTACACAAATTTTAAACTTATAACTAACAGAGTAGTAAATATTATACTAAATAGAAATCTTGAATTTTATAGCCCATTACGTTCGGTGAATATTATTAATCACTTAAACAATAGTTTATGACTATCCGAACTTTAAATTTAGTAAATTTGTTAAAACTTACTGAGACAGAACGTTTTCGATCGCTATGTGCCGATCTTCATCAGTGTCTTCTGCTTTGAGATGTTGGGTCAAGCGGTGACAGTTTTAAAGGTAGGTTTTCGATAGTATCAAATAAATTTCATAGTGTTCTAGTGTGTTGAGATGTGGTCATTTTTTGTTGATGTGTAGGATTTCTAGGTTATGGTAAATGTCTGTGTATTTGTGTCCTGTTTCTTTTATGTGATTGTAAAATGTTGAGTTGGTGTTCTGTTTGTGTTCCTCGACTCTTTGTTTAAAGCTGCGACCTGTTTGTCCAATGTAGAATTTGTTACATTTGCCGCAGTTCAGTTTGTATATGCCTGATGCTTGTAGTTTGTCTTTGTTGTTGGTGTTGTGTTGTATTTTGTATTGCAACTTTTTATTAGTTTTGTTACTATTTATGTATCCTATTTTTTGAAATTTATGGGCTATTTGGTTGCTGTTTTGTTTATGAATGGTAATGTGATGTATTTGTTTTCCTTGTCTGTAGTGTTAATTTTAGGGTTTTTTTGTATTTTGTACCATAGTTTGTCGATTATTGTGGTGTTCTATCCATTTGTGTATGCTAAATATTTAAGTGTGTTTAGTTCTTTATATATGTTTTCGGTGGTCATTGGGACTTCTTTAAGTCTGTGGAGCATGGATCTGAAGGCAGCGTGTTTGTGTTGGATAGGGTGGTTTGAGGTGTTGTGGATAAGTGTGTCTGTTGTTATGGGTTTCCTGTAAATGTGCTTTTGTGTGTGGCTTTTTGTTATGGTTAGGTCGAGGAAGTTTAGGGATCGGTTGGTTTCAATTTCTGAAGTGAAGTGGAGTTTTGGGTGTATTTTATTAGTATAGGTGAGGAGTTTTTCACATTGACAGGCTCTCGATTGACGCATTCTCCAAGCAGAAGACACTGATGAAGATCGGCACATAGCGATCGAAAACGTTCTGTCTCAGTAAGTTTTAACAAATTTACTAAATTTAAAGTTCGGATAGTCATGAACTGTTGTTTAAGTGATTACTAAATAGAAATGTAGTTATAGCGTAACATTTGTTTAGTTATAATCACTGACCACAGTGATTTTTTATTGCTTTAAAAAAATAATAAAATAAAAACAAACAGCTATGTTTAACAGCATGACATACTACCTAACTAAAATATTTGTGCTACAGAAAGACTACAATGAAGAACTTAACAAAGTAAAATACATTGCTCAATAAGGTAGATACAAACAAACATTCATTATTAATAAACTAAACAAAATTAAATACAAACAACACTTTCAAACGCCCACTCTTTTGAACCACAATACAATGAAAAATACATCACTATCACTTACCACAATACACACAAAAAATTGCTTCCACTTTCAGAAAACTTAATCATCACATCATAAAATAACAAAGAAACTTAAAAAACATGCAACCCTCAAAACAGCAAACAGACAAGTACAATCTATCTATCCTGAATAACAAAATAATATATAATGATGGCCTCAGCTAATTGGCGAAACCAGTAGATCATTCAACACAAGATTCAAGGAACATATCTGTGGCATAAGTAACATAAACCCGACGTCTAACTAAGCAACACACTTACAAAGACGCTAACATATACAAATATCCTAGATGTTTTAAACCATAGCATAAAACTAACTGGTACAGAAAATTTGAAATATACAAACATCATATAACAAAAACACAAAATATTTTATACAATTAATCACATTTGAATCTAATAACCTTTCCCAATACACAAACCACCTATCCTACATCTTCCTTATCCACAAGCTTGCAATTTTAAATGAAAACTGTTAGTAGTAAGCTTTGTAAATGAAACAATGGAATGCAACAGCACAGTTCAGTAGAGCGTTGAAAATCCGGAACAGTTGGGCCCAGAACCTATCCGGACTACTGATTTATCCGGATTATCAAACGATCTCTAAACTACTGTGTATTATTGATATTTCATTAACTATAATCTATTTTAATGCTTAGAGTATCATGTATATTTGAAATAAATCATGAATTATTACAAAATAGACATCAGAGGCTTTAAGAAGTACAACAGAATTTAGTGAAAGAACATATAACGTACATACTAATACATAGCACATAAAGCTAAAAACATGTTGGTAAAAACTTGTTGAGGGAAAAAGTCTTTTATTGTGTTTTGAACAAAAGCATATTATATGACGAATTAGCTAAAAATTAAGTTAATATATTTTATTATTTTGCTAATTGGTTACAATATACATTGCTTAGCGTGTAGAACATACAATCTAAAATATTTAAATCATGATTAAATATACTGTGTGTTGAGTTTCAATTTAATTATGACACATTTTTTTTTAATTCATGAATCTTCTTTGGATCTATATTAAATATAAAACTTAGTTTAGGTATGTATTGTAGTGGCGCTAAGTGGTGCAGTGCTCTTCATGACGAATGTAAGCATGCTGAAACCACGATCCGGAGTCGCAACGCTCAGGATTACTGATGCTCTACTGTTTTTGTAGTTTTCACTTTGTAAAACAAGTAAAAAATAATCAATTTCAAGTTGGTGTTTGTTATTATCTAATTATAATAATTTTGGTTAACTAAGCTCAAATTTTGGTCAAAATAGGTATATGTAATAAATTTTAATATATTGTTTTGTGCTATTACTTTCTGCACAGATTATGAGTTTAATGGATACATGCACTAGAAAATGTATTAAATCATCTTGAAATCAGAAAGTTGTTAACATATACATTTAAGATTTATGTATTTTGAATTTTGGTTATTTGTAGTGAAGAAAGATACAAAGAAACTTCATGATTTTGAAAAAAGCCTTCTTAAAGGATACAGATTGTTTCTTACGAGATTAGAGAAAATGGTAAAAATATTGTATAAAAAGAAAGGAGACTCTCGTCAAAAGTCAGAGGTTAGTGATTTTTGCTACTTTTTAAAAATATTTTTTTTTCAAGTTAAGAATACTTTTTAATGTTCATGAACTAAACACTATTTTTAAATAAGCATGTTTACATATTTTAAAAGAAAATTATTTACTAAACACTTTTAAATGTTTTAAAATGTTTTTAGTAGCACTTACTTTGTCTGTTGAGGACAGCTGTTTTGGGAGATGTGTCCCATTGTCAACTCAGACCGTAACTGATCTGAAGGTTTACATAGGTTAGGGTGTTAGGGTGGGGGTGGGATATTGTGGTGTTGTGGTTGTATATTGTGTGTATTAGGGGTTATGATGTCAAAAAAACATGATGTACCAAGAACATATAAAAGCACTAAAAAACAATAATTACCAATCTAACTTTGCCGATCATCTCAACTCCACAAAACACGACTACATAGACATAACATCTAACCTACATATTCTTCATAAACAACACAGAAATAACCAACGCTACACAACCGAACAATACGAAATATACAGACACTTCAAATTACACCCTACACACATACTCAATACACAATTACATTACAACTCACACGCACTTTTGACATCATAACCCCTAATACACACCAAATACACCCACACCGCCACAATATCCCACCCCCACCCTAACACCCTAACCTAAGTAAACCTTGAGATCAGTTACAGTCTGAGTTGATAATGGGACACATCTACCGAAACAGCTGTCCTCAACAAACAAAGTAAGTGCTACTATAGGCAAGTTTTTTAAAAACATTTTAAAACATTTAAAAGTGTTTAGTGATTACTAGTAGCTCACGTGAAGATGGAATCAACAAATGAAAACTATTTATTTTAAAATGAAAATTACTGAGGATTTTGTATTAATTTGTAATTCTTAAGCTTGCCAAAAAGAATGTTCTGCCATTTATTATTTAACGTCAAACAACTGAAGAGTTTTAAAGAACTGTAATAACTACCATGATATTTCACTGATTTAACAGTTCATTCCATGGAAGACCAACCTTTCCCAACAATCTAACATTTTGATTTATTCGTTACAGGTAGAGGATAAGATGTAGGATATATTTGTTTCTGATAGAGGGGATTAAAATAGGTTAATTTTAAGAAGATTGAAATCAACAGATGATGATTAACACGTTCACTGCCATGGCGGTCACTGGTGACCGTAACTGTATTTCTGAGGTCACCTTAACTAAAGACCTAACTTTAGATTATGACACAAGGCTGTTGTGCACATTTACGATGTATTTAACCATATGAGGTGTCCAACACAACCTCTGTGTGTGTTTCTGTAGCTTGGCGTTAAAAAATTTAATTTTAATTATTTTTACAAGACTATAATTATTGGAAAACTAGAAGTTCAGAATTACAATAAAATATTAGAAGGAAATAGTTTTTACTTACACTTCTTTAAAGAACTACATTTATAAAAAAAAATTGTGTTTGAAGGTTATCGGAAAATTGGTTGGTAGTCAATGTGTTAACATTGATCGTTAAAGATAATTATCATGTGTGGTATTAAATAACACCACATCCGCTGTAGATTAGAAGACTAGAGAATATTTTGTTGTTATTGAGGAGAATGTTTAAATCATCCAAACAACAACCTTCCAAAACCTATCAGCTTGGGGCTAGTCTTTAAAGACAAGGCAAGTAATGCAACGCATGGCATTTTTATCTTCAGTTTATAATTTTTTACAAAAAATAAATAAATATTTTTTTACTTAATTCTTCATACGGGTGTCCAGCTCAAATGATGCCTATGACCATGATATGGCGCTGTAGCGAGCGGCTAAAGGATCTGTCAGTGAGTATTTCATTTAAATCCACCTCAGCCATTTCCTTTAGTTTGTTTCTGTGAGAGTTGCCAGGGCTTGAGCAATCCATGACCTTGTGCTGTAGTGTTTCTTCTACCATGAGACACATTTTGCACAGTGGAGAGCCCACTAAATTAAATCTATTGAAGTATTTTTCTGTGACAATGTATCCAATTCTGGCAAGGGGAGCAAATATTGTTACAACGCTTAGGTTGTTGTAGTACCAGGACCTCACTATAGGTTTCGGTTGTACTCTGAACCTATACCCTTGTGCTTGTCTTTCCCGTACACTCCGCATTCCAACATTTAATCCAAATGTTCATCATTGTGCTCTCTCTATTTATCTTTACTGCTGAGAGTGAGCTTTGAGGGAGAAGGACAGGTTCCATTTGTGAGGCTTGTTTGGCGGTCACAATGCACTGGTATCCAGTGGAGGGTGATGGATTTGCTCTGTTGCTCTATTCGATGAAGTGTTTCAAGGATTGGACTAAGCTGAAAGGGATAATCAGCAGGTGATGTTCTGTGCATGGCTTTTTCGATAATAGAGTTTTTTAATTCTTCTTTTTTATATTACCTCTCTCCCTATAAAATATATAATTGTACAAAGCTGCAGTTGTAGATAAATAAGAATGTACAACATACATATATATTTTTTTCAAATACAATAAATTCTGTAATGGTAGTTACATTTTAAAGTATTTTTAGTTCTAAAATATCTATTTTCTTTTCTGTTTTAGCAAATATTGAAGCTAGGGGAATTGGCACTGAAATGTCTCTGTGATCTAATGGTGACTCATCAGTATTTTAACTATTCTGTGAATTTAGTCCAGCTACTGATACCGTACCTTGATCATTCTTCACTGAATGTGCGCAAGATTGTTTACGATGCGGTTGTGTCTATTTTCAAATCAGACAAGAAAGGGGAAATAACATTGACAGTTAGTATTTAAATTTAGTATTTTCCTTTTGGTTTACCTCTGTGTAGTTATAATATAATTATACAACTTTTACATTCTAAGGTCATAAGTTTAATCCTCCCATTCATTTTCATAAAGGAGGGCTTTGATTGGTTAGAAGTTTTTTGCATGTATCTCTACCAAACACTGTCTAATGGAAGTTTTAGGAACATTTTTTTTTTTTTAAATTAGGCCGATAACTACTCTAACTAAAACAAACATATTTATGCAACATGTTAAGTTATTACCAAATATTTAAAATGTTACACTTCTTAAATTTCTATTTCAATCTAGTCTTTCCAGTTTGTTTCTCTTTTTCCTAAGATTATTTTCAAAATCATAGCTGCAGTACTTATTTATTGTATGTAGGACATATAATATTACTTCTACATTAATAAAAAAAACTACAGAAAAAAATCATTGTTAGTCTAAAAAGTGTATGCAATTATAATCTGGTTAACACTGCAGTGGTCGTGTGTAAATAAGTAACGTAAGTGGTTGCACAGATTACTATTGTAATCCACTTTGAAATAACTTTTAAAATATAATAATTTTTTTAAAATATCTAATTAGGGGTTTAAGGGGTTGTATAGAAAACAAATGTGGTGAAAACATTTGTTATTGTAGCACAAAAGTAATATATAATATAAAACTAAGTTAGGTCATGTGTTAGGTCAACCTAACACATTTTCATTGTCACTTTTGGTTTCGGCAAACCAGCGTCGTATTTGTTCATGCTGTGGCTCAGATATTGTTTACAGATAAATGTGTTACTAATTTAAATATTGTTTTTATACAAAAAATAACAAAATATCTATTTTAAATACAAAATATTAAAATTACTTGATGTATAGGAAACATATCACAAGTGATCGCGCGGATTACTATTGTAATCCAGGTAAATTGAAAATATTTTAAAATATTTTATGCCAACTTACATCTCTGCTACTTGACTGGTAACAGTGGGGATGTGTGTGTGGGTGTGTGAAAAGTAGAAGGCTGCTCAAGGTCATAAGTCTGACTAACCCAAAATAGCATACAAAAATATACCCGTGGATTACAATAGTAATCAACACGACCACTGCAGTGTTAAAAATAAAGTTACAAACATTTCAACGTACACCAGCCAATTTAATAAACATTCAAGTTCAATTCAACTTTAAATAATAAAGTCTTGGAAACATATTTTGAAAGTTGAATAATTTTTTAAAAATCCGTTATGCTCTACTAGAGTGACTACCACAGTCAGAAACATCACTTACACATTTCCAAATATGTTATGACAGAGCCTTTTAAATCATATGATTCTGTACACATAAATATTAAACCAGAGTTTTAAACAGAAATCTAGGTAAACATTTTGGGTTTAAAATGCATATCCTGTGAATCTGGTTATGGCTTGGACATTAAGGGATTCATATGTAAATTTTAGTAACAAAACAGATTGAATATAGTTTTATTAAAGTAAAAAGTGTTATTTTCCTTCGCCTCCTAAATTGTATTAAACCTAATATACGAGGTGTGGAAAAAAGTAAAGTTACTTTTCAAATTTCGCAGGCAATGTATGTTTGATTTATATATTGATTTTCGATTTCTTTATTCTGTTGCGTTGCTACACATGTCCTGAACATATGTATACAGTTTCAGCAACATAGCATATTTTGTTTGCTTTTGACAGATACAAAAGTTAGATAATGTTTTAGTGCTTTAGGCTACTGAAAGTCTCTCTTTACGTAGTTTTCTACTGCGGTATTTATACTTGTTATACTGTGACATTTATAAACAAACTTGTCAGAATTAAAAACATCACATGGAGGGGGGATCCTGCAAAAAATGAGGTAACATGGTTTCTTTCCACAAAGAAATATCTTCCTCATTTACTGACTCTGCTTTTCAATTGATCTGACAATATACAAGGTCATATCTTGTTTCGAATAGGTCAATCCATCCACTGGACCCAGTAAAATTATTAATTTGAACCTCATTCGTGATTCCTCGATCTTTTTCGGTTATCAATGTCCCATTCATACACGGATGTAGGCTACAAGCTTGAAAAACATTGTAACAAAACTTTTTTCCAATTCTTCATACTTCCCAGTCTTTATTTTTGTTTCACCTTGCACTACGTTTTCTCCTAATTCCTTTTTATTTTAAAAATATTATCTCAATGTCCTCGGAATGTTGAGATCAGTCACGATTTGCTTTTGATTTCTCAGATGTGAATTTTCATTGTAACACTTCAAACTGTCAATGTCATCAACTGATAAAGCATTTCTACTTATCCTGCACATCTCATAAGACTAGAAAACACACTACTATATACTTGATACAGTTATGTACACTGTAAAAAATCTGATGTTCTGTATGAGATTTGTGTTTAAGGGATGTAGGAAAAGTGTAAAAAAGTGAAAAGGGGGAGGGGAATATGATTTTGTGGTAGAATATATCGTTCTTATACATGTACTACAACAAGTCAAGGCATTTCTTCAAAGCAAACTGAAACGTGTTTATACCATCCTATGCTGCACTATATCTTTGTATCCTGCTGAATCATTTTAGACAGTCTTTATCAAAGTTCTATTCTTTTTCCTATGAGAATCCATTTGTAATAAACATATTTTTCATATCCATAGATGTGTTGTACAGTACCATAACTGCTGAGCTGCATAAAACTACTGTAATGCTTTTTTACTTGTAATTTATTACTAAGCGGTAAAGTAGTTACGATACCGTTAGTTATCGGACTAAGTCCGATAGTAGTTGAGAAAATCATTGTGTCAAAATAGCGTATTATTTGTAAAAATTAGTATGTTTTGTGATGCTAAGTTTTGAGATCTGAGAAAAAATTCGTAATAAGCGGAAAATCATCTTGAACGGAAGTGTATTAAGTGGAATTTACTGTGTATGCTTCAAGAGAAGGTAAATCTCCAGAAATTGTTTTTCATATATATGTCATTGTGTTTAAAAGTAGGCAAAAAATTTAAGTTTTTGTCTTATTTAAATTATATAGTTAAGAATGATGTAGTATTCATAAATTAATTAAGCAGATAAACTATATAGTATTGAATATGTTAATCTTATCTTTAGATTGTGAGGAGAATCAATCACCTGGTCAAGTCACGAAGTCATAGTGTCCACAATGAAGTAGTAGCAGTTATGTTAGCTTTGAGGATCAAAGATGTTAACTTAGACCGCGAAAAAGAAGTAGAACTAAAGCAGAAGAAGTTTATGACATACAAACAGAAACTGCTTAGAATGTCGAAACGAGAAAGAAAGGTACCATAATGACTCTAGTATGCTACTAAGTGTGTGTGTGTATGTGTATGTGTGTGCATGTGCATGTGTGTGTTCGTGCATAGGTGTATATCACCTAACAGTATTTTCTGTTTCTGAGGTTGTAAAACTGTTAACTATAACTAACTTTATAACTTATGAGATACATAAGTTCAATGCCAAGGCCACAAGAGCTGTCACTTTTTTACATGTTTTGTACAAACTGAATTCCATTTCAAATGTTCAAATTATATATCTGAAAGATACTTTCTAGAGTTATTACAGCAGAGAGTCAGTAATCCGGACATAAAAAATCCGGATCGTAGTAAATCTGGATCGTGGTTTCAGCATGCACGGCACTCGGCGGCACTACAATACATATCTAAATTAAGCGTTGTCTTTAATTATATATCCAAAGAAAATAAACCAATTCCAAAAAATGCATCATAACTAAATTTAAATTGCAACATACAGTATATTTAATCATGATCTAAATTTTTTTAGATTTGTATGTTCTGCACACTAACCAATAATAAATATTGTAACCAATAAAAAAATATAAAAATTTATTAATAAACATAATTTTTAGCTAATATATCATATAATATGCTTTTAATATTATTATTCGTTCGTAATGGCAATTTAATGGATGGAATGGAGTAACATCTCCACTCGTCTGTTTCTGTTAATTTTTCCCTACATATCATTTTCACTAAATTCTTTTGTTTCTTTATCCCTTTGACGTCTATTTTGTAATAATTCTTGGCTTATTTCCTACTTAGCCTATTTTATAAGCAATCATATATATTATAGATAATAAAATATAAGTAACATGTTAATCAGTTGTCCGGATGGGTCCCGATCCCAATTCATCGGGATTTTTGAGCCTCTACTCTATTTCACTTTTAAAGTCCTACATAATATTGATTTCCATATCCTGTTATTTTCTCACCGAAAATAATTCTTGAATCGATGAATTTACAATTTTATTTTCCAAACATAAATAGCCTATAAAGTTATATTGTGATAAATTATTTTAAATTTTGCTAAGATAAACATTACAGAATCTTAAAAACATCAAGTTGCTCAAACTTAAGATTTAAGTATATTGTTAAAAACTTAATAATACAAAACTCTTTTGTTATTGCTTGTGTGATAGCTTCCAAACTACTTTAGTAAGCTGAAGGGTTAGTTTATATCTTATAATTGAAAATTGACTTTCAGAACCAGCACTGCTCAGAAGAATTATGAACCCTGGTGGCTATCGCAGACAATCAACATGGTTGATGAGCAATGGTTTTTTCTCATTTTCTAACAAATTTATTAAAATTTTAAGTTTTTTGCAATTGATAGTGACAAGAAAATGGATAAAAATAAAACACTTCTTCTTCCTCTTTTTTAAATATAGATCTAGTTGCTTTAAATTTTATAAACATACAATTTTATTTATTATGTTTATTGAATTTAATTATAATTTCTTATAACAGAGATCTAAAAAATTAGAGGAACTGGAAAAAGAACTCTTAGAAACTAAAGCAGAAGAAAACAAACAAAGTAAGCAAAAATATCTTACAGAAGTAATGAAAGTGTTATTTACTATTTATTTCCGAATCCTCAAAAAAGCTCCGTCATCAAAAGTTTTGAGCACAGCTTTGGAGGGTTTAGCAAAGTAAGTATCTGGGTATTAAATAATTTTCAAACAAATATATGAAAGTAAATAATAATCTGTGAAATAAAATGAATCACATTTCATGGCACAACTGTTGTCAAACATTATTTGCACAAATGCTACTTTAGCAATTTTTTAAACATTTGTTGATTCCATCTTCACGTGAGCTACTAGTAATCACTTACACTTTTAAAAAAATGTTTTAACTTACCTATAGTAGCACTTACTTTGCTTGTTGAGGACGGCCGTTTCGGGAGATGTGTCCCGTTGTCAACTCAGACTGTAACTGATCTCAAGGTTGACGTAGGTTAGGTCATCGTTAGGAAGGTAGGTCCTAACCTACGTCAACCTTGAGATCAGTTACGGTCTGTGTTGACAAAGGGACACATATCCCGAAACGGCCGTCCTCAACAAGCAAAGTAAGTGCTACTATAGGCAAGTTAAAACATTTTTTAAAAAGTGTAAGTAATTTTTTAAATGTTTGAAAACATTTTTTTAAAATTTTCTTGCATATCTGAAAGAAACATTGGAGGATTGGTTTTGTCTCTAAAAACCATCTTCAATGTGATTCAATTTGATTTGACATAAACAAATTTGTTTCATTAGTATTTTATGTTTATTTTTAAGATTTTATTTTTAGTCAAAACTATTGAAAAAATAGTAATAGGATCTCATCCATTTGGATTACTCCAGTTAAAAAAATTAGAACTGTTTTTGCTTACCATGCAACAATGACTATGACTTTTTAAATATAATAGGGAATTGTAATAAAATAATATAATGATGAATCATAAATATAGCAAATAGATGTAAATGTGATTATCTGTTATGTAGGCAAAAATTCAAGATTTTTCACCTATATCCTTGAATCTGTCAAGGAAAAAACCTTTCTTTCAACTTCTTTTAGCTCTGTGTTAATCCTATCTCAGCTTTACGCTTAATTTTTTTCTTCATTATTTACTCTTTAACTATACATTAAGTTTTCATTATGATAACTTGTTTACTATTTCCACCTCATACATCCTTTTGATACACACCTTTTCCTAATTTTTGTGCCATATCCTTATGTCATATATGGTGCTATTTTTATTTTCGTTTTGGCTTCTTCAATACTCTTCTCTCTTTTTCTAATTAATATTTTTATTAACTAATTACTTATATTTTGCTTCACATTAAATTTCATTGTACTAGTTTTAATCTTACTACTATTTTTCTCCTTTTTGTTTCTTACTCTGTCTGTTATATTTTTACTTTATTATTATTATAATTTTTTTAAATTATCCTGATTTCTATGTTCGCATTGGTTTTAATAGATTTATTATATTCTCGTGTTATTTAATGATAACATACATATTACTTTTGGAGGCCATAATTGTTTCAAAATAGGGTTTTCATTTTTGAAAAACTATAGGCTTGACTCTTCTCCATCAATTGCCTTCTTTAGGATTTGTGTTGCTATTACACTTAGTATTACTTGAGGTTCACCTAATTTTTTTTTACAACTTTCCTTTCCAGTTTACTAATTTTTCTGTCAGAGTCTTTTTTGTCTTTAGTGTTGGCCTCTGTTCTAATGTTCTTAAATGATTGTTGAATATTTAAAAACTCACTGTCAAGCAAGTAATGAGGAACAAAATTAACAATTTATTTCAAAATATTTATAGAACATTTATACATTTATTGTATCAGAAAAATACGAGTTAATTTAAATATTAAATTTGTTTATTTTTCAGATTTGCTCATTGCATCAACCTTGAATTTTACCAAGACTTGGTAAATGTTCTTGATAGTCTAATGGAAGGAGGTACTTTGAAATATAGAGAACAGTTGCATTGTATCGAGACTGTATTTGCCATTCTGTCAGGGCATGGCGAAGCTCTCAATATAGACCCACTGAGATTTTACACACATTTGTATAAAAATCTCTTCTATGTTCATGCAGGTAATAAATATTTAATGTAATCTATAAACCCTTTGATAAGCAACACCTGCCTGCCCTGATATGACCCCTGAGAGCAACATATTTTTGAAATATTTTTACAGTTGTATGTTTTCTAATTTTTGTCTTTTTTTCTCTAATTTTTTAAATTATAGTAATATTTGTTAATATTTTTTTTTATTTGCTTATTCTCTCTTGTTAACTAAACTTTATTTTGCATGTAGTGAAAACTTCTTTGCTACAAATTAACTGCTAATTTTGTTTGTTTTTGTAAAATACCTATTCATTGTGAAATACTGCATAAACTTCGAAAAGATTTGTAAATTTGTGACAAAAACCATGGACTTTACACACAAAAAAACTTCTTCATTATTCAATCCCCTATATATTGTACAATGCTGTACAAACTTTGAAACGATCTGTAAACATGTGAGAAAACCCTTAGACTTTGGTAACAAAAGATTGGCAACTATGTACTCTGTGTAGTATTTACTGTCCAGATAGTTGCAAATAGTTAACCTAGAATACAGCACAATACACAGGAAAACAAATCGTAAATGTATGGCAATGCTTATCTGAGAGAAATGGTAGAACATACATATACAGGAATGCTCCCGCTGGCCATTGCATGATCTCACGTACTGGTTTGTGAGTGCTAATCAAAGGTTTAAAACGAAAAACCTATTAACTTTAAGATTATAAAATTAACCAAACAGTTTATAAATACTAAATAGTAATCTTTAAATATTTTTTTCAAACAGGAAAAAGTCATGAAGACATTCAGATAGTATTGAGAGTTTTAGAAACAGTTCTAGTTCAAAGACATAAACGTATCACTCAGCAACGGCTCTTGGCATTTACAAAACGGATAGCTATTCTTGCAACCCATCTTTTACACAATGGTTGCCTTGGATGTTTGGGTCTTATTAAGAGGGTCATGCAGGTAAGTGAGAGTTTAGGCTATTTTATTTTACAAATTTTGAATTCTATAACTCTGAGGAGTAATTTTTGAAACTATCTTAACACAGTAACAACTTATATAAGTAGATAACATTATTTATAAAATATATCATATTGCATATTTTTTTTGTAAATTCATTTTAAAATTCAGGAAAATATTTTTTGTCAATGTGTTTTTTTTAACTGACATTTCTTACCAATACTCAACTATAACGACTTTTATGTAACGTCTCCATTTTATTAAAGTGGTTGTGTTTGGCACATTTGTTTTTAATGTATAAAATTTGGTTTTTACAATGTCTAACCAGGTCTAACTTTTCTTAATTGGTTTTTAGGTAGGTAAATCTATAGACATCTTACTTGATGTTGATTCATCGGTAGGACAAGGTATTTACGACCCAGAATTAGACGAACCAGAACATTGTAATGCTAGTAGTACTGCGTTGTGGGAACTTACAGCATTATATCGCCATTACCACCCAACAGTAAGGAATTTTGCACATCATATTGCTTCTAATGGTCTCACCAATAAACAGTCGACTTTGCCGGCAGATATAGCAAAACTGTAAGTTTCCAATGAATACAGTGAAATTTCATAGAAACCCTTCCATGAGTCTTTGTTGTTTGTAAAAATAATTGATCAATTTTTTGTTGTTTAACTGATTAACATATATTTTTTGTGTTTTGCACACAAAATCCATTAGTTTTGTGTTAAAAAATTCTTCCATATTAAAATGAAAATTCCTTTTTTTAGAATGTCATTCTAAAACAGGTTTTACAAATATTGTACTGTGAATGAGAAATTTTTTAGGGCCCAGTAGATAGCAAGATCCTGTGTAAGAATGCCATTATTTCTCCTTATTTTCATATTATATTTAACACCACAGAATTATTATGCGCCTTCCTTAGTCCTAGATCTATTCCATTAGTCTTAATTTAAACTTCTTCCTACAATAAGATGTACTTAGTAGATGATACCTATGACACCAATAAAAAATAGGTTATTATGGAATTATTGTGGCTGTACCTTAATTAAGTAACTATTTGCATATTAAGTGTTAACACATTGACTGGCAACCAGTTTACCAATTACCTTGAAACAGAAATTTTGTGTATGTACTTTTTGTTTAAATAATGACAAAACATAATAACATTTTGTCTTCTAGTGTGTTTATTCATTTAAACTGGATTATTTTATACTGGGTTGGACACCAGTGACCGTCATGTCCCGACGTAAATATTTATTCTACAAGGCACCTCGTCAGTCAAAGAACTTTCTGGTTTACCAGTTCAGTTTGAGGTTAGCCATTGCCAGAAAACATTGTATCGCTTATCAGTTATTGTGTCAGTCTTTGTGAACATTTCGGTGTGTTTTGTTTTTTGTTCCACCGTTGCTGTCGGATTACTTGAAATGTGTTATAGTTGTGTTTAATATATTTTGTACAATGAATATGAATAACAAGGTTGAATTATTGGAGAATGTCTACTCTGACAACGAAATCGGCTCCGAGGATAGCTTTGACAATGACAATGAGGTGTCCCCAACATGGCGGCTAACACTTGGCGCTACTGGCATGATAGACATACCTTTCACAGGAGATTCTGAACTTAGGGTGGCAATGCCCGGTAACAATACTCCAACTGATTGCATTAATTTATTGATAGACGTTATTTTCTTAGAAAAAATTGTTGCTGAGACAAACAGATGTGTCTAGGGAATTTTTTTGTGGTCCAAAAAACAGTGCCAAGTTACAAATCACAAATTGGAAAGACGTGACTTTGGCCGTAATTATAATTTTGTTGGGACTATTGCTTCACATCAAAATAAACTGAGCCTGTATGATTTCCGTTTCAAAGTCATTGAAGGTCTTCTACCCCCCAAACAGGCTCCCATTATAGTGACTCCTACTCGGAACATCGTACACAGGCTCTCAAAGAATAACAAAAGGAAAGCAAATGGACGCCAAGTTCAAACAAAATGCTGAGTTTGTGCAAAAGAAGGCAAAAGGAAATTGACCACCTACATTTGGGCTGTGTGTCCGGATGAACCAGGACTGTGTGAACTGCGATGTTTCACGAGGACATGGATGAATAAAGCTAAGTATTAAAATGGCGGCAATGGGTTTGTATATAGTATTTAATTTTGTAATTTTTATAAATTTTTATAATCACTGAATCAGAACTATTTAAATATGAATTACTTACTGACATTTTGTGTAAACCTATTTTTATTGTTCAAAAACATTGTAAAAGGTACGTACTTAAATTTTGTTGTAGTACTTTTTCTATAACTATAATTAAGTGTTGTGACTGGAAAAAAGGTTTGTCAGTATCCAGCAACAATTGGAAGAGAAACCCAACAGTTAAACAGTCAGCAACTATTACCTGAGACATGAGAACCAGCACAATCGGCGAAGT
This sequence comes from Prosapia bicincta, assembly GCA_036971475.1. Taxonomy (NCBI): domain Eukaryota; kingdom Metazoa; phylum Arthropoda; class Insecta; order Hemiptera; family Cercopidae; genus Prosapia; species Prosapia bicincta. Next base: position 43,430,641 of record JBAIZL010000009.1, on the reverse strand, counting down.
ATGTACATGAACGTACAGGAAATGATGACACAAAAACTGATCAAAATGAATGCCTAGCCAACTTCAGATGACATGTTGGGCCCATCAACAAGGTTTTCAATGCAAGTAATCAATAATATCTTTTCAGCAATTTTGATGCGCAACTATAAAACATTGCCGCAATCAACATGTTAATGAATTCACTGAATATTCGTCAGTACTCTTCGGTGTTCACTGTACCATGGAAAAAATTGGATCCACGATTCTCTCTGTTGACACTTCTCACCTAACTCAGTACCAGCAAATTCTCTCTGTTGGCAAATGAAAAATTATCTGCCGACGAATGCACAACATACAGTCAGAACTCTAAGAGCTCCTGAGTCATTTGATAGGCATATTCTTGCTTGATTGTATCTAATTTCATAGTAGAAAAGTTTTAACATTTTTATTTTCAGGAGTAGTATTGAACTTTACAATGAATATGATCCATCCAAAGTCGTGTTTAAGCCATCTGTGCCTGTTCCTCAGCCTATTGTGATGGAAAGTAAGATACATTCACGTTCACTAAAATGCAAAGATCCAATTCTAGCATATTTAGAAGACAAGATTACTCGGACCAAAATTTCTGCAGATTTTCGAGGTGTTTTTCGAAAGGTAAATTTAGAACATTTTAAAAACAAATATGTTTTACCCTACGGTTTACTAAATATTTTTGCTAAAATTTTTGTATTGATAAAAAGTTATTTTAGGTTTGTCACACACTGGATCCGTTCAGTTCAATCCGCTCCATCCGTCTCAGCCATTTTTTGGTCGAGCGATTTTTGCAAAAGCGACTGAAGGACTGAGATGCAGCGCATGCGCAGAGTACAGATAGTCAGTAGTGTAGTGCAACTAAACTTGGGCGGTCTGACACGTGTTCGCTGTGCTGTGATTATTGGATTGTTGATTTATTTATTTTTAAGATGAGTTTTGATGAACGATTTATTTCAGCAGTACAGGCATACCCAATGTTGTATGACCTGTCATACTAGGATTACTATAATATTACAATGAAGGAGGATACTCGCCCTCACTATCCCTTGCGGCATTAATACTGTGCATCCAAATCTTTCTTTTTTTCCTTGATCATCCTCTTCTGCAGCTAGTGTCAATGCTATTACAGTGGTCTCTTCGTTACTACTGCTGGAACTCATAATCGCACAAACAGAAAAGCCGACAAAGAATTTACATGCGAACATTGACAGTGTCAGTCGTCCACTGAAGGTTGACGTTCAAACTTAACGACTGAACCAAACAGATCCAATGTGTGGGAAAACTGCCGGAATGGAGCTGACTAAGCTGAGCAGACTGAACTGAACGGATCCAGTGTGCGACAAGCCTTAATTATATCAAAACACAATGAACTTTGCTCAAACAATTATAGGGCCACTTCTTTGTTTGTTGTACAACAGTTCCCACGGTTTTAAATAGAAATCAGTATAATAGTTGTATTTGTTTGGTTAGTGGTCTTTGTACAGTGATACAATAACTGTAAGAATTATCCTTGATATATATACTAAAGAGTTATAAAGTGTAGTATATTCAAACAGGAGAAAGTATTAACGGGTATATAGCAAATGATCAACGTTCCAACTAAACAACATTGAAAAACGAGCTTACGCGAGGTTTAACTAACCAACACACACGAGTTTCAAACAAACAATATTTACATCAGGTCCAACTAATCAACAGTCTCAACGTGCAACGCACGGATTTTTATCGCCTAGCCACTCTGCGGGCGCTCACAGTCCGGTTTCAAATCGGACTTGTTCTAGATTTAAGAACGTAATGATCATTAAATAACAAACGAAGAAAGTTCTCGTTCTTTTTTTCACTCAATTCTATTATTACTTATACTTGTAAAATATAAATATTGTCAATACCTATATATTAATTAAAAAAGAATATATAATTACTTAATTGATTAAAATGTACAGAGTAACAAAAACAATAATACAAAATAGAAGAGAAATTAAAATAAAATGAAAGATTCTTTTGACAGAATATGCAGATTTTTGACATCATTTTATATAGATACACCTCCAAAGTAATTGACTTATTGGAGGGAAATATTTGACAGGTCGTTTTAAAATTTGTACACTTTCCAAGCCAGAATATGATAAATTATCAAAAGCTCCCAAAATTGAGGTAATTTAAATTGAAAATACAGGTAAATTACTCGTTGGTGACTGACATAAAACAACTGTGTGGGTGTATGTACATGAGTGTGTGTGTGCGTCCCTCCTATATACCTTTCTATCCTCATAAAGGCTAGATAATTTTTTTCTGGTCAGTTTATTTTATTGATTATGTTTCCTGTATTTTGTACGTTAGGTTGATATTGTTATTTTTTATTATGTTAGTTATTCTTTTTATATGATATCCTGTGTATGTGAATTTGGCCCATTTTTTTGGTGTTTGTGGTTCATGTTTTAGGATGTTTTAATTGAGTTAATATTTTAAATTCTAATTTTTCTAATGTTTTTTTATTGTATCAATATTTTTGGGCTATTTGATATATTATTTGTTTTTTTTCTTTCACTTCATATTTTAGTGGGATTTTTAATTTAGAGTACGTTATTTGAATGCAAGTTATGTTTATAAACTAATTTGCTCTTATAGTGGGTTATAAAATTTAAATAGTTGTTAATTTTCAGGTTTTTATATATTGACATGTATATTTTTTCAGAAGTTACTACCACCAGGAAGAAGAAAAAAGAAGATAGAAAATAAAATTCTTGTAAAACCTGAAAAAAGTATAAATATAAATAATACTAAAGAACGATAATTTGTTAATAAAATATATTTTAATGACAAAAGAAGCTTTTATTTTCATAAGAAACGTATCCTCAATTAATTCCAAAGCAGTGAAATTTTGCCTCATTTACCATATATTTTCAATACTAAGCACATATTTATTACATTGGGGGTGGGAATATTTATTAATGATTAAAGTATGGTATTATAGTGATTAATAGGGGTTTGTTATACTAATTACGAGGGCTGTTTTTTTATCAACTTCCGATGTGGTATAAAAATAAAACTAGTGAGAGTAATTAAATAACTTTATTATCAAGAGTTAGGTACATTATTAGTTACTTTTCAACATAATCGCCTTTTAAATTGAGGCATTTTTCATACCTGTGTACAAGCTTCTTAATACCTCTTTCACAGAAGTTTGCCGCCAGTGATTTGAGATGGGTTTTCTCGACGACTTGCAGCGCGTCGTCAGTTCGGAAGCTCTGCCCTCCTAGCATCATCTTCAGTTCTGGGAAAAGGTGATAGTCGCTCGGCGCTAAATCAAGGCTATACGCCGGATGGTCAAAAACGTCCCATTTAAACCCGTCAAGAAGACGTTTCGTCAAAGCAGCACTGTGAGGACGGCGTTGTCATGAATGAGCACAACTCCTGATGTGAGCATTCCTCTTCTTTTGTTCTGGATAGCTCTCCGCAAACGTTGTAACGTACCACAGTATCCTTCCGCATTGATTGTGGTCCCTGGCTCTAAAAACTCCACAAGCAAAACGCCTTTTTGATCCCAAAACACGGTGGTCATATTCTGTCTGTTGTTGAACGTTTTTTTGAATTTTATGGGTTTGTTTGGAGAGTTTGAATGCATCCATTGTTGGGACTGCTGTTTCGTTTCTGGGGTGTCGTACAGAACCCATGTCTCATCTCCTGTCACGATTTTGTTCAAAAAATCATCGCCATCAGCTTCGTAACGATTCAGAAAAGACCTTGCTGACGCCATTCGCCGAGCTTTGTGATCATCAATCAACATCTTCGGCACCTATCGAGCACAAAGTTTTTTGTAGCCTAACTTATCAGTTACGATAGTGTATAGGGCTGACCTTGAAATATCAGGAAACTGATTGGATAGCTCCGTAATCGTAAACCTCCGATTGCTTCTTACACTTTGGTCAACTTGTTCAACGAGGTCTTCGTTTGCGATCGACTTTCGTCCTTGGCCCCCTTCATCATGAATGTCAACTCGTCCATCTTTAAATTTCCTACACCAATCACGCACTGCACTGTCACTCATAAAGCTTTCATCGTATACTCGTTTCATTCTACGGTGAATTTCTGCTGCGGATAACCCTTCAGCTTACAAGAAACGAATGACACTTCGCAACTCACACTTGGCGGGAGATTCTATCAAGGTAGCCATGTTTATGTGTCACTGGATAAACTGGTAAAGGCGTCAGACGCCCGAAAACGAGTGAGGTTGTAGTGGGAGAGGTGCACAGTCGATTGCCACGCATTACTGGCCGATGTCGCTCGCCCTGCCGTCTAGCGGTACAGTCGGAAGTTGAAAAAAAAACAGCCCTCGTATAAAAGTATATTCAAATCAGGGCTGAATGGCCAAACGTAAACATCGTAAATGGCATTTTATTTTACATTTTAGTGTTAATTTATAGTTACTAAAATTTTTCACTTTTCTTTATTTTTTTGGGGCCTTGAGTTCCAAAGCCCCTTTACTCCCTTAAATCCACCACACTACCCCTGGTTTCAGTCATTACAAAATTCTCTGGAATGGTTTTAGTAGATGCCTTTATTAAATGTAGTGTAATATGAACTTTTTTTATCTAGCCATGTATGTTTAGTGAGCAATTGAGTTTAAATTGTTATAAAATCATAAGTTTATATAATTTACTTATAACCTTTATTAAATGTAATCATAGAATGGGGGTTTTAATTAAAACCTAATTAAATATACAACAGCAAAATTGATTGATTGCATGAAGAATTAATTATATTCTTACAATTTTTAACCCTCCCGGTTTTTATTTAAGATTTTTGTCATACAAAGAAAAAATTTTGAAATTCAGAAGGGTAAAGACTCTTACTTGTCAAAGAAATATTGTGTAACAATTGGAAAGGGTAGATTTAATAAAAAACAGTTACTAGTATAACTGTATTAGTTTAGTAATAGCTTTAACTACATAATTTCAAATAAAGTGTAAGGAGAAAGAATTAAAAATATGAAATAGCCCTTGTAGTGTTACCTTGAAAGGAGGACACAGGCTATTGATGGGAACTTGTGCCACAGAGATAGAAATAAAATATTAAAGTTAACCCTTCCTGACAATATAATATTGGAATCTATAAAGTAAAAATGAATTAGATAAATGGTAACCCAGATAGACCAAATACAATTTAGGGAATTTTTTTTCCAGGCGAAAAACCTATCAAGGTTATCATCACCTAACTAAAGTTTTTATTTTAAATTAAATATTACAAAAATAAAACTAATCAAACTAAACAAAATAAAATAAAATAAATGTTTAATACTAATTGTAACTAAAACTAAAGAAACTAAAATTATACATAATTTAAATATTATTTAATAGATTCAGGTGGCGTAAGAAAGCGATGACACGGTCGATAGCTGTGACATCGTCCCTTAAAACCACCTTTAAACTACCTTGAAGATTGTAACGTATATACGAATTGCTCAACTCATCACAATCAAGCAAGATGTGCTTGATTGTAATATTACTTCTACAAAACGGACATAGTGGTGGATCCTCATGTCGCATCAACCATCCATGCATTAACAAAGAGTGGCCGATGCGAAGTCGAGTAACCACCACTTCCTCCCTACGATTCGAATGAACAGATGTCCTCCATGGTCGGACAGTATTTTTGATGTCCCTCAGCTTGTTTCTATTTACATTTTGCCACTCTTCATTTCAAACAGAGAATAGTATAGTTTTAACATTGCATACAAAATCTGATGCCATCACACGTGTCGATGGCACCATACTTGTAGCTAATTTTGCACCTTCATCTGCTTTAGTGTTTCCAAATATTCCGCAGTGATCAAGCACCCAGAGAAATGACACCTCGATACCCTGTAATTGGAGCCTGTGTATTGAGCACAAGATGTCTCCAATCAATGGGTTCTTAGTGTACATTTCCTGAATAGCCTGTAGAGCACTTTTGGAATCGGAACATACAAGATATTTAGATGTTGCAGACGGAATTGATCTTAAAGCTTGGAAAATTGCATAAAGTTCTGCAGTAAAAACGCTACAGGCTGAGGGTAATCCGTAAGTGAAGGTTTGTCCTTCCATATAAAATGCACAACCTATCCTATTGTCCAGTTTTGAACCGTCTGTGAATATAATCACAGTATGTTGGTGGGTTAGTTGTATCTGTAAAAACTCCTGACGATAAATAACGTCAGGAGTATTGTGTTTTAGGTACATGGACAATGAGAAGTCAAATTTTGGCATTCGTATTATCCATGGAGAGATGTAGCATGATGATCGTTCGAATATAGGTTGAAGTTCTAAATTTAGATTGCTAAAAATGCGCAACGTTCTTATTCCGAAGGGAGCAGTTGAACGTTGACGCACATTGTAACGATTCTCGAGGTAGTTATCAAAAACTGCTTTGAATGCCGGATGTTTAGGTTTACTTCGAAGACCAGTGTCATATGAAATTTGTAGCATTTGACGTCGCATTGAGAGAGATGGTTCTTCAGCTTCAACTAGAAGGCTGGAGATTGGGCTTGATCTAAAAGCACCAGTAGAAAGTCTAAGGCCAGCGTGATGTATTGAATCAAGGAATTTCAGAACCGTAGGTTGAGCAGATGAATAGGCAATACAGCCGTAATCTATGCACGATCTTACAACGGCGCGATAGAAATGGAGCATACAGAGTTTGTCTGCTCCCCAATTTGTACCACTTAGAACTCTCAACATATCCAATATCTTGCTGCACCAGGTCCTCAAATCACGCACAGGTGGATTCCATGAAAGTCTTTTATCTAATAAAAGACCCAAAAATCTGACATTATCCGCAGTCTGAAGCCGCGTACCATCAAGATAAAGTATAGGTTCCTGGTGTTGCCTGCGATGACTAAATTATAGGGAATTAAATATGGCATATGATTTTTTTTTAAATAACACTGTAAACTATATACAAACATTGTATAGATCTTAAGAAAAAAAAACAGACAAATTGGTGTAATGGAGATACTATTATTGTGGTAAAATAAAAAGAAGTGTATTGTGGAAATGGTGGAAAAGTAGAAGTACCAAAGGCAGACAAATATATGTAAATAAAAGGGGAGATTGTAGAAGAATTAAATAGAAAGAAAACAAAGAACATGAGAAGCCTTTATTAGTAGGCGAGTAAGAGCAGATACCAGTGCAAATGTGCAGAGTAAAATCCCAGTGCAAATGCCTGTACTATGTTGTTATGTCTTTGTAACAGAACAAACTATGATCGTTGTCTTTCAACCAGGGTTATTTAGACCTGTCAATATATTTTTGAAAATTTTTTTTGTCGCCACTCCCAATTACAGTAGAGCATTGAGAATCCGAATCATTTGGGACTGAGACCAATCCGGACTACCGATCCGGATTTTCAAACAATCTTTAAACTACTGCATGTTTTTGATATTTCATTAACTACAATCTATTTTAATGATTACAGTACCATGTAAGTTTGATTCAACCAGGAATTATTACAAAATATACGCCAAAGGGCTTAAAAAAAGTACAACAGAATTTAGTGAAAGAACATATAATGTACATAGTAATGCACAGCACAGAAAGGAAAAAAAACATGCCGGTACAAACTTATTGAGTGAAAGAGTCGTTTATTGTTTTTTGAACAAAAGTAAAAAATTAGAAACTTTTTGTTACAGATGAATAATAATATTAAACGAATTTTATATGAAAAAATAGCTAAAGATTAGGTTTAATAATAGATTTTAATATATTTGCTGGCTGGTTACAATACTCGTTATTGGTTAGCATGCAGAACATACAAATCAAAACAAATTCCTGATTAAATATACTGTATGATGTGTTTTAGATTTAGTTATGACACATTTGGAAGTAATGTATCTTCTTTGCATTTATTATCAAGGATAACACTTAGTTTAGTTATTGTGGTGGCACCACTCACCGCCTTCTCTATACCGAGTGAGACAACGATCCGTATTTGCTACGCTCCAGATTGTTGGTGCTCTACTGCACATTGTACTTCGTTGTTGGTTCTAATTCGACATCCGGATTTTTGATGCTCTACTGTATATTGTACTTCGTTGTTGGTTCTAATTCGACATCCGGATTTTTGATGCTCTACTGTGTATTGTACTTCATTGTTGGTTCTAATTCGACATCCGGATTTTTGATGCTCTACTGTATATTGTACTTCGTTGTTGGTTCTAATTCGACATCCGGATTTTTGATGCTCTACTGTGTATTGTACTTTGCTGTTGGTTCTAATTCGACATCCGGATTTTTGATGCTCTACTGTATATTGTACTTCGTTGTTGGTTCTAATTCGACATCCGGATTTTTGATGCTCTACTGTGTATTGTACTTTGTTGTTGGTTCTAATTCGACATCCGGATTTTTGATGCTCTACTGTATATTGTACTTCGTTGTTGGTTCTAATTCGACATCCGGATTTTTGATGTTCTACTGTGTATTGTACTTCGCTGTTGGTTCTAATTCGACATCCGGATTTTTGATGCTCTAATGTGTATTGTACTTCGCTGTTGGTTCTAATTCGACATCCGGATTTTTGATGCTCTACTGTATATTGTACTTCGTTGTTGGTTCTAATTCGACATCCGGATTTTTGATGCTCTACTGTGTATTGTACTTCGCTGTTGGTTCTAATTCCACATCCGGATTTTTGATGCTCTACTATGTATTGTACTTTGCTGTTGGTTCTAATTCGACATCCGGATTTTTGATGCTCTACTGTATATGGTACTTCGCAGTTGGTTCTAATTCGACATCCGGATTTTTGATGCTCTACTGTGTATTGTACTTCGTTGTTGGTTCTAATTCGATATCCGGATTTTTGATGCTCTAATGTGTATTGTACTTCGTTGTTGGTTCTAATTCGACATCCGGATTTTTGATGCTCTACTGTGTATTGTACTTCGCTGTTGGTTCTAATTCGACATCCGGATTTTTGATGTTCTACTATGTATTGTACTTCGCTGTTGGTTCTAATTCGACATCCGGATTTTTGATGCTGTACTGTATATTGTACTTCACAGTTGGTTCTAATTCAACATCCGGATTTTTGATGCTCTACTGTGTATTGTACTTCATTGTTGGTTCTAATTCGACATCCGGATTTTTGATGCTCTAATGTGTATTGTACTTCGTTGTTGGTTCTAATTCGACATCCGGATTTTTGATGCTCTACTGTATATTGTACTTCGCAGTTGGTTCTAATTCGTTTTACTAATGTATGTGTACACAATAGTACATCTACGTGTTTAATAAGAGCTGAACGAACTTAATAAGTCGATAGAAGGATTTTATAACATATAAAAGGAGAATGAATAGATTGTAAAAGAGTGAGAACAATTCAGGCAAGCAGTTCTAGGTTAGATCTTAACCTCGCTTGTATAAGACATTTCTAAAGCCCCTGCCATCTTCACAACAAGAACTAGAACTGACTAGATAATTATTGATAGCTCTGATACCTGGCAAAGGATGGGACACTTGGAAACATGGTGATATAAAGGAGAATCCATTTTACCAAATGTTAAAATTATAAAGTATTTTATTTTAATTATTTATTCACCTTCTGTAGCTTTTATAATATGTTTACAGACTTTGGCTGTGATTTATCTAATTAATAATTAGGTAGACAAAATATTTGCACATATTATGTAAATATAATTAATCCATTTATTATGTATGTATAAGTACTGGTGATTGTATAAACACAACTAAACCCTGTAAATGTGATGAACTATTGAATATTTATCACATTTACCAGTTATGCTTTGTAACTACAGTAGAGTCTCGAAATTTTGAGTCTCTATATTTCGAACTTCTGTTAAATTGGAGGCTATTTCTGTTTGAGCCTATTTTATGTATTTCAAAGAAAATGATTCGAGCTTTTAAGAAATGCTTATAGGCATACGATACACACAGGAAATAAGTCGGGCTTCAAAGAAATGTTTATATCAATACTGTAAGCAAAGGAAATGAGTCGGGTTTCCAAGAAATGTTCATATAAAGTTCTATAAACTTATTTAGTGCATTTTTAATTATAGTACAGTATTAGGGTCTTTTAAAACTCCTTTTTTTCTGATCCATATGAACGTATTTCAGTGTAATCTGAGTTTTTGGTAATTCGAGGGGGTCTCGGTCCAATTTACTTCAAATTATCGAGAGTCTATTTTATATTGTAAAGTAGTAAAAATAATATATATAATGATTTTTTGTGGAAAAATGGACTTTTATTATTACTTAAATTGGGCTGGGGATAAAATTTAAAGCTACCAGTAAATGTGATTGATTTTCAATAATTTGAATTTTAACAAGTTTAGTTTGATTATTCATAATCACCAGATTAGTCATATATACAAAATCGTGTGCATTGGGTTACCTAATTTTAAACCTAAACAAGTTAACTGTCCATAACATGCGATTAAATAGGACATTGCCTACAACATTAACAACACCTTAGAGTGAGTTATGAGAAGCTGGGGTCACATGGGGTTTTATGTGTTACGATGAAACATAGATAGCTGTATAAAGGCTTTATTTGCCCTTCCAAGCAATAGGATGTGAGCACAGTGTTGCTCAGTAAATCACCAATGCAAACTGATACCATCTCTGTTAGTGTCCCACTTGCATCATTTGTCATTGCTACGAATATGTAATTGTGATTCTATCTGGCACAGCCAAAGTCCTTATGGTCATCATTAATAAATGGAAAATATATTTTTTTGCATTAAAATTAAATGTAATTTATATGTTTGTGTTAAACCAGATTATGATTATTATTAACACAAATGGAAGCATTTCAGAGGTTTACTTAGATATTAATACAATAATTTGGTTTTCATAATAGGGTGTATTTATTTTTATAACTATTTAAATTTGATTAGTCAATATGCACCACTCTTGAACTCGAGTAATGTTCAGACTATGCTTAGAGAAGTATACTTGGCAATAGCAGCCAAATCTCTTTCTTTCTCTTCTTTTCTCTCCCTCTCCATTTGTTAGATAAAAACATTTTTTTTCTACCTAAACTTTTCATAATTGGTTACTTTGAACCTATTTGTATTATATCTGAATAATACACAAGTAATATAAAAAATTCAAAAAAATTAATTCCTACTTAAAGCAATAAGAAAAATTTCATTTTAGTTTTTTTTTATAACTACAACTAATATAAATGTGTACATACATATGTGAGAATAACAATATTAAGTGGCAAAATAGAAAGCTAATTTCCTCGCAATTTTCCATGTTCCTATGTATGGCGTTGGACTATTAGTTTTGTTTGTTACTATTTATAGTTTTTTTTTGTTGCTTGCATTGTGTTGTAGTTTTTTTCGCTTTCCTTTCTCATTACCTGTTTGTGAAGCAAGGTTCGATACCGTTAATCGAGTTAGTTAGTTTATTTTATTCTATTCATTCATTTTTAATACTTGAGGATGGCAACAATTTACGGTTGTACAATGGAGGTTTCAACGAGAACCAGATGGGAGCAAAAGAAAAATGCATACACTTCTTTTACAAACCTTCTAGCCATGGGAAAGTTGGCTCAGTGCAAAAGCACTGGTGTTTGTATATGAAGATACACTGTTTGAATCAAACTAAGACCACCAAATTTTTATAACTTATTATTGAAGAATTATTTGAGCAACTGTATTGACATCAATTGTCATTCACTATTGGTAGACAGAAATGTATTTGAACTTGATTGGATGAATAAAAAGGTATTTTATTAATGATTGAAAATTTGTACAATACGAGTATATTATATCAGGAGAGTGTGACCTAATAGAAAGACTTTAAAAACCAATATAAGTTGTGTTTGTATTTTTGAAATTTTAACCATTATTTCTGTGTTCGTTTATACTTACCCTTTTGTTATTTAGAATGTACATTTTGCGTAAATATATATATATATATATATATATATATATATATATATATATATATATATATATATATATATGCCTTTCGGTCAATACATAAGGTAAAAGTATTGCACTTAGTGGTGAAAAAAATTATTTACAAAATAATAATAACTTCATAAAGTCAGTGCAACGGAAAAATAATGGACAACGTGATATATATATATATATATATATATATATATATATATATATATATATATATACAGTAAACTCCCGATTATCCGTGGAATAGGGTGGCCCGGTAACGCTGGATAACGAATTCCCCGGATAATCCGCGATGAACAAAGAATACGCAAAACGATCGATAATCGATTATTATACCATAAGTTACTCAAATAATGACCCCGGTTAATGCAATTCACATATAATCTTCAGAGGACAAAATAAATACAGAAAATAATTTAAAATGTCAATGTATTTGACGGATTATAACATGTACATTTATATGTCTAACTATTTACAATACGTACATAAGTATATGCCAAAAAGAAGTATGTATGTACATATGTAATTTCCTTTACACATAATACTTTCACTTTTTAATAAAATAATCTGTCACTTTCGTCTGTTTTTTTGTGAGCATTGATTTAGCTTTAATGTGCGATCAAGTTTCTTGAGAACTATTTTGTCGCACAGTGTCTACTTGTGTCACGTGTGTCACAAAACCATAAAGATCGATAATGTATATGACAGACATGGATAATGCATATGACACGTCCTAGACTATTTATAGCCGAGATTAGCTGACAATTGTTTACAATATTATGTTAGGTATACACGTTAGGTCTTCGGGCGTCCAAGCATTTTGTCATCGTCTCTTATATACAGTAGTCTGCTCGCCCCTTTTATGTCGCTGGTCCGCGTCGGGATGCTTCCCTTTCAATGTAAAAATTAGTACGTACATATTTACATATCTATTCCCTTCATCTTAACTTCTATTAAGCCTTATATGTATTTACGTCGTAATTCACCGTTTGGAAATTTAAACACATGAATCTGATTGGAATAAAAATTGGATATTTGTAAAACAATGGCAGACCCCGGATAATCCGCAAACCGGTTAATCCGCCCACGGATAATCGGGAGTTTACTGTATATATATATATATATATATATATATATATATATATATATATATATATATATATATACATACATATATATATATATATATATATATATATATATATATATATATATATATATATATGGTGTTTTATTACCCATTATGATAGGCAAAACTTTGAAATTCTTATTATAAGATTTCTCATAATCTCTCTGGAAACACTGATGAAGAGCACCCAGTGTGATCGAAAACAATATTTCTCAGTAGGTTTTTTAATAATTTACTTGAATTCTAGGTTTGCCAAGATGTTTATTATAACATTATTTAATATTAATCTATACTATTATATAAAGATCTAATGTAGTCTGTGTGTGTATGTGCTACTCAATCACGTAAAAACTTCATTGAGCTGAAATTTTACATTGACATTCTTATAATCCCTGGTTAACACATAGGCCTATATTTATTTAGAAATTCCGCCAGGGCAATGCTCCAGTGGCCTTGAAAACTCCCTTAACACTCAATTATCTATACTTCATCTTATACTTGGCTTAATCAGCTGATAATAACCTGTAAAACTCACTTTTACACACATTTAAAGGGGTGATAGTAAATGTTTGTTATTTGTCTTTAAAGGTTAGTTATACTTTACAAATGTCATTTTACAAGCAGAAGCTTTTCCTTCTTTTGGTTTTCAAGACAATAATCGGTAAATTTATAGTTTGATATATTTATTGGGATTTAATTTCAGCAAATACAAATACAAATTAAATCAATACAAATGTATTGAATACAATGTCAATCCTGTATGAAGGATGGGTACTCTGCTAGTGTTATATAAAAATCTAAAAGAAATATAGGTGTCACCATACATTGTACAGAAGGTGTCTTCGTAGCCACCGTGTTAATAGCCACCCTACAGAAAACTGTGTTGCCACTGAGTGGGAAAACATATAGTTTTGTTTCAGATGTTAAACAGTTGGCATACATTATTACAAAAAAGTCTGGCTATAAACAAGTGACCTCTTAGCCTTGCCAATCTCGTCATCTTTATTGTAACAGTTGTAAAAATCTGTTCTATTTACATGTTTTGAAGCCATTAACTAAAATCAACATGTTTTTAATAATTATAATATATACATTGCAATTCCTTCTTTTATCATATTTCAATACATAGGTTAACAGATATGGGCATTTAAAACATCTTTTCCTAAATATTTCTCTATACACAGTTTGGTTTTTTTGACTAAGTAAAAACACTTTTTGTACAAAAATTGAAACATTTGGTTATGACAAGGAGGTAGACTTATTTTATTTTGAATTTCAGCCTTCCACTGGGTTATTTGCTATGTAATTTCTTTGAGCAAAGGGTGAATGTGTTCCAAATAGTTTTTGATATAAATGGGTTGTACATCCATTGATCGGTAAAGTAATTCAGGAATGGTTATAACTTTTCACCCACAGAAGAGTTTTCTATTATAATGAATGAGGTTAGTCACTGCTGGTTCAATGTGTCCGAATTTCAGTAACTGTTTGAAAATACGAGAAGTTTAGTTTAGCTGATCTGCTCATTTCTTAGAAATCTGAACATTTCTTACCCTCGTCTTGAGGTAAGAAGACAGGTAGCAAGAAACACAGGGGCTACAAACAGAACTGTACACAATTACCAAAAAAGATAATTTCTTGTGAAAAATATGTTTCAATTAGTTTACAACCAAATTCATTGATTTATATAATCTATCTCTAAAGGTTAGAATGGAGGACTTAGTTTTTTTTTATTAAGTATTTAATCAAGAGTAACTTCATTGGAAACCAAGCTGTTTCCAAATCTCCAACTTTTCTGATTTTCTCATTGCCTCATAATTAAATCTGTTGTTAGAAGTGTAATTATAAAGAAGTAACAGAAATTTATGCCATTCTCACCCTTATAACTAGATACAAGTTAGCAAAATAATTTTATTTAATGTTTTTAAATTGAAATATATCACAAGTGTAAAGAGCACTCGCACAGGACATTATATTTATGTATTTGTTCAGGATAGTAATTACGTAATCAATTTGAAGGCATCCAAGAAATAACAATTCTTACAAACTTTAAATTTATTTATTACACTTTTGCTATTACTTGCGACCAGACGTTTTGTTAACTGAAGGTTGTTAAATTGTTAACTTACACTTGGAGGAAACGCTTTCGTCTTACGACTTCTTCAGCCTCCTGAAGCTTTGGGTGGATGAAGAAGTCGTAAGACGAAAACGTTTCCTTCAAGTGTAAGTTAACAATTTAACAACCTTCAGTTAACAAAAAGTCTGGTCGCAAGTAATAGCAAAAGTGTAATAAGTTATTAACAACCAGCTCGTCATGAACAGCAACAAGATTTCGATATTTAAATCTATATTTTTACAAACTATAATTATTCAAAAAAAACTTAAATCTACCAGGGTTCTTTGAAATTTTACTGAGAAATGCACCCTAAGAACCTCTCATGAATACAACTACTTCAAGGAGGCACTCTTGGTAGTTTATTTCCCAAATATACTTGCATAGCCAAACAAAGCTGCGCAGGGGGAGTTCTCTTACAGATATTGTACAGGCATGTTGATTTATTAATAGTTTTCAGTTTCTTAGAGAATCTTTTTTATGAAATCTTAACTTGAAGTTTTAGTTTTTGAATTTCCACATGAGGGTTTAAAATTGATATGAAATACATTACAGCATTGGTCAATTAAAAATATTTTTAGACGAGAAAAAATTAAATAGAAACTTCATTATTTTTAAGAGTACATCTAATCTTTGTTTTGATTAGTTCACTAATCTTGTTGAACTATAGTTCATGGATTTCTACTAATTCTTCAAAAAAATAGAATTCACGTTTAAATAGCTCAAGTGAACCTGAATCAACCATTGATTTCAATGGTATTCGCAGAATCCATCTAATGTTTGTTTTTTTAAGAGATATCAAGATACAAATATTTTTGCTCTAAAAAATGCATGAACTATATAGTTCATGGATTTTTGGTAATTCTTAAAAAAATTAGAATCCCTTTTTAAATAGTTCATATGACATAGAATGGACTATAGATTCGCATGGGATTCGCAGAATTAATCTAATGTTTGTTTTAAAAGTGATATCAAGATAGATATATTTTTGCTCTAAAAAATGCATGAACTTTCATGGATTTTTGGTAATTCTTCAACAAAACAAAATTCCTATTCAAAAGGTCAAATGACATAGAATGGACAATAGATTTGCATGGTATTCGCAGAATTCATCTAATGTTTGTTTTAAAAGTGATATAAAGATAGATATATTTTTGCTAATTCTTCAAAAAAATAGAATTCCTATTTAAATAGCTTAAATGACAGAGAATCGACCATAGATTCGCATGGTGTTAGCAGAATTCATCTGATAGAATTCTGGCCAGATATTGACAAGGGCAGAGAGTGAAGTCAGTAGGAATAGGGTAAAGAAGGGAAGCTCCGTTGTCGAAATCTTTGTTATCTTGGTACAGTTGCTTCCTTAAAGTAGATAGCCTATGTTTGTAACCAGTCATGGAGATTCTGCTAAACTGCTTTTTATTTTTTACAGTTTTAGTTACAATTTAAAAAAATCAATATCAAGGTTTATCCTAATCCAGATTTACTTATGTGTTTTTTGTTTCATATAAAACACTTAAAGAAATATATATTTAAAAGAACGGAACAGTAAAAATAAAAATAAAACAGAATAACTTTGCTTAGCAGAAGTGATAAATTGTTTTAGAAGCAAGGAATAAAATAAATTTGATGTTTTCATATAAGTTTTTTTTTATAAAATGGTTTTGTTCAGTTGGCAAACATTCGGGCTAACCTCTATTTCACACTGACAGCTTTTGTATTGGCAATCACTTCCCTGACATTGTTGACTCAGTCAACATGCCAAGGCCTCCTTGATTGAGAAAACATTTCTTTTACTGAAAAACGTTAGAACTACTAAAGAGCTGTGGGTAGTGCCCATATACTAAACCTGTTAAAATTAATAAATTTTTCTAAAGGTAAATTTATCATCCGGCATTCGCCCTCCCGTTAAAAATGAAATTCGAACGAAAATTCATAGAAATAATGGTTTATCACGATTTTACCCAACAAAACGAATATAGTAGGTTCCAAAAATATCTCGAGTGGATTGCGACATATCTGCTGCACTTCTGAAATATATTTATTTAAATATATTATATCTCAAACATACATTTATCAAAAAACTATGTGTGAAAATATTGAAAAAATTAAAACCTCATTTGATGAAAAGTTCATATCTTTTAACCCTTAACGCTCAGATTTTTTTAACATTCTTTGCTTCCCCACTTGTAATTAAATTGAGACAAATTCCTCACCTGCAAGTTATGTTATTGTTTTTGGAAAACTTTGTTTTCTATTAGATGATTTTAGTAAACTAAGCTATTTTTATTCACTAATACTGTATGTACATGATTTTATTATCTTATTGTTAGTTTTGCAGAGTATGATATCTTTGAAAACAGTCTTCCGGATGAAGTCCTAGTTTTCTGCTGCATGTTTTGTAGTGAAAAACTGTTTCCCTTCTGCCTCCTTTTATCTTCCTGTTACTGCAAACTACACAATCCCTAGAACTACTTTTATCATTGTAAAAGATTAAATGTAATTTTTTTTTGTTATTATAGATAATAAAACTGTTTATTACAGCTACATCTAATAGCCAGAAAAACATTTTCCTCCACAATTTATTTGTTCGTCTCGTAAAACTGCACGGTTCATTATATTAAACAGCTAAATCTACACCACCCATAAACTGGTTATATTTACAAATACCTGTTGGTTTAATTATTTTGTTTATGAAACTGAATTACATTCTAATAAATCAGGATCAAGTAAAAGATCAGGAATTTCAGAATCACTAATTGCACGTGAAGCCAAGGCAAACTACGAGTAAACAAATAACCTGCAAAACTGTAACCTACTTGCAGCTTACAACGTAGCGGCAAACTAGATTTTGTGATGACTCACATATTCCTAGACATTTTCAACTTAGTTCACATTATTCTTAATAGAGTGTAGCACCAAACGGTAAAAGATTGAATGTCGTGGGCTTCGCTGCAGACGAGTTATAGGCATTTGAAAATCGTATCGGGTGACCCCCGACATACGAGTAAACTGCAATATACGCTTGGCGGGGCTCCCCCGACAGTCGAGTGCTAAGGGTTAAGAAAATTTTATATCTTAACGATATTTTTTTACCTATTTCTTAAAAAAAGCTATTTAGCTACTCTATAACTCTACGTACAATGGCTTGTGGTATACACAAACGCCTTCTATCCATAATAATGTTTTATTAACCGTATGTACATTTCGGGTGAAAAACAACCATCATCAGAGGTAACAAAAACATAACATCTATTACTATAGCTCCTCCCCTCCCATAACCAGTCCCTTCAGGATTCTTTACGATATGAGGAGAGGTGGAAATAACAAAAAATGTGTAACTTGAAATTAGAACTAAAGCTCTTTTATTATTAAAAAGTAACCAACTCAATCGTTTTTATAAATATTACAATTTCTTTTCAATTAAAAAAGTTTGGAATTCAGAATAGGGCTTTGATCACGGTTATTACCAGCTATCTTATCGTAATTTCGTGAAATAGGTATTTGACTGCTTTACTCTTGATACAATAAAAACCCAATCATGGTGATTATGCCGAAAATGTGTCATATGTGCAAGATTTTCGGCAATAAAATATTTATAGTATTTTAAATAATAAACCCAATAACCACAAATTAACTTTATTTATTCCCCTGATGTACATTTCAGTTACAAGGTAACCATCTTCAGACGTACTGAACAAAAAATTAATTTAATTTAAAACGTATATATATAAAACATATATAGCAAAAAAAAATATTGAGGTTATAAATTTAATTCTTATTTTGTCTTAAACATTGTCACTTAAAATAAGCTGATTTTTAATTTAATCAATCAAAGAATATTGTAACTGAAATGTACATCAGGTGAGTAATTTATTGTTTAAAATATTATAACATAGGCCACAGTTGCTCAAGAAAATCTTAATAAAATATTTGTATACCCATTTCCCTTTTATTTATGACATATTGAAATTTGGAAATAAAACGACCTTAGACTATTACTATTTTGTAACATAGTTTATTGATTTTTTTAATAACACTTGAACACCTAACAAAAAATTTTTCCCGTTAACTGTTTGTACGTTTCGGTTGAAAAGCAACCATTCTCAAAGGCAACGTAAACCTAATAACTAATACTGTAGCTACTCCCCGTGGAGTTTACTAGACACGTGTTATGTAAACGCACAAAACAACAGTTGGTGTTCAATAGAGTTTAAAGTTTTCCCAAGAGGCATTGCGAGACTTTAAAGCGGTAAAATAAAGAGAAACGCATTAATTTATATTGCTTCTGTATGCCATAATGTTAGGTTATGTTTCTTTGAAAATTTAAAATATTTGGGGAGTCAGCATAAACGAACACAGAGTTATTTCGGATTGTCTGCGTCCCTAAGTATCGTTGGGCTCTGGTCTTCGATACTAAATGGGTTTTCCAGTATGCTGTATGAAGGTAAACATCGGAACATAAGAAATGAGTGTTTAAACATTTTGAAACGTTCAATTAAAATTGCATTTGTTGGGTTTTGACGTGCCTTTTTTGGCATTTCACTCATTCGACGCGCGTTTCCCAGTAGTGGCCAGTGGGGTTTTCAGGAGACACGGAGATTATTGGACAATAGTCCAAGAGAGCCTAATGAGAACACCTAAAGGTGTCCGGCGTCCTTTCTGCTCTTTTTACAGAGGCTGTTCTCCCCTAAGCCGATTTAGTGGAGATGGTTCTGGAGTTAGTCATGGGTAGTCAGTAGGTGAAATCTGTCGACCGCTTCCATACGGGTTAAGGTTCTAGGGAACGGGCCCTTGGAGGCTAGAAGCTCCCATTTTCTTTTTTTGGCCAGATCCATCATTTTAATCCAATTTTTAGCGTTGACAAGACATTTAATGAGGTTCGTTGCAGAGTTTAGGCATACTGGGGCAGTTGGGTGGTCAGTTTCTGCACCCCTTTTCAAAAGTTCATCAGCCAGATCATTCCCTACATTGCTTACGTGGTTAGGAACCCATTGTAATTGTACATACCATCTTGTCTCCATTAAATTCTAGCAATTGATTATCTGGAGGTAGTCGGTAGGGTCTTTAGAAGCTAGTGCCAGTACAGGAGCTTGTGAGCCAGAAAAGAACACTACCTTATCAGTCAGCCTGTTAGACTGTAGTAGAACTTTCGAGATATCGTGGATAGCGCAAATCTCCCCGTCGAAGTTGCTGGCATTGGTAATATCGGAAAAGCCCTCGAATGATGGCTTCTTTAGTGGATTTGACTAGCCGTCCGTGTAGATAACTTGAAGTAGGCGTAAGATTCGAGTGGACAGTAACGCGTTTAGGCTTATACCAGCTACAAAGATGTTTATCGTAATATAGTGAAAGTATGCCCAAAGTGTGTAAATCCCTGGCTCCAGAAAGCACACTACACTCTTCACACCCTTCTGTAGCAATGTTTCATCCTTCTAATTACACTTTAATACACGAAGTGTCACATTATTGTGTTTAATGACTTTGTTGTTCAAGTAATAAAGTTTATCTGTCGTAAAGTTTTACAAGTCTGGAAAGAAGCCAACATTACAAGGGTAACATTTAATTGAATTTAAGAAAGATATTTGAAGAACGTTTTATAAAATGTCGTAAACTATTTTATGAAACGTAACGCTATGATGTCATTATGTCACGTTTAATCACCGAGAATCAGTCACAAAATGTTTAATTATGTTTGTTTATATCACATCAATTTGCTTAAACTTCATTTCTGTGGCGTATTTCTCTACGTATAACACAAGCTTTAAGTTTCTACCGTAAAACGTATTTTCACTTTTTAAAATGTAAAATAAAATTATTAGTTGAAAGAATGTAAATGATTTCTGTAAAATTTTACAGTTAAAAATTAACTGCGAATTGATTTAAGCGGAATTCGAGTCGCTAGTTTTGCAGTATTATGGTTTAAATTAGAGATCGCTGAGATGTTCGGGGTGCTTTTCTAATCGCCTGAAAACCTGTGACAGTCTCGTTTGAAGGAATGACCGTACACACACACACACACACACACACACACACACACACACACACACACACACACACACACACACACACACACACACACACACACACACACACACACACACACACA
This sequence comes from Prosapia bicincta, assembly GCA_036971475.1. Lineage (NCBI taxonomy): Eukaryota > Metazoa > Arthropoda > Insecta > Hemiptera > Cercopidae > Prosapia > Prosapia bicincta. The sequence continues at coordinate 43,409,364 of JBAIZL010000009.1, read as the reverse complement.
CACACACATATATATATATATTAAATATGGTGATATGTTTTCTTGTAATATAGTTAACAAATTAAAAATATCTCAAAAACAAAAATACTTTCAATACATATATTATTTTATATATAATATAATATATATGTGTAATAATAAGATATGTATATTATTGTATTATATGTTATATATTATTATGTATTGTATTATATGTCTTATTATATGTATATATAAAAATAATATATGTATTGAAAGTATTCTTGTTTTTGAAATATTTTTAATTTGTTAATTATACATACACACACACACACACACACACACACACACACACATATATATATATATATATATATATATATATATATATATATATATTGAAAGGATAATTTTGATCCTTCTTAAAGGTCCTAGGGACTAAAGCGATTTATTGAGAAAAGCTAGACTAAAAATGAAATACCGACAATGCCTTATTTTTACCCTTTCTTATAAAGTTAATTCTATAAATTTTCATCATACAACACCGAAGTGGCAAAGAATCTGGAATGGATTTTTAGTCCTTCTTGTTTTTCTCAATCTTGGCTGGAAAAACTATTCGTTTCCAAGACTGTACTCGTACACGCAGAATATTTTTGATGATCTCCACTCAAATTCGACTTTTCTAAAAATAAGACACACACTCTTACTTATAATCCAATTTACCACAGAATAATCTTACCAACTTGACTCTGTGGCTTGTATGAACCAACTGTCGAAACCCAAATTTGTGTTTCTCTTGGTTTTGTTGACAACAACGTGAGATCTTTCTACCTTCATACCTCGCCAAATTCCCTTCTTGCTTTGTTGGGGTTACCTGATAGAATTGCAGCCCAAATACATTGAATGTGTGAATTATTAGAACAGCTACTCGTAGACTAATGATGAAAACATTTCTTTCATTTCCAATTTTTCGATTATACATAAATGCGAAGCTGTTTTTACGTCAATATTTCACAGTTTTCTGTTTCAACTAAAATACCTATTTGTGGGCTATAGGAATAACAGTTTGGCCCTTTTCCTTTGCTCATTTTATTATTTTTAAATTTATTTTGACAATTTTTCTACTTCTTTCAAGTACTTTAAAATGAGTTTATTACGCAATCAATTTTCTCTTCAATAATTTATATTAATTAGTTTATTTTACCATAAATGAATAATATTATAAACACGATTTTTATCCTTTTAAATTTCTTCTATAAGCTCACACTCTCTTGATATATATATATGCTGATACGTATTCCTTCACGGATGGAAAAATATGATGAATAGTTACTATCTGGAGTACATCCGTTCATTCTGCAGTCCATCAATTCACAGTTCCGACGTTTCGCTAGAATCTCATCCAGCATTGACGAGGTGAACCCAACACTCCACATAGTAACTATTCATCATATATATATATATATATTGTACAAATTGTCAATCGTTAGTACAATACTTTTTTATCTATCCAATCAAGTTCAAACATATTTTTAAAAACTCGTAGTGGATGACAATTGATGTTAACAAAGTTTTTTAAAATATTTAGTCAATAATTAAATTATACAAACGGGAGGGTCGGATTCGAACTGAGAATCTTCATGTTCAAAGTCTAGCGCGCTTTGGCACTTCGGCAACGTTCCAATACCAAAAAATAAAATCTTAAAAATGTATATGAATCCCCCCCATCTGGTTGTCGTCGAAACCTGTACTATACAACCATAAACCGTTGCCATGGTTACCACAAAATATCATAAATAGTGCTCTAAGGTTAAAATAAACTAAGCGAATGAAATAAACAAAAAAAATGGAAATAAGCAAGGAATGATAACATTTTTCTTTCTTGACCTCAGTAGCAATTCACTTTAAAACAAATTTTATATACTTGTTATTATTATTAAATTCTTTTTATTAGCTCACACTCCCTTGATATATATATATCTATACACATTTTCAATCGGTAATAAAATACATTTAATTCATCCAGTCAAAGATAAATACATTTTTTAAAACCTACAGTGGATGAAAATTAATGTAAACAAATTTTTGTCAAATATTTGTTCAATAATTAAATTATACAAATGGAGGGAGGGTGTCTATCCGGATTCGAACTGATAATCTTCAAAGTCTAGCGCGCTTTGGCACTGCACCAACTTTCCAGTACCTAGAAATGTGTTTCTCAAAGATGTATATTTGTTTACCCCCTCCCACCTGGTTGTCGTTGAAACCCCCGTTGAACAACCCTAACTGTTGCCATGATTATCATACAATATCTTCAATATTACTCTAGAGTTAAAACAAATTAATGAAAAGATTAATATTTAAAAACACTGGAAATAAGCAAACATTGATAAAAGTTTTCTTTGTTGAATGTTGTAGGAATTTACTTGAAAATTTTATATTGCTTGCTATTGATAACGCTTTTTGTTTTACTTGATAGATAAAACTGTAAGTTTAGTTTATTTTTCTCTTACGAATTTTAAATAGAGGTGTTAAGCAATTTATGAAAACAAATTTAAAACGTTTTGATTTGCAAATAAATTTTGTCTCCTAACTAATAATAGTTTAGCATAATAAACAATTGCTTAAATATGTCATTGCGTAAAATAAAAAAAAAAAAACTGTTATATAAAAACAAAACTAAGCGACAGGGCAAGTTTTTGGTGACGGTACGTATAAACCACTTAGGTGCTAGATCTTTTAGTGACCGAAACGTTCAAACATTTGAGTAGTTCTGTGGAATACAACCAAAAGGAGAATCAACAAAGGGTTAATCTGAATTCCGCAAGGAGACTTGACTGTTCCGTACATGTACTGTCAACTTGGCGTATTTATTCACGCCTTAGCGCAACCGTGTTGTTTGCCTTGTGAACTCTCTGAGATTCGGCTTTAGTTAACTGTAACGGAATATAACTTAAAGCGTTTGCTTTCGTACAATTACTTTCGACTTTTCTTATCTACAGCTAAACGACGCCATAAATTTGTATATGATTTATTGAATTAAAAATCTTATATGAGGAACACGTATTTTTACATTGCTCTATTTGGTCACTTGAGCAA